>JAKZAP010000014.1:7460931-8150089 GCA_023053575.1 Branchinecta lynchi
GCGGATTCGATTTTGAGTTTTTATGGCAGTAGACCTTCGGCCAAGTGCCATATAGCGATTGTAATTTCTGTCCGTCTGTCGGTCCCGGAATATCAGGGATTGGATCAGATTAAATTAGAAATAGTCGCTTCCCCGATCTGACCATCTGGAGGAGAGTGGAGGGAGGGGGAATCTGGAAAAACTAGGAAAATGAGATATTTTTAGCTTACGAACGGGTGATCGGATCTTGATGAAACTTGATACATGGAAGGACCTCGTGTCTCAGACCCTCCATTTTAAATCCAGACCGGATCCGGTGACATTGGGGGGAGTTGGAAGGGGAAACCTGAAATATTGGAAACCACTTAGAGTGGAGAGATCCGGATGAAACTGGGTGGAAAGTACAAGCACAAGTTCTAGATACGTGACTGATATAATCGGAACGGATCCGCTCACTTGGGGGGAGTTGGGGGGGGGGGAAGTCCGAATTTCTAGTGGTCCCACGAGTTCGATGCTTCCTGATGTGCTGGACGATGAAAATTGGCAGGCATGTCAGGGACCCGACCAAATTAAATAGGAAATAATCCCTTCCCCGATCTGACCATCTGGGTGGGGGGAGTGGAGGGAGGGGGAAGCCAACATTTTAGGTATTTTTAACTTGCGAACGAGTGATCGGATGAAAGTTGATATTTAGGATGACCTCGTGTCTCAGACGTCCTACTTTAAATCCGGACCGGATCCGATGACATTGGGGGGATTTGGAGGAGGGAACCGGAAATCTTGAGAAACGCTTAGAATGGAGGGATCGGGATGAAACTTGTTGGGAAGAACAAGCACAAGTCCTAGACACGTCATTGACATAACCGGACCGGATCGGGGCACTGTGGGTGAATTGGGGTGGGCGTCCGGATTTCCAGCGATCCGGCGAGTTCAGTATACTTCCTGATGTGCTAGGGCGATGAAACTTGGCAGGTATGTCAGGGATCCGAACAGATTGACTTGAGAACAGCCGTTTCCCCGATCCAACTATCGTGGGGGGAGTGGATGGATGGGGAGTCAGGAATCTATTGGCGTGCATAACTTTTGAACGGGTGATCGGATTTGAATGAAACTTGTCTGGTGAGCTATCGCCTCGGACGTTCAGTGTCAAGTCCGGGTCGGGTCCGATACCTTGGGGATGGGGGGGGGGGGGGCTGAAAACTCAAGAAACGCTAAAAGGAGATGGATTGGGACGGAACTTAATGGAGAGAACAAGCATTAGGCCTAGATGATATTGACGGAGCCAGATGGTTTCGGGGCTCTGCGGGGGTAGTTGGAGGGGTTTTCCTGGAATTCGGGTAGTCGTGAGTTGGATAGTTCCAGATGCGACAACGAAACTTTGCAGGCATATTAGCGATCCGAATTAATTGACTTGAGAACCTGACACAACATACCCCCGGAAACTTCCGTTCCTAGATCCGAGCATTTTTGGGGGAGCAAGAGAAGAGAAATATGGAAATTGACTTCTATAAATTGCGAACAAGTGGTCTGATTCGAGTGAAACTTTAATGGGTGATACGAACATGTAAAACGTGCGTTCGAACGACATATGCGACCTCGGTTGGGGGAATTGGGGGGGGGGGGGGGGGGCTTTTGACATGCACACAAACCAAACGGATGGACTGAATGAGATGCAACTTCGACAGTGCCGAGTTTATGCGGCCTAGATTTGTTATTTTGCGTCCGGGCCGGATTAGGCCAAGGTAGGGGGGGGGGGTACTAGAAACTTGCAGATAGGCTAATGCTCCAATTTCAGTAAAACTTGATGGACGGGAACAGGGAATTAAGAGATACGACGTTTATGCTTTCAAGTCCTGTTCGGCCACAGTAGGGGGAGTTGGATGGAGATTGCCGGAAACTTTGAGGCTCGCATAGGGTCAAACGAGTGCATCAGTTTAAATGAAACATGGAACATAGAGAGAGCACATTCCCTAGATGACATATTTTGGGCCCGAACCGGATCCGACAACGTTGGTGGGAGCGGGGGGGGGGGGGGGGTACTGGAATTTTCGAAAAATGCTCAGATCCGAGTGAAACTTGATAGATGGTATAAAAGAAGATGGTCCATTTTTAGTTCGAACCAGATTCGGCCACGGTAGGGGGAGATCGAAGGCGTAACGGAAATCGTGTAGCACATCTAGGGACCAAACAAGTGGATTTATTGGGCTAAAAGTTTGAGCAGTCATGTGCATTTGCTACAGATAATCGAAACGATGCCGGAACTGCTCAGAAGTGAGTGAAACTGATTATCCTGTTTCTATTTCCGAACCGCATTTTTGGATGGCGGGTGTATTTTGTGACGTTCTCATCTACTTTCTTGTACAGCCTACTCGTAACAAGTGCCATATGAGCTCGTAGCTCTTGTCTTTTTTTGCTGGACTAGTAGTTCGCTCGGAATTCGGGCGAAACCGGAAACTTTGCAGAAGTAAAGCAGGAAGTCTCGGTTAGTGTTAGTGTTAGTGTAGTGTCGAAGACAAGACCCAATAGTCTGTCCCAAGTGTCAATCAAATATTAGATTTGTGGGATCCCATCGGCACCTTTGGTCTTGTTCCTTTTTGTGGGTCCCAAAACCCTGGTTCAGGGGCGATTGGGCCTAGATTTGACAGTAACTGGAGAATCAGCTAGCAATTTTATGATTTTTTAACACTAACTCGTTTTATCACCCATATTTTACCAGACATTTGGAGGATTTAGCTCACGAGAGAAGAAATACAACAAGAGCAGGTTTTTTTCTCAGGAATATAGGTGTGACCGTCTGGAATGACCTTCCAGCGTGATAAGAGGAAGGGTATTTATTTAATGTTATTTATTTATTTGTTCCCCCCCCCCCCGCCAAGGGGTTAATGAAGGAATGATATAGCGGATTCATGGTGGTTAGAATTGCGGCCACAATCAGGATTCTTTTGTCTTGGAAGTGGCCGTTAACGGTAAATTGTTTGTTTAATTTATATGTTTTTGATGAAATTAAAAAAAAATGTGTAAGAAAAAAAAAGATAGGGCGATGAAACTCCTGTTTGCTTTTAGATCATAGGGTTGAGGATTTATATATAGAGTTGAACCACCCCCACCCTCCCGGTTCATGGCCAAGTGGGCCCAATTTGCCCATGAGTTACGTTCGTCTATGACATGTCTCGAGTTCAAGTCTTGTATACTTTTGGATATGTATGTATAGATACAGAGGTGTAACAGCAGCCAATAAGACCATGCGGCGTACTTCAAAGCTCATGGGCCCAAATTGCCCATGAAAAAAGTGTTTGACCCGGGACTGGAATCAATTCTAAGCTGGTATACTTTAGGAAATAGAGGTGTAAACACGCATTTTGATGGGTCCAGACCCCCCCCCCCCCCCCTCCCTCCCGTTCATGGGCAGCTGGGTGCCGATTTCCTATGAGTTAAGTTCGTCTATGACAGGTCTCAAGTCCAACTCTTGTATATTTGGGAGGTATATCTATGGATGAGGATTTTGGTGCAACAGCAACAAATAAGACGACGTGACCTACTTTAATCTTCAATGAACAGTTGGAAACTGGACTGTTTTGTCATATGATCGATGATATGCTGTTCTTAATGAATTGTGATAAAGGGGCTGCTACGATTTGGTTTATAGCACTTTAATTGTTATTGCCTTGCTAATGGAAAAGAGGTTTAAAGGGTCGGACTGGCTCAAGCTGTTCGTGCAAGATCTTCACCATTTCTTTGGATTTATTTTTGCAGTTTGTTTGCATTTAAAGCTTTTAAAGTGGGATGATTACAAATTAGGATATTTCAATACTTTCTTGGTTATTGGGGATGTGAAATGCCTTGGTTCTAAAGCTGTTTGCGTATATAATGTGATAAAGGTTTTACTTTCACACTCCACGTCTGAGCGCTTGCGCACTTGTTTTTTACGCAAAGTGAACAAACAAACTTTTGACCAAACGATACAGTTCATGATCTCCAAGGCCCATGATCCTTGTGCCATCATGGTTTTGCCTAGAAAAGAAAGCACCCGTAAAGTAAGTTAAAAGTCAGGTAGTTTAAACACTGCTAATTTCTGCGGGATTATACAAATAAAAATGATTTTCAATCTCGGGTCAGATTTGCAAAAAGAAGCTCATTTGACCGCGACCTTTCACAATAGGTAATCAATCCCAAGGGAATGTTGCATTTGATGACTCAGGGAGCAGTTAAGCAACTGCGACATTGAGGCATAGACCGAACACGCTCAGATTAATAAGATCGGTGTGAACTTTATTAATTTTATTTTAGATGTCTCAGGACTGTAAAGAATTGCTTCTGGGAAAGGTATTAAGCTTGGACAATTAAGCCATTTAGCTGGCGAAATGTCAAAGAGTTAGTACTTTTTTTTAAGCGTACTCTCCCAAACAGAATTTAGTGCGTACCATTTTGTCGTGTAGTTGCGAATAAAAGTTGGCTATATAAAGTATTCCTAATTTTGAATTAATAACTGGTTATTGTAACTGATAATTGTAAGATATCATTCAGTAGGATGCCATTTGTGATAACAACTTATTATTCTTGGTAAAAATGTATATCATTAGTTCGATTAGCTATACCTGGCTAAAATTGTCATCATCTGTGCTTAAAAAACAGTCTGTTTTCTCATCACTAAGAATCTGACACAGAAATTTAATGAATGCTTTTTCTATGACGAATGGAACAAGACCAAAGGTTTCGATGGGATCCCAAAAATTCAATATCTGATCCAGACAACTGGGTCTTGTCTTAGCCAGATCCAGTCTTCGCCAGACTCCTTGAACATTTTTACAATTAAAATTCAGAAACAGATTAAGGCCAAATAGCTAATCACCCGAGAAAACCAAGTTCAGATTTGGATTCAGCATGTGTGTTTACCCCTATAAGTTATATCTGTTTTGACGAAAACTTCCTGCCACTTCTGCCAATTTCCCGGTTCCGGCCGAACTCCAGAACTACTTGTCCGGCAAAAAAGAAAGCTCAAAGACGAAATCAGGGTATCTTCTTTCCCCAGTAATGAACATCTAATCAACTTCAAATAGAAATTTAGCTTTTAACAAATTTTCCTATTCCAGCCGGATTCCGGTCGAACTATATGTCCGGGTAAAATATGATTGTCATACAGGGACTCAGCATGTCTTCTTACCCCTAAATCGCTTATCTAATCAACTAGAAATAAAACTTTGACTTCCAACAGATTTCCGGTTTTGGCCGGATTCCGGACGAACTACATGTCCGGGTAGAAAATTGTTTTCATATAAGTGTTCAGCATGTCTTCTTGCCCTAAATCGAACATCTAATCAACTCCAAATAAAACTTTAATTTTGACAAACTTTCCGGTTTGGGCCGGATTCCGGTCGAAGTACTTGTCCGTCGAGAAAATAGTTTTCACCATCGTCTTCAGCATGTCTTCCTACCTCTAAATCGAACATCTAATCAACTTCAAATAAAACTTTTACTTTCAACAAACTTTCCGGTTTGGGCCGGATTCCGGGCGAAATACTTGTCCGTCGAGAAAATAATTTTCAACATCGTCTTCAGCATGTCTTCCTACCCCTAAATCGAACATCTAATCAATTTCAAATAAAACTTTTACTTTCAACAACTTTCCGGTTTTGGCCAGATTCCGGGCGAACTACTTGTCCGATGACAAAATAGTTTTCACCATCGTGTTCAGCATGGCTTCTTACCCCATAATCGACTATCACATTAGCTGTTTCAAAATATTTTGTTTGTCCCTTAATTTGAATCCCCTCCCCCACCCCTAAATGTAGAGCTACAAAGCCCATCTACGAACTTGACTGGTCCGACGACCCAACGAACCCTCACACCAAGTTTCATCAAAATATCTCATTCCCTTCGAGAGTTATCGTGCTTACAGACGGACGGACAGACGGACGGACGGACGGACAGACGGACAACTTTTGCGATGTCATAGGTATCCCTCCACTTACGTTTTGGGATCCCAAAAAAGTAAATCGTGCTCCTCGTGGGACGGATATTCTAATTGACTTTCTGAAATTAGGGTAACAACATTTAGGAGTATCTCGCTTCCTTCTGAAAACTTGAATTGGTGGTGGGTTCAAATTGCTGTCGGTCCTTTCCTGCCTTTATTTTCGCCATCCTTGAATGTTAGAATGCACGACAGGGTTCGTCCGGCTCTGGAAATCAGGGAAATCGGGGAAAAGTCAGGGAATTTTTTTTTTGTGAGGGAAATCAGGGAAAAGTCAGGGAAAATCATGAAAAGTTGCAGAAGGTCAGGGAAATTAATGGAAAAGTTCAGTCTATACTTATGCATCAATTTTCTTTTTACTGGAAGTTTCTTTTTCGTCGGTTCTCTGTCCAAAGTGTATGAGTTGATAGCTCTGTTCTTTGAGCCGTCCCAGTTTGTGGAATGAGGAATCGCATTGTTAATTTCTCGTACAGTTTGAACGGCTTTACGAAGCTTATGGATGTTTTGTTCAGTTTTTATGGCACTTGCCTTCCGACCAAGTGCCATATACCGACCACTTTTCCGTCGGTCTGTCGGTTGGTCCGTCAGTCCGGTGTTTGCGAGTTAGGGTACTTCCAGATGTGCTAGGGCGATGAAACTTGGCAGGCATATTAGGGACCCGTCCAAACTAACTTGGAAACAATCACTTGCTCGATCCGACCATCGTGGGGGGAGGGAAGGGAGCTGGAATCCGCAATTTAGAGACATGCATAACTTTCGAGCGGGTGATAGGATTTGGAGAGGCCTCGTGTCTCAGATGTCCTATTTCAAGTGCGGACCGAATACGATAAATGCGGGGGGGGGGGGAGTAGAAGGGGGTGGACCGGAAATCGTGTGACACGCTTAGAGTGGAGCAATCGGGATGAAACTTGGTCGGAGGAACAAGCAAGCCCTAGGTACATCATTGACAGAACTGGACCGGATTCGTACACTGTGGGGGGTTGGAGGGAGTTTCCAGATTTCCGATGATTCGGAGTTAAGTTACTTCCAGGTGGGCTAGGACTATGAAACTTGACAGGCAAGTCAGGGATCTGATCAAATTAACTTGGGAATAGTCAACTTCCCCATCCGACCACCGTGGGGGGAGTGGAAGGAGGGGGAATCCGGAATCTTGAGGAATGTATAACATCGGAACGGATGATCGGATCTTAACGAAACATGATATATGATGAAACTTGGCTTGAAAATTAGAAACTTGACAAGATTGGATCAGAAATTGTCACTTCTCAGATCCAACCATCCCTTAAAGTACTAATCCTAACCTTAAAGCACTAATCCTAACCTTAAAGTACTAATCCCAAGCACAAAGTACAGAAAATGCTTTTAAGCAAAGTTTACATTTAACTCAAAGGTGTTAAACTAATTTTTAGCCCCCTTAAAGTGCGTTTCTTAACCGAAAAGTAAAAAAAATACGTTAACCAAACGATATATATTCATGATCCCCAAGGGCCCGTGATCATTTTTGGCCTCACGGTTTTGCTTACAACTGAGTTTCTTAAAATACAAACAATAATTTTGAGCAAAATATACATTTTCTTGATTCCAATGAGCTTATCGTCATTTGTGCTTCAGGAGTGTTCATTACAGATGAATTTCTAGCGCCCTTTAAGTGTGCATCACACGGCCAAGTGCATAAACAAAATAGATTGTACGAACAATACATTCTCGTGATTTCCAAGGACCCATGACCGTTCTTATCTCAAGGATTTTGCTTAAATATGATCACAACAAACCCACGAATTGACGAGTTCATACTTTAATCCTCTGACCCAGCCTTGCAAGTGCCATATGAGCTTCCAGCGCTTGTTTTTTCAGTAAATGAGTTAATTTGTTCACTGAGGTAATCTAAAGGTGTTGGAAAACTGCTGGAAAAGGTCAGGGAAAATCACCAAAAAAGGTCAGGGAAGTTAGGGAAAAGTCAGGGAAAAACGTGGATGAAAGCGCACGAACCCAGCACGACTTTTATCATCTCACCATACAGTAGCTCGTCGTCTCATTTCTTCAGTCTGGTGGTAGCTGCGATCTGTTGGAGAAAAAAGGGCAAAGTGTTTACCTATTTCGGTATATTTTGAATTCCGCGCACTTTCTTGACGCGAAAAACGGTGATCAGAAGAACCAGTGCAATAATTACTCTTTGTGTTGCAACAGGCATCGGGTAGGCTTAACCCCCGGTAAATCAGAATCGCAAAAAAGCTACTCCGCTTGATTCAATTGTCTTCTCAATCTCCCCCTTATTTATTCTTGCTTTGCATTTACCCTGACAACCCGATTTTAATACGGTACTCACAATTTAAATGGTTTCACACTATCCTTAGTTGCGTTTTTGCAGATACCACGGTATCTGTTACCACGGTAACTGGATCTGTGATTAGTCGTTTTTGCAGTTACCGTGGTATCTGATATACGGTTGCTCTGCAAAAACGACTATTGCCGAAATTGCGCTTTTCGAATTCATCCCAAAAGAAAAACAAATATTCAGTCACATCACTAAGTGCCAAACTTCTTTCCCACCAATTTGACAAAAACTGATGAAAGTGAGATGACTTTTTTGGGCCACGATCAGTTACCACGGTCGAGCCGTGGTATCTGAATATCAGATACCACGACAACTGGCCAGATACCACGATAACTGCAAAAACTCCTTTTGACCGTGGTATCAAATACCATGGTATCTGCCGAAATGCTACTCTTGTTTCTCTGTTTTCGATGCATATATGCACATAAGAGTGTTTCCAAACCGCGCGACTAGATGTCACGACGCTCGTACTTTAGTCCCTGTTTGAAGGTGCGATTTGGATGCGTGTGATGTAGACCCTGCATATGCTAGAATTGTACCGATTGTACTACTTTATGTAATTTCCAAGGCAATTAGGTTAATCCTAGAATTCGGAGCCTTCGTTGGAAATTGGATTTCGCAGCTAGGTCCTGATGAATTAGTGATTTTAGTTTTCCCTCCTCAGTAACGGCACAAGGTAAAAATGAAGTAGATTTTAGGTTTAACCGAATAGGGCTCATATGCGACATTGTATTTACACATCATTATTCACTTAAATATGCTTCAAGACATGATAAAAATGTGTTTCTTTGTTGCTCCGCCGTTCGTGCAATCCATTTTCAAGGGATGATCGTTTTCTTTATGATTTGTGGTACCTCTATCCAGAGGCGTTACTAGCCAAAATGATGGGGGGGGGGGACGTGGCATTTACTGACTGGCTGGTAATTTTTACCGACTTTTTCTGCAGAAAAAATGACTGTTTTCAACAATAAAAAATGACGTTTTTGAAAAAAATCGACTTATTTTCAGAAAAAACAACTATTTTGACGAAAAATCGACCAATTTTCAGAAAAAACTACTGTTTTCATGAAAAAACAAGACCAAAGGTTTCGATGGGATCCCACAAATTTTAACATTTGCTCCCGACAATTCGGTCTTGTAGATATTCGGTCTTCAACAGACTTCTTAAGCATTTTTACTTTTAACATTTAAAAACAGGTTAAGGCCAATGGTAATAATCGGAGAAGACCAAGTTCGTATTTGACAGTGCAGACCGGATACGCCAGCTGAGTTTCAACAAGTTCAGACATATTCAGATATCCGTTTTGCGCTATCAAATATTCAAATATCGATTCAGCATATGGTTTACCCTATAGCCTACGTCGTATCTCCTTCCTTCCTTACCTCTGCCCAACTTCCGGTTTCGGCCGGATTCTCTTGTCTGGCAAAAAACTAAAGCTCAAAAACGAATTCGTCATGTCTCCTTACCCCTGCATCCAACCTTTAATCAACCTCAGATTAAACTTTTACTTTTAACAAATTTTCCGGTTTCAGCTGGATTCCGAGCGATCATACATCCGGTGAGAAAGTGATTGTTATATGTGAATTCAGCATGTCTTCTTACCCGCAAATCGAACATCTTATCAAATTTAAATAAAACTTTTACTTTTAACAAATTATCCGGTTTTGGCCGGATTCCGGCCGAAGTTATTGTCCGGCGACAAAATAAGTTTCATATTCGAATCCAACATGTCTCCTTACCCCTAAATCAACTATCTCAATAGCTTTCAAAAAATATTTTTTTCGACCCTTAATTTGAAACCCCTCCCACCCTCAAATATAAGGCTACATAGCCCATCTCCGAACGTGTTCTGTACTTTGACCCAAAGGATCCTCCCACGAAGTTTCATCAAAATATCTCAATCCCTTCGAGAGTTATCAGGCGGAGAGACGGACAACTTTTGCGATGTCATAGGTATCCCTCCACTTACGTTTTGGGATCCCAAAAATCAGCTGTTTTGACGAAAAATCGCGGCGCTTCGCGTCGGTATTTTTTTACCGACTGGCCGACGGCTTTGGGGGGGGGGGCCTCCCCCCTAGTCGTGACGCCTTTGCCTCTATCTATTCTTGAACTACAACCGTAATGCCCGGGCCACATTCAGTCACATCCGTACGTAATTTGGTTCGTTAATTTGTTCATTTGCTTATTGGTATATACTTTACGTTTCATTCTGGTTAGCCTACACGTGGAAGAAAGAAATTCAAGAAATATTACCACCCACTCATGGAAAATAAAAAGTCTGTGATTGTCGATTGGTCCAAATATACGTTTCAAAATGGGGTGAAAGCCAGGGCTTCACCTTCCAGATTCCCAGACGTCCGAGGCTTCCGCATAGTCAAGCAAACCCCTCCAGATTTTTATGACAATGATAACAGCTAAATATGCTTTTCTTCAACATTTCCTAGATGTCCCCTTTACATTTCAAATGTCTCTTGCATCCCAGTCACAACTGTCAGTCACTTTCCCTATTCTTCCCCCAGTTGCATATTTGTTGTATCTTTCCATCTAGGGATGAAAAGATACGTGCCATCCAAGGATAAAAATCGTTGAGTTTAGTCGTATCACTGGAGGTTGTAGGACACGAAAATTGGAGTTTATTCCTATCGGTGAATATGTTTTAGTCTATATATAGAGCCGAGCGGCCAGCGAGGCGCCGTCGCGTTTACATTTATTTATTTATGTATTCAACTTTATTTCAGCTTTCGCCATATACTACGCTACAAATAAAATAGTTGCATTTTTGCAGATACCATGGTATCTGTTACCACTTTAACTGAATCTGCAATTAGTCGTTTTTGCAGTTACCGTGGTGTCTGATATACGGTTGCTCTGCAAAAATTACTATTGCCGAAATTGCACTTTTCGAAGTCATCCCATGAGAACAAGACCAAAGGTGTCGATGGGGTCCCAAAAATCTAAGATTTGATCCAGACAATTCGGTCTTGTCTTCGCCAGGCTAATCATCAGAGAAAACCGAGTTCAGATATTCTATCTACCTATCTATACCTCTATAAGCCATATCTATTTTGATGATATTGACCGAAACTTCCTGCTTTACTACTGCCAAATTTGCGGTTTCGCCCGAATTCCGAGCGAACTACTAGTCCAGCAAAAAAAGAAAAATTCAGAAACGAAGCCGGCGTATCTTTATCCCTATAAAGAAATCTAATCAACTTTAAAGAAAATTTTGACTTCAAAAAAATGCGGGTACAACCGGATTCTGGACTAATTATATGTCCGGGTAAAAAATGATCATTATATACAGACTCAGCGTCTCTTCTTACCCCTAAATATATCATCTAATCAACTTCAGATCAAGCTTTTACTTTTAACATATTTTCCGGTTTTGGCCGGATTACAGGCGAACTAGTTGTCCGGCGAGAAAATGGTTTTCACCATCGGGTTCAGCATGTCTTCTTACTCATAAATCAAACATTTAATCAACTTCAAATGAAACTATTACTTTTAACCAACTTTCCGGTTTTGGCTGGATTCCGGACGAACTGCTTGTCCGGCGACAAAATGATTTTCACCATCATGTTTAGCCTGTCTTCTTACCCCTAAATCAAACATTTAATCAACTTCAAATGAAACTTTTACTTTTAACAAACTTTCCGGTTTGTGCCGGATTCCGGACGAACTACTTGTCCGGCGAGAAAATGAGTGTCACCATCGTGCTCAGCATGTCTTCTTACCTCATAGTCGACTATCATATTAGCTGTTTAAAAATATTTTGTTTGTCCCTTAAATTGAACCCCCTCCCCCACCCCCAAATATAGGGCTACAGAGCCCATCTACAAACTCGACCTTACCCTTGACCCAAACAATCCTCATACCAAGTTTCATCAAATATCTCATTCCCTTCGAGAGTTATCGTGCTTACAGACGGACGGACGGACGGACAACTTTTGCGATGTCATAGGTATCCCTCCACTTACGTTTTGGGATCCCAAAAACTGATATCCAGTTACATCACTAAGTGAACAGTTACCACGGTCGGACCGTAGCATCTGAATATCAGATACCACGATAACTGACCAGATACCACGATGACTACAAAAACGCCTTTTGACCGTGGTATCAGATACCACGATAACTACTGTGGTTTGTGATACCATTGTATCAGATACCATGGTATCTGCAAAAACGCATTATTGATAAACCTTCCTAGGGACAATTAAAAAGGTCTTCATCATATGACGTTATCATTTACGTCACGACAGTATGGTATTCCGATATAATTTGTACGACACGGCATATTCTTGAAGTCTTAGCTTATTTTTTAGGTTACCATAGCTCAGTTTAGCTAAGCCTAGCTCAGCAGAAGCTCTAGGCCGCAGAATCTCCTGTGACGTTACAAAAGATTAGCCTCGATTTGGGTCAGTACTTGCTGCACGGTCAGTATTTTGGGTCAGTACTTGCTGCAAAATAACTCTGGAGAGTAATGCGCAAACTTTGAAAAAAGTGACACACAGTCAAATCGTAGCGACACTAGCTCCGCTAGAGGACACGAACATCTCTACTGAAACTCAACCAGTCGTTAAAGGAGTTATATCATAAGTATTCTAGCACTTGCAACGTCTAACCCCCCCCCCCCCCCCACCCCCACCCAATACCAAAGATGAAGCCACGACTCGATCCGACCGCTGGGTCATCTAGCGGTGCGGGTCGGAAGGGCCCGGCATGGGCAGGATGGAATCATGGTTTGACTTTGGATTTAACAATTTTTTTTTATTGTATCAGGCACATGCAAAATCTGTAGACAAATTAAACTAATTATTGCATTATCGATTCTCCTGAGCGTGACGTTTTCAAAATAGGGATGTTCGTTTCTGGAGGTTTGCACATGCAGACTCCAAGACAACAAGACCAAAGGTTTCGATGGGATCCCAAAAATTCAATATCTGATCCAGACAACTGGGTCTTGTCTTAGCCAGATCCAGTCTTCGCCAGACTCCTTGAACATTTTTACAGTTAAAATTCAGAAACAGATTAAGGCCAAATAGCTAATCACCTGAGAAAATCAAGTTCAGATTTGGATTCACCATGTGTGTTTACCCCTATAAGTCATATCTGTTTTGACGAAAACTTCCTGCCACTTCTGCCAATTTCCCGGTTCCGGCCGAACTCCAGGACTACTTGTCCGGCGAAAAAAGAAAGCTCAAACACGAAATCAGGGTATCTTCTTTCCCCAGTAATGAACATCTAATCAACTTCAAATAGAAATTTAGCTTATAACAAATTTTCCGATTCCAGCCGGATTCCGGTCGAACTATAAGTCCGGGTAAAATATGATTGTCATACAGGGACTCAGCATCTCTTCTTACCCCTAAATCGCTTATCTAATCAACTAGAAATAAAACTTTGACTTCCAACAGTTTTCCGGTTTTGACCGGATTCCGGACAAACTACATGTCCGGGTAGAAACTTGTTTTCACATAAGTGTTCAGCATGTCTTCTTGCCCTAAATCGAACATCTAATCAACTCCAAATAAAACTTTTAATTTTGACAAACTTTCCGGTTTGGGCCGGATTCCGGTCGAAATACTTGTCCGTCGAGAAAATAGTTTTCGCCATCGTCTTCAGCATGTCTTCCTACCTCTAAATCGAACATTTAATCAACTTCAAATAAAACTTTTACTTTCAACAAACTTTCCGGTTTGGGCCGGATTCGGGGCGAAATACTTGTCCGTCGAGAAAATAGTTTTCACCATCGTCTTCAGCATGTCTTCCTACCCCTAAATCGAACATCTAATCAATTTCAAATAAAACTTTTACTTTCAACAAACTTTCCGGTTTGGGCCGGATTCCGGGCGAAATACTTGTCCGTCGAGAAAATAATTTTCACCATCGTCTTCAGCATGTCTTCCTACCCCTAAATCGATCAACTTCAAATAAAACTTTTAGTTTCAACAAACTTTCCGGTTTTTGGCCGGATTCCGGGCGAACTACTTGTCCGATGACAAAATGGTTTTCACCATCGTGCTCAGCATGTCTTCTTACCCCATAATCGACTATCACATTAGCTGCTTCAAAACATTTTGTTTGTCCCTTAATTTGAATCCCCTCCCCCACTCCTAAATGTAGAGCTACAAAGCCCATCTACGAACTTGACTGGTCCGACGACCCAACGAACCCTCACACCAAGTTTCATCAAAATATCTCATTCCCTTCGAGAGTTATCGTGCTTACAGACGGACGGACAGACGGACAACTTTTGCGATTTCATAGGTATCCCTCCACTTACGTTTTGGGATCCCAAAAAGCGCAATTCGTTCAAATCTTGTGCAGCGCTGGCCGGATCGTATTGGAATTTCTTCTAGATATACGTTTGGCTTAACTGGTTAAAAAGTATTCCAGAAGAAGGGTTGACTGGGGACATTTGTTCATTTCTAAAATTGTTCGGTACTGGAATAAGGACAGATGCAAAATGGAGCAAAAGTCATAGCTCGGAAACGAATATTTCGTGTTTGGATGGGTTTTCTGCAGGCAAATGTTAATGGAAGTCATACAGATAGGGATGATACTTGGTACTCTTCATTTAGGTGTCCTTTAAGTATTTTTTCTGTTTTTTTCTTGTTAACTACCGGAAGTTCAAAGAATTAAGGATGTAAACTAGATCACATAAACAAACGGCGTAAATTATGCTAAATTTGTTATAGTGATTTCTTGAAGATCTTGAAACTGAGCTAAATAATGTTCAGCTTCCGAGACCAAAAAATGTCAAACTGGCCGATGATTTCTTCTTTCGACATATCTAAACGTCCGCATGGTGATATACCTAGTTGTTTCAATCCTCCTACACGCCACTCGATCTTCTCGAAGGTTCTAGTAATCTTTTGACCAGCGGCAGGAGATCAATGAATAGCGAATTAGCAATGGCGAATTGGCTTTCAGGAGTGAATTGTGTTCAAGTAATATGTGGATAACTTTGGCTACCGTGAGGATTTTGGGTAAAACAAAGGTAACACGGTGTTCGTAAAAATCCGACCCATAAAAAAATGATGGTGTCTCCCACCTTCTCGGCCCACATGAATCAAAGACTTTAACGAGCGCTGGCTCTGATCTGATCCTCGATGTTCGCGCCGCATCTTAGCCTTGCTATAATTTTCTACCTCCGCCACTGCACACACGAACAGTTTGCTGAAGCTCCTCTCGCGAAGCGAGCTGGGCGGCGCTGCGACGGAGTCCCATTTTTTAGGGCCGGAAGGATAGGTCTTCGCATTACCCTCTAGAGTTATTTTGCTCTGCTGCACGGCCTGCACCAGTGCGTATTCTGAACGTCACAGCTGGAGCCCATGGTGCAAAAAAGAAAAACCCAGTTGCAGAGTCAAATAATTCAGTGTTTTCAAACCCAGGATGCAAAAATAGTCTGGCATTCGGTTCAACTTGAATGAAAAGTAGAAACAAAGGAAATCTACAAATAACATCTATCTCCACAGTGGTGGAGTGATTTCAAAGAAAATAAAGAAGGAAGCAGACAAATGATCTGCAAAACATGTATCCTAAATTTGTCTATAATTTGTTCAGAAACGCTGTGTCAGCACCGCTATTTCAATCAATCCCGTTATTTTCCTTTAGCTTTTCACGACAGAAATAACTATTCTGACTAGTTAGAAATTGTGCTGGAATTTCCGGATTTGAGGCGGTCCTAGTTTTAGTTTCGCTTTTTGATTTTGAAATCAAATTAAATTACTGGATTTCAGTTCTAGAAAGAAATTCTTTTCAGTTCAATCAAAACGAATACGATTGAGATTCCCTGCTTGACTGAGCCTATGCCTGCCTCAGGGTTCGTTTCTCCATTCATTACATAGATATAGGTATCATCAGAGGCGTCACTAGCCAAAATGTTTTTTTTTTTTTTTGGGGGGGGGGGGCAAGGTATTTACCGACTGGCTGGTCGTTTTTACCGACTGTTTTTAAGGAAAAAACACTGTTTTGACGAAAGATCCTTTTAAGAAAAAAATCGACTGTTTTTACGAAAACGCTTCGCGCCGACTCGGATATTATTTTAATAAATGGCTGACAACATTCGAAGGGGGGGGGGGGCATCCCCCATACGGGACGCGTCTGGTCCTTTTAACACCAAGTGGTAAAGATGAAGTACGAAAGAGAAGAAAAAGAAAAAAATGGCTTAAATATGAACAACAAACATGAAGAATAAGCATTTTACAAAAACCTGTATCGGACCGGAAAAAATATAAACTGTATTTAGGATCTGACGAATATTTCCTTTTCATTTTATAATTTTTCAGACCGCCTTTGTTCTGCAGACATCTTTTGGTACTACGACGGGAGCGAAAGCATTGGCCAGATCGAGGTGAAACAGGTAAGATTCAGATTAGATTCAGATATTGTTTTACTTCGCAAAAAAAAACACAAATACATTGTACAAAAAACTCAACAACCGCATAAAAGACAAAAATCCTGTGGGTGTCTGTATCTTCTAACCACCTTTTAACTTTAAATTATTCAATAAATAATGACATAAAAACTAATCTAATATATTTTCAAAAAAAGAAAGAGAGAGAGAAAAAAAGAAAATAGGAACGAAAAATGATTCCCTCGTCACAACCTACACACCGTCCCCCCATCTCATCTCCCCCCACCCCACCTCTTCGCTCCCCGCCTCCTTACACCCCCTTCCAACAACCCACCAAATTCAACGACCTTTTTCAATTAAATTTTTTTTTCAACTTTCTTTTAAACAAAATTAAGTTACCGGCCGCTCTAATACTGTCCGGGAGACCATTCCACACTGAAACAGCGATGTTTCTAATAGCGAAACCTGACCTCGTTGAGTGTCGGATTTCATGAACCAGATGGTCACCATTTCTGGTAGCATATTCATGGTAAAAAGAATTCTGGGAAAATGTATTCCAGAAGTACTCAGGGGACAACTTATTTAAACACTGAAATACAAAAACCGATAGCTGGTAGTCACGCTGTTGTCCAACATTCAGAACACCAAGCTTTTTATAACATGCAACAGTATTTTCATACTGGTGCAGTTCATCGAACTCTCATTGCTTTGTTTTGCACTATTTGAATCCTTTTGTAATTACTTATGAAGTTACTGGCCCATACCGAGCACCCGTACCCAATATAGGGTTCAAGAATGGAGCTATATATAAGCTTCAGGGTAGAGACTGGAAATGTATGTTTCAGTTTTCGGATTATCCCTAGACCTCTAGAAGCTTTGGCTGATATTATTTCAATGTGTTTCTTCCAGCTAAGATTGCAACGATATGGAATCCCAGGTAACGCAGGTCGTAAGGGACAAAAGTTCAATCATTTCATTAGTTCGCTTCTGAGTAGAGTAACCAGAGTCATTTTCAGCGCCTGGTCTCCGTTATGACCAGGTTCCGACAGGTCTATATCCATCCGAGGCGGGAATAAACAGTCTTTTTCGGTTACACCAACATTTTCGTAGGAGTTCCGTCGACATCAGCAAAGACAAATATTTGCTTCTACCGAATTTTCGGTTTGGGTTAAATTCTGGCGAGATTCGAGAACATGAAGTTCATACACGGATTCAGCATGTGTTCCTACCCTTCCTCCGATCGACTTAAGAAACAAATATTTTCCCATAGTTTCATTCTATAAACGCTCTATCGATTTAAGAGTAAAATTTTTAAAGTTTAACCGAAAAAGGCTAGGATACGACAGTCTAGTTACCCATCACTTGTTTGCTTAAATAATCTTGAAAACCCGATGAAAAAGCGTTAGTTTGTTTTTCTGATATTTCCAAATAATCGATTATCCCATTGTGCTTGCCGCTCTTCCCGTTTTTGTGATATCTCTATGGTGCCTGGCACATTTGGCAACAACGCCAGCAGCAAACGAGTAAATAAATTGTGTATCAAATAAACAAAGAAGTGTCTGCAGTCTTCAGTGCCAAAAACTAGTGCTAGCTAGTGAGGTGTCTAGTGTAGTGATAGTTTAGTGATTTTCGCGGGCGAATTGTGGACGGATTCACCATGGGAAAGCGTCCACATTCCCAACGTCCCTACTGAAGACTACTGTGGACAGAATGAAAATCCCCAATAGGTGTTATAACAATTCAATGTATTTGAATCTAAGATGTAAAAGTAAGTTGCCTGTTAAGTTAAACTTTAAAGTTTCCGTTTCTTGCTGTTTTCCGGCGAGCTACTTGTCCCGTGAGAAATTGAAGTTCAGATCTGAGTTCAGCATGTCTCCTTACACCTAAATCGACTGTCACATTACCTTGAAAAAACATTTCATTATCCCTTAATATGAAACACCCCCCCCTAGAAATAGGGCTACGGGCCTATCTACGAACGTAGCCTGTACTTATAGATTGATACTTTTGATACTTGTCCACTACAGTTGGATCCAGCGGTGGAATTCACTGAGGATCCACCCAGTGCATTCGACTTTCACATTAGCTTGACAGAATATTTGTACATCCCTTGTACGACCCCTCTCTCCCCCTGGATATAGGGCTACGGGGCCCACCAACGAGCTTGGACCGTATACTACCAGGGACCCATCAATTTCCTGTAATGACTCGCCATTCAGGGGGCTTGTCATTTCCTATGCTTCTGTGTTGCTATGTTGCCCGAGTCTCGCCTAGTTTCCAAAAATTCCGCTTGGATCGTATCGGTGTTCTTGCTCAGATAGACAATGTTTCAAAGTCAGCTTGGGCTCAAAGAATATTTATCAGATAGACAAAATTGCCAGCATAAAAAACATTCCTGATATTCCTTCGTTTAAGCGTCAAGTTAAACAAAACCTTTTTAGTAAGTATGAATTTTCAGAAATAGTATTAATTTTCATTATGTCGAGGTTGTTATTGTGTTGCGAGAGCAACACTTTGGTTTTGTCCTCGTTTTTTTTTTTTTTTTTTTTTTTTTTTCCTATGACTCCGATTTCATTTTATTCCTGGTAACTGAGAAGGGTCTAACCTGTGCGGTTTTTACGGAAAGTGTGGACCTTAGGCCGGATTGATGAATATGACATTACATTTTGGAAAGCTCCGTAGAACTCTTGCCTGGGGCCAATAAGGATGGTTTTTGCTTGTCATCGAGCCAGAGCCTACGGTTTGCGAAGTGAAGTGGAGTTGTATAGCCTATGTCAGAGAGGACTATCTGAAGTTGTGTAGCGAACCTTTCGTTTCATCAAAAGATGTTTCTGCTTTCGAGTGGAAAGCTCCGTTCTAGCACGCAAGCAGGCAGGCACCAGTTTCAAATTGAAGATGGACTAAAATCTATAAGTGTTAAATATATGCGGCAGTTACCCGGCCCCACAGCCAACATATCTTCTTTGAGTGATAAATAGAAAAATCTACAGAGACAAAAAAGTGGCTTTTTCCCACGGGTCCGAAAGTGCTGCCATCTATTGTTTCTGTCCATGTCTGCGACGATTTCAGCTGAGTTTATAATTTATTTTTTTTTGCACTTTGGTTTGTGGTAGAGTAACGGTATCAGATGTGCCTCTTAAACTTTAAAAGTTCTCTCATTGCTAAAGAAACTAAAGCTTATCCTTTGCTCCTTTCTAAGTCGTGACGTTAGAAAGTTGGCCTACGGCAAAAAAGTCAACTTTTGAACTAAGACAGGTAGAATTTTTTTTTCGACGGCAATCGATAGCCATTGATGAGCCGATCAAAGTATATGCCATCCATTTTTTGGTACAAAAATTCCTTCATGAGATACACCAGTTTGAAAATTTCAAAGGGGTTGACAACTTCATAGTAAGGTACATTGAAACCAAAAATAGGCGATACCAGTTATGATACATATAGGGGACTTTTAAGCAACAGTCGACTGTTAGCCCATAATCATCTTCGGTAATGAGGGGTTTGCAGCTTTTGCTTGTTGGTATACCTGTTATTTATTTCCGGTGTATTCGATGGTAAGAACAATTTGGTTCCCAATGGTAAGATATGCAAGGGACTTGTAAGTAATAATCGGCTGTTATGCTACAATCATCTTCTGCGATGATGGGTTTGCAGCTTTTGCTAGCTGGTGTACCCATTATTTGTTTCCGGTTAACTTAATGTATATCACGGGAGAGGGACTTGTAAGTAGGAATCGGTTCACGAGGGGCTAGGAATTTTTGCAAATGGGTGCACATTGTATTCGATTTCTATAAATCTGACGGTAAGAAAGTTTGTGTCGATGGTCTATCAATGTAACCGAGGATTAACTGTTTACACAACGGATACAAACGAAAATGTAAAGCAATGAGGTAGTTTCATAATAATTAATAGGGTCATCTATAGTATTTTAATCCTGAAAAGTTACGGATAGCTTTCTATTACCAACTAGATTATATAAGATATTGTTCCAAGTTTTCATCCGTCACGATGTCTACGATTGAAAAGGATAAAGTACAACTGACTGCAAAGTTAATTTAGTCCCTTCTTCCTATATTATTTTGTTGTTGTTTTTACAACGCTGAAGAATACCTTTTGATCATATGATTATTTTTTTAGAACATCCCGTTTAAAAAGCTTATGCTATAATCATCTTCAGCGATGAGGGGCTTGCAACTTTTGATAGCTGGTATATCCATTATTTGTTTCCGGTGATTTTGATGTCAATCACGGGAGACGGACTTGTAAGCAAGAATCGGTTCACGAGAGGCTAGAAATTTTTGAAAATTGGTGCACATTGTATTCGATTTCTGTAAATATGACAGTAAGAAAGTTTGTATCGATGGTCTATCGCTATAACCTAGGATTAACTGTTTACGCAACGGGTACAAACGATACGGTAATGTAAAACAATAAGGTAATTTTGTAATAATTAATAGTGTTATCTATGGTATTTTAATCCTGAAAAGTTACGGATAGCTTTATAATATCAACTAGATTATATAAGATATTGTTCCAAGTTTTCATCCGTCACGATATCTACGATTGAAAAGGATAAAGTTCAACTTCGACGGCAATCGATAGCCGCTGATGAGCTGATCAAAGTATATGACATCCATTTTTTGGTAAAAAAAATTCCTTTATGAGATACACCAGTTTGAAAGTTTCAAGGGGTTGACAACTTCAGTAGTAAGGTACACACTGAAACCAAAAATAGGCGATACCAGTTGTGAGACATTTAGGGGATTTGTACGCGACAGGCAACTGTTAGCTCATAATCATCTTCGGCAATGAGGGGTTTGCAGCTCTCGCTAGTTGGCGTACCTGTCATTTGATGAACAATTTGGTTCCCAAATGTAAAACATGCAAGGGACTTGTAAGTAATAATCGGCTGTTATGCTACACAAATCTTCAGCGATGAGGGGTTTGCAACTTTTGCTAGTCGGTATACCCATTATTTTTATCCGGTGAACTTGATGTCTATCACGGGAAAGGGACTTGTCAGTAGAATCGGTGCACGAGGGGCTAGAAATTAGTGCAAAATGTTGCACATTGTATTCGATTTATATAAATCTGACGTTAAGAAAGTTTGTATCGTTGGTCTATCGCTGTGACCTAGGATTTACTGTTAACGCAACGGGTACAAACGATACTGTAATGTAAAACAAGGTAGTTTCGTAATAATTAATAGTGTCATCTATGGTATTTTAATTTTGTTGTGGTTAGGGCAATCGATAGCCCTTGAAGAGCTGATCAAAATATATGCCATCAAATTTTCTGAACAAAAATCCTTCATGAGATAAGCCAGTTTGAAAGTTTCAAGGGGTTGACAACTTCAGGAGTAAGGTACACACTGAAACCAAAAATAGGCGATACCAGTTGTGAGACATGTAAGGGACTTGTAAGCAACATTCGACTGTAAGCAACAGTCGACTGTTAGCTCATAATCATCTTCGGCAACGAGGAGTTTGCAGCTTTTGCTAGTTGGTATACCTGTTATTTGTCTCAGGTGTATTCGATGGTAAGAACAATTTTGTTCCCAATTGTAAGACATGCATGGGACTTGTAAGTAATAATCGGCTTTTATGCTATAATCATCTTCAGCGATGAGGGGTTTGCAACTTTTGATAGCTGGTGCATCCATTATTTGTTTCCGGTGAATTTATTGTCAATCACGGGAGACGGACTTGTAAGTAAGATCGGTTCACGAGGGGCTAGAAATTTTTGAAAATTGGTGCACATTGTATTAGATTTCTGTAAATATGACAGTAAGAAAGTTTGTATCGATGGTCTATCGCTATAACCTAGGATTAACTGTTTACGCAACGGGTACAAACGATACGGTAATGTAAAACAATAAGGTAGTTTTGTAATAATTAATAGTGTCATCTATGGTATTTTAATCCTGAAACGTTACAAATAGCCTTCTTCCGATATTGTTTTGTTGTTGGTTTTACAACGCTAAAGAACAGCTTTTGATTATGTGATTATTCTTTTTAGAACATACCGTTTTAAAAGCTTCGATAAGTTGACAATTTCAGCATTTAACCGACAGCGAAGAAACAAAACCAAAGTGTTGCTCTCGCAACACTTTAGCCGGCGAAGCCGGACAAAGGTTGCCGCAACACTTCACGTTGCCCGGGCAACGTAGGTATAGTTTATTGTTTGTTCTGGGTGTTCTGAGGATGATCATTATCTCTATCCGTTACATATTTTTTGTGTTTTAGTTTGTGGTCTCGATTAGGACAATTTAAGTTGACTCTTTGTTCAGTAGTTGTTCTGCATTAATGCAGTTTTTATTTTTTTGCCACCCCCTAGGACAAGGTTACTTCTTGGGGTGGTTGTTAAACGGAAGTGCTTTATTTAAATTCAATAAATTTCTCTCTCTCTCTCTCTCTCATGCCACCAGGCACCAAAGATCCAGGATACTCTTCCATTACAGAGAAACAATCCTAATTCAGCACAACAGCTGCGAAATTTTTGCCTATCTGGATAGTCGGGTGTTTTTATCCCCGTGGGGATTTCTCGAACTATCTGACGCTCGGTCAAGAGCGCATCAGAAATCTCTTATTGACTAGCCCCCTGAATGGCGAGTCATTACAGGAAATTTATGGGTCCCTGATACTACTTTCATTGATACTTTTTCCATACAAGTGGATCCAGTGGTAGATCCACTGAGGAAACATCAAGTGAATCTTCACAGGAAGTTGAACAAATTATCTCAACCCCTTTAAGAGTTATCTTGAAGATAGGTCTTTTCCGAAGTCATAGGCATCCGTCACTGACGTTTTCAGATCCCGAAAAGTGAAAATTTGCGAGATAAAAGCTACGTGCGTCAAAACTACGTGCGTCAAAACACGTACGTGCATCCCGCTGCGAAAATCAGACTGTGTCTGCACTTACCTTAAAAGAATTGTCTGAAAATTATCGATGTCTTCCATTAGTCATTTCTGAAAAAAGGGCTAAAGGCTGTGGGACTTTTCCGGACCTTTTCGAATTAAAATGCGGAAGCCAGTTTTGGAAAATAATTGTGTTTTTGTTTGCCTTTTCACTCGCCGGACGGCTTTTTACATTTTTTTAAGTTTTCGTAATAGGTCCTAAGCGCTCTTTTGAAACTTCCCACTTTTATCAAAAAGACCAACGCCAACTTTCGCCTTTTTGCAAAAAGGCAAATTGGGTAACTGACCTAGTTAAAATCTCAATTTGGCTTTGGCCTCAGTGTCTTTAGCAGTTGACCCCAAAATCCCGTAAAAGGTGAATTTGAATCAAATGATAGTTAGTATTTGTAGATTGTCCTTTATTTCAAAACATGGACAGTGTATACAATTATAAGAAAACCCAAGTAAAAGATATTTGTCAAAATTTCTTTTTTCAAGAACAAGGATAAGTCCTTGGTAACAAGACCAAAGGTTTCGATGGGATCCCAAAAATTTAATACTTGATCCAGACATTATACGGTCCGCCAGACTCCTTGAACATTTTTACTATTAGAACTTAGAAACAGATTTATGCCACTGGCTAGTCATCTGAGAAGATGGCTAGCCATCCTGCCTTACTTCCGCCAAAATTCGGGTCTCGGCCGGATTCCGGTTGAACTACTTGTCCGGCAAAAAACTAAAGCACCAAACGAATTACCCGTATATCGAACCTATATAATCAACTTAACATAAAATTTGGACAATTTGTCTGGCGAGAAAATAATTTTCATAGACGGATTCAGCATGTCTCCTCACCACAAAATCGAACCTAGCTAATCAACTTCAGATAAAACTTTGACTTGCAACAAATTTTCCAGTTTCATCCGGATTCCATGCGAACTAAATTTCCGGGATGAAAATTATTGTAATATATGGATTCAGCAAGTCTTACCCCTTAATCGAACATTGAACCAACTTCAAATAAAACTTTTACTTTTAACAAGTTTTCCGGTTTTGGCTGTGTTCTGAGCGAACTACTTGTCCAGGTAGAAAACGATTGTCATATACGGATTCAACATGTCTTCTTACCCCTAGATCGACTATCTCATTGGTTTTTAAAACTTTTATTCGTCCCTTAAACTGAAATCCCTCCCCCACCCCTAAATATTGAGCCACTGGACTCATCTATGTACTTGACCTGTACTTTGACCCAGTGGACCCTCGTACTAAAATTTGAAGAAAATATGTCTACACCTTCGAGAGTTATCGTGCTGACAGACGGACAGACATGCTAGTGTTAAAAGGGTGGACAAAAGCTGGACAAAAACGCAACTATTGACAAGACTGGCGTCATTAAACCAGAAAGGGATTACGGTGACTCATTTGGTGTCGCTATCCTTTGGCTCATTCCGACCGTTACAGGAGTGCAGGTAAAGAGACCTGACATATCGAGTCCTTAATTTGGTTTACTGGAGACATGGAATTCGCTTGACTTCTTCAGCCAGGTCTCGCATCTTGTCAGATTTATTTTCCTTTTAATTATGCATTAGCTTCGAAGGTAGTAAGTTACGAAGTTGACAAGTTGAGTCATGGAGTTATGTGAGAAAGCTTCAAACCCGTGGGAGTGTGCTCGAGACGGAAAAATGTAAACTTGTTTGTCATTTTCTTGTTGGAATTTCATTCGTCCGTTTACGAAGGAGAAAATCAACCCGTTGTGTGAGATGTCATGAGAGAAAAATTGCGATTTTCTTTTAAACATTATAAATCGGCAGGTGCTTCTTGGCGACTCGAAACCACCAAACCGCACACTAGGAGCGTGCACAAAAAGTAGAGAACAGTTTGTGGCAAAAACATAACCCGTCATAACGGTCTGGAATTTCCACTTGTATACGGATATATTTCCCCTTCGTTTAGCGTTATAGCCTATATTTAATATTTGTTTGTTGAATTATTCTTTTTTTTTTCTGTTTACTTTTGTTAAGATGGGTTATAAAGAAATTCAATTGAAAACGGAAAAGTCGAGAAAACGTTGAAAATCCTCATCGTATAACAGCATTCGACTCTGGACAGCCAAAAGGTATCTGCACTTTAAAAAAGGTATCTGCACGAAAAAACGTGTTTTAAGACCGTGTCACAAGTTGTGTCACGACGACTGGGCCATACGCATATCTCAGCTTCTGTGTGTCGTACAGATACGACAATTAGACCAAAAGATGCGTCTTTCCTCCAGATATACAGAAATGCAATAACACGTATTTCCGAAAATATGTCAGATACGACCTCTTGGCTGTCCAGAGGCGATAATATCTTGGTTACAACGGCTCTGATAGGTCTCTATAACTCTTGAGTCCTTTTCGCTGCCGAAACAGGGATCGAGTAAAAAGAGGCACGGCACGGCACGGCACAACATAGTGTAGGAGGCATGAGTATTAAAAAGAGGCACGAAAACTAAAATGACCCTTTCAGGCTTCAGAGGGAGGAGCAGGAGCAATGTTTTCTACTTCGACTACTGGCTAATCTCTTTTAATTACTCGTGCCTCCTGTGCCATGCCGAGCCTTTTTTTAGTCGATCCTGTCGAAACAACCATAGATACTGGAAGAGATTTCTCTTGTACGGACTACTTGAAAAGGAGAATATTCTTCTCTTCCCTATTACGGTTGAAGATTAAATTGTACCTGGCTTGAAATGTCCCTAATTCTCTTTCCGCAGAAGAGCTCGGCTGTCTTCCTATTTTTCGATCCTTGCGTGCTTTTTACCAAAGCCTATCTGGATTTCAATTTTTGGGATCCCAAAACGTAAGTGGAGGGATACCTATGACATCGCAAAAGTTGTCTGTCTGTCCGACTGTCCGTCCGTCCGACTGTCCGTCCGTCCGACTGTCCGTCCGTCCGACTGTCCGTCCGTCCGACTGTCCGTCCGTCCGACTGTCCGTCCGTCCGACTGTCCGTCCGTCCGACTGTCCGTCCGTCCGACTGTCCGTCCGTCCGACTGTCCGTCCGTCCGACTGTCCGTCCGTCCGACTGTCCGTCCGTCCGACTGTCCGTCCGTCCGACTGTCCGTCCGTCCGACTGTCCGTCCGTCCGACTGTCCGTCCGTCCGACTGTCCGTCCGTCCGACTGTCCGTCCGTCCGACTGTCCGTCCGTCCGACTGTCCGTCCGTCCGACTGTCCGTCCGTCCGACTGTCCGTCCGTCTGTAAGCACGATAATCTCGAAGGGAATGAGATATTTTGATGAAACTTGGTGTGAGAATTGGTTGGGTTGTCGGATCAGTCAAGTTCGCAGATGGCTTTGTAGCCCTACATTTAGGGGTGGGGGAGGGGGTTCAAATTAAGGGGCAAACAAAATATTTTGAAACAGCTAATGTGATAGTCGATTATGAGGTAAGAAGACATGCTGAGCACGATGGTGAGAACTATTTTGCCACCGGACGAGTAGTTCGCCCGGAATCTGGCCAAAACCGGAAAGTTTGTTAAAAGTAAAAGTTATATTTGAAGTTGATTAGATGTTAGATTTGGGGTTAGGAAAACATGCTGAAGACGATGGTGAAAACCATTTTCTCGATGGA
Organism: Branchinecta lynchi; assembly: GCA_023053575.1. Classification (NCBI taxonomy): domain Eukaryota; kingdom Metazoa; phylum Arthropoda; class Branchiopoda; order Anostraca; family Branchinectidae; genus Branchinecta; species Branchinecta lynchi. The sequence goes on from JAKZAP010000014.1 coordinate 7,488,076, forward strand.
CAAGTAGTTCGCCCGGAATCCGGCCGAAACCGGAAAGTTTGTTAAAATTATAAGTTTTACTTCGAGTTGATTAGATGTTTGATTTAGGGCAAGAAGATATGTTGAACACTTATGTTGAACACTTATTTTCACCATCGAACACGATGGTGAAAATCATTTTCTCGCTGGACATCTAGTTTGCCCGGAATCCGGTCAAAACCGGAAAATTTATTGATTATTTCAAAGTTGATTACATGCTCTTTATAGGGATAAGGAGATACGCTGGTTTTGTTTCAGTATTTTATTTTTTGCTGGACTAGTAGTTCGCTCGGAAGTCGGCAGGAAGTCTCGGTCAGTATCGTCAAAATAGATATGGCTTATAGAGGTATTATAGAGGTAATATCTGTCCAAGACTAGATATGGCGAAGACAAGACTCGATTGTCTGAATCAAATGTTAGATTTTTGGGATCCCATCGACACCTTTGGTCTTGTTAATGAGGAACACCTGCAAATCGGCAAAAAAGACTTCTTAATCTTTCTATTTTTTTCATCCATAATCTGGCTTTGATCTAATCCGGTATGAAACAGTTATTTACAGATAATATGACAATCAAAGGAATACGGCATAATCAAGGCCGTATCCAGGGGGGGGGGGGTAGGGGGTTGAACCGCCCCCTGAAACATGCAAGAAGAACGATTTTCATAGGCTTTTCCCTGTGATCTGTGTGTTTTTTGTACTTTTTTGCCCGACCAGCAGGCAACCCCCCCCCCCCCCCCGAAAGGCGCACCCCCCCCCCCCCCCCCCCCCCCCCGAAATAAATTCCTGGATATGGGCCTGGGCATAATCGACTCTCTAGCCCTGAAGGTACCGAGATACGAGTTCTAGCGCCACCGTGTTTTTTCGCCACTGTTTTTGGGATCCCAAAATGTAAGTGGAGGGATACCTATGACATCGCAAAAGTTGACCGTCTGTCCGTCCGTCTATAAGCACGATACCTCTCGAAGGGAATGAGATATTTTGATGAAACTTGGTGTGAGGATTCGTTGGGTCGTCGGACCAGTCGAGTTCGTAGATGGGCCTTGTAGCCCTACATTTAGGGGTGGGGAAGGGGGTTCAAATTAAGGGGCAAACAACATATTTTTAAACAGCTATTGTGATAGTCGATTATGGGGTAAGAAGACATGCTGAACACGATGTTTAAAACCATTTTGTCATCGGACAAGTAGTTCGCACGGAATCCGGCCATAACCGGAAAGTTTCTTAAAAGTAAAAGTTTTATTTGAAGTTGATTAGATGTTCGGTTTAGGGGTAGGAAGACATGCTAAAGACGATGGTCAAAACCATTTTCTCGACGGACAAGTAGTTAAGCCCGGAATCCGGCCCAAACCGGAAAGTTTGTTAAAATTAGAAGTTTTATTTGGAGTAGATTAGGTGTTCGATTTAGGGGAAGAAGACATGCTGCACGCTTACGTGAACATAATTTTCTACCCGGACATGTAGTTCGCCCGGAATCCGGCCAAAACCGGAAAATTGTTAGAAGTTAAAGTTTTATTTCTAGTTGATTAGATAAGCGATTTAGGGTTAAGAAGAGATGCCGAATTCGTTTGTGACAACCATATTTTACCTGGACATATAGCTCGACCGGAATCCGGTTGGAGTCGGAAAATTTGTTACAAGTTAAATTTTTATTTGAAGTTGATTAGATATTCATTATTAGGAAAAGAAGATACCCTGAGTTCGTTTTTGAGCTTTCTTTTTTTCGCCGGACAAGCAGTTCTGGAGTTCGGCCGAAAACCGGGAAATTGGCAGAAGTGGCATGAATTTTTCGTCAAAAGAGATATGACTTATAGGGGTAAACACACATGATGAATCCATATCTGAACTTGGTTTTCTCAGATGATTAGCTATTTGGCCTTAATCTGTTTCTGAATTTTAATTGTAAAAATGTTCAAGGAGTCTGGCGATGACTGGATCTGGCTAAGACAAGACCCAGATTAGATATTGAATTTTTGGGATCCCATCCAAACCTTTGGTCTTGTTTTTTTTTTCGCCGCTACACTTAACCCAACAGGTAAAGGGGCAAAAACAGATTATAGATAAGTGGTGAGATTAGCGAACAGATCTCAGACGAATTTTACGCCACTCCTCGCTACTAATTATAAAGGATTAACTCAGGAAGGGTATTAAAATAAAAACTGCTGATTCAATACTATCTCATTCAGGGTTGCCACATGTCGCACGATAGCTTGATTTGTCACTCTATTTTGTTTGTGTCACTGTTGTCCTACGTAGGACATAAAAATCACTCTATTTCAGAAAATGACCAAATGTGTCATTTTTGTAGCATGATTCCGACCAGAACTGACCATTTCGGTTTTTTCATGAAAGTAAAATTAAGATTTGTCATTTTTCCAGAGGCGATTCCGACCAAAAGTGAACGTATCATGAAAACAAATTTCACTCCCAATTCACTCTCTGTTCTGGGCTAAAAGTCACTCCCTAAATAGTTTTGATGTGGCATCCCTGATCTCATCCTGTCTTCTCTTCTAACCGATAAAGTGGAAACTAATAAAAATACGACCTGCAAACAAAATACAACTTATATCGTGTTTTTACTGTATTGTAGTTTCTGTAATTTAAATTGAATGCTTATGTTCAAGAAATAACTAGCAAGGCCGTAATAAAATCGTACGAATTTGCTTGTTGAATGTCTAGGCTGATGGATTATTTAAATAGTTGTGGTGTGGCAAAAAATCCTAGGTCACTAATCCCACTAAGCCTTCAGGTAACTACACAAGGTTCAGCGCGTCATTAGGATATGGGCCGATACCCAGAGTGGCGATCAATACCCAGACGTGAAAAATCCCAGTGGCGCTAAAACTCAGCTACGGAAGGTACCACACGAGGGGTAATCCAAGAATCTAGATTTTAACCTCGATGACAACTCATAACACTGGAGTGTTCGACAATCCGGTCGATAAATATTCCCAAGCTGACTGCGAATCATATGTGACAGTGCAAAACGGATAAGTCAGCTACATTTTATTAGAGCTATATTTCGGCCCTTCTTGGCAAGGGTCCTCTTCAGGCTCAAGCCACTCAAGCTGGAAAATGAACTTGTGGAAAAACAATTAAAGATTCTTCCTTAAATATCTGATTTTTACATATCTGAAATCAGATATTTAAGGAAGGATTTTTATTTGTTTTTCCACAAGTTCATTTTCTATTTGAGCAGCTTGAGCCTGAAGAGGACCCTTGCCAAGAAGGGCCGAAATATAGCTCTAATAAAATGTAGCTGACTTATCCGTTTTGCACCGTCAAATATAATCCAGTCGAATTGATCGGACATATCAGTTCCGGCCACAGCTATAAAATAAATAAATAAAACAGACAAAAATGCAGAAATACATGTTAGTAGAGCTTTAGACTGTCCAAGATATGGTGATCTTTTGTCTCAGTTTCTTAAGCCGTTTGCTCTGATATCCATGATTCCAAGGAAAGGCTCATCATATAACCAAGAAAGAACATATAACTCACCCAATAGCCTGCTTAAATTTTCCATTTCTTTGATGTCTGAGAGCGTGTTGCACCCTTCTAACAATAGTAACTATTACTTACTATTTTCGTTCCAGCCTCGTGAAAAGTTGCTCCGCTGACTGTTCCGACAATAGTAACTAATAGTAACTATTTGCTTACCATGCTCGGGAGCGCAGTAAGCGTGGTAACTACGCATCTCTGTAATGTGATTGGTCGGATGCGACCGTGGCATGATATTCTGCTGGAAAAAAAAAATCGTTCTAGCCTTGATGGCAAAAAGCCAGAATTCGTAGTAACTACGGTAAGTAGGGTCGAACTCGCTGTGAATACACCTTCAGCGCCAGCCGACTGATATTTTTCTTCGGCGACCCTTCTTCGCAAGGGTCCTCTTCCAAGTACTGCCTGAAGAGGTAAATATTCCTTTAGCCCTAGCTGACCGCGAATCAGAGCAAAATAGCACTATGGAGTAACGCCAAGACATACGTTTTCCATGCTTTGCAAGCGGGCCGTGCTCGCAGCGCCACCCACTACGCTAGCGGCATTTGAAGCAGGACAAACTTGCGAGCTTAGATCTGGTAAAGCGAAGATGCGGCCTGCACACATCGAGGAAACAGGGGAGGTAGTATCTAATACGAATTTATCGGAGCCAGCGCTGGTGCACGACTGATTGAGTTTCAGTAGGGACGTTCTTTATCGCTAGTGGTGCTAGTGGCAGTGCTATTCGAGTGTGTTACTTTTTCAATCATTGGTGCCACTCCCTAGCAGAGCAAATTAACACTAGAGAGTAGGGCCAAGACTGGATAAAAGTGACACACAGTCGAATAACAGCGACACTAGCCACTAGCGATAGTGAACATCCATACTGCAACTCAATCGGTCGTGCGCCAGCGATGGCTGCATAACTTCATATTCTGAACAAAGCAAAAAAAAAGAAGAGTTTCCGCGATGTTTGCAGACCGCATCTCAGCTTTACTGGAAATTTCTAACCCCGCAAGTTTGTCTTGCTTTAAATGTCGCAAGCGTAGTGGGTGGCGCTCGGGTGGCGCTATGAGTAGTGCCCGTTTGCGAAACAAGGAAAGCATAGGTCTACTCCCTGGTGTTATTCTGCTCTGTTGCGAATCGTATTTGACGCTGTAAAATGAGACTTAGCCTTCTTGAGCAAGAATCTTTTGTTGTTTTTCAGCAAGTTCATTTTACAGCTAGAGCGGTTTGAGCCTGAAGAGAACCCTTACCAAGAAGGGTCGAAATATAGCTCAGATAATATGCAGCTGACGTTTCCGCTTCGCAGTGTCAAATATGAGCCTGTAGAGAACCCTTGCCAAGAAGAGCCGAGACATCGATGAGTTAGAGAGTTGCCGTGTTCACTGACTGGCGGTTTGCGATGTGATCAGTATCTCGTTACTTCGTTATGGAAACTATCGTTTGGTCAGTTAATTCCGCTGATAAAAAAGGTTATTTTCTTGCAGCCTTATGATGCGTTTCGAGCACGCCTGGCACCTTTGGAATTTGACGCCAATTATACGATCCAAGTCATCTCCGTGACGCGCGGTATGAAACGGGAAAGTCAGCCAACTACGACGAAATTCCTCACCCCTTCATGCCTGTCGCTGTATAATATGAGCTTCGATCGCTGTGGTAAGTCTTCAGGTATTTTTGGTGGTGAATTTCTTCCATCTTTTGGTGAAGTGAAGCGGGCATCTGCCCTGTCACTTCAAACACGAATTCTGCGCGCTGAGAATCCTCTCCTTGTGGTGATGGCCAGTTCCCATGTTTGGCTGGGTTTACCAATTTGGCTGTCGGGGGATACCCTTCTTTATTGTGGGTTCTCTTCAGGTTGATGTGCTGAAATTTTGTTTTATTTTATTTGTAGTTTATAGTAATAATAATAACTGTATTTAGAAGCCCAGGGGTCATATACATAATACAACAATAGTACATATTACAAAGGAAAACAATAACAATGATTTCATACGGCTATGAAGCCTCACTACTAAGCTTGGTCGCTCTTAGCTTCAACGCTCCTTCCATAAACTCGCACACCTTTGTTATAAACCTTTCCGAAGTGCTATTCAGGATATCCGGAAGAAGTAAAACACTCCCCTTAAAATAAGATCCCCTTAACTCCGAAAGCTCCTGGCATCGATTGATATATTGATGCAGTGTTTGTTAATTATTTTGTCATTTGTTTGACCCTAGTTGGTCGTATCCTAGTTTAAATAAAATAATAAATAAATAATTGCGCTTCATCGACAATGCCTCTACACGACAGCTTACTTTGTCTGAAAGGGAATCAGTCTTATCAGCTTACGAGATTTCCGAGCAACCAATCTACATCCAGAGTCCCATGAACTCATTTTTGGGATACGAAAACGTAAGTGACGAGATACCCATGACTTCGCAAAGCCGTCCGTCTGTCTGTCTGTTAACATGGTAACTCTTGAAGGGATTGAGATATTTTGTTCAAACTTGGTGTAGGATCCTTTCGGCCAAAGTACAGGTCAAGTTCGTAGATACGCCCCATATCTATATATCTAGGGGTGGGGGGGGGGGGGGTCTAATTAAGAGGTGAACAAAAATTTTTTAAAAGCTAATAAGATAGTCGATTTGCGGCTCCTATGAAACAATCCTATGAAATTTGGCTACCAATTTTCGGAAAAAAACAGGTGGCTATATCAAGGCTAAACCTTACCGCGTTGGTAACGTAATTTACTTTACTCTTTGTTTAGTCTACAGATGGCGAAGGGAGAGTGGGGAGGTTGCGTGTGCAAATTGTGCAGTGTCTCTTAGGTCTTAGTCTTGGCAGTCGTGTCACGGGCTCGAAGGGGTTGAGATATTTTGTTCCAACTTTGTATGAGGATCCATTGGATCAAAGCAGGCTACAGACCAAGTTCGTAGATGAGTACGCTACTGTATCCCTATATTTAGAGGTAGTTTAAAATTAAGGGTGAAAAATATATAATTTAAGCTAATGAGATAGTTGTTTGATGGGTAAGGACATACGTTGAATCCATATCCGAACTTTTTTTTCTTGCCGGACAAATGGTTCATCCGGTCGAAACCGGAAATTTGGTTGTAGCTCAGATTTCTTTCAGAAGTCGATTACAGATTCGGTATCGGGGTAAGGAGACATGCTGAATCCCATTTTGATCTTTATTTCCTTGACGGATAAGCTGGCTAGCTTTTCCGAAACCCGAAAATTTGGATCGAAAGTTTCGCCTCTCAGTGTCACCAGCTCTTTTGCTCTGCATGCATTTCGCCGGGAATACTGCTAAAATACGAGAAATTTGGTCAAAGTAAAAGATTTATCTGAAGTCAATTATAGATGAGATACTGAAGTAAAAATCCATGCTGAATCCATATCTGAACTTGGTTTTCTCATCTGATTAGTTGTTTGGCTGTAAGTTGTTAAACAAGATCAATGGTTTCGACAGGATATGAAAAATCTAATATTTGATCCAGACAATTGGGTCTTGTCTTCGCCAGATTCAGTCTTCGGTAATCATCAGAGAAAACCAACATCAGATATACTTCTATAAGCCATATCTATTTTGACGGTACTGACCGGAACTTCCTGCTTTAACTTCTGCAACATTTCCGGTTTCGGCCGAACTAGTTGTCCGGGTAGAAAATGTTTTCACTGAAGTGTTCAGCATGTCTTCTTACCCCTAAACCGAACATTTAATCAACTTCAAATGAAACTTTTACTTTTAACCAGCTTTCCGGTTTCTGTCGAATTCCGGACAAACTACTTATCCGGCGAGAAAATGGTTTTCACCATCGTGGTCAGCATATCTTCTCAGGGGCGTCACTATGGGGGGGGGGGAGGGGGGGACTACCCCCCCCCCCAAAGGTCCTGAGAAAGCACTTTCGTCGAGCGAAGCCCGGCGAAAGTTCACTTGTTTGTCGGCGCGAAGCGCCGGCAAACACAGAAGAAATAAAATTTTATATGCTTTTTGTCAGGCATCGGTTGACTCGTCGGCACATCGGGTGTTTTTATATGCAAGAAATAAAATCCTGCAAACGTTTGTCGGGCAAAATACTGAAGAAATCGAATTCTGCACGCTTTTGTCGTGCCTCGGTATTCTCGTCGGCACATCGGGTTCTCTTTATACAGAAGGAATCCAGAAGAAATATAAAAAAAAATAAGTTTTTGTCGGGCGTCGGTCGACTTGTCGGCACATCGGGTTCTTTTTATACGCAAGAAATGAAATCCTGCTAACATTTGTCAGGCAAAGCACTGGAGAAATCGAATTCTGAATGCTTTTGTCGTTCCTCGGTTCGTCGACACATCGGGTTCTTTTTATACATAAGAAATCCCGAAGAAATAGTTTTTTTCATGCTTTTGTCGGAAGTCGGTCGACTCGTCGGCACATCGGGTTCTTTTTACACATACAAACAAAAATCAAATTCTTTAACTTTTTATCGGCGCATGCCGAAAGTTCAAGTCTCCATCGGCTTCTATTTACGCGTAAAAATAAAGTTCTTTACAATCTTGTCAGGCAAAACACAGAAGAAATCGAATTCTGAATACTTTTGTCGGGCGTCGGTATTCATGTCCGCACACCGGGTCTTTTATACGTAAGAAATCAAATTCTGCAAACATTTGTTGGGATCAAATTTTTCCGGAAAAAATACAGATTTAAAAAAAATTTGCAGGCGTTGCTTAGGTCAACTTGTTCTGGGTACAGTCGTTGGAAGCTTCGCTTCTTAGCAAAAGTTGAAACGAAAAGCCGAGTATGTGAAGTTAAGTATATGAACTTACATCAAAGGAACATCTCAACTGATGCATTACAGTAAGTTTTACACAAAATTTCGCCTGCGGCGCATTTTGTCGTATTCCCTATTTGGAAGAACGGTGTATCATTTAGTTTTCATTTTAGGATAGAAATTCTTGGGATTTGAAATACGTTAAAAGCCGGAAATTGTATGGTACTATAGCTGAATTTTCAGGAAAAAAATAGATTAAAAAAATTTCGCCTGTGCCGCTTGGTTTAACTTCCCTTCGTACAATCGTTGGAAGCTTCTTTTTTCAGTGAAAGTTAAAATGAAAAGCCGAATATGTGAACTTTAAAATACGAAATTATACCGAAGGAATAACCTCAACTGATGCGTTACAGTTAGTTTATACAAAATTTCGCCTGTGGTGCATTTTGTAGTATTCTTTATTTAGAAGAACAGTGTTTCATCTAGTATGGTGTTTTAGGATTGAAATTCGCTGAAACACGTTAAAAGCTAGAACTTGTATGGTAGGTATAGCTCAATTTTTCCGTAAGATAGGCTGATTTAAAAAATTTTGCATGCGGCGCTTAGTTTAACTTGTTCTTGGTACAGTCGTTGGAAGCTCCGCTTTTTAGCGAAGGCTAAAATGAAAAGCAAAATATGTGAACTTTAAAATACGAAATTACATCAAAGGAATAATCTCAGCTGATACATTACAGTTAGTTTTACCCCGGTTCTATTCTGAACCGGGACATGTAAGCCGTTACCGCGAAGCGGCAACGGCGTTTTTTGTCGGCACATTTTTGAGTCCGTCGGCACAAACCGGACGTCCCCCCTCAAAGGTAAAAGGCTAGTGACGCCCCTGTATCTTCTTACCCCATAATCTACTACCCTATTAGCTGTTTAAAAATATTTTGTTTGCTCTTTAATTTGACCCCTCCCCCCCCCCCTACCAGCCCCCAAATGTAGGGCTACAGAGCCCATCTATGAACTTGACCTTATCCTTGACCAAAATAATGCTCACATAAAGTTTCATCAAAATATCTCATTCCATTCGAGAGTTATGGTGCAAACAGATGGACAGACGATCAACTTTTACGATGTCTTAGGTATCCCTCCGCTTACGTTTTGGGATGCCAAAAACACCAAAACGGTAAAAAAAAATATTTGTAGGCTACATATTCAAGCGGTTGATCATGGGTGAATAGCAAAATGTTAAAGGGCGCTGGCGAAGACCAGAAATATATAAGTTTCGATTGTCTGGATCAACATATTTGTATTGGTCAGCGTTGAGTTATGGCTACTGATATTATTAAGTATCTTGGTCTTATTTACGGGACGACACTTTTTTCAACTCGTGCTTTTATTGTAAAGGCTGTAGATGCACGAATTTCTTGCTCTTTTGGTGCTCTCGTTTCTCTCCGAGAGCTTTTTACAAGGAAATCTTTGTCGCAAATTTTTAATACAGCTGTTTTACCTCAAATTTTAATTGCTTCTCCCCTTTTACCGTATTTTATGAAAACGTCATTTTTTAAACGTCATTTTTTAAATTTGGAAAGTTTTTATGCCGATTTTCTCGTTATTTTTCTAACACGCAAATGATGAAATACTATAGTCTTAAAGATCCGCTTATTATAATGAATAAAACACTTCAACGGGTTGTATCAAATTTTTCAGGTCTCCAACATAACCTGTGCAGGTTTTTTCGTGAATGATATTTTTTTATTTTTTTTTTATTTTCAATTTGTCAGTTATAATTATAACTGTAATTAAATTGTAGTTAAGTTTTATATTTTCGGCAGTGTAGTTAGGTTATCTTTTGGTAGTTCATAGTGTTTTAGCCGAAATTTTTCAGTGTTTATTAATTTCTTTTTTACTCGCTATTTTTGGCGGAAATAAAATATTGATTGATTGATTGATTGATTGATTGACAAGTCCAACAGATATTAAATTTTGGGATCCAATCGAAATTTGTTGTCTTGTTTCTTGCTGATGTGACTCATGTTTGTTGGCAAACTGTTTCTTGGTACGTAGCTGAGTGCCTTTTTGGGATCCCAAAACGTAAGTGGAGGGATACCTATGACATCGCAAAAGTTGTCCGTCCGTCCGTCTGTAAGCACGATAACTTTCGAAGGGAACGAGATATTTTGATGAAACTTGGTGTGAGGATTCGTTGGGTCATCGGACCAGTCCAGTTCGTAAATGGGCTTTGTAGCCCTACATTTAGGGGTGGGGGTTCAAATTAAGGGACAAACAGAATATATTTTGAAACAGCTAATGTGATAGTCGATTATGAGGTAAGAAGACATGCTGAACACGATAGTGAAAACCATTTTGTAATCGGACAAGTAGTTCGCCCGAAATCCGGCCAAAACCGGAAAGTTTGTTAAAAGTAAAAGTTTTATTTGATGTTGATTAGATGTTCGATTTAGGGGTAGGAAGACATGCTGAAGACGATGGTGAAAATCATTTTCTCGACGGACAAGTAGTTCGCCCGGAATCCGGCCCAAACCGGAAAGTTTGTTAAAATTAACAGTTTTATTTGGAGTTGATCAGACGTCCGATTTAGGGCAAGAAGACATGCTGAACACTTATGTTAAAACAATGTTCTACCCGGACATGTGGTTCGCCCGGAATCCAGGCAAAACCGGAAAATTGTAAGAAGTTAAAGTTTTATTTGTAGTTGATTAGATAACCGATTTAGGGGTAAGAAGAGATGCTGAATCCGTGTGTGACAATCATATTTTACCCGGACATATAGTTCGACCGGAATCCGGCCGGAGTAGGAAAATTTGTTACAAGTTAAATTTTTATTTGAAGTTGATTTGATGTTCATTACTGGGGAAAGAAGATACCCTGAAATCGTGTTTGAGCTTTCTTTTTTCGCCGGACAAGTAGTTCTGGAGTTCGGCCGAAACCGGGAAATTGGCAGAAGTGGCAGGATGTTTTCGGCAAAACAGATATGACTTATAGGGGTAAACACACATGATGAATTCGTATCTGAATTATAATGGTAAAAATGTTCAAGGAGTCAGGCGATGACCGGATCTGGCTAAGACAAGACCCAGTTGTCTGGATCAGATATTGAATTTTTGGGATCCGATCGAAACCTTTGGTCTTGTTGTTCTTGGGATCCCCAAAACGTTAGTGACGGGATACCTATGACTTCGTAGAGTTAGTCCGTCCGTCTGTTTCTCTGTCTGTCTGTCCGTCTGTTAGCACGATAACTCTTGCAGGGATCGAGATATTTGTTCAAACTTGGTACGAGGATTCTTTGGATCAATGTACAGGTCAGGTTGGAAGATCGGCTCTGTACCTCTCTATTTAGGGGTAGGGGAGGGGGTTTCATATTAAGGGCGAAAGAAATATTTTTAAAAGCTAACTAGATAGTCGGTTGACATGCTGAATGCGAATATGAAATGTATTTTCTCATTGGACAAGTAATTCACCCGGAATCCAGCTGAAACCGGATAAATTGTTAAAAGTAAAAGTTTTATCTAAAGTTGACTAGAGGTTCGATGTGGGAGTAATGAAACATGCTGAATACACTTTTTTATTTCATTTTCTTGCCGGACAGTTAATTCGCCCGGAATCCTGCCGAAACCGGAAATCTGTGAGAAAGTTTTAAAACCCATTGAGATAGTCGATATAGGATGAGGAGACGTGCTGAATCCAAATCTGAGACTAATTTTCTCGCCCGACAAGAAGTTTACCCTGAACCCGTCCAAACCGGAAATTTGGTAGAAACAGAAGTTCGTTACTAATTTGAGGGCTCGTATCGAAGGTAAGAACACTAAAGAAATCCATCTCTGAACTTTATTTTCTCGTCAGATATATAATTCTGCCGAAATTTACCAAAACTTGGAAAGTTGAATCGAGATGTTTTGGGTACGCCTCTCAGTTTCACTATCTTTTTTCTCTGCATGCAGTTTGCTCGGAATACAGCTAAAACGAGGAATTTGGTCAAAGTAAAGGCTTTTCTAAAGTTTATTAGAGATCAGATATAGGGTAAATATACATGCTGAACCCATATCTGCACTTGTTTTTCTCATCTGATTAGTTGTTTGGCCGCAATTTGTCAAAAATCCTAAGACTTTATAATGCTTGTACATTCTCAAGTGATTCTCAAGGATAAATAGTAATATGTTAAACGGGCTTGGCGAAGATCTGAATCTACAGTACCCGATTGTCTGGATCAAGAAGTCCAATAAATATTTAATTTTTGGGACCCCATCGAAACTTTTTGTCTTGTTTCTCTCTTTATCATTCTGGCTGGTTCCCGCCTTTGTCTGGTTCCCACCTGTCGATGGTTTCTTTTGTCTGTTGGCTGTAAGACACAGTTCGTTTGACAAATTCCACAAAATGCCCTGGCCTAAGCTTTAGATCTTCACTCTGCGAAACTTGCCCTTCGATACATCAAGGCGACTGCAAGTCAATTCTCGACGTATATTGACGTCAACTATGGACTAACTATAACTTTTGCGGCCCATCAGTTATTTTTTGTTTTTTTTATTTCTTTTTCTTCCATTTACTCCGTTCTTGTTCAGTTTGAATGTAACGGGTTATAAAGATTATACATACATACATACATACATATTTCAATCTAGTGGTCTACATGTTGTGCGGGCAAATAAGCCATGAAGGTCAGATCAGAAATACCAAGCACATTTTATACCTACCACGATCGTGCCGGGACCGTATATTATCTGACGTTAAAAATAGAAGTGAAGCGTAATGCAGTCGAAGTTTCCACTTCCCTTCGATAATAATCGAATGAAAAGTTGATACAAAATTTCGGTAAAAAATAAAAGCCTCTCACGACCGTATTCATTGCTTCCTGGCTACCCACTAGTTTTGGAGATTTGAGTAATATTCCTTATTTTCTGTTTTTTTTCTCCGCCTTTTGAAAACGGGCGGTTATAAATAAATACTTACTAAGTTAAAGAAGGAAAGGAAAGCGTGGCGCAGGAGGGAAAGCTTATTAAGAGCGGGTAGTTATACCGTGTGCAAAGGAAGAGGAGTTACCAAAATAGGAGCAGTTCACGAGGAAGAAGAGCATTTAGCCTTTTCCTCCTTTCCCTCATCAGTAAAAAAAAAACTTTTCCTCCAACCCTGTACACAGTTTCTCCAAGTAAGGACTTAACTGCAGTATTTGTTGCTGGGATTCATCTTATCTCTACTGAGGAAAGATTAATCCGAATTAGAGATAAGATTATCTTTTTAGGGACAAGATTAATCCCAGTAGCAAATACTGCAAGACTTGTTTTTACAGTGAAGTGACAAACTTTACGAAGTCGCAGATGTTCCTTCATTTATGCTTTGGGATCTGAAGAACGGATGGTTTCTCAAAAATATGCTAACAAGGCATTTTTTTTCCAGCCCCACCTGTGCCGCGTAATCTGTCCCTCGAAGTTGTTGAGCGGAAAATATTCGCTCCCTTTGGTCCAATTAGAGATCGTTATTACCTCAAAGCCGTCTGGCTTCCTCCAAGCTATGCTGTTGGAAGTAACAAGATCATTGAGTACCATGTGAAGCTGATTCAGAAGCCGAAACTTGGTGCCTCTTGGACCCTGCAGAACTTGGCTCCAGTTGAGATCGTCATTCCAGGGGTAGGTGGGCTACTTCCGTTTAATTTAAAAAAAAATGGTCAATGGTACTCACTAACAGCGGACGAAGGAGTTTTGATGCAATCGAAAGTCACCCTTAAAAGAACACCTCACACTGCATCGCATTTCTGCTCAGATGTTCTGAGGTAGTTGACCGCTTTACAACTAAGCTATCCGTACAGAAAGTTACACACGGCTTCTGCTGTTTTTCGCCTCTTTCCATCTCCCTTGCCTTGGATGATAATCTTTGGTAAAATTTGCATAACCAGTCTCCGGACGGATTAGAAACATTGATTGGGCGCCTACGTCAAAACGGAAATACGGAAATAATACTGAAGTAGAGTTGGTTACTATCATATGAGCTCATTTAAGGCCTACTCTAGCCGTCCCCGGGGAACTCCCACAGGAGAATTTCCGCTTTTCATGGCAGTCACAGCTTTCGGTTTAAGTTCTGTAAATCGATCGACACCCTCCCCCTCGGACATAATCACCCCGTCGAAACTCCCCGGTACCAACTCCCTGGAATATCATTCACGGGATTCTTCAACTGAATACGACCACGAAATATGCCAAATATACCCCCCCCCCCCCGCCGGCGACCAACCCCCCAACCCCGCTTATGTGAAGACTTTCGGGAATGAGAATGGATGGAAATACTACTGAAGTAGAGCTGGTTCTATCATATGTGCTCATTTAAGGCCTACTCTAGCCGTTCCCCAGGAACTCCCATAGCGGAATCCCCGCGTCTTCATGGCACTCGTAGCCTTCAGTTTAAGTTCCATAAACCGATCCTTTTTCCTCAGTCTCACGGTCCGATGATTGCGAATTCCGGTACTTCCAGATGAGCTTGGACGATAAAACTTTGCAGGCTTATTAGGTAGGGACCAGATTGACTTGGAAATTTTCCCTTTCGAATTCGACCATTCTGGGGAGAGTATAAGGTTTGAAGCCAAAAGAAATAGAAAACCGTGATTTTCGGTTTTTTTTTCTTGATCCGCTTGTTATCGCTCTAAGATGATCTGCGAGGGATAAATATACTTTCGGATATTTCGGTTGCACTTCAGGCAAACCGTCCTCAGCGAAAAAAAAAAACTAAATCACAAGATCCAACACAATACCAACAGAAAAACGATGCGGGACCAACAAACCATAAAATCGACATTGTACTAAAAACCAGAAGAACGATGCGGATTGAACGACGTACTAATACAAGTAAAATAACTAATATTAAAATGTGCGTGTTAAAAGTGTAATTGTACGAATTTGTTATTATTTTACATATATTCAAACAATGTTTACAACGGATATACGTCAGCTACGATTCTTCCTACAGCGATATTTCGGCCCTTCTTGGCAAGGGTCCTCGTCAGGCTGTCCATCTTCTGGGTCAACGTCGGGGAAGGACAAACCTGTAATAAATAACTAAAGCTTCTACCGACTATAAATATCTTATCAGGGCAAATTACTTTCAAATCCCACTGTAAAGAAAAAACTAGTCCTGAGATTTAATGTTTGACACGGCCAGTTCTAAGTTCTGTGTCTACTTACAATTTCCCAATTATTTTTACAATTACCCTGGAAAGCGCAGAAGCTTTCACCCAGCATTTACTGGTGCATTTACAGCATTTACTAAAATTAAGAGCCATCAGAAGTTCTAGATGCATCATTCATAGAATCCATGCAGTGTAGGGAGTTGGATCCCGTAAATCGTACTTGTGACACGCATAAATCTGCACCTAGTGATCTGATTCGGTTGGGACCTGGCCGATGGCAAGACCTCATCAGTCCAAGATTTTCCTTTCGTAGGTCCGGGTCTGACGGCCACTGTGGAGGGAGTTGGGAGGGGTACCGGGAATCTTATGGTACGCGAGTTAGGGTAGGCTACTTGCAGATGGGCTAGGACGATGAAACTTGTCAGGCATACTAGGGACCTGACCATATTGACTTTGACTTTCCGGATCGGTCTATCCACTGGCTTGGAAGGAGGGGGAATGCGGAATCTTGTTACATACATGTAGGCATGGGCACTGTTCTGTTTTTGCATTGAAACAGGAACAGGCAGAAACAGGTCACATAAGAACAGAAACAGAAAGAAAACAGGAATCTTGAAAACAGGTCCTGTTCTGTTTTAACAGAAATGATGACTTCGAAAACAGAAACAGCTGTTAAACAGGCAAAAAAAAAACAGAACCGGATGTTTAAAACAGGTTTTTTTTTTTGTTATTTGATTTCCCGTATGTTTCATTATTTTTATAGCAGAGTTCGCGTATAGTTTGCCCTGTACCAAGAAGTATCTTAAATAGTTCTTCCTTGCACCGCACAGATGCCTTTCTTCGAGTTCTTTTCATAGAACAAGAAATATCTTGGTCCAGAATTCCAGCTGCCTTTATCAATGAATTACACTTTTTCCCGATGGAAAATGAGCCATGGAAGTTTTGTTTGTCTTAACAAGAAATTTTCGCATAGCCTACCTTTCCACTTGGATTGTTTCTGATAGTGATCGTTAATAATCTAAAGTTTACAGATCATACAAACTCAAAGTTGGAAATTCCTGAAGCTTCACTTCGTGACAGTGTTTGGTGACGATGGTCATTTTTTTTGTGAAGGGAGGGTCCCGAGAGATGCATGTTCAATCAGAATACCGAATAGCTTTTCCTCGGTGGTTTCTTTTGAGCATGGTCATAGAAGGCTCAAAACGCGTGGATTTCTCGGCTGAATGTGAGTCTACTATTCTGCGAAAATCCGTGAAACGGAGTTTCACTTTCATCATCAAGTTGAAAAAATCTCAACTTTTCCGTATAGAACTGAGGTTGTGCCAAATATACTGTCAGAAATTCCAGTTATCGTTTGTTTACATCATGAACCGGTGCGGATGTTGTGATGTCGCTAAGCTAATTTCAGCCTTTCTAGCCATTTTGAAGTTGAAAGTACTAGCTTTTGAAATCACATTTAACTTCGCTGAACAGATAATACGTCGTGTGAGCCCTTCTTGGTGATCACATGTTCGGTTTTAGTGGAAAGTTCATTTATGAACACTCCACTCTTGCTGCGGCGATAGCCGGTTTTCCGTTCTCGGTTTTCACCGTTTTATTTTGGCATTCTTATCTCGTGAACCATGACAGATACTAATTTGAAACTTGGTGTACTTGTGGGCCTTGGGGTCTAGTTGTGACTTTTGGGATTCAATCCCCGATACACTCTCGGTTCAAGGGCAATTGGTTACAATTCCCCCAGTGACTAATGTTTCCTTTAAAGTTTAACCTGAAAAAGGCTGGGATAGGACAATCCAGTATTATCTAGTAACCCATCACTTATTCACTTAAAACAGCTTGAAGAGCCGCTGAAAATGCGTTACTTCGTTCTTCCACTATTCACGAATAATCGTTTTTCAAATAGTGGAATTTCCGTGTGATTTGTGGTACCTCGATGCGGTTGTATTTTTGTTGCACGCCTTACAAGAGAGATTTATGATTTTTCTTTTGTTCCGGCACTAAACAATCTTCACCAATCTTACCACTGACCAATGAAAAACAGCGTTTGTGTTTAGATCAAAATTTCCCGAGTCATAGTAGAATTTGCGTTGTGGGGACGGCCGCACATATTCTGAACGTCATAACTAGAGCAGATAGTGGAAAATAAAAAATTCCCTTTGTAGAGTCCCAATGATTCAGTATGTTTAATTAAATGACACACAAATTAGTTGGCTTTTCAGTTAAATTTTAAAGCACCGTTTTGCGAGTTATGTGCAACTGGGCCCGGATTGCCCAGAGTAAATTGCCTGACCAAATTCGCAAAATTGCTAAACATGCCTGGTACTAAGGTGAAAATTTGGAATGCGTGAACATCATTGTCCACATGGGTCTTTGGACCCACCCAAAGACCCATCTAGATGTTTCTTTCGGTGATACTCCCCCCCCCCCCCACATCCAAACGCTGGCAACTGGGCCCGTATTGACCAATGAATTAAACGTCAAGGGCGAATGGTTATTAGGCTGTTCGTACACAATATATGGTACAGAGATGGGCGAATCCGAATCGATTGGGATTCGTCCTTTTGGCCGGATTCGAATCTTCTGCTTCTCAGGCTGGATTCGGATACAGACTCGGATTCCAAACCCTCAATCTTACGAATCAGCTCAAATTTCTATTCTACATCCTTTCAGTTTCCGTTTTCCAATTTTTACACAGTGGGCTTTAGACAATCAAATTGTTTGGTGTCCACCACCAAATGTGTTAAGTAATCCATCACATTATCTGATTACCTGAAATGTCAGTGTTTTTTGTCAACTCTGATTTTTAAACTATAACCTATGAACATGATTTAATTTTTGTTAAGGTCGGATTCGAATCCTCAGCATGAAATGGTGGATTCGGATTCGTACCTAGCGCTGGATTCGGATTCGAATCCTTTCATGATCGGATTCGCCCATCTCTGATATGATATACGTTTTACTTTTAAACATCACGTTTGAGCGCTTGCGCACTTGTTCATATTGGACCCGAAGACTGATTCTGCCACGAAGGGTCGGAAAGCTGCAACAGTAGTCTAAGGCCTAGCTGACTACGTATCCATTTAGCTCAGTCAAATGCAATTCGCCGTCAGCTTGAGCTGAATAAATATTTACAGTATCTGAAGTTCCCATTTTTTGCTGTTGTTCCTACTGTTGCTTGATTTTTGTTCAATATTTTTAATAGCCGTCATCGCATCCACAATTCGCGTGGGTCACTGGTAAGGTTGACAAATTGGCCTCTTTTGGAATGTGGCATTTCGAAATGATGGAAATCTTGAGTTAAAAGATTTGTTGTACTGATAAGGCGCGTTGTCCCCAAAAAAACAGGTTTGGCTGTTTAAACAGGTAAAAAAAAACAGAAACAGGGCAAAACAGGATACACCAAAACGGAACAGAACAGGTGAGAAAAAAAAACAGCTGGCTTCCAAACAGCTGTTCTGTTTATTTTGGTTCCCTGAAACAAAAAACAGTAAACAGCAAAACAGGAGGAAAAAAACAGAAACAGAAACAGAAAACAGGAACAGTGCCCATGCCTACATACATGATCTTCGAACGAGTTATTTGATCCGGACGGAACTTGATAACTTGTAAGAGCACACACTCTAGATGTTCTGCTTCAGGGCTGGACTGGGTCAAACTGTGTGTGTGTGTGTGGGGGGGGGGGGGGGGGGTTGAAGGAGAGTTACCGGAAATCTTGTTTCCGGAATCGTCAACACCGACCGAATCAACTGATGCTTCACTCATCTGCCTTTTTGGTGTCGTATTTTTTTCTCTGTCTAGTGAAGTGTTCATTAGTTTGTCTCCAATTTCTGTCGTGTGTAGACTACTTTCTTTTATTTTCGTCTGTTTTGATTGATTTCCACTTCCCTTCAACCGCTTTCACCATGTTTTCGTTGTTTTCCATCGTTCGTGAAGGTCTCAGGAAGTGACTCCCTCCATTCTCGCGGTTCCCCTCGATTCGTTCCCCCCCGAACCGGCTGCGAGAGTATCCCTTTATCGTCAACGAAGCCTCAAATCGGGGGGTTAGAAAAGCCCAGAGGAAAGGCGATCAAGTACTTGACTGATTGATTTGTTTATAAAAAGAAAAAAGCAACAACTGGCGAATTCCCGAACTGCCAACGTGCCAAAGGCTCCAAATATGGCCAGTTCAGGATCTCAATAAAGAACAAATACTTCACTAAAGAAGGAAAATTATATAATTAGATAATATAATTATTAAAAATCACTTCTTTTGACCCTTCCACGTCAGACGGGACAACAATCTCACACATAGAAAACGACGAAGAAAACAAACAAATCACAACATCTCTCATGACTCGAAAATATGTTATTCTCTTTTCGGAATCCCAAAACATAAGTAGGGGGATTTTCGGAATCCCAAAACATAAGTGGAGGGATTTTCGGGATCCCAAAACATAAGTGGAGGGATATCAATGACTTCGTAAAAGTTGTCTCGCGTAGTAACTCTCGAAGGGGTTGAAATCTTTTGTCCAAACTTGGTGCGAGGATCCAATGGTTCGAAGTACAGGTGATCAAGTTCATTGATGGGCCCTGTAGCCTAATATTTGGGGGTGGGGAGGGAGTTTTAGATTAAGGGATGAAGAAAATATTTGTTCAAGCTGATGTGAAAGTCGATTTAGGGGTGAGGAGACATGCTGAATATAGGACTGAACTTCATTTTCTCACCGGACAAATAGTCAGCCCGGAATCCGAAAAAGCCGGAAAATTTCGTAAAAGTAAAAGTTATATTTGAAGGCCAGTTATATTCCGATAATCTCCAAACAGAAAGTTAGAGGCAGATATGGGAGGATGATGTAAGCCATACCAGCCTCCAGAGAGTATGACATAAGTCATACCAGCGTCCAGACAGGTTGATATAAGTCAGATCAGCGTCCAGAGAGGATGATATAAGTCATATCAACCTACAGAGAGGTTGATAGAATAGAATAGAATTTATTGCACAAGAAGCCTGAGGCCATGGCAAAAATGGTTACAAAAAAAGAGAACACTTGAACTAAACTAAAGGAAATTCTCTCTATGGGCTAAAGGTATTTTTAGGAACCTTGCCAGCCTCTTCAAATCTTGAAAACACTTACTTCCAATAACGCTCATCATATTGTAATTACATTCCCAAAAATCTCAACCCGCAGGTCATCTAGATCACGGCATTCACACATCAGACGTAACAAATTCTCATTCTCGCTACCACACATAGGGCAAAAGTAGGGACCAGTACGTCCTAATTTATTCCCCAAATATTTCCTCCGTTTTCCCAATGGCAAACAATCAGCCCGGCAACTAATTAAAATTCTTTCTCTAAAACCCACTTAATCCCAGCCTTAAAATAAACCTCTTCCCACCATGTCTCTTTGGCTGAAGTATAAAACCTTAAAGAAGGTGGCAGACTTTTTGCCAGTCATATCAGCCCCCAGAGATGATTTCTGTTCGAAAAAGTTATAACAGTTAACACACTTCCATCTTGGTTGATATCTGAATAGCAACCTCGATTGCCAGCATCTCACCTTCGGCTCGGACAGGTTATTTTCAATGACCTTCTCAGTGATATTTTCCGATACCAACCACGATGTCTGAAGTTACCTTCCTATATTTTGACGTCAGAAGCCCAGCTATGGAGGCCGTCGCCATTGATATTGTATGAGCTAAAGGGCAAATGTCCCGAACTATCAAGCTATTCGAAGCTGTGATTGAACTGGCCACTCATAAACTCTGGTCTGTCGCAGTTCCCATTAGTTATTTCGAAACGGCATTGGATTACCCCATTCAATCTTACCGTTGAATAGAATGTTGACATTAGATATACCTCCATAGGCTTTGCGGACTGCAGCCCCCCCCCCCTCGCCCCTGGTGATGATGAGTGAGTAGGCAATTAAAATCGTCGTATGTTTTTGTGAGATTGCTTAGAATTTTTACGAAAGCAATCAAGAGATCCGTCGGAACTATTTATATTTCATCATTACCTTTGAAAGAATTCTCATGGAGTAGTTCTCTGATATTGGCTTTAGCATATTGTCACACTTCACTGGTTCTGAAAGGCCGGATCAAGGGGAAAGGAATAAGGTCAAATCACCTGCTTGATTGCTTTCAGAATGCAATCAAGACGACTGTGAGTACTGCTGGAAAATCACGGGGAGCCTTTTATAAATACTTATACCCTTTAGTAAAGCTTTTCTGTCCGTCCGTCTGTAAGTTTGTTGCACGACATCTCTCGAAGGGGTTGAGATATTTTGTCCAAGCTAGTGTGTGATCTCAGAAATTATAAAACAGGAACACAAGCTAATATGGCACTTGTAAGGCTTGGTGAAAGGATGAAAGTAGGAATATCACCGGAATCCCGGATACTCCCTACAGCTCTCCTCCCCCTTCGGTACCCGAAATACGGTCCGATTCTGTCACTGATGCACCTAGGACTTCCTGTTCTTCCCACCAAGTTTCATCCTGACCGCTCCACTCTATGCGTGTCACAAGATGTCCGGTTTTCCCCTCAGACCCCCCCCCCCCCCCCCCAGTTCATCGGATCCGGTCCGGACTTGAAATGGGACAATCCTGAGCCATGAGGTCTTTCAAGATATCAAGTTTCATTAAGATCCGATTACCCATTCGAAAGTTATGCATGCTACTAATTCCCGGATTCCGCCGTCTTTCCCTCCCCCCACGATAGTCATATCGGGCAAGTGACTGTTTCCAAGTTAATCTGGGCGGGTCCCTGAGGTGCCTGCCAAGTTTTATTGTCCTAGCCCACCTGGAAGTACATTAACTACGGATCATCGGAATTCCGGAACCACCCTCAAACTCCCCCCACAGTGTCCGAATCCGTTCCAGTCCTGTCAGTGATGGATTTAGAGTGTGTGCTTGTTCTTGGCAACAAGTTCCATCCCGATCAATCCACTTTGAGAGATTCACACGATTTCCGGTTCTCCCCTCCGACCCCCCCCCCCAGATTCGTCGGATCTGGTCCGGACTTGAAATGAGACACCTGAGACACGAGATCTTTCCAGATATCAAGTTTCATTAAGATCCAATAACCCGTTCGAAAGTTATGCATGTCCCTATTTTCCGGATTCCGCCCCCTCCCCCACGATGGTACCGGATCGGGCAAGTGACTATTTCCAAGTTAGTTTGGTCGGGTCCCTCATACGACTGCCAAGTTTTATCGTCCTAGCCCACCTGAAAGTACATTAACTACGGATCGCCGGAATTCCGGAACCCCCCTCCAACTCCCCCCACAGTGTCCGAATCCAGTCCAGCTCCGTCAGTGATGTATCTAGAGCTTGTGCTTGTTCTTACCACCAAGTTTCAACCCGATCGCTCCACTCTGAGAGTTTCACATGATTTCCGGTTTCCCCCTCCGACTCCCCCCCCCCCAGATTCATCGGATCCGGTGAACCCCCCTCCAACTCCCTCCAAAGAGCACGAATCCGGTCCGGTTCTGTTAATGATGTACCTAGGGCTTGTACTTTTTCCTCTCACCAAGTTTCATCCCAATCGCTCCACTCTAAGCGTGTCACATGATTTCCAGTTCTCCCCTCCGAATCCCCTCCCCCCCCACATTCACTTGAAATGAGACATCTGAGACACGAGATCTTTCCAGATATCAAGTTTCATTAAGATCCGATCACCCGTTCGAAAGTTATGAATGTCCCTATTTTCCGGATTCCACCACCTCCCCCTCCCCCCACGGTGGTCGGATCAGGCAAGTGACTATTTCCAACTTAGTCTGACCGGGTCCCTAATATGCCTGCCAAGTTTCATCGTCCTAGCACATCTGGAAGTATCCTAACTCCCGATCACCGGACTAACCGACCGACCGACGGACCGACAGACCGACCGACGGAAAAGGGATCGGTATATGGCACTTGACCGGAAGGCAAGTGCCATACAAACTAAACAGTAAAAAGAAAACTAAACAGAACAAAATAACTAAACATGTCTGTAAATATTAGTATGCGCATCCCTATATTCCGTACTCGCATATTTTTTGTTTTTCTCTCTCAACTTTGAAATTACAATATTGCAAATCCGGACCAAAATCAAGACCAAATGTATCGATGAGGCAACCAATGGGGAATATGTGTTGCACTTCTTCATTCAGACAATCGGGTCTTATGAACTAGTGGCCTTCGCTTATCACGCAACCACTTTATAATCCGCCATTAAACCTTTCACTTCCGGTAATGTATAATTTATTTAAAGTCCTAGGGCCATATAAGACTTCATGCTAAATACTGATATCATACTACATAAACTAAAGTGCACTCGCCCGATCAGCTTTTATTTCATCACTATTCAGTACGAATCTAAATACTGCACTAATAGCATATATTCAAATAATGTATACAACTGATGGATATGTCAGCTACGATTCTTCATCAGCAATATTCGGCCCTAAATATTCTTTGAGCCCAAGCTGACTTTAAAACATGTATTCAAACAATGTTTACAACGGATATACGTCAGCTACGATTCTTCATCAGCGATATTTCGGCCCTTCTTGGCAAGGGTTCTCGTCAGGCTGTCAATCTTCTGGGTCAATGTCGGGGAAACAAACATGTAATAAATAACTGAAGCTTCTACCGACTATAAATATCTTATTAGGGCAACTTACTTTCAAATACCACTGTAAGGAAAAAACTAGTTGTGAGATTTAATTTTTGACACAGCCGCTGTTTTTGCTGCACGATTGGGGCGATGACAGGGAAGGTTTTTTCTGTATTTTGATCAACTTCGGTTTTGTTATTAATAAGGGACTGAAAATAGTTTTTATAATGGAGTACTCGCCTGTATCTATTACTTTTAATAATCACTGCATGGAAAACTAGTGTTGAGATTTAATTTTTGACACGGCTGCTGTTTTTGCTGCACGATTGGGGCGACGACAGGAAATATTTTTTCTCCATTTTGATCGACTTCGGTTTTGTTGTTAATAAGGGACTGATGCTTAAATTTTCTGCCCTTAATAACCCCTTTTCACGTTTCCAGTAGGGAGTACCCGCCTGTATCTCGGTTAATTCGGTATCTCCATTCAGCTTTCAAGTCACAGGCCAAGTCTTTTTTCTTATCGAAAACATAATTTCGTTTCTTCTTTTTTTCTTCCTTTTTTTTTGGGGGGGGGGAGGGTCAAGGGTCGCTGTGTTGATGGAAGATCGTTCGTTAGTGGATATTTCTTGTCAGTTTGTTATGTTTTCATTCTTCTTTTCTTCTTCTTTTTTTCTCTCCTTCTTTTTTTCCTTTTTTGATTCCTTTTGTTTGTTTCTTTGGTTCGGGGGGGGGGGGCAAGGGCGCTTTGTTGATGGAAGGTCGTTCGTTAGTGACAGATCCTTTAACACAATTCATATAATTCAGTGTTCCAAACTAAATGCTACAAAAATAAGTTGGCTTTCCAGTCAAACTCTAAACGTTATAATTACGTGTCTCAGACCGTTCACTGAGCGTAGGGAGTTGGGACGGGGGTCCAAATTTTGTGGCACGCATAAAGTGGGGCGGAGCTTTTCGGACTGGAAGGTCATTATAAGCCCTAGATGTGCCATTAACAAATCCAAACCGGATCCAGCCACAGGAGAGTTGCTGAGGGGGCGGGGCAAAGCTTGGTTGGCCGGCCATCTGTCAGCGCGAACATGCTGAGTATACTTAGTTGCGTTTTTGCAGGTAACTGGATCTGCAATTACTCGTCTTTGCAGTTACTGTGGTATTTGGTATACGGTTTCTCTGCAAAAACGACAATTGCCGAAACTGCGCTTTTCGAAGGTATTCCGAAAGGAAAACAGATATTCAGTCACATCACTAAGTGCCAAACTTCTTCCCCACCAATTTGACAAAAAAATTGTGAAAGTGAGATGACTTTTCAGATACCACGACAAGTTATCATAGTCGGACCGTGGTATCTGGACATATGTTACCACGATAACTACCCAGATACTACGATAACTGCAAAAACACCTTTTGACGGTATCAGATACCACGATAACTGCAAAACCGACTTTAGACCGTGGTATCAGATACCATGGTATCTACAAAAACGCAACTCTTGTTAATTTCATGTGTTTTTTTTTTTTCCATTTTATTGGGATCCCAAAACGTAAGTGGAGGGATACCGATGACATCACAAAAGTTGTCCGTCTGTCCGTCTGTCCGTCTGTCCGTCTGTGCGCACTGTAACTCTCGAAGAGAATGAGATTTTTTGATGAAACTTGGTGTGAGGATTCTTTGGGTCAAGAGTAAGGTCTAGTTCGTAGATGGGCTCTGTAGCCCCACATTTAGGGGTGGGGGAGGGGGTTTAAATTAAGGGAAAAATTAAATATTTTTAAACAGATACTGTGATAGTCGATTATGGGGTAAAAAGTCATGCTGAACACGATGCTGAAAATCATTTTGTCATCGGACAAGTAGTTCGCCCGGAATCCGGCCAAAGCCGGAAAGTTTGTTAAAAGTAAAAGTTTTATTTGAAGTTGATTAGATGTTTGATTTAGAGGTAAGAAGACGTGCTGAACACGATGATGAAAACCATTTTTGTGCCGGACAAGTAGCTGGCCCGGAATCCGGCCAAAACCGGAAAGTCTGTTAAAAGTAAAAGTTTTATTTGAAGTCAATTAGATGCTCGATTTAGGGGTAGGAGGACATGCTGAACACGACGGTGAAAACCATTTTCTCTCAGGACAAGTAGTTGGCCCGGAATCCGGCCAAAACCGGAAAGTTTGTTAAAAGTAAAAGTTTTATTTGGAGTTGCTTAGATGTTCGATTTTGGGGTAAGAAGACATGCTGAACACTTGTGTGAAAATAATTTTCTACCCGGGCAAGTACTGTGCCCGGATTCCGGCCAAAACCGGAAAAATTTAAAGTTTTAGTTTTAGTTGAACATATATCCGATTTAGGGGTAAGAAGAGACGCTGAGTCCGTGTATGAATATCATGTTTCGCCCAGACATATAGTTCGATCGGAATCCGACTGGAGCCGGAAGTTCGTTTTTGAGCTTTGTTTTTTTGCCGGACAAGTAGTTCCGGAATTCGACTGAAACTGGGAAATTGGCAGAAGTGGCAGGAAGTTTTCGTCAAAACAGATATGACTTATAGGGGTATAAAACACACATGCTGCATCCATATCTGAATTTTTTTTTCTCAGATGATTAGCTATTTGTCCTTAATCTGTTTCTGAATTTTAATAGTAAAAGCGTTCAAGGAGTCTGGCGAAGACAAGACCCAATTGTCTGGATCAAATATTGACTTTTTTGGATCCCATCGAAACCTTTGGTCTTGTTTACTTTGGACCTACTATTTCTTTTTCTAGTTTGGTTGATTTGATTTCAGCAAAGAAGTGAACACAAGTTTCACACCACCGTACAATTCTCCTCCGATGCGTTAGCAGCAGATTTCTATCATCCACGCTCGAATAAAATAACCAAAAGTGGTCCAGTTTTTCCTGGAAATCCGTCAAGAACGTCTGATGAGTACCTAGCATTAGTGATATGAATATTGCTGTCTACTTTTGTTTTTTCTGCTTCTAACTTTGGTTTTGTTTTCTTGCAGAATCAGCATGGATTAACGTTCGACCGGGTTTTCACTGATGCCGAATACGTACTCTACATATCTGCCATCTCGAATGGTGGTGAGGGAAAATCAGTATTCACATCCGTACTAACCCCAGGTAAGAAGTTTTTTCTTCCGAAATGTGTTTTGATGCAGGGTGCTCCTATCTCCAGACGAACCAAAAAAATCGACAACTACGCTGTCAGAAGTCTCATAGCAGATAACACAAGGATGCGCCGTTTCAACAAACAACACTTGGGATGTAATTTTTTGTGATTGTTATAAGCTGTTATGACCATGCTGTTATGTTAAATTAGTCATCGCCAGGAACTTGATTATTCGCTGGCTGATCAGTTGACAGAACCAAGGTGTAGCCGGCTCTTTGGTGAAAGTACACCTTGGTTACATGATTTTGAAAACAACCTAATCATAAAAGCAAATAACATGACTCTCTTGCCGCTGGCACGGTACTATTAAATCATTCCAAACCAGCTTCCCTCCTCGATGTAGATATTTACTGAAGCGCCCCGAGCGTTACGGATAGTCGCTGGTCATGTGGAGAGTCGATCGTAACATCCCTCCCCTCCTACGAAAGACTTTGGTTAGACAAGTTAGGAGTGCAAACCTGGTTATCCGAAAGAAAATACGTTATGTGCCTTTATATTTTAAAGTTTAACTGAAAAGGGCAGAGAAGGGACAGTCTTGTTACCCCTCACTTATTCACTTAGACAGGCTTGAAGACCCGATGAAAATGCGTTACTTGGTTGCTCCACTATTCACGAATAACCAATTTTCAAATAGTGGAATTTTCCTGTCAGATTTGTGGTACTACCTGTGTCGCATGCTTGACGAAAAAGATTTATGAATTTTTTTTTGTTCAGGCACTAAGCAGTCTTCGCCAAGCTTATCACCGCCCACTGAAAAGCCGCGTCTGTGTGCCGATTCAAATATTCCGCGTCATAGTAGAATTTACGCTGTGGGGACAGCGGTAGATACTCTGAACCTCACTACGAGAGCAGATAGGGGAAAATCAAAAAGTCTCTTAGCAGAATCCAAATAAATCAGTGTATTCAACTGAATGATACAAAAATAAGTTTGCTTTTCAGTTAAACTTTAAACTGATGCTGCGATGACCTCTTTGAGTCTTCCCGCTTCTAAACTCCTCCCTCCCTCGAAAAGGGTTTGAAGGTCTAGTAGGAGTTTGCATCATGGAGTGAGAAGCATCTGCACGATTGTTTCCTTGAGGAGTGGTGGGGAAGCTAAGCTTTGAAGTTGTACTTTGGCAAGGATAGTATGTTTTTAGGAACTTGGTAACGTCCTCATGCATCACGCGCCAAAAAAGATTCTCCGCTACCTCCTCGTTTTGCTAAGGTGTCCTCTCCCAATTTTGCAGTGGGAAGAACGTATGACAGTTTTTCTGCACTGCTTTGGGACAACGAGCTGCCTTTTTGTCCTATTTTGTGAAGCGATGACGCGAGACGGTAGTAAAGGCCCTCTTGTAAGGCGATCTGCTTGTCGTTTGTCGGCTCCGGCTTGTCGACTATGGAAGGCGGATCGGGTCAAAAGACCCTCCTACATCACATGATAGAGAACCTGCTTAGTCAGGTGGTGCATTCACACCACCTGCTTTGTCACGTCCTCTGTCACGTGGTGTATTTACACCATGTGCTTTGTCACGTCCTCCGTCGTGTCGTGCAACTACACCACGTGATTTGTCACGTCCTCTGCCATGTGGTGTGAAGTGTTCACACCACGTGCTTTATCACGTCCTCTGTCACGTGGTGCATTTACACCATGTGCTTTGTCACGTCCTCTGTCACGTGGTGCATTTACACCATGTGCTTTGTCACGTCCTCTGTCACGTGATGCGAACACACCACATGCTTTGTCACGTCCTCTATCTGGTGATGTAAATCCATCGCGTGACAATAGAGGTGCTTGGTCAGATGGTGACTTTCCACCACGTGTATTGTATCGCTGTGTAAATACACCATGTGTTTTAGAAGGTGGTGTATTGTAAAAATCAATGAATATTAAAGAGAAAGCGTTGTTATCTGGCCGAACGGGTCAAAACCTAGACTTTGCAGGAAACGCTTCCTGCAAAACCGGTCTGAAGTCCTTCATAATATCTCACATCACGTGCTTTGTAACGTCCTCTGTCACCTGCTTTGTCACGTGGTGTAAATACACCACCTGCTTTGTCACGTCCTCTATCACCTGCTTTGTCACGTGATGTAAATACACCTGCAAAACCGGTCTGAAGTCCTTCATAATATCTCACATCACGTGCTTTGTCATGTCCTCTGTCACCTGCTTTATCACGTGGTGTAAATACACCACCTGCTTTGTCACGTCCTCTGTCACCTGCTTTGTCACGTGGTGTAAATACACCACCTGCTTTGTCACGTCCTCTGTCACCTGCTTTGTCACGTGGTGTAAATACACCACCTGCTTTGTCACGTCCTCTGTCACCTGCTTTGTCACGTGGTGTAAATACACCACCTGCTTTGTTACGTCCTCTGTCACCTGCTTTGTCACGTGGTGTAAATACACCACCTGCTTTGTCACGTCCTCTGTCACCTGCTTTGTCACGTGGTGTAAATACACCACCTGCTTTGTTACGTCCTCTGTCACCTGCTTTGTCACGTGGTGTAAATACACCACCTGCTTACTTTAGACCTACCCTGACCCTGATTTCCGTATCAGCCAAGAAACACACATTTTAGGGGTATTTCGAAATTTTAATTAGAAAATAACACCTGTTTTTCACTTTAGACTTGCGCCCGATCCGTATCCGTTCCCCTAGGGAAAGTTTTGTCATTTTTAGTCACCTTAGATTCTGGAACAAGTGCTTATTGTTTCAATTGAAAACTTACATTTTAAGGGTTAGGAGGGTTGGGTTTAAGGGGGATTTCAGGGTTAGGTTTAAAAACAAGTGTCATTTTATGATTCGAGTGTTCGAAATACCCCTAAAACGTGAGTTTCTTGGCTGACACGGCATTTTCATTTTTAGGGTCTAGACCCTAGGGAAACTGGTCAAGGTAGGTCTAAAGTAAAAAAAAGTGTCATTTTCTGATTCAGAATGTTCAAAATACCCCTCAAACGTGTGTTTCTTGGCTGATACAGCAATTTAATTGTTAGGGTCTAGACCCTAGGGAAATGGGTCAGGGCAGGTTTAAAGTAAAAAAAGTGTCATTTTCTGATTCAGAATGTTCGAAATACCCCTCAAACTTGTGTTTCTTGGCTGATACAGCATTTTAATTTTAAATTGTTAGGGTCTAGACCCTAGGGAAACGGGTCAGGGCAGGTTTAAGGTAAAAAAAAAGTGTCATTTTCTGATTCAGATTGTTCGAAATACCCCTCAAACTTGTGTTTCTTGGCTGATACAGCATTTTAATTTTTAGGGTCTAGACCCTAGGGAAACAGGTCAGGGTAAGTCTAAAGTAAAAAAAAGTGTCATTTTCTGATTCAGAATGTTCTAAATACCCCTAAAACGTGTGTTTCTTGGCTTCTACAGCAATTTAATTTTTAGGGTCTAGACCCTAGGGAAACGGGTCATGGGTTACGTACATGCTAAAGCAGGTCATGTGTTCACACCCCGTGACAAAGCACAGGCTAAAGCAGTTGGTGTATCCACACCACGTGACAAAGCACATGCTAAAGCAGGTGGTGTATTCACACCACGTGATAAAGGACGTGGTGTATTCGCACCACGTGATAAAGCACGTGGTGTATTCGCACCACGTGATAAAGCACGTGGTGTGAGAAGCCAAATTCAGTCTACGCCCAGTATTGGTTACATTTTGCTCGTGTTTCCAAAGGTTATAGACGAAACTCATGTGTCATGGATAAGGTTTTCAGACAAGGGGAATGCGAATATGGAATTAACTTTTGCCCCTGAATTTCCCTTGACCCTTCACGGTCCTAGGGTCTAGACCCTAAATATTGAAATTGCTGTATCGGCCAAGAAACACAGGTTTTAGGGGTATTTCGAACATTCTGAATCATAAAATGACACTTACTTTAGACCTACCCTGACCTGTTTCCATACGGTCTAGACCCCCCCCCCCCCCAAAAAAAAAAAAAGCGTTTTAAGGGTATTTCGAACATCCTGAATGGCAAATGACCTTTTTTTTTCACTTTGGGACAGTATTGTCATTTTGAGTAACCTTGGATGTCAGGTTGAGAAACGTAAAACCGCTACACAACACATGTCGCGCCAGACGTGCGGCACTAAAAACTTTACCTACCAAAGAGACGGTATACTTTCGTTGCCGATTCGTGCTTATTTACTGTTTTCGATAGACGATAGCCATTGGAGTTGGAGGCAACGTCCATCGCCTATCGGCGAGCCCTAGGCCGATAGGCGATGGACAGGAATTTAGCGATAGACGTTAGCCGTTGAGCACAAAAACAGAAATTAGAAGAAACAGCTACGGCTATCGGCTTCCGGCGAACGTCAAAAACGCCAAAAAGTAAAACGGCTACGCTATCGCCGAACTAATCGGCGATCAAAAACACCACGATTGTTTCTTGGCTGAACAGCAATTTCATATTTAGGGTCTAGACCCTAGGGAAACGGGTCAGGGTAGGTATAAAGTAAAAAAAAAAAGTCATTTTCGGATTCAGAATGTTTGAAATTTTTTTTTTTTTTTTAATAATTACTTCACTCTTCTTAACGTTCAACTTTAATTTTTTCATCGCCAGATAATCCGCAATCAAATTCAAAAGCGTCTGCAAATCTTCATGCGATTTAGCAACAACCGCAAGGTCGTCCGCAAACAGCAGCACTGACAGCTTTCTACTTCCCAGACTTACCGTTGGAGCCCATCTTTTCTCTAGAAAATCCACAATGTCATTAATATAAATATTGAATAGTCGAGGGGATAAACTGCTACCTTGTTTTACACCTCGCATAATTCAAAATTGTCTCGATACACTACTACCAACTTGAACTATTCCTTTTACACAAACGTACATACTAACTATTAAACTTACAAATGTATTAGGTAAACCAATTCTAACTTTCTTTCAATAATTCTCTATCTAAACCATCAAATGCCTTGTAGAAGTCTAAGAATCCCACATAAAGACTATTCTTCCCCTTACTATATTTATCTAATAACGCTCATATTACCTTTTGCTTCAGCCGGCGTACCATTGTTACGAAAATCAATAGCTGCCGGTATCTGCGGCTTCTAGCTACCTGTTGTCGTTTTTGGGAGTTGGATGTCTCCGCGCTTGCTGCAGAAAGGGCTGTCCATTATTAATATACCAATATGCACAAACACTCGATACTATTAGTGACCTATTTCATACAAACAGCTTTGATAGCTATTGTTGTAGTTTCAACAGCTGTGAAGTGATGTGGCAATCCTTATCGTCCGAGCGATTTTCTGTCGCGAAACAAATGAACAGCTCAAAATGTGACTGCTTCGCTGCTGAATTATCTGTATTCATTGGAACTAAAATGTCTGACACCCTTTAACTCCCCACCGTACTTTCAAAGTTTGGATCCCCAGTAAAAATACAGGAAGGCCATGTTACAATTGCAATAATGGCACTTGTGAAAGAATTTGACGAAGAGCTACCAAGTTCGTACTAGATCTACGCGATCTTCCCTACCATGTGAGGTTAGCCAAGTTTTGCTCCAAGCTCCCATCGCATACAGATTTTCTAGAAGAGATTTGATTGAGACATTCAAATAAATTAATCAAAGCCATGACAACTTTCAAGTGACCGATTTAATAAAATTCAACATTAACCGCCATAAGCCGTTCTTGACAGGATCAGATCATATCGGGGCCCTTTGGGGTGAGTTGGGGGGGGGGGGTCCTGGAATCCCTGTGATGGCGAGTTAAGATACTTCTAGATATGCTAAGGATGATGAAACTTGGCAGGCATTTTGATGACCCGACCAAAACGACTTCAGGACCCGACAGTATGCCTAGGAAGACTTCCTTTCTGGATCCGACCAGTTTCAGGGAGCTAAGGGAAGAGGAGTCCGGAAATTATTGACTTCGGTAGGTTGCGAACGGGTGGCCGGATTCGAGTTAAACTTTATGGTTGAATGATAAGAACCGACGACCTAGTTATGCAAAATATGTGTCCGAGCCACATGCGGCCATAGAGGGGGGGGGGGGAAGTTGAAGGTTCCGGAAACTTTGTGATGCAAGATGGACAGTACCGAGTGTTTTCGGCCTAGATTTGTTATTTAGTGGCCGGATCGGATCCGGCCATGGTAGGAGGATGAGAGTAGTATATAATACCGGCTCCCACTCCACCCTCCCCCCAATTTCAAAACCCCATTTTAACATCAATTTCTTAAATTTTAACATCCTTTTTACCAAATTATCCCCCTTTTTAAGAACATTTTTATTTTCTTACTTCCAAAATAAAGGATACAAGAAATGAGAATATTACCCTTTACTACATATAAAATACTACAATATACTACTACTTCTTTTTTTTTTTTAATTTTTTTTTTTTTATTCAAATATTACTGAGTAAACAGTTCTAAATCCACATATGTTTCTTTGTTCTTGTTTTCGCGTACAATAGGCTGCAAAACCAGATTTTTCTTTAAAAGTAATTCGTTAGCAATGGCATTATATTTCTGTGTTATAAACAAATCACAGGGTTTGTCATTATGATTAATGACTACAACCAACTTATCACCATATTTTGTCTTAGCAATTCTCATTTTAACGATAGTATATTTCAAACCTAGAACTAGTTCTTCTTTCCTGATTGTCTCATTGTATTTATTCATTCTGATTGTATTCAAGACTTCTCTCATGGACTCCATTTATTAGGAGATGATTTTATTAAATAAAAATCCAAGCTCCTAATTATCGACCGCTCGTAACATCTGTGGTGTGAGATGCGTCACAGACGCCTCCAGCAGATAGCAACAATCAGCGGAAAATATTCGTGAATATTTAATGTCGCGTCTGATGCAAGCAAGGAGACATTTGTAAACAAGTTGAGATTAAGAAGGTGTTGAAGAAAGAAAAAATTTCCAATGTAAGTATTTTTAGTTTTCTAGCGATAAAAACAAGGATATCCAGGTAGATATCTAGCAAGATAGGAATAGCTGCATCTGAAACAAACAATTACGCAAATATCAAATATACCACACGAGTTATCAGATGACGAAGCGCATCACAGGAGATGACGTAGGAACCAGATGGCCTTGACAGATTCTGTAAAGAATTTTTAATGGGTTAGATAATGTTGCGAAGCGCAGTTTTGCAGCCGATATTAAAGCGAATTTACATGCTTCGCGAAGGTTTGGAAACTTCAAAGTGGACGTAAACATCAAGAAGGTGCTGAACAGCAAAATATGTGGAGTCAGTTTGGAACAAGCAGAGCGTATGATTGTTGATTTAAATAAAGTGGAGGTGTATTTGGATTATTTAACAGTGTTACTAAAAGCGAAAAAAGGTGAAGTGTATGCGTACATGCAAAAACTGTTCAATGACAACCCTGAGAATCTGCACAAGTGTTTTCTTGAAGAACGATTTAAGAAATATGGAGAAAGCAAATCAACAATAAGAAGATATCTTCAGTTGTATGGATTAGTCCGCGAATATCCTGGAATAGCTTTCTGTGGGAAAGGGTACTATTGCATCGTCGAAAATGAAAAAGCTATTCGCAAAGCGATCCAAGAGGATGAGATATTGTCTTCATTACTCAAGGAGCATCCTGCGCAAGTTTTCTTATCCGATGAAGTGTTGATTGATTTTGATAAACTAAGTCTTTAAGTTGGCATACATTTTCTCAATAAATTTGGTGGAATTGGTGTTTCATTGATTGAGTTATAAGCTAGATTTTGGTTGTCAGGTAGAGGATCATGTGTGAAAAGTCAAACTTGCGAACCATTCTTTTGAGCTATCGATACGTTCTTGCAATATTTATATCCATTTAAACGGACTTGTTTCATATATTTTTCGCGAGGAAAAAATCGAAAGGTTTTACGCATTTCTGCTTCGCGTTGAATGACCTCTTCAACCGTTAACTGTCCGCATTTTAGCATTGATAACAGTTCAGTGTAAAAATTATACGTGGTTCTATATTCTGCTTTTCTATCTGCAATATTTAAATGTTTTTCGATTATTTCAATGACGACGGAACCCAAGCTTAAAGACGCTAAAGGTAGCATAAGAAACGCACTTAATCCTGCTGCCGAAAAGGCAAATTTGGATAAAAGAAGACCGTTGCTCACATTACTGTAATACTTATAACTTCGGCGATATACAAACATTTTCTTTTCTAATTCTTCCATTTATAATCTAACTAATTTGTTTCAAAAATTACTTCTTTAGGTTTGCTTCCAAACATCGCAATTCGGAGCACATACGCCATCTCGGAAACAATATTGTCTCTATTATGCTCGCTCGGAGAATATCCAGGGAGCGCTTGCTCTGTGAATCACTCCATCTGGGAACTCTCTTTTTATCGCTCAGAGCAACCAGAGACAGCGCTTGCTCCGTGAAACGCAAACAAATTCGCCATCTCGGTAACTGTGCTCTCTGTGATCAGTCGGAGAGAATCTAGACAGCGCTTGCTCCGTGAAACGCATACTGAAACCAGTGCTTTTCTTTACGACTGAGAAAACGCAGACGGGAGAAATTCATTAATAAAAATGTTCCCCTATTAAATGATGAATACTGCAGAGGTTATTCAGCTTTGTAAAAAGGTTATATCAAACAACAAAGCGGTTATACGAAGGTTACCGCAATACCGAATTAATGAACTGAGGACTTATGCAAAAATTAATAAAATAAAAACAAATGGAGCTAAGAAACATGAAATAACAAATAGTATAATAAACCATCTTGATAAGTATATTTTAATAGCTGAAGAAAAAATTAATATTGAACGCAGAAACGAAAGAATCAATAAGAACAGACCATCAGACTACAAGCCAGAACCGAAATTACGAACCATTCTGGAAGATGAGATAAAAGAATATAATATCACCATTACAAAACTAAAACAAGAATACAATGATAACAAAGAAAAAGAGACAAGTGAATTAAAGAAATTTCTGACAAACAAGAACCTATCAACTCGCGGAAACCGAGAAGAAGTACTAAAAAGAGTTGGAGAATACTATAATAATATTATTACCAAACATAAAGATTCCGTACAGAAAAATAGAGATATCATAAGAGATCAAACAGAAAGACGTGATAACAGTAGACAGAAACCAATTGGTTTATCAACTCTCTTCATAAATAAGAAAAAAAATCAAAGAAGAAAAATTAATTCCTGATAATTTATTTAGAACTGAAGAAGAACAACAACCTACTATCTCTAGGGAAAATGAGAATTTGTACACTGTAAACGTATCAGTTGAAAGCAATGGAAGAGATGAACATACTCTTATTGCTTTTGTTTTCGCAGATTTGAGACGAAGAATGAATGAACTTTATCAGTATAGAGTTCAGTTTGTAACTCGTGTTATTTTCCATCGACAGGAGAATGATGAAGAAGTAGTAGTGTATTACAACAGTACTTCTTGGATTTTAAATAAAAATAGCATTCTTACTCATAATCATTTGAATGATAATAACAAGAGACTTAGTTCTTTAAGTAATACCGCTCGATCTGGGCTACAATTTAGTCGGTATGAAGGAATTGATTATAGGATGACACGACTAGAATCTTACATGGGAGGAACGTTTAAAATACTGCCAGATTTCGTAAAAAATAAAAGAGCTTGCTTGAATATTGAAAATAACGACCAGAAATGTTTCCTTTGGTCTATCTTAGCAAATCTACATCCAGCTAAAGATCATCCGGAAAGAATTTCGAAATATAAACAATATGAGAACGAATTTGATTTCGAAGGGGTTACCAACTTCCCAATGGATACTAAAGATATACACAAATTTGAAAATAGATACAACATTAAGATTTGTTTATTTCAAATTGAAAAAGAGAAAATTATCAGAAGTCATATACTAAAAAGTACAATCAATGGCAAAACAGCTAAACATGTTATTAATTTATTATATTTCGATAATCATTATGTACTGGTAAAGGATCTGAGCAGATTAGTTGGTAGTCAAATCTCTAAAAATAAAACAAAGACATACCTATGCACTTTTTGCGGAAGGCATTTTACAAAAGAAGAACAATATGAAAAACATGAAAGTAAAAATAATTTCGAAGATCCTGATATTATAATGCCTCCTGAAGGTTCAAGTGTACAATATAAAAATATTGCAAAACAAATGAAAGTACCTTATTGCATAATAGCAGACTTTGAGTCTTATAACGAAGAATACAATCAGGTAAACGGGAAGAAAACAATAAAAGTGGCCAAACAGAAACCATTTGCTTACGGGTTTCAGGTATGCTGTTCCTTTGATACAAACCAGAACAAATACTATGACTATTTCGGTGAAGACGCTGCAGAACATTTTGTTAAAACCGTTACAAAAGTATCCACAGAAATTGCAAACAAATATGAAAGCAGACAAAGAAACCATACTTATACCAATGCAGAAATTACCGAAAAATGGAAAAATCTAATGAATAAGACTTGTCACATCTGTACAACTGAAATTACTGAAAATCCTCACTTTGATCACGATCACATGACAGGAGAAGATAGGGGATTTGCTCATGCTGAATGTAATATGAAATACAGGATGCCTAGGCATATCCCGGTAGTAATGCATAATTTATCAAAATATGATTCTCATTTATTTGTTAGAGAATTGATACCTGATAACGGAATTTTTGAAAGTGCAGAAAGTTTCATCTCATTCTCAAAATCAATAAGTATTACAAAGGATGCTATTAGCTTAAGATCTATGACTGTGATTATGAATCAATTTAAAGAACAAATGACTGCAGGACAAGTGCAAGCCAACCAATACTTTAGCGAAGATATCAACAGATTAACTGCGATAGATGATTCTCCTGATAATTCGTTGGTAAGGAACAAAGATAAAGGGTTATTTGTAAAACAAACAATTGGAGTTAGTGAAAAAGAACTTGATGCTGGGGATAAAGGAATCACAAATGTTCAAGATCCTAGAAACAAACATGATGCTGTTAATTTAGGAACGTTAACTACGTATCTTTTAGATTTTGACAAAAAGCTCGAAAACCAACAAGCCCTTAGCAAAAGTATTGAAACTAAGATTGGCGACCTTAGCAAAAGTATTGACAAAAAGCTTCTTGACCTTAGGAAAAGTATTGACAAAAAGCTCGAAAACCAACAAAAAATGAGCAGTAATATTAGTTCAAATTATTTGGACCAAGATCTGCATATCAATGGTATTGAAAGAGCAGTCGTAAACATTTTAAAAAGGCTTTTAGAGCAAAAACCTGTTGATCAAGATTTTGTTAAGAAAACAGAAGACTTCATGAAAACTAAACTAAAGAAATAAAATTTATATGATAAATTAATTTTCTAATAAATGGTTGAAACATTTGAGTATACAGTTTATTTATCAAAGCTTCAGAAAGGAAAGCTGAAGAAATGTTTCGGTGCTAAACAAAAATGTCAGATACGTGTTAGTCACAGTAGACAAAATGAACGGGAACCAGTCAAGTTACTTTTAAGTAAACGACAAATTGATAAAATTGAAACATGTAAAATGAATAATAAGGGTTGTGACATAGATGTATCATACAAGCAGATGAGAGAAGCGATTCAAAAAGGTGGATTACTTCCATTCTTAATACCGTTAGCTGTAGCCCTTGGTAAGGCAGCTTTAACAAGCGGAGCTGCTGCTTTGGGTACATTCGCTGGTAAGAAATTGGTGGATAACATAACCAACACAGGTGGAGCGCTTACACTTCCTGGAACACAAAAAGTTGTGGGACGTGGAAGACCTAGGAAGGAGGATACCACAGGTGGCGCGCTTACACTTCCTGGAACGCAAAAAGTTGTCGGTCATGGGGTACGTGGGAGACCTAAGAAGCCAAAAAACGGGGACATCAAAAAAGAAGCAAAAGTAAAGTAGGACCTCTAACTAATTTTGATATTATGGATGCATTAGGGAGTATACC
Source organism: Branchinecta lynchi (assembly GCA_023053575.1). Classification (NCBI taxonomy): domain Eukaryota; kingdom Metazoa; phylum Arthropoda; class Branchiopoda; order Anostraca; family Branchinectidae; genus Branchinecta; species Branchinecta lynchi. Next base: position 7,527,003 of record JAKZAP010000014.1, read on the forward strand.
ACAGTTTCGAGGTGTTTTCTCTTTAGATACGCTACCCAAACATATAAACGATTCGGAATGTGGTGTAATCAACTATGACAAACGTGGAATGCCTGGAACACATTGGGTTGCCTATTGTAATCTACCTGAATCCCCCTATGTCGAATTTTTCGATTCTTTCGGTATTCCTCCAGGAAAAGAAATAGTTAAATATCTAAAAACTTCAAAGAAAAAAATAGCTTATGAAAATCTTGCTGTTCAAAATATAGATGAATTAAACTGTGGTTTTCACTGCATTTCCTACATCCAGCGGAAAATGAAGGGGTTGTAGCTTTTCGTTTAAGAAAATTATTTTCTAATAAATGGAGATTTATTGTATGAAATGTAAAAAGAGCACTGACACTGAATCAATGTTTAAGGCAGTGTCACAAAAAAATAATGTTCCTATGCTGAAAGGTAATTGCGTTATCTGTGGTTCAATGAAAAATCGCTTTTGAAAAAAAACCTCAACGCAGAAACAGATATTTTAAAGACGTATTATTCTAATTATTCAGGTGTGGATGATATTTACAGAAAATTAAAAGAAAATGGTGTTAAGGTTTCCAAGGATAAAATAAAAAATGTGTTGCAAAATGAGAATGTGTATACGTTACACAAACCTTCCTATCATAACTTTGAAAGGAGGCGAGTATATGTTCACTATGTTGATGAGCAATGGCAAGCTGATTTAGTTGACATGCAGAAATATAAAAAAGAAAATAATAAAACAAATTACATTTTAACTGTTATTGATTGCTTTAGTAAAAATGCCCTCTGAAAGACAAAACGGGTGCTGAAATAATAAAAGCATTCAGTGTTATATTTAAAGAAAGAATTCCTAAGAAACTACAAACTGATAAAGGTAAAGAATTTGTGATGAGAAATGTTCAAACTTTTTTGAAAAATAACGGCAGACACTGGTTTGCATCTGAAAGCGAATTGAAAGCGCAAATTGTAGAACGATTCAACATAACGCTAAAAGAAAAGTTATGGAAATATTTCACTCACAACAACACTAATAGATGGATTGATATTTTACCTGTATTCGTAAATAATTATAATAACTCGTATCTTCGCTCAATACAAATGAAACCAGTTGATGCTAGTATAAAGGTAAATCAGAAAAAGGTTTTTAGTGCTCTGTTTCCTCCAGTAGATGACTACAAAATCACAGGAAACGTCAAAGTAGGGGATTTAGTCAGAATTAAAAAAGAAAAAAGTATTTTCGATAAAGGATATTTACCTAATTATACGGATGAAGTATTTCAGATAGCAACCATCAGACCTACCATTCCCATTACTTATGAAATATTTGACAAAAGTGGGGAATTAATTCAAGGAGGGTTTTATGAAAAAGAACTTTCAAAATTTATTATGAAATAAAATTAGTGGTATATAAATGGATTCAAGACGCTTGAGTGATATTTTATCGGATATAGTGAAGAACAGAGAAATTCAGAGAAGAAAGGTTCAACAAAATGAGATGGAGAAGGCAGGATTTCGGGAATATGCTTCAGAATTAAACGCTCCAGTTATTATAGCACAAAAAGAAAACACTAAAGATACCATCAAAAAATTACAAGAAAACACTGAAATGATCATAAATAAACTACAGGAAGGTGATGATAGTTCAAGAATAGGGCTTCTCCAGCTAGGTGAAACGATTCAACCATATCAGCTTCCAGTTTCAGGGGTAGAAATGCAGTCAACCGCTTTAGAAGCATCTCCAACAAGTATAAAAGTTGTTGATCTGAATGAAGGTGTTGATAAAGAGTTATTAAAAACACTTAATGTGAAATATAGAGATAATCATAGAAGATATGAAGGGGAATATTTTGAGATGCCTCATTTTTATTATGATAACCCAGAGAATATAGAAGATGCTTTGGCTGAATTAACACCTATAAGTCAAAGTTACGGTGGTTTGAAAAGTAAAAGTAGTTCGAATAAGTATGATAAAATTATTTTATTTATACAAGACTATAAGGATAGATTAAAAAAAATTCAATCTAGTATACCCTTTATGAAACAACAAGGAACTGGAATATTTATGAATTGTTATGAAATGATTTCAAAATTATACACTTTGATAGGTAGCAGAGTAAACGGAAATACATCTGATGAGGTGAGAAATGAAGCTATTGATATTTTGGATTCGTTAATGCGAAATAAATTTCTTACGAAGAGAAATTAACAATTCAATATATAAAAAATATTTCTAATAAATGGTGTTGTTAAACATTGAAGGTAATGAAAGTATCATTGATATAACATTTAGTCAACCAATCGAATTGAATCGTAATTGGGATTATGAAATAGGTTTGAATCAGTGTACTTTGTGGTATTCATGGCATAATATAAGTGATAAATTTGGAAATAATACATTTCAATACAGGAAAGATGAAGATAATAATGCAACAGAATGGATGAATGTTACTATTCCTAATGGGATGTATAACGATGATTGTTTGAATTATTTTTTGTGTCAGTATTTTGATACCCCAAAAGATAAATGTCCTATTGTAATTTCATCCAATCCAGCATCTATGAGATTTGTCATACTATTACAAGAAAAATATGTGTTTAGATTTAATAGTGACTTGTGTCAGATTTTAGGATTTGATAAGGATAGTGAGATATCTAAGAAAATCAATGAAGGTACAAAGCTTCCGAATATAACAAGAAGCGTTGATAAAATTCAAATTCACTGCTCTCTCGTAAACAGTTCTATCGTAAACAAAAGTAAATCAGATGTCATTTGGACATTTGTTCCTAATACAGAACCGGGTTGTCAAATTGTTGAGAATCCTAGACAATTAATCTACCTTCCTATTAATACAAAAGACTTTATTTACTCCTTGAGAATGACAATTACTGATCAGTTGGGAAGACCTATCGATTTGAATGGTGATAACTTTGGATACGTACTGCATTTTAGAAAAGCTTAAAGGATTAGTGAAATAAAATTATTTACCTATAAATGTTGATTAATAATAAGCGATTACTTTATAAAAAGCAGTATGGAAGTGGAATCGGTAGTGTATTCAAAAACATTGTTAATTCCCAGTTATTTCAAACGTCAGCAAAACAAATAAAAGATGGGGCTATGTCAATGTATAATAATATTATTAAACCGAGATTTGAGTTGTTGAAAAACAGAGCAATAGAATATGGGAAAGATCTGATCAATGTAAACAAGAAGGAACTCATTGATGTAATTGGAAACAAAAAATCGATGAAGGATCTTATCGGTACAAATAAAAGGATTTTAAATCAAAGAAGTCAGGACTTGATCAAAACATTAATGACTGGAAATGGATTAAAGATTCTGAAGTAAGTTTTATTTAATAATTTCTTTCTTATATAAATGGCAGTAAATAAAGTTATCAGTCCGCAATGGAACATTTTTGATGAACCACTTGTGGATGATACTGTGGTTAAATATGAATTTAAAGAAATTCGAGAAACAGATGTGAATGTATCTAATAAATCAGAGTTTGAATTCGTAACAAAGAAATTAGATTCTTGGTTTTATCCAAGTGAAAGTTATCTTGATGTCAGTGTAAGAATAGTAAACGAAGATGGGACTCCTATAGCTGCAACCGATGTTGCTACTTTAACGAATAATGGATTTAATTTATTCAGTACCGCTGAGTATGTAATAAACGATGAATCGGTTGAAAAAATTAATCATGTTGGTATTACAACTACCGTTACAAAGTTGATTGAATACTCTGATGATTATTCTAGAAGTGCTGCAAGAAATCATTTCTGGTATAAAGATTATAATCAAGGGAAAGAAATCAATCCTGTAGTTGCTTCTTTTACTGCAGGGGCTGCAGCAGTCAGGTTGACCAATAATGATAATTATAATAAAGGATTTGAAAAAAGATATAACAGAACAAAGAGCAGTAAATTAGTAAATATGTATTTACCATTATCAGAACTGTTTGGATTTTTGAAAGGAAACAAACGATTCTTCAGAGGTGCATCGCATAAAATATTTCTAAGAAGAAATGATGATAACAACATGATTATAAGAAATGGAAATACTAATTTGAAAGTGGTCATCGAGTATTTATCCTGGAAAATCCCTATTGTAGCTCCTAGTATCGAAATGATGAGTAACTTAGAAAAGGGTCTTGCTAAGGACAGAATGCATAATCTGATGTGGGAAGCATGTAATACTTATAAAAGCGATGTTAGTCAGAATAAGGAACACACTTGGAAAGTTATATCTGAGAGAAACAATCCAACAAAAGTAGTTGTGATGCTACAGAAAAATGAAAAGCATAACAATCAATTAATGAATAATATGGTGTTTGATCATATGAATTTAACAGACATAGAACTTAGAATTAATGGGGATAAATATCCTGAAGAACCACTTAAATGTGATTTTAGCGATGATAAATGTAAATACTCAAATCTTTACAATAGGTTCATACATTTGGGTTATAAACAATTAGCATTTGATACCGGTAGTGTTGTTAGTATAGAAGAATTCAAAGAAGTATATCCACTATTCTGTTTCGATGTTTCCAAACACGAGTCAAATATTTATAATGGAACAACTGCTGATATTGAAATAAGTTTAACGTTGAAAGATAATCAACCCGTACCATATAATGTTTACTGTGTTATATATTATGAAAGAAAAGCTACATTAGATATTATCAATAAAAATATGTATGTGAGTTTGTGAGTCTGGATTTTTATTTAATAAAATCATCTCCTAATAAATGGAGTCCATGAGAGAAGTCTTGAATACAATCAGAATGAATAAATACAATGAGACAATCAGGAAAGAAGAACTAGTTCTAGGTTTGAAATATACTATCGTTAAAATGAGAATTGCTAACACAAAATATGGTGATAAGTTGGTTGTAGTCATTAATCATTAATCATAATCATCATTAATCATAATGACAAACCCTGTGATTTGTTTATAACACAGAAATATAATGCCATTGCTAACGAATTACTTTTAAAGAAAAATCTGGTTTTGCAGCCTACTGTACGCGAAAACAAGAACAAAGAAACATATGTGGATTTAGAACTGTTTACTCAGTAATATTTGAATAAAAAAAAAAAAATTTTAAAAAAAAGAATTAGTAGTATATTGTAGTATTTTATATGTAGTAAAGGGTAATTTATATAATAATTATTTTGGAAGTAAGAAAATAAAAATGTTCTTAAAAAGGGGGATAATTTGGTAAAAAGGATGTTAAAATTTAAGAAATTGATGTTAAAATGGGGTTTTGAAATTGGGGGGAGGGTGGAGTGGGAGCCGGTATTATATACTACTGATGAGAAGCGAGAACCGGAAATTTTCAGTATGTTCAGATTCGAGTCAAACTTGAGAAAAGGTTAGGAGATGTTAGGCCACAGTGGGGGAAGTTGAAGGGAGAGTCCTCTGAAATTTTGTGGCTCGTATAGGGGTCAAACGAGTGGAGTGATTTCAACGAACTTGGAAAGTAGAGAGATCATGCCCCACATGACATATTTTCGGGTCCAGAGCAAACCCGAGTGCGGTTGGGGGGGGGGGGTACCGAAGCTTCCCTAAAAATGCTCAGATTCGAGTCTAACTATATAGATATACTATTTCTAGTTCCGATCTTAGGGGGGTCGAGGGGCGTACTCTGTGACGTTTTTGTGTACTTTTTTGCACCACCTACTCGTAACGAGAGCCATATGCTAGTAGCTCTTTTGTTTGTTTTTTCCTAGTACCCCGATTTTGGCTTACAGTGGTAAAGATCTAACTTCTGCGGTTTTTACGGAAAGTGTGGACCTTAGGCCGGATTAATGAATATGACATTACATTTTGGAAAGCTCCGTAGTACTCTCGCCTGCGGTCAAAAAGGATTATTTTTGCTTGTTGTCGATCCAGAGCCTACGGTGTGTGAAGTGAAGTGGAGTTGTAAATCATATGTCAGAGAGGACCATCTGAAGTTGTGCAGCCATGCTTTTGTTTCATCAAACCATGCTTCTGCTTTCGAGTGGAAAGCTCGGTTCTAGCAGGCAACAGATACCAGTTTCATATTGAAGGTAGACTAAAATCGTTAGGTGCTAAATATATGCTGCAGTTCCACCGCCCAACAGACAATATACCTTCTTTGAGTATAAATAGAAAAAATTACAGAAACAAAAAAGGGACATTTTCCCGATGGTCCGAAAGCGCTGCCATCTATTGTTTCTACCCAGTTCTCGTCGTGATTTCTGCTGAGTTTGTCATTCCATTTTCTGCAGTTGACACCAAGGTAGAGAAATGGTAGCCGTTGTGCCTCTGAAACTTAAAACGATATGTCATTAGTAAAGAAATTAGAGCTTAACCTTTGCTCCTTACTAATTGGCGATATTAGAAAGTTGGCCTATGGTAAAAAAAAATTCAACTTTTAAACTAATACAGATAGAGTTTTTTGCAACGGCAATCGATAGCCCGTGATGAGTAGACCAAAGTAGATGTCATCCTTTCTTTGAACAAAAATTTCTTCAGTCGATAGACCATCATGAAAGTTTCGAGGGGTTGATGACTTTAGTGGTAAGTGACACACTGACAAAAACAGGCGGATCCCAACTGCGAGACATGAAGGGCTTGTAAGCAATAATCGGCTGTTAGTAGACCATTCTCATCTTAGGCGATGATGGGTTTGCAATTTTTGCTGGTTGGTGCAGCCTGCCTATTATTTATTTCCGGTGTATATGATATATGATGATAAGAACGATTGGTACCATGTCTATCACGGGGAGAATTGTAAGTAAGAATCAGTTGCTAGAGAGGGTTCATGAGGGGCTAGAAACTTGTGCAAATTAGTGCACACTTTATTTTATCTGTACAAGTCTGTCGGTAAGAAAATTCGCCTGCATTGACTATCACTGTAACCTGGACTTGTGTGTACCTTGTGTGAACCTTGGGCCAGATGGTTGAATATGAAATTACATTTTGGAAAGCTTCCTAGAAGAAGCTTTCTAGGAAGCTTTGCCTGGGGCAAAAAAGGAGGGTTTTGCTTTAAAGTGGAGCTGTGTAGCCTATGTCAGAGACGACTATCTGAAGCTATGCAGCAAAGCTTTCGTTTCATCAGACCATGTTTCTGCTTTCGAGTGGAAAGCTCCGTTCTAGCAGGCATGCAGACAGACACCAGTTTCAAATTGAAGACGAACTAAAATCTATAAGTGCTAAATAAGTGCGGCAGCTCCCCGCCCCACAGCCAATAATAGAACCCCACAGCCAATAAATAAAAGACTTTACAGGATAAAAGTGGCATTTTCCCACGGGTCCGAAAGTGCTGACATCTACTGGTTCTACCCATTTCTGTTCGTGATTTCTGCTAAGTTTATCAGATTAAGGAAGAGAAATGGCATCAGATGTGTCTCTTGGACTTTAAAAGTTCTCTCATTGCTTAAGAAATTACAGCTCATCCTTTGCTCCTTTCTAAGTGGTGATATTAAAAAGTTGGCCCACGGCTAAAAAGTCAACTTTTGAACTAACACAGATAGAATTTTTTTTTTTTCAACGGGCACCGATAGACCTTGATAAGCTGACCGAAGTCTATATTTATTTGTTTTTTCGTACAAAAAACTACTTCAGGAGGTATGGCAGTTTGAAAGTTGGTTGAAAACTTCAGTAGTAAGGGGCTAGCAACTTTTGCCAATTGGTGTACCTATTAATCCTATTGTTTGTTTTTGGTGAATTTGATCGTAAGGACAATTTGGTACCATGCTAATGGCGGGGAAATGGACTTGTAAGTAAGAATCGGTTGCTAGAAGGGGTTCTTGAGGGGCTAGAAACTTGTGCAAATTATTGCAAATATTATTTTCATCTCTATAATCTGAGGTAACAAAAATATTCTGAATGGTCTATCACTGTAACTTAGAATCAGTCGTTACGTAACTTGTCGCAGTAAGTAGTATAGTGGCATCTATGGTATTTTGATCTTGAAAAGTTACGGATAGCTCTAAATACCAACTAGGTTATATAAGAAAATGTTCCAAGCTTTCATTCGCCAAGATGTACGATTGGAAAGGATAAAGTTCAACTGTCTGCAAAGTCAGTTTAGTCCCTTTTTTCGACATTCTGTTGTTGTTGTTCTTTCAACGCTGAGGGATAGCCTTTGATCGTCTTACATTTTCGAGGGGTTGACAACTTCAACGTAGGGTACAGACTCGAACAAAAAATAGGCGGAGCCCAATGCCCTGCACGAAGCACCCCAAGGCCCTAACAAACAACGCAAACCAGTCATCACGAATCTTCAAATGGCTTATCTCCGTAACGACTAAATTCCAGGACAACCCACGGCCTGTCACCAAGAAGGACTTTAAAGGCCCATTCAAAACGGGTTTTAACTAATACTCGGTACCAGCCAGTTCCGAAAATCGCTCTGAGACCGAGAATTAGCTGAGATTCTGCCGTTCGCAATGGATACTGGTGCCAGTTTTGGGTACCAGAGCTAGTCTCGCAGCCAAGTTGAAATCAGTAAACTTTTCAGGGTACTAGCCAATCAATTTACTTAGGGGATTTCTCAGGTATGTTCCGACTGGCTAACGCTGAACCACGTCAGACCGAATGACAATGACCTAAATTCACTTTCGGTTTTCAAGCCTCCAAGGAGTGGATATGATTTTATCTATTGGGCTTGGTTCGAAACTAGCCAATCAGAATATTCCACAAAATATTCTGATTGGCTAGTACCCTCGAAAGTTGAACTGATTTCAACTTGGGTGCGAGACTAGCTGGTATCTGAAACAGGCACCAAGATCAATTGCAAACGGCAGAAGCCTAGCTAATTCCCGGTCTCAGAGCGATTTCCGGAACTGGCTGGTATCGAGTATTAGCTAAAACCCGTTGTGAATGGGCCTTAAGCCCCTTAAGACTATAGACGGAATGAAAACAACTTTCGAAATTAGTAAACATGAAAAAACTCATTAGGAGCGTAATAATCAGAGACACCACATACACTCCTGCCATAAGGGGATCAAGAAACACAGGCTTAGAGCCTGAAAGAACTACAGGCCCTAAGCTGAAGCTCGACAGGGAAGCTGAGACTAAGATGGACGCAGCTTTCGTAAAGCTCATAGGTGTGCGAATGATCTGCTAGTGGAAGGAGCCATCCAAAAGTTCTCTAAGAATCTATTCTCAAAAGACAACCTAATGGTGCTGAACCTACTTGTTAGAGGCTACCGTCGACCCAATTTGTCGCTAGAAGAGATGCCGCGGGGTAACATAGCTCGAAGGGAACATCAGCCAACACCTGGCGAGGACGATTTTAATAATTACATATGTGTAGGCTTTATGCATATATATTATATATAGAGAGGCTAAATATATATATTTAAAGATTATTAACTGGTATGTATGTAGAACGATTGATAAATGGTGCTACCCGCAAAACTTGGTTTCGAGTTTATATCCCTGGATAACTACGACTATTGGGTAAGCCAGTCTTAGACCTGTTCAGGCTAAGCCTTATAGGCTATAAGCTTGAGTTTTCAGTTAAGGAGAGCCCGTTTTGTCTTAGGATCGAAAACGTTTCGACATGAAAAAAGGTAGATTACTTATATCGCAATTAAAATTCACCCCAACACAGTATCAGCCTACTCACGAGCCTAACTAGGAGGGACAAATGATGACTCTTAAATTAGTGACGTAAACCAAATATAGAGTAAAACAATAAGTAATTATTAATGGTGAATACACTGCAGTTATTAATTGGCCATTCAACACTTCCATTTGGGTCTCTATTCGGTCCCAAGTGCGAATAACGGATAATGAAATAGAAATCTGGATTTCTGAATTAATAATGAATGTGAAACACTGTCGGTTGACTGTATCATTAATCTGATGTGATATTCGAGTTCAACACATAAAACTACAAATCAGGAATGTGTATATAGAATGTGTATATAGAAAATAAATAGAATCAGCTGCAAAATAAAAAAGAAAAAAGAAAAAGTTTCTCAACTTTTGGTATGTTGTACAGTTTTTTTTTTCTCTACAAGATGGTGTAAAATTCATTTCTGTTGCAATTTGTTTGCGGTCAAACCTTAAAGTGACTGTACTATTTCGTTTATTGACATTTGGGATTTAGCAACTTTAAACCTCTTTGTTGATGTAGTTGATGTAGGGGGTCTGGGCTATCTTCTTTACGAGTGCCAGGAGTTGTGTGTCCCGCGTGAAAATTTTTTGAATGACAGTGTTGTGTCAGTAAAGGATCTTAATAGTACAAACCCTAGAATTACACGCAGGATTTGTGAATTTCTGGACAATTAAAGTAAGACAATTAAAAGTATGTGAGGTTACTTTGAGGTTGAGCGTTTACTCAGTTGATTAAACTTTCGCCCGTATGTTGAATGGAAAGGTTTTACTGGGTTTGTTCATGGCCCAAGGACTCCATTAAACACCCATCTATCGATCTATTCAATTTTTGGGATCTCATCCGAAACCCTTTTGGTTTTGTTTAAATCGACATGGGTTGATGATGGGGCTATGGATGATCTGTTTCTTTTACTTCATGTTTCTATCTCTGTCTCTCCTATCTCATCTTTTGTTCCTTTATCAGTACGCTACGTGCTACGTTACATCATTTACAAATAATGTGTTCCAGTTCTCTGACACGATTTCTGATATCCGTATTGGTTTGACATTCTTAGCCTAGGACTAGCCTATTATAACACAGCTTGACATTTTTCTGATCTTGTTGCGCGGAATCGAATGAGTGGCTTAAAAGGGGTGAGGTCGTTGCAGGAAGGACCTATAGGGAGCAGATAAGTATTGTGTAATTATGAATATTGTCTTCGGAAGATCGTCGTTTTATGGCCGAAGATGTAAAACAAAAAGGGGATTTCCACCGAGACAAGGATAATAGATATTATCGTCCTAATTTGAAGCTTTTAGTGGTGTCCGTGACGCTGATAAATACACTAATACTGACGAGTAGAAGGAAACGATCAAGCCATGCAGCTCAGTGATAGCTTACAGCAGACTGTAAGCTCTACTTGTCATCTGTAAATCAACATTTTCACCAAAGTGTCAGAAACGGATACTAAGTTTAAGCATTCACTTCCTTCGGGTTGTGAACTATAAAACTTTTACCCCTTTTCCCTATTGGCTGTTCAGCGCCTCTGTGATTCTTATATTCCTTCCGGGAACCTAATGAATTTTCAAACGCCAATGTCGCATTTATCACTGATTTCAGCTTCTGAATAGTTTGTTGTTACAACATTTTCGGATATATCTTTTAGTTTTGTTTTGTTCCTTGATGACATCTTGTTGCTATCTTTGAATGCCCGAGCTCTTGACTCGTCTTGAACGTTGGCTCACAATAGAGAGTGACTATTATATATGATTACGATTTATTTGTCGAAATTGTTATGAATATAGCCTACATCAATACTAGTTCAGCCCAAGCTGACAGAGAATTGTCGTTAGAATGATTCAAAGTGGAAAAAGTCGGCTAGGATATTCTTCAGCAATATTTCGGCCCTTCATTGGTCCTATATCGAAAGTTCCCCAGAACAACTATCCCAGGAACGGAGAAAATGAAGACAGCCAAATGTCGAAAAAAAAGAATATCGAAAGAGGGATACATTTTTTTTATTGATTTAGCAGCCAGTGGAACCTTTCTGCTTTCAAGCTGTGGACATCGAGACAGATGAAAATCTACAATATAATATTATAGAACCTAATTAGTGCAGTGCTTTAACTTTTCATAATCATGCTACTATCAAGGTACTAATAACTGCTAATAACTATGTCATTGTGTTGCATTTTTATTTTTAGTAGTAGACATGGTAGACTCGGAAACGGAAACAGATGAAAGGTATACCGAATAGCACACATATCCAACCCCTCTCCTTTCAAGATGACCGTCCTCAATTTTTCCTCAACTACCAATTTTTCCCTCTTATTGACAGACATACAAAAGATTTTTTTTATGGCACTTGCCCTTCGGCCAAGTGCCATATAGCATTCGCAATTTCTGTCCGTCCGTCGGTCTGTCGGTCTGTCCAGGTTTTGCTAGTTCGGGCACTTCCACATAAGCTAGGACGATCAGACTTGGCAGGCGTATCAGGGACCCCAAATGATTAAGTTGGAAATAGTCACTTCCCCGATCCGAGCACCGTGAGGGGAGTGGAGGGAGGGGGAATCCGGAATCTTGAGGTATTTATAACTTTTGAACGGGTGATCGGATCTCGATAAAACTTGATATTTGGAACGACCTCATGCCTCAGACGACCCACTTAAAATCCGGACCGGATGCGGTGACTTTTGGGGGGAGCTGGAGGGGGCAACCGGAAATCTTGGGAAACGCTATGAGTGGAGGGATCGAGATGAAACTTGGTGGGAAGACACCTAGCAAACCCTAGATACATCATTGACATAACCGAGCCGATTCGGGCACTGTGGGGGGAGTGGAGGGAGGGGGAATCCGGAATCTTGAGGTATTTATGACTTTCGAACGGGTGATCGAATCTCGATGGAACTTGATATTTGGAAAGAGCTCATGCCTCAGACGATCCACTTAAAATCCGGACCGGATCCGGTCACTTTTGGGGGAGCTGGAGGAGGCAACCGGAAATCTTGGGAAACGCTATGAGTGGAGGGATCGAGATGAAACTTGGTGGGAAGACACCTAGCAAACACTAGATACATCATTGACATAACCGAGCCAATTCGGGCACTGTGGGGGGAGTGGAGGGAGGGGGAATCCAGAATCTTGAGGTATTTATAACTTTTGAACGGGTGATCGGATCTCGACGGAACTTGATATTTGGAAAGACCTCATGCCTCAGACGACCCACTTAAAATCCGGACCGGATCCGGTGACTTTTGGGGGGAGCTGGAGGGGGCAACCGGAAATTTTGGTAAACGCTATGAGTGGAGGGATCGAGATGAAACTTGTTGGGAAGACACCTAGCAAACACTAGATACGTCATTGGCATGACCGAGCTGATTCGGGCACTGTCGGGGGAGTGGAGAGAGGGGGAATCCGGAATCTTGATGTATTTATAACTTTTGAACGGGTGACCGGATCTCGATGAAACTTGATATTTGGAAAGACCTCATGCCTCAGACGACCCACTTAAAATCCGGACCGGATCCGGTGACTTTTGGGGGAGCTGGAGGTGACAACCGGAAATATTGGAAAACGCCATGAGTGGAGGGATCGAGATGAAACATGGTGGGAAGAAACCTAGCAAACACTAGATATATCATTGACATAACCGATCCGTGCCTACTCGTAACAAGTGCCATATGAGCTCGTAGCTCTTGTTTTATCCATGGATGTATGGGATACGAGTTACAGATAGCCTACACGGCTACAGCGTACAGCAGATGTTGCGAACCACTCATCGCTGATGATGAATATGATTTTAGCCGATAGTATACTGACAAATCCCTCGCTTGTTTCGGAACCTTCATCTAATTTTGTTTTGCCTGTGCACCTCAACACTAAAGTTATGGTCCACTAGAAACTTCAAAAATCTGATATCTCAAGGAGGAATTCTTGTAAAAAAAAAATTACATCAAGGACTATAACTTAGCGTCCAAAAATTGCATTCATCTTAGTTAAAAAGTTACTCTTCTTGTCGTAAGCCAACTTTCTGATAATCATCACCTAGAATGGCTCAACTTCTTTGGCAGTGTAACAATTTTAAAAGTTTAGCACTCAGAAGTGATACCATTCCTCTAACTCAGTTTCAAGCGAAGAAACGGAATGATAAACTCAAGTTGAACCTAACAGAAATCACGAAAGAAATAGTTAGTAACTTCAGAAAAATAAGAAAACACTTTTTTTGTATTTCTGTGTGCTTTAGATTTATTACGAAGGAGTAACAACCTATGGACCAGGGAACTGCCGCACATCTTCATCAAATTTAGGTTTTAGTCTAACTTCAACTTGGAACTGGTGCCTGCCTGCACGCCCGCTAGAACGGAGCTTTCCACTCGAAACCACATACACGGTTTCAGAAACGAAAGCTTGGCCGCATAACTGGCCTAGCTGACTATGAAACTCAACTAAACTTCACACATTGTAGATTCTGGGTCGAGGACAAGCAAAAACCATCCTTTTTTGACAAGGACAAAAGTTCTATGAAGGTTTCCAAAATATAATATCATATTCGTAAGGCCTTTGGAGAGGGTGGGGGGATGGACTGGGGAAAGATAATTCTCGTGACACGCTTAGAATGGAAGAATCTGGATGAAACTTGGTGAGAACACACACACAAGCCCTAGATACATCATTTACAGTACCGGACCGGATCCTGACACTGAGGGAGAAGTTGAAAGGGGGATCGGCATTTAACACACGCTTAGAATCAAGGGATCGGTATTTAACCTGTGGCGAAGAACAAACATAAGCTCTTGATACCTTATTTGCAGAACCTGACCGGGTACAGGCGTGTGGGGGGAGCTGGAGGAAGGGTCTCGGAATTTCTGTGATCGCGAATCTGCGATGTGAAATGGGTAGTCATAGTAAGTACAGGACCAGAAGAACTTAGAAATTTCCACTTTTCGGATCCGACCGTTGAGGAGGAAGTTGAAGGAGGGGAAATCCAGAAACTTGAGCCGTGCTTAACATTAGAACGAGTGATCAAATCCGATTAACACTAAAACAGGCAAGAGTATATGTTACAGCCTCGGACCGGAACCGGCCGCTACAGGAGGTGGGGGAAGGGAGCACCGGATTTAAATTCCCCTGCTCTTTTTAATAACTTGGTTCTTCTTGCCCAAAACTCTATCGAGTGAACGTGTATTTATGGCGATATCGATGTGTCTCTATTTACTTATGCCGATGTTATTTGGAATCGTCGCACTTTTTGGGATCCCAAAACGTAAGTGGAGGGATACCTATGATACCTATGACAGAGATGGCTCGATAGCTGCATATTTAGGCGAGGGGGAGGGGTTTCAAACTATGGGGCGACAAAAATATGTTTTAAAAGCTAATGATATAGTTGATTACGGGGTAAGACGACATGCTGAACACGAATATAAAAAACATTTTCACGCCGGATAAATAGTTCACCCGGAATTCGGCTAAAGCTAAGTGCACACACAGTCCGGTAAGATTCCGCACGCGAAAACGCGCATGCGAAATTCGCGTCACTATGCCCGACAGGTTTTTCAGATAAAACGAAATTTGGACGGGAAACTTGGCCGCAGATTTGAAAGATACACTGCCTAGCCTACAGTCAGATGATACTGATTGATTGCCGAATGTTTGCAAATTCTCTGTTCTTAAGAAAATGTCTATTATCTATTGTTTATATAAAATACAACTTTGAACAGTTTTGAGGACTATCAAAGAAAGATGCAATTAAGGAACTGCTTTGATTGACCAGTATTTTCCTTTTATTGCAGCAAGTGTATAAAATGTCACTGTTCAACTGTAAAAATATTCAGACCTCCTGCAGATAGCCTAGTAAACATTTAAGTTTGCCTACCTGGTAGCTTGCATTCAGCAGACAATTGCAGCCAAGACCTTTCTCTAACAAACATAGTTTTGCAGCTGACAGTAAATAGGTCGTATAAACATTTGAAATTACAAACACAGCTTATAATTTTTCAATTCTCAGAGCACAATTTCGCATGCGTTTAAAATTCGCCCCGGAAAAAGTAGAATATTTTCTACTCAAACCGGCACGAAATTATCGGACCTAATCCGGACGCGATGCGTCAAAATTCCGGAGCGGAAGAGGAAATTCGCACTGGACTGCGACATTCGGACTGTGTGTGCACGCTACTTAAAACCGGAAAGTTTGTTAAAAGTAAAAGTTTTATCTGAAGTTGATTAAATATCCGATTTAGGGTAAGGAGACATGCTGAATCCGAATATGAAAATTATTTTCTCGTCGGACTAGTAGATCGGCCGGAATTCGGACAGAACCGGAAAGTTTTATAAAAAATAAAAGATTAATCTGAAGTTGATTAGAGGTTCTATTTAAGGATAGTGAAACATGTTGAATCCGAATATGAAAATTATTTTGTCGCCGGACAAGCAGATCGCCCGGAATCCGGCCATAGCCAGAAAATCTGTTAAAAGTAAAAGTTTTATATGAATTTCATTAGGTGTTCGATTTACGGGTAAGAATGCATGCTGAATTCGTGTATGACAATCATTTTATACCTGGACACATTTCACCACTATTATCTGTTGATTATGGAGATTTAGATGGTATGGAGGTACGCTGAATCTGTGTTTGAACTTCAATTTTTTGCAAGACAAGTAGTTAATCCTGCTGAAACCGAAAATTTGGCAGAAGTAAGGCAGGAACTTTCGTCAAAGTAGACATGACGCAGGCTATAGGGGTAAACTCACATGCTGAATCCATATTTGAACTTCGTCTTCTCCGATGATTACCAGTGGGCCGCTACAAGACCCGATTGTATGTAAATATTAAATTTTCGGGATCCCATCGAAACCTTTGGTCTTGTTGGGGAAGGGAGAGTACATTGTTGAAACTACCACATGAATATCAGCAGATCGGATTCAGTTTATATGCTGATAAAACCGTAGCAATTGCTTTCAATCTGAAGGGTAATTCAGACAAGCGACTTTTCTGAAACAACTATTCCGCTTTCTGACAGTCTTGTTACTGTGGTGTGCCCATCGGAACAAGACCAAAGGTTAAGATGGGATCCCAAAAATCTAATGTTTGATTCAAACAATTGGGTCATGTCTTCGTCAGATACCTTGAAGATTTTTACTGTTAAAATAAAGTTCAAAAACGGATTCAGCATGTCTCCTTGCCCCGATACCGAATCTCTAATCGATTTCAGAAACAACTTTGAGCTCAACCAAATTTCCAGTTTCAGCCGAATTCGTGATGAACCATTTGTGCAAGAAAACTAAGTTCAGATATGGATTCAGCGGACCTCCTTACCCCCTCAGTGAATATCTTATTAGCTTATAAGACATACATAGTTTTACCTTAAATTCGAAACCCCTCCTCTGATAGGACGAAAGGACCATCTACGAACTTGACCTGCACTTTACCAGTGAATCCTCATTGAATAACATCCTCGCTTGAACAACCTTTTTCTGACCTTGTCGATCGATTTTCAGTCTTGAATCAAATTATCAAATAATTGAACAAATGGGGGCGTTGACTGCCCGCCCCAGTCCTCTCTTGAGTTTGTGAATCTTGGTGGCATTTGTAAAACCTTCGTGTGAATTGATCGCAACTCGTAAGGTAATTATTGCTCGCACTGATTCCGTCGCAAGTTAAAATATTGAAAAAGCTCCTTGCAAAGCTCTACAACGGTGTGACTTTGCCTCATGTAGCTCCATTTTCAGATCTTGTAAACGCCACGGATAAGAAAGAGTTAGAAAGTTCTTCAAATTTGCGAATTTGTTCTTCAACTTCCCAGTTGGTCTCGCAACCGGTACTTGATTCAAAAGTACTCTTATCGCAGACCCTATACTAAGTGTCGATAATGTGGTCGCGAACTTTAATCATAGGGATATTACACACCTCTGGATGGGTTTTCTTTTCTATTTTGCATCTACTTTAGTGTTGCTTTGTTTCTGTAGCCGCTGTTTTCTTTAGTTTGTTTTCCCATACTCCGTCACATTGTTCTTTGTGTTGTTGATGGGAAATGAAATATTTCATTCAGGAAGGAATAACTGGCAATAATACTCTACAGATGCTCCGTTTCAGGTCCGGATTGTGAGGATACGTGTTCTTGTTCCCCAAGGGCCCGTGGGCGCATGATCGTGTGTACATCAAGTTTTATTTTTAGAAATGAATTCCTGGCCTCCTTATAGTGCGCATCACGTACGTTCGTTCGATAGATTTTCATGGTCACGGTCTCACGGGTTTTGCTTACGAATGCGTTCTTACTATCCTTAAAGTGCACATCTCTACTGCACGATGAAAAGGTTTGGCCAAAGGATATATTATCGCATTTCCCAAGGCATATGATAATTTTTCCTGAAAAATAAATTCCTAGCACCAATAAATATATATTTTCACCAGAACCTTAGGTAATTCACAAACTATCCCTATCCTTGCAAGTGCCGTATAAGCGTAGAGCTCTTGTTCTTTTTTCTCTGATTTCTGTCATATATTACAGGAACAGATAGATATTGATTGAAATAACAACAATAACACCTGGCCGCACTCAATGTCGATGCCCTGGACAGATATTTCTGGGCTCTCGAATATAATGAGTGACGGGTTAGAGTAAAGCCAAGGCATCTACTGTCGTTAGGAGAGTTGGATATAAAAGCAATTATCCACCTCGACAAAATTTATGTCTTTCCTCGGCAAAAAGCAAAGTTGGCGTCTAGATCTCCACTAAGAAGAATAGGAAGAATGAAAGAATACCGAACGATTAAAAGTAAATGGTTCTGTCCGAAGAAATTATAAAAGTTAACTTCCCTCAATCTCACGTTGAACTCTGAATAACAGTTTCGACAGCAATTAAAAACTGATCTGGAACGGAATTCTCGTGTTCGATAAAACCAATTTTAATTAAATCTCTCACTCAGTCTTTCGGTTTGGATATTTTCATTTTTTCTTATATCCGGTCTCATTTGGAATATGCTTCACCTGTCTGGCATTCTTCTCTTTCTGCAAAGCTCTCCGCTCGCCTGGATAATGTCCAAAAGAGAGCAGTGAGAATCATTCTGGGTGATCATAATATTTCATATGAAGAGGGTATCATTAAACTGGGCGTTCCTAAATTAACTGGCCACACAAATACTCTTTCAAAAACGCTGGAGCAAAGATCATGTGTTGTCCCCAGATAGCCCATTTGTTCCCCCTCCCCTCCCGTCTTCCGTGCGTAGGTCCGAGAGGAATACTAGCGATCATTTTATCCTGCCAATTCTTCTGCCCGATTTTTACGTAGTTTCATCCAATCATCTATTTCTGATCATATCTTGTAAGTGTATTAGTTAATTTGTTTCGTGTCTCTGTATTTTCGTAAATATTGCATTCAGACTTTTAGCTTTAATTTATTTGGATTTTAAACGTGACTGATCGAAGAACTTGAAGACGAAAAGTCATTCGTCCCATAGTTCACGAATCATTCACGAAAAACAGTTTCAGCCTATATTAACCGAATGCTGTTACGGGGCCAAACAAAAATTTCAGTAATTGATTGATTGATACTAAAAACTGGTGAGGACAAGGTAAATACTCCGACTTCTTCGACCGTAGGCATGTCGGTTACGTTTCTATCTTTTTTTAGGAGAGAATTCTACGAACCCGTTCCTTATTCCAGTCACTATAGTAACGGTGATTTTCTTCGTCGGTGTTCTCTGCGTCTGTACAGTTATGTTATGGTACAGATGCTATAGAAAATACAGGCTCAAGGAAGATAGGAGGAAGTATTTTGAGGTAAGTCCACCGATTTCATTGTTCCCGTATATTTTACAAATTCTACAGGGGACACAAATGGTGACGAAAAAAGAGTAACCAAATCGCCGGACACTTTTCGAGTTAAGGCACTTCTCTCCCTATTACCGGGAGTTTATGTGTAGTATAGAGTGCATAGAGATACCCCGAGGGAGGACTGGAATGAATAGATAATTAATGACATTTCGGTTCACCCACTGAAACACTCATCCACTATTGAAGTTTTTAAAGAAAATAAATAAAGGAAGAACAAAGCAGTCAACTAATGAGATGCAGTTTACTACTGCAGACACATCTGGCCACAGAGGCAGGTTATCAAGGTGTGATTCGTAGTTGTTTTTTCCACATCATGGTAAAACGCCTATCGCTGCCTGTAATTTTTTCGCGGTCAACGGCAA
Source organism: Branchinecta lynchi (assembly GCA_023053575.1). NCBI lineage: Eukaryota > Metazoa > Arthropoda > Branchiopoda > Anostraca > Branchinectidae > Branchinecta > Branchinecta lynchi. The sequence goes on from JAKZAP010000014.1 coordinate 7,546,787, forward strand.
CCCCATGTTACCACCAGTTTAAGGGGGTTACTACACAAGACAAACATAAATCACCCATTCAATGATAAACATTAGCAAAAAATCAACAAAAGAGGAAATTGTGGCTGTTGTGCCTAGCAGAAGTTTTGTCTTTCTTTCTATTTGCAGAAGGCACTAACCCCTCACGCTCGTCGTCGGTCAACTGACTAGTCAGCGTAGTCAGTGTGCAGTGTGATTCATTCCGGTTTGTTTTAGTCACGGATCGGCAAGCGATTTGGTAACATGCAGATCGCTGGCCCCGGGGCCGTTTGTAAATATGTTGTATTCTAGACTCAATATTCTGTGTGCTTCGTGTTATTAATAAATTGGAATGATTTTGCAACCACTCTTGGCCAACTATGGGACACAAACCTAACAGTGGCGAAGCCTTGCAAAATTTTCCAGAAAACATCACCCAAGGTGCATGGATGAAGGAATGAATTTATTCCCAATAAAGCCCAAGGGCCATGGCGGGAAACATAACACAATAATAAAAACAAAATATCATACACTCCAACAACAAACCCTAAAAATCAAGTTCTGTAAAAATAGTTCATTGGTGGGCCATAGTTAGCTTCAGGAATCTACCCAGCCTTCGGATCACACCAAAACACTTACTTCCAGTACTTGAAACCAAATCCCTTTCCTCCCAAGCCTCCCGACCAAACACTTCCTTTCTTAATTCTTGCAACTCCTCGCAATAACATATCAAATGTACCGCATCCTCTCCTTCAATTCACACATTGGACAAAAATAAGGACCAGTACCTTTCCTATCTCTACCAATATAATTTCTCCGCATCCCCACCGGAAGAGCGTCCGCCCTAAGACTCACCCATCCACTTCAATTCTGCCCCCCCCCCCCAATCCCAACTTAAAATGTAATACTTCTCCCCATGTCTCTTGCCATACCATACAACTTCAGAGATTGGTGCTGTGATACACCCCCATGCCACCTCTGAATCTCTTGATCTCTTAGCCTTTCTTTCACTAACTTAGCTACCTTACCTAGGGGGTAACCTGGTCCCACTCCATCACACCACAGACCCCCAAAACCACAATCCTGCAATATTTTTTTAACTTGCTGAGGTCAAGAATCCCTTTTCTTACCTCCAAGTATTTCCAAATACGCCGCTTTCAGAACTCTCACTCTTGGCAAACTCGTCACTTTCTCCCAATATCTTACCATAGCTACTAACCTACTATTCCGGAGCGACCCTACACCTAAATCCCCTGTTATTACTAAACTATTAGTTCTCACGCTAACGAATTGACGATTAATTGTATAGACTATAAAATGTGCATTATACTTGACGTAATACCCAAATTTGGCATTGCCATGATAGTGGTTTTTTGAAATAAATTTGTTACTTACTTACGTTACTTACCCTCTTAAAATATTGTAACTGTACATTCCCTAGCTTATCCCCCTTATGGAAGCCCCAAATCTCGGAACCATAATGTATAGCAGATACTACTTTAGCTGAAAATAACTGCTTATGCATTTTAATATCCTTAATATCCCCTAAATGTCTCCCGGCAAGCGCATACGCACAACGATTGCCTTTTATGTCGCTAGCTTCTATTTGTTTACCAAACTTACCATTATACGAAAACCGAACACCTAAATAAACAAAATGTCAGGCTCTAGGACATGGTGAAGGCACGCATTGCACTCCGTGCATAAAGCGTGTGTCCTAGATATGTGAATGTAGACGACCCTGACAGTGCACGTCACATGCATGGCTTCTGGGACCATAGTATTGTTGTGCGCGTGTTTTCCACGTTGTGTTGATGCGTATCCTTTTCATGATCAGATTGATAATACTAAATAAATGAAAGGAAATAATAAATCCCTGACTGGAGCACGTCTGTCATCAATCAATCAATCAATCAAGTTTAATCCGAATAGCTAAAAGCTAGAAAAGGAATACAAATTTACAAAATCCACAGACACACAAGAAACAATTTAACTAATACACTTACAAGAAATTACCAGAAATAAATGATGGAATGAAACTACGTAAAAATTGGGTAGAAGAATTAGCGTGTGTCCTAGATATGTGAATGTAGACGACCCTGACAGTGCACGTCACATGCATGGCTTCTGGGACCATAGTATTGTTGTGCGCGTATTTTCCACGTTGTGTTGATGTGTATCCTTTAGGGAAATGTATTGTTGTGCGCGTGTTTTCCACGTTGTGTTGATGCGTATCCCGGGGAAAACTTATTTGAAAACTTTTGTATCATGGTCGGAATGACCTGCAGTATAAGAGACTGAAGTTATGGAAAGACCTTGCTAAGGCATGACGGAAGGGATATGTCCAAGCTTGACATAAACAGATCGCCCTCGTCAGTGTACTTTGTTTGTTTGATGTCTGATCAATTTCTGCAGGGATCGACTAAAAGCAGGAAGGGCATACTAAAACGAAGAAGGGCATACTAAAACGACAAAGGATGTCACCAGAATTCAAGGCTGCGAAAATCCTTTCTTTATTCTTTTCTTAATCCTTTCCAAATGGGTGCACATTGTATTCGATTTCTATAAATCTGACGGTAAGAAAGTTTGTGTCGATGGTCTATCAATGTAACCTAGCAATGAGGTAGTTTCATAATAATTATTAGTGTCATCTATAGTATTTTAATCCCTAAGTTACGGATAGCTTTATAATACCAATTAGATTATATAAGATATTGTTCCAAGTTTTCATCCGTCACGATGTCTACGATTGAGAAAAACGAGAAAAACACGAGAAAAACACGAGAAAAACAGGAAGGTCTACTAAAACCAGGAAGGACATACTAAAACGAAGATGGGCATACTAAAACGAGAAAGGATGTCACCAGAATTCAAGGCTGCGAAAATCCTTTCTTTAGGATTCTTTGAAGGGTCGTAACTTTTCAAACTCAAAGTTCACCATCCCTCCTTTGTTTTAGTATCCTGACGTGGGTAGGCATTAAGTTCAGTGAGGGGTTGGCAACTAGCAAAATTGTAATTCACCTTTTCATTGCTCGTTCTGGCGGTAGGCGACTAGAATCCTCCGAGTCGAGTGAGGGGTCGGCTTCTAAGATATTTCAAGTCCACCATTGCCTTCCTCGTTGAAGCCGGAGGATTTCTTTCTTCCCCTCGCAGGACTCGGAGGGTTTTAGTCGCCTACCGTCAGAACGAGAAATGAAAAAGTGAATTACAGTTTTTTATGAATGAATGAATGAATATGTTTAATTCAGCAAATTGCCATAGACGAAAAAAAAACACATAGAAAAGAAAACAAGAACAACAACAAAATCCTGCAGTCTGTCCTGCTGTTGCGTTGCAGCAAGAAGAGACTGCCGTACAGGCAGGCAACGAAAAATTGGCACAGTGGCAAAATTAATAACCTCAATCTTTGAATCCAAAAGACGGAATAGAAGTGCCGCTCTAGCCTTGCGGCGAATTTCATCAAAAGTGAGGCATCTTCTCGAAACGAGCGCCGAAGAAACACTACAGATACATGGTAGCTTAAACAAACGCCGGAACACACGGTTATAGCTTATTTTAGCGTTGCTAAGACTCTTAGCCGTAGGGTTAATTACCAATGCTAAAGCAACAAGACCAAAAGCGTCGATGGGATCCCAAAAATCTAATATTTGATTCAGACAATTGCGTCTTTTCTTCGCCAGGCTAATCATCAGAGAAAACCACCAAATTCATAAGCCATTACTATTTTGACGGTCCTGACCTATACTTCCTGCTTTACTTCTGCCAAGTTTCCGGTTTCGCCCAAATTCCGAGCAAACTACTAGTCCAGCAAACAAAAAGAGAATTCAGACACGAATCCAGCATATCTCCTTGTACAGAACATCTAATCAACTTTAAATAAAACTTTGACTTAACGAAAAATTCCAGTTACAACCCGATTCCGGACGAATAATATGTCGGGGTAAAAAATGATTGTCATATACTGACTCAGCCACTCTTCTTACCCTTAACCTGTCAGGTAGTCAAACTTTTGCTTTTAACGAATTTTCCGGTTTTGGCCGGATTCCGGGCGAACTAGTTGCCCGGAGAAAAAATGGTTTTCACCATCATCTTCAGCATGTCTTTTTACTCCTAACTCTAACATCTGATCAACTTCAAATGAAACTTTTACTTTTAATCAACTTTTCGATTTCACCGGATTCCGGACGAACTACTTGTTCGGCAAGAAAATGGTTTTCATCATCGTGTTCAGCATGTGTTCTTTCCCCTAAATCGAACATTTAATCAATTTCAAAGAAAACTTTTACTTTTAACCAACTTTCCGGTTTTTGCCGGATTCCGGACGAACTACTTGTCCGTCAAGAAAATGGCATGCCTTCTTACCCCATTAACGACACTCACATTAACTGTTTAAAAATATTTTGTTTGTCCCTTAATTTCAACCCCCCTCCCCACCCCTAACTATAGAGCTCAGAGCCCATCTAAGAACTTTACCTTACCTTGACCAAATAAACATTTTTGCGATGTCATAGGTATCACTCAACTTTTGGGATCCCAAAAAGATGATAGCAGTAGTACGTTCTAAACAGCTGAACACGTACATCATATAGTTGCCGGCCCCTCACTGAGCTTAATGCCTATCCATGTCAGGATCCTAATATGAAAAAGTTGCCTACCCTTGAAAGAATACTAAAGAGAGGAAGGGGACGCTGCAGCTTTCCAGTTTCTCAGCCTTTAATTCTGGTGACATCCTTCCTCGTTTAATTACGCCCTTCTTTGTTTTCGTATGTCCTTCCTGGTTTTAGTATGCCTTCCGGCTTTCTCGTGTTCCCTTCCCTTCCTGCTTTTAATCGATCCTAACGACAAAAACCGAAAATTGTATTAGCAGTCATAAAACTTTGCTCATTTTACTCCATTTAATTATTTCGACAAGAATCCGACGAGTACCGAAAATTAGTATCAGCGAAAATAAAAGTTCAGTCCGACCGCTGTGATAGAAGAGGAGACGAAATGTCCGTATTCGGAGTCGTTCAACTCGCCAACGTTTGAGGACATGTTGAATGGATCCATAAACTTTGTCCGGTCTGAATTCTTTGATAACCGTAATATTACGTTGCAACTCCGTCTTCTTCGGGTGAAAAAAATTGTCGATATAGGGATTTTTTCACCGCAGGAGTACAACTGAGGCTGCAGCCAGAAGAACAAACCTACAATAAATTTTGTTTAAACTGTTATAAACTTTTGTCTTATTGTTATCTAAAATGACCTTACCTAGAAGGGCCGAAATATCGTGGAACAAGTTGAATTTTATTTACCCATGACACTAAATGAGAATTAGTGGAGAAAAACAAAAAGTACGTCGGAAAAGCAATGACACCCAACACATATATTAAAGGAACAGAAAACTTGACTCAAACTTGACTCTGGAGCTAGCTGACATATCAAGAATGTACCCTGAGTCGATATTGAGAGTAAGAAATATTCTCGTCACGACCATTGCAGTTTCCGGGCAGTTTCCGAGAATTAGACTTTTGAGTTAGTAGAAAAAAAAGCAAAAGGTTTGTGTGCCGGGAGTAGGAATCGAACGCACGACCTCTTGGCTACTACCCCGATACTATGGCCGAAACACGGCCAAAGGTGAACTTTTACAGTGCATAAGTCCATAATTACAGTGCATAAGGGGCAAGGGCCTGCCAGCTAGCTTTTGGGAACACTAAGGAGGGGGTTCGAGATAACAAAGAAGGGGGTCCTGTCGACAATAAGTCCCTGTATCTTTATCTAAGCTTCCCCAGGTCGGTTTGATGGCCGAAAGTATTTCTGTGCCTTTTTCTGTGCCTTTAACTGATCCGAAGCTGATTATTGGGATCCCAAAATGTAAGTGGAGGGATACCTATGACATCGCAAAAGTTGTCCGTCTGTCTGTGAGCACAATAACTCTCGAAGGGAGTGAGATATTTTGATGAAACTTGATGTGAAGATTCTTATGGTGAAGGTCGAGTTCGTAGATGGGCTATGTAGCCCTACATTTAGGGGTGGTGGGTTCAAATTAAGGGGGAAAAAAATATTTTGAAACAGCTAATGAGATAGTCGATTCAGAGATAAGAAGAGATGCTGAACGTGAATATGTAAATCATTTTCTCGCCGGACAAGTATTCGCCCGGAATCCGGCCAAAACCAGAAATTTTATTAAAATTAAAAGTTTTCTTTTAAGCTGAATATATGTTCGGTTTAGAGGTAAGAAGACGTCATGCTGAACATGAATGTGAAAACCATCTTCTCGCCGGACAAGTAGTTTGCCGAGAATCCGGCCAAAACCGGAAAATTTGTTAAAAGTAAAAGTTGTATTTGTAGTTGATTCAGAGGTAAGAAAAGACGCCGAATCCATAGATGATAATCCTTTTTTATTCGGACATATAGTTCGCCCGGAATCTGGTTGAAACCGAAAAATGTGTTATAAGTTAAATTTTGATATGAAGTTGATTAGATGTTGGATATAGGGGCAAAGAGGTACACTGAATTGGTTTTTATGGCACTTGCCCTTCGGCCAAGTGCCATATAGCTATCGCAATTTCTGTCCGTCCGTCGGTCTGTCGGTCTGTCCAGGTTTTGCTAGTTCGGGCACTTCCAGATAAGCTAGGACGATAAAACTTGGCAAGCGTATCAGGGACCCCAAATGATTAAGTTGGAAATAGTCACTTCCCCGATCCGAGCACCGTGGGGGGAGTGGAGGGAGGGGGAATCCGGAATCTTGAGGTATTTTTAACTTTTGAACGGGTGATCGGATCTCGATGAAACTTGATATTTGGAACGACCTCATGCTTCAGACGACCCACTTAAAATCCGGACCGGATCCGGTGACTTTTGGGGGGAGCTGGAAGGGGCAACCGGAAATCTTGGGAAACGCTATGAGTGGAGGGATCGAGATGAAACTTGGAGGGAAGACACCTAGCAAACACTAGATACATCATTGACATAACCGAGCCGAATCGGGCACTGTGGGGGGGAGTGGAGGGAGGGGGAATCCGGAACCTTGAGGTATATTTATAACTTTTGAACGGGTGATCGGATCTCGATGGAACTTGATATTTGGAAAGACTTCATGCCTCAGACGACGTACTTAAAATCCGGACCGGATCCGGTGACTTTTGGGGGGAGCTGGAGGGGGCAACCGGAAATCTTGGGAAACGCTATGAGTGGAGGGATCGAGATGAAACTTGGTGGGAAGACACCTAGCAAACACTAGATACATCATTGACATAACCGAGCCGATTCGGGTACTGTGGGGGGGAGTGGAGGGAGGGGGAATCCGGAATCTTGAGGTATTTATAACTTTTGAACGGGTGATCGGATCTCGATGAAACTTGATATTTGGAACGACCTCATGCCTCAGACGACCCACTTAAAATCCGGACCGGATCCGGTGACTTTTGGGGGGAGCTGGAGGGGGCAACCGGAAATCTTGGGGAACGCTATGAGTGGAGGGATCGAGATGAAACTTGGTGGGAAGACACCTAGCAAACACTAGATACATCATTGACATAACCGAGCCGATTCGGGTACTTTGGGGGGGGGGGAGTGGAGGGAGGGGGAATCCGGAATCTTGAGGTATTTATAACTTTTGAACGGGTGATCGGATCTCGATGGAACTTGATATTTGGAAAGACCTCATGCCTCAGACGACCCACTTAAAATCCGGACCGGATCCGGTGACTTTTGGAGGGAGCTGGAGGAGGCAACCGGAAATCTTGGGAAACGCTATGAGTGGAGGGGTCGAGATGAAACTTGGTGGGAAGACACCTAGTAAACACTAGATACATCATTGACATGACCTAGCCGATTCGGGCACTGTCGGGGGAGTTTAGGGAGGGGAATCCGGAATCTTGGGGTATTTATAACTTTTTAACGGGTGACCGGATCTCGATGAAACTTGATATTTGGAACGACCTCATGCCTCAGACGACCCACTTAAAATCCGGACCGGATCCGGTGACTTTTGGAGGGAGCTGGAGGGGGCAACCGGAAATCTTGGGAAACGCTGTGAGTGGTGGGATCGAGATGAAACTTGGTGTGAAGATACATCATTGACATAACCGGGCCAATTCGGACACTGTGGGGGGAGTGGAGGGAGGGGGAATCCGGAATCTTGAGGTATTTATAACTTTTGAACGGGTGGTCGGATCTCGGTGGAACTTGATATTTGGAAAGGCCTCATGCCTCAGACGACCCACTTAAAACCCGGACCGGATCCGGTGACTTTTGGGGGAGCTGGAGGGGTTAACCGGAAATCTTGGGAAACGCTATGAGTTTAGGGATCGAGATGAAACTTGGTGGGAAGACACCTAACAAACACTAGATACATCATTGACATGACCGAGCCGATTCGGGCACTGTTGGGGGAGTGGGGGGGAGGGGGAATCCGGAATCTTGAGGTATTTATAACTTTTGAACGGGTTTCCGGATCTCGATGAAACTTGATATTTGGAAAGACCTCATGCCTCAGACAACCCACTTAAAATCCGGACCGGATCCGGTGACTTTTGGGGGGAGCTGGAGGGGAGAACCGGAAATATTGGAAAACGCTATGAGTGGAGGGATCTAGATGAAACTTGGTGGGAAGACACCTAGCAAACACTAGATATATCATTGACATAACCGAGCCGTGCCTACTCGTAACAAGTGCCATATGAGCTCGTAGCTCTTGTTGAGCTTTATTTTTTCGCCGAAGGTACTTTTATCGTTATAAATATCAAATCAGTTCACTAATTAGGTAATCCGAGTGGCAATTCTTGCAGCCATTTCGGACAAAGAAAGAAAAGTTAACGAATGTGAATAGCCTGTGGATATAGCAAGTCAAGGGTAAATATTTCAAGAAAAGGGTCGAGGTGGATGACGTGGGGAAGGGCTACAGTATTATAGGCTGATCGCGAGATATTTCTGGGAATCTATTTAGTGTCATTAATATGATTCAAAGTCTGCTTGGACGGGAGGAATATTGGCCTGCTGTGTTGCTACTGCCCTCTGAACATCCACACTGTAAAAAAAAAAAAAAAAAATCCCCTTTCAGATAACGTAATCTGAAGTGTTTTTAATCCTCCATCTGATTTTATATCTTCAAATTCGGAATAAAATCTCGTATTCGGTGATGCACAGTTACTGAAGTCCAACGAAGGATGCCGGAAAGACGATTTGGTTTTCCCACACGACTTTTCTGTCTTTTCTTCACTTCCTGCAGGGACAGCTGTAAAGATATTGCATTTTCCTTGCGGCAGTGATGAGGGTGTTAAGTTCTGTCCGGAATTACAGCCATTACCCGCCCTGTACTTATTATCTGTTCGCACCATTAGCCTTTTACCGGATGTCGTCCCCCGGGAAATGCAAAAGTGCGCCATGTCGAAAGCAGTGTTGCCACTTTTCTCTGGCGGAACTTTGATTTTTGGCCGCAAACACCTGTGAGGCCTGTGCCATTCTGGCACCTAATTTTTTTCAGATATTAATCTTCAGGCTTGAACTGAACAAATGAACTTGCATAGAATGAATGTAAGAATTTCATGCAATGGTACCTCTGCCATTTTACGCTATATCAATTCACACTTCTAAAACTTAGAACTTTTAACATTTTCTGAGAACTTTTTGCACCAAAGAAGCTAAAAAACTGTTCCGTCAGACCGAATTCTAAAACTTAGAACTTTTGACATTTTCTGAGAACTTTTTACACCAAAGAAGCTAAAAACAGTTAGACCGAAGAATTTTTACGGGTGTTCCCTAGGTAGCATAAGGGTCATAAGAGAGAAGTGTCCTGGTTCAGATGTTAGGTTTAATTTCACACTGGTGACGAGGCAAGGGGAAGTTTTCAAGTGGATGGTTGCTTAGCCCGACGGAAGGTCAAGGATTGTGCAATCTTCACGAAAATTTGTTTGAAGCTTCGAGCTGAGTTTTCGACATCATGACGACAAACAAAAAAGCCAGCAGATGCTGTTTTGGCGGTTTATGGGTGGCTCAGTCGCCACCTATTGAGCTATTCACGTGATAATGTCTTTGTGAGGTTGGTGACACAACAGATATGGTGACGAGTTGTTCACAAAGCCGTCCACTCTTAAATGCCCCAAAGCCATTTTCACATCCGATGCCAGTAGCTTCTAGAGTTAAGAAGATCGTTTTTGAACATCTGCTTCTTCCGATATACTGAAAAGCAACACGGAAAGGGTTCAATCCATATATTCTACTATATAATAAATCAATTTGGTCGCCAAACCTGACATGACTTACTCCAAATTTGTTTGGTACCTTAGATCTTACGATCCTCCTGTGCCACCTGAGGCACCCAGGGCATCCACGAATAGGCGTCAGTCGTCCCTCTGTTTGGCTGCTGTCATGACGTCTTCCACTTGCAGACTTCCGTGGACGATTGCAAGGTCTCTCTGGTTGGTGCGACAAGTCATGTCTCGGTCTTCCCCGTCGATGTCTTTCTTTTGGTTGCCAATACTCTATATATTAGACACAATTGGGTATTGAAAAACCCAAAGACCATGTACAGACAAACAAACAACTCATAGGAAACTAAACAAATAACAAACTAAGAAACAGTACATCTCAACTCGAGTGCTCTTTGCACAAATTACCAGAAGAAACAATCAATATTGGTGACGTAGAGCGCAAGATACTCAGAAGCTGCCCACCATTCCCAGAAAACAATGAACCCCTTAAGTGCGAAAGCTCCTGGCACCTCAAAATAAAATGGCCAAGTCCAAAATACGCCAGTGAACCTCGGGATGAACGAGAAATGTCGCCCGAACAATGACTCAAATCCTGTGTCAGCCAATCAATGGCGTTCGTTGAGGACAGCTGTGGTGAAGCTTCTGGCTCTTACCTGGGCACACGGTGGTCCGTCATCGGCACCAAGAGTTGAGTGGTCCTCCACGGCAGTTGTAGATCCGTCGCAACCGTGCTCGTCCAGACCCCACGTGCTCTCATTGGCAGAAAAGCGCAAAAATGACGCTTATGATACGTTACGTTGGTTTCCGACAGCTTATGATTGCCAGTGGAGGACCCACCTTAGTCATCAGGAGTATTTAGGATGTTGTTTGGCAACCCGGATTCGTCCATGCGGAGGACCTGGCCCTAGTGTCGCCATCTTCTTGTTCTGATAAAAAGTTTGTTTGGTAACCTCATTGTAACACATGAGCACACATGTCAATCATGATACTCCTCCTGTGAGATTAAGGTAATAATAATCCGTATATATATCAAACTTAAGAAATTTAATTAACAAGGCCAAAAATCTCAGCTTAGGCCTCGTTAGCCAAATTAGAAAATAAGGAACAAAACTCTTTGCGAAACCCTGGCGTTCATATTTGATTGGCTGCAACTTTCCAGTCGCGGTAGCTACCTGGGAGGGGAACCTTTTCGCCAGCTTTTCTGTGGATGGAGTGCTGAAGCCAAGAGCGAATAATTAACATAGTAGGCTCCATAGCCGCGTGCAGTTATATTTCTTATGTATTTATGTTTTGTTTGTATATGGCCAGTGGGATATACTGGCCATTGTATTCGATATGCACTTACCCTAGATTCACACAGACGTTCACACTGAGGCGATATCGGCCATCGCTGAGAGTTTCGTCGCCAAAATCGGCGATTTCTGTTGCATCGTCAGGCAATTTTCAGTGTTGGGAAAATTCAACTTTAATCAGGCGACAGTACGATTTTCTGCAGGCAACAGCGACATGGACGACCCTTTTGATGATTCACTTTTTGAAATATTAATTATTTTCTATTATTTTAAGGGTTATTTTTATTATTTTAATTATTTTTCGCGTTAAATTCTGTTGCCGACGAAAATTCAGTGTGAACATCCGGCGATAAAAATCTTCTAACGCTGCGATTGAAAAATCTCTTTCATCCCCGCGATTTGCTCTGTGTGAACCTAGGGTTGTTAGTATTCGTATTTCTTCTAAACATACCGCTAAAAAGGGTCGAAACAGAAATATCCTTCGGCATTCAACATAACAACATATGGATGCGCAACCACATGTATGCTATTTATTAACAACCTTCTGAGAGTGAAGCCTTTATTTTGCAGACCTTGGAGAAGCTTGAGGATAGGCATGACGAATCCGTGTGTCTGGAGCAGAAGCCATCAATTGATGACTATGAAATTCCCTATAAAAACCTTCTCCTTGGGGAAATCATCGGTGAAGGAGCCTTTGGAACAGTTCGCAAAGCGCAAATCAGGTTCATGTCCCCTCTTGCTCTTGGACTGTGGAAGACGGTAGCAGTGAAGCAGCTTAAATGTAAGTACTGCGACAGGATTGTTTGTGTGCGTGGGAATCATGTTTTAGTTGGTTCTTAATGACTGACAGATCTATTCACGAAAAAGCAACTAGCCGATTCCCGAGATTCCAACATGCCAAGGCTTTAAAGTTCAACCGAAAAGGGCTAAGATGGGACAGTTCCCCATCTCTTATTCACTGAAATAGGCTTGAAGACCAGGTGAAAATGCGTTATTTTGCTCTGCACATATTCACGAATAATCGATTTCTGAATAGTGGACTTTCCCGGTCAATTTTTGGTACCTCTATGCGCTTGTACCTGTGATGTATGCTTGACGAAAAAGATTTACGAAAAATGTGTGCACTAGGATTTGTGCACTAGGAAGTATTCAACAACTCATCATTGGGCACTAAAAAGCTGCGTTTGTGTTGAGATTCAGATTTTCCGCGTCGTGGTAGAATTCGCATTGTGGGAACGGCCTAGACATTCTGAATGTCACTACTAGAGCAGATAGTGGACAGTATAAAAAAAAACTTAACAGAATCCCAAAATTCATTGTATTCAGTTATTTATCCAATAATAAATATTCTTTGAGCCCAAGCTGACTTTGAAACATTTATTCCAACAATGTTTTGTTTGCCTGACGAGGACCCTTGCCAAGAAGGGCCGAAATATCGCTGATGAAGAATCGTAGCTGACGTATCCGTTGAAAACATTGTTGGAATAAATATATCCAAGAATAGGTTGGCTTCTCAGCTAAACTTTCAACGGCCAGTTTCGGGAAAAAACAAACAAAGGGTCTCTTAAAAAAAAAGAAAAACAGCTTCTTGTGACCCTTTTGAGTCAGACGACAAAAATCTAAAAACTTGGAAACTATACGAAAAAAAAAACTATCACGACCCCACAAGATGTTTTTTTTTCTTTTCACTTTTACTTTTAAAGATCTTAAGGAAACTGATTCACTTAGACAGGTCGAAACTTGTTCCAAACTTCTACCCCAACGTAGTAACGAGATAGCACCTCTGTGAGGATAGCTTATTTCTCAGAGCAGTAAATTCCTATCGTGAGAAATTGTTAGGTATGAATGGTACGCCTCCCACAAAGGGATAAGTAACAAAAATGAGAAATTGACATTTTTACGTATTCTAGATCAGATTTTCTAGCTTTATCCATTGGCTAAGCCTGTTTGTTTCTATCAGTTGTAATAAGAAAGTTTGGAAAGGGTCATGTCATTTTGGCTAATTTCGTTTGCCTCTTGAACGGGACAAATGCAGACGCAAGAAAGAAAAGGTTATACTGATCTTTCAAAAGCGGAATAAATTAGCAAGGTCAACAAATAAAGAAATATACGAAAAGGGACTGATCGGGTCTAAAAAATCTTCTTCGTTGTAATGCGGGAAATGATCAAAGGCCGCGGAGGTCCTCAGCAACGGAAGATAACTTTCCAGAGGGGAAAAAAGTTTAGTCAAAACATAAAAAGCCTGATACGTTTCAAGTCTTTTCATTGCACATTTACTGAATCTCCGAAATTATCTGTCCGCAGAGTGTATTTTCGTTTTGCGAAATTTCTTCTCAGTTATCCACCTTGGACCAGGACCAGCTTTTAGTTCTAAAAGAAATTCAGCATTCGTGTAGAATGCCTGACCATCAGTTCGGTTTCCGACCAGGACTAGGATGCGCTCACGCTCTTTTCAGTCTAGCCGCTATTCTAGCGGATTCCCATGAATCTGGTGACCTCATAGTGATCGGTGCTTTCGATGTTAGTAGAGCGTTTGATTCGTCGATTCATGCTCAGGCCCTTCTAGCGGCTTACCAGCAAGGTGTAAACCTCCGCGTCACCCGTGTCCTGTATCATATGTATTGTCGTTTGAAAGCGCGTATCAAGTTAGGAAGCCGCCCCACTTCAGTAGTTGTTCCGGTAGAGAAAGGTGTTCGTCAGGGTTCATTATTATCCCCTAGTTTGTATAATAACAGCGTTTTAAATGCCCAGGCAAGTGTCAATGTTTCATGTATCGCCAAGAGTATAAACGTATCGCTACTTACGTACGCGGACGACCTATTAAGTTTAAGCCGGTCTACTAGTGGTCTGCAATCGAATTTCATGATCCTACGAGATGAATATCGAAAAATCGGCCTCGCCTTCAATACGTCTAAATCTGCAGTACTGTTTTTCAATGATAATTCCCCTCAACCTGAACACCTTCAACTGGGTAGCGAGTCAATTACCGTTTCGTCTCACGTCGTATACCTTGGTCTGCCGATAGGCCGTAACCTTAAAGAAACTCGTGTACTAATCATTAAACACGTCGAGAAAAAACTTCGAACCGCATACGGTTCTATCGTCGCCAGTAGACTCCTATTATGCCGAAAGTATCTCGCGATCATGTATAACGCTGTCGCACTGCCGCATATCCTGTACATCGCGCCGTTTTGGAATTTGTTAACCGAGACCCAAAAACGTAAGCTCCGGTCCCTTTACTTCAGATTTGCAAAGTTTCTGCTGCGCTGTCCCTTGTGGACGAGGAACACCTTCTTGATTGAAAAACACCAGATTGCGGACCCTAGTATCGCCGTGGATCGGGTAATTTCAAATTTCCAGGGGAAATGGAACCACCCCTGGCTTAGACACTTTTATAGTTCGTGATCCGTAATTATTATGTAAAACGTCATGTGTCTGTATATGTTGTGCCTTAAATGTCTCTTCTTTTTTCTTTTTCTTCTTTTTTACTCCGTTTTGTTCTTAAGTGAAAAATACGGGAAATAAATACTTTACTTACTTACTTACTTACCAGGAATAGTTCTTTGATGAGTAAATTCCGCCTAATCTCTCCAACTCCTGTTATTGATCAACGGCTTCAGGATTTTCGTTCTTCTGTGGCAATGCTGTCTCACCCATGGTCACTGCTATCTATTTAATCGTCTTTATTGATACTTTTTATGGCACTTGCCCTTCTGCCAAGTTCCATATACAATTTCTGTTCGTCCGTCAGTCTGTCGCTCTGTCGGTCGGTCTGTCAAGGTTTTGCTAGTTCGGGCACTTCCACATAAGCTAGTACGATGAAACTTGGCAGGCGTATCAGGGATCCCAAATGAATAAGTTGGAAATAGTCAGTTCCCAGATCCGAGTATCGTAGGGGATCTGGAGGGAGGGGGAATCCGGAATCTTGAGGTATTTACAACGGGCGATCGGATCTTAATCAAACTTGATATTTGGAAAGACCCCGATTCATTTCAAATCCGGACCGGATCCGTTGACTTTGGGGGGAGCTAGAGGGGGAAGCCGGAAATCTTGGGAAACGCTTAGAGTGGAGGGATCGGGATGAAACTTGGTGGGCAGAACAAGCCAAGTTCTAAATACATAGTTTGACATAACCGGACCAGATTTGGGCACTGTGGGGAGTTGAGGGGGGGGGGGGAGCTCTGGAATCTGGTGATCCGCGAGCTCGATACTTCCTGATGTACTACGACGATGAAACTTGGGAGGAGTATCACCGACCCGAACAGGCTGACTTGAGAATATTCAGCGTCAAGTTCTGATCGGATTCGATACCTGTGGGGGGAATTGGAGTGGGCAACTGGAAATCTCGTGAAACGCTTAGAGTCGAGGTATTGGGATGGAATTTGGTGGGAAGAAAAGCATTAGCCCTAGATACGTAAATGACAAAACCAGATCGAATCGGGGCTCTGTGGGGGAGTTGGCTGTTTCCCAGAATTCCGGTGATCGCCAGTTAGGATAGTTCCAGATATTCGAAGGACCGATGAAACTTTGCAGGCGTATTAGTGACTTAAGGACCAGACATAATGCCCTAGGAATACTCGTTTTCCTGGTTTGAAGAGTTGAGGGTAGGGGAATCCGGAAATCAGTGGCTTCCGTAAGCTGCGAACAGGTGGTCCGATTCGAGTGAAACTTTATGGGTGATAAGAACTGATCACCTAGAAAAGCAAAACATGCGTCCGAACCACATGCGGCCACGGTTGGAAGAGTTGGAGGAGGGGGGGGGGTTAACATCCACAAAACCAACCGGATGGACAGAAAGGGATGGAAGTTGGATAGTACCGAGTTTATTCGGCCTTGATTTGTTATTTGGCGTCTGGATCGAATCCGGATGGGTATAGGGGAGGGGGGGGGGGGGTGAAGCTGTAATCCTAAATTTGCAGATAGGCTATGCTCCGATTCCAGTCAAACTTAATGAACAGGTATAGGACAAATCAGAGAATCGACTTTTAAGGGTCTGAGTCGTATTCAGCCACAGCAAGGGGAGTTGGAAGGGGAGTCCCGGAAATGATGTGGCTCGCATTGGACAAGTGGAGCGATTCGAATGAAACTTGGAGTGTAGAGAGATCACATGCCACAGATGACATATTTTAGGGTTCGAACTGGATCCGACCACGGTGGGGGAGGGGAGAGTTACCGAAAGTTCTCAGAACGCTCAGATATGAATAAAACTCAAAAGGCGGTAAGAGAAAATACTTCAGGTAATCCATTTAGGAGTCCGAATCAGATTCGGCCACGGTAGGGGGAGTTGGAGGGGGTACCGGTACCGGAATTCGTGTGGCATGTCTAGGAACCAAACGATTGGATCTACTGAGTTGAAACTTGGAAGGTAGAATACTCATTTTCCCTAGATGAACCGAGGCGATGCCGGTAATGCTCAGACTTGAGTAAAACTAGATATCCTGTTTATGGGTCCGAATCACATTTTTGGATGGCAGGGTATTTTGTGACGTTCTCATCTTTTTTCGTGTACCACCTACTCGTAACAAGGGCCATATGAGCTCTTAGCTCTTGTTGTATTTAGCGTTAGTGTTTCTTTTCTGTATTTATTTTGTTTGTTACTCCATCTTTAGGGCGTTTCGCCCTCCTTTTGTTGAGAGGGGTTATAAATAAATTGAATTGAATTAGGATTGTTGCTGATAGAAAAGGTGCCAAGCTCCTTGAATATACATCAGCCTGATATATGTTATCAGAGTTTTCGTTAAACAGTTTCCATGGAGCATAGTTCCCTTTAGGTTCTGTTGCAGCTGGGCATTGTGCACTTGCATTTGACCATTCCCGGTTCAATGCACTGTGTCCTAAAATTGGGGAATTGTGTATTTATTGTTATTATTATTTATTTGAATCCTTACAAATTGAAGACTAAGCTAGTGTATAAAAAGGAAC
The DNA here is from genome assembly GCA_023053575.1 of Branchinecta lynchi. Classification (NCBI taxonomy): domain Eukaryota; kingdom Metazoa; phylum Arthropoda; class Branchiopoda; order Anostraca; family Branchinectidae; genus Branchinecta; species Branchinecta lynchi. Next base: position 7,564,191 of record JAKZAP010000014.1, read on the forward strand.
AACAACATGTCAATCAAACTCACACACACTTACATACTAATAAACAACTGACCGTTAAAGATAAATTAGCCTACCAAATCTGCAACGAAATACAATGGAGAAAACATAAGTTCAAAAAAACAAACTAATCAGGGCGTTTTTTGTGAAAAAAGAAAAAGTTGTGATGAAGAATAATGTTGTCAGCCTTTTTATGAAAGTTTTGGATTTTACTTTTTAAAGTTTCCAAAGGATTGTCCACTTTAAAATTAGAGGTTAGGAAAGAGTTACTCATAGGAATAGGGAAACCAAGACACAATTTAGAGAATATAGAATAAGTAACTTTTAGCGCAGAAAGTTCAGAAGGGCGGAAGAAGAAAAGAAAGCAGACGGAAAGAGAATGTGAGGAAGTGCAACAGCCGTATAAATAGAACCAAGAACATCTCTGCGATACATCCCAAATTAAATTATATAAACTTGAGATGGTTTGAAGGAAGCCCATCATGGTCAGGCGGTAACTGGCAATAATCTTGATGTATAGTTACGCGGTCAGAAGGAAAATCACTTAATATAGAGTCTAGCTCAGCGACGACAGAGGGAAAATCGCTAGAAGAAGACGGGACAGACTTAAAATTTGTCTCCCAGTCAGTAACAGACGGGAAAGAATCAAGTCCTCCATAAGGCAATTGTTGCGACGCCTAAGTTCGACCTGGAAAATGGCCTTCTTCTCTTTCATCCACCGGTCCATCACGGGGTTTACCAAGTGCCTTCCATCTGACGGAAGCTAACTTAGCCTCATTGTTACTCTGCACCAACGAAGAATTAAGCGACCAAAAAGGTTTTTCAGTCCCAACAACAACATTTTTAGATTGAAAAATTTTCTTGGCCGACGTCCTTAGACAATAAGTAAGTAAGTAAGTAAGTATTAAAGTAATTTATTTATGACCCGTCATTTTGAAAAGGCGGAGTAAATGAAGAAAATAAAGAAAATTAACAAAACACATATCTACACACAACAAAATCTACATAAAAAGACACTTAATTTTTAATCTTCGGTCAGGAAGCAGTGGACAACGTCGTGTGCTGATTGAGCCTCGTTGTCCATGATTTTTGAAAGCGATGACGAAAATCCAAAAGGGTAACACTTGCATCTTGAATTTTGAATTTCTCCGTCAATGTATGGTTATGACATAATTTCGACAAGTGGAGCAGGTGTTTTGCATATTTAAAATAACATGATCCCATCTTTCGCAGAACATGAGTGACGCCAGAACGAAATAGTATAGAAGGAGCGCAGAAGGTGCTGTACAAATTTCCCAAAGCTTTACGATTATACCGCCCCCGGTTGGGTTCATGTCAACTTATTGGACCCGGTTATAGGTCCAATGAACTAAGTAAAAATAAATACAATTTAACTCAAGCTCTATATTAGACATAGCAGGAAATTCTGAAGCGATTTGAATTTTAGCCGTAATAAGATCAATTTCTCTCTGATAACCAAGCTTCAACGATTCATCCCAAACAGTTTGGGAAAACTTAGCTTTTGCTGTTTTATGACTCTTTGAAATCTGGGATACTGGAATACGCAATGAAACGGAAAATGATAAAGGCATAATGTCGCTTACAGGAAAATCATCTATTACGAGGACGGTTGTTGGGAAATCGTGGTTACTTAGAACGTGGTCAAGATTACTCGTGCTTCCCGACCAATGGGTGTACGTGAAATCTAGGGATTTATGTAATAACTTAAATCGTAGGAAACAAGAATTAAAAACAGTAGTGCGTTCGTCATGGTCTAATGGATCACAGTTTAGATCGCCCATGATAAACATATTACGAAGTGAATTCACGCGAAAAATGAGTCGATCAAGTCCGAAACAGCATGCAGTAAAGTCTTCAAGCGGTATATCATCGTTATAATTTGTGAGAAATAACAGTTGATAAAAACACAATTGTGAAAACTTAGAGCAATGAAACAACAATCAGAAAATAAAACTGACACTCTCAGATGTTTAGGGATGAACCTTGAAATACCACCCGACGGACGACCACCGGTTGGTCTTGCCGAGACCGAAAGAACATGATGAGAATTACTTGTAGAATTTAACAGTGGGAGTGAATGGTCAAGCAGGGGGTGTTCCTGCGAACAAAGTACGGACTGATTATCACAAACAGGCTTGCTAAGGATGACGAGTTTTCCAGTAAGTCCATTTGAATTCATAAATACAACATTTAAAGAAGTAGTCATAGTACTAATTCAGACTTTCCCGCGCAACCGAGCCAGAGAAACTGAATGAAGGGTGGCTGCTCGACTGGCAATGGGCACAGACAACCGGGTTAGAACAAGAGCTTTTCGTGAAGCTTGGTGAGGCCCAGCACAACGGGCACAGACCTGAACGGGCACCATACATTGTTTTTCAACATGAAAAACTTGTTCTTGACATATGTCAAGTTTCATGCAGGTCCGAGTACACGTTCCAAAGTTTTACATGTTACTAGTTTCCGGATGTCCCATCCCCCCACTCCCCCCATGATGGCCTGATCGGGGAAGTGATTGTTTCTAAGTTAATCTGATCGGTTCCCTGATATACCTGCCAAGTTTTATTGTCCTAGCTAATGTGGAAGCGTTTCACGTGATTTCCGGTGCCCCCCCTTGACATTTGTCAAGTTTCATGCATGTCCGATTACATGTCTAAAGTTATGCAGGTTACTAGTTTCCGGATTTTCCGTCCTCCCACTACCCTCCCCCCCCCCCCGATGGCCGGATCGGGGAAATGGTTTCCAAGTTAATCTGGTTGGGTTCCTTAAATGCCTGCCAAGTTTCATTGTCCTAGCTTATGTGGAAGTGCCCAAACTAGAAAAACCGGGACAGAAAGACAGAAAGACAGACCTACAGAAATTACAATCGCCATATGGCACTCGAGTATGCTCCTGTTTTTAGGAAAAGATCTATTTTTTTGACGAAAAACCGACTGGTTTTTAGAAAAATCGACTGTTTCCGAGGAAAAAATCGACTGTTTTTACGTAAAATTCGCGCCGACTCGATTTTGTTTACCGACAACGTCGGGAGGGGGGAAGCGCCCCTCCCCATCCACCCACACACGCGACGCCCCTGGTAGTTTGATCCAGCTACCGCTGAAACAGGTTTCACTGAGTTGCGGAAAATCGCGAAGGTCTGTGTGATGTGGCGGTCATTTCAGGCATCCTATTTACTCGCTCAGCCAATGTGTTTGTTACTCTTAGGTACTCTTTTGTACTCTTAGGATTCCGAAGATCCTGTCACACCTCCCCTCTTTCTGAAATTTCAATCACGCACGCTGCATCGCCATTATCCGGTCCTTTGACTTCGATCAATGCCGTTGATGAAATAAGTCGTCGTGGGTTTAGTTTGAATGGGGGGGGGGGGGGTCGGTGATGCGTTTTTCTGAAGTGATTTGTCGTATCTCCTGAGAACGTCCTTTGATTTGGTTTCCACAATTCTTGTCAAGTGTTTGCTGGTTTTCTATGGGTCGTTGAAGCGCAGGGAGGGGTCCGGGGTGCCGGTAATGTTTTTGCTAGGTTTAAAGTTTAACCGAAGAGGCAGCTTATTTTTACATGTGATATTTGAACACACCGATTTTTATTTTTTTTTTAGATAATTTTAATGGCAAATATAAATAAACCTGTTGTTTCTCAAAAGCATCAGACGTCAAAAACGACGCTTCACTAATTTTGATGGGTTTGTAAAAATTATTAATACAATTCTAGCCTAAGGCATTGTAAAGAAAAAACAAACGAAAAACTATCACACATCAACACTAAAATTTAAGGACAACACGAGAATTTACGACAACAGACATATGACTAAAGAAAAAAATGAAATATGAAAAAGGTTTGCAACATGGGTCTGATCTTCCTCCGAGTAATTTAGACTCATCTAAGGGATATTGTGGAAAACAAATACTCAGGGGACTCTATCAATAACGTTTAAGGCGTTTTTCCGTGCTCGCACAAATAGTTTGTGGAAGGATTGTGGCTCCAAAAGAGTGTTTCCGCGTTGTTTTCTGCGGCCCACTGCTGTTTTTCCGCGACCAACACGATTTTCGTGGCTCGCTTTGTTGCTCAAATTCGACAAAAACTGGCTTTGTGGCTCGATTCTGGCGGGAAGTTCAAATTAAGCAGCAAAATCTAAACAGCATGTCTAAACAACTACTTTTTCAAGCATATAGACTTAAAACTGAGATCCCTTTTGCGCATAATGGTAAGGAAATAAGCCTGGAGTTCTATTTATTGAGATTTTACGTGAGTTTTATTTTTCTTTTCAGATTTTTGAAATTACGCCAAAAAATAGACAAAACGGCGTCTCCGCGAGTTTCAACTCGTGGCTCGACTGTGTGGCACACAATCTTGTTTCCGCGACAAACACCCAGAAGTGTGTGGCCCAAAATTGCGTCCCGGAAAATGGCCTCTAGAATGTGCACAGCTTGCACGATAACCTTAAATTCACACTTCAAAAAACAACTCCCTAGATTTCCATGTGTTACGGACGCTAAGCTAATAAATTCACGGATGAAAAAGTAGGAAAGTGATGATGAGATATGTCTTTTTGGGATCCCAAAACGTAAGTGGAGGGATGCCTATGAAATCGCAAAAGTTGTCCGTCTGTCCGTCCGTCTGTGAGCATGATAACTCTCGAAGTAAATGATATATTTGGATGAAACTTGGTGTGAGGATTCTTTGGGTCAAGAGAAAAGTCGAGTTCGTACATGGGCACTGTAGCCGCCCTACAATTAGGGTTGGGGGTTCAAATTAAGGGGCAAACAAAATCTTTTTGAACAGCTAATGAGATAGTCGATGAAGGGTTAAGAAGACATATTGAAGACGATTATGAAAACCATTTTCTCGCCGGACAAGTGGTCGACCGTAATCTGGCCAAAACTGGAAAGTTTTTATAAAATAAAAGTTTAATTGTAGTCGATTAGATGTCCAATTTAGGGGTAAGAAAAGATGCTGAATCCACATATGACAGTCGTTGTTGTAGTCGTTGTTAGAAGTTAAACTTTCGTTTCTTTTTAGATTAAGTGAAAAGTTTTTTGAAAATGGGTGACTTTTACGCTACCAAATTGTAATGACTAGCTTCTAGCTTACCATTTTTGGGGAATATATAGATAACGTGTTTTAACACTGATTCTGTCTTCTTGGATAGAAAGAAAAATAATACGGACTTCCAGGAATGAAGTAATTTATGTCACCGGGTAAAATAAGTTGGTCTTCAGCGCCGTACCAGCAAGAACAAATAGAACCTCCGTCACCCCATCTCTGTAATACGACTATGTGGAGTTGAATATATTCCCTATACCCTGCCCGATGCAAACGATGCAAACTACAAACAGCTATATCACAGTAAAGCCCCGGAGAAGAAATTTCGAAAATAAAAGCCAATTGACTGGATACCATTGTGACGTCACGTGTTACGAGCTGCAGAGCGGTGTCAGCACGCCTTGCTGCACTTTTTCCTCTGATATGCGCAGCGGCAAAGAGGGAAGTAGACGGGCATCAACTCACAAGTCCGCTAGTACCTCTATAGCTCAGGTCAGGTTTGTCGGGGTAAAGTCGCTGAATGGGACCAAAAATGTATTGGTTTGTTTATTCTTGATACCAAGCGGTGAGCAAATGTGACCCAAAACAAAGGAGGAAGATTGCTCCATTGAACGAAGTAGCAGGAGGACAATGTGGATAACTAGTTATGAACAAATAGATCTTACATCGATGGAATGTCTGCAAGGGACTTGTACCGTGACAAATGGTTTTCCACGGTACAAGTATTCTTTGAGCGTGTTCCACTCTACTTACCGTAGTTACTACGCATGACGTCACGCATTCTGGCTTTTTGCCGTCAAGGCTGGAACGAATTTTCTATTTTCCAGCAGGATCTCACGCCAGGGGCGAATCCGTCACGTTACAGATATGCGTAGTTACTACGCTGCCGAGCATGGTAAGCAAATAGTAACTATTAGTTACTATTCCGACAAGGTTGGAACGGTCAGCGTAGTAACTTTTCGTGAGGATGGAACGGAAATAGTAACTAATAGTAACCTATTGTTAGAAGGGTGGAACACGCTCTTTATTTTACCTATGTCATATATATCAAATCCCGTGACATGGGGAAGTGCACTGTTAGATGAATTTGCCTTCGGCGGTATAACTCTTCAGTTCCAAGAAGCTGCAGCTGACCAGCTGTAAGAGGCGCGAGTGGTAAAGTTTTTCCTCCGAACGTACCGTACCACTTTGGAACAGCCTTTGAAAGGAAAAGATCAATGCCTCTACCCTTAATGGCTTCAGTAAAGGACTGGACGAAGACTGGAAACCTGCTGAATGTCAGCTACACTTAAGTGCCAGTGAGCCAGTGTAACAACAACATCTACCAACCAACCACCGGAAGTACCATTTAATGGACCCGTTGTAGCTGCAATGCCAGTGCAACCTACTACCGTAAATGCATTCATTGATTCTTAAACCCGGAGACCCAAATTCATATTTTCACATTTTGCACCTGGTAACGACACCTCACTAATCTTTGCATGATTCAATATTGGCTGATTCCGACGACTTTTCTCCGATCATAGTATTTATATGTAAAACCGGTTATCTGAATTTTGCCAAGTTTTTGCAGAAGTCAATGGGTGTGAGAAAAGGCTTAAAACAGCCAAAGCTCGTTGGTCGTTAAATGCAGAGCTTAGTTTCACAGTATATTCAGACAGTTTTATAAAGAGTAGGATAAATAGTGTGAGAAGTGCTTTAAGGTATTTAAGGTAATGGTCCGCGCTGGCTGACTGTTGTATGGTTTGCGAACTATGTTCATATGCCCCTCTGTAGCTCAGTGGTAGAGCAGTGACACAGAAAGCCGAAGGTCCAGGATTCATATCCCGGCTGAGGAGCTCTTTTGTCTTTCAGTCCACTATAGAAAAGTCATCAATAACTATAGTGTTATGACCTTTGCTCTCCCTAATCTACTTTTTTTTTATTGAAGATTCAGCCAAGGAGGACGACCGGGAACAGCTTATCAAAGAGATAGAAGTGATGAAGTCTGTGGGGCACCACCCTCACATCGTCAACCTGATTGGAGCTTGTACCTCCGGGCCAGAACTCTGCTTAGTAGTTGAACACTGCGCGGGAGGTGACCTTCTGACTTTTCTAAGAGACGTAAGTTTTACTTACTTACTTACTTAAGGTGGTTCAGCACCATCTGGCAGTTGGCCTGCCTGTTCGATGCCCTCTCTTTGTTGTATGAATTTCTAGTTGGTTGATGTTGTTGCTATTTTGACCATTCAGCCAATGTGTTGAATTTGTTGTTGTTTTCTTCCCAGAACCTGTCAACTCTGATTTTGAAGCTGTTTATATCTGGTGCCTGGATGGCATGTTCAGGCAGGTTATTCCAAGTGTCGACTGCTCGTGTTGAGAAAAAGTTTGCCCGAGCTCTTTTTCTTCTCTTTTTCTCTTCTTCATTTATTTGTTTTTATGGAAGTGGTGGTTTCGAAAAGAGATCAAATGTTAGATCATTATTAAAATGACTGAAAACGATAGGCCAGCTAGGATATCCTTTAGTGATATTTCTACCTTTCTTGGTCAGGGCACTGTTTAACGAAGAGGGAAGTACAGTAAAGGTTTGTTTACGTGAACAGGTATTTTAATGTAAGCAGTGCAGTTTTGGGTTAAATGGTAGAATGAAGATGCAAAGTACCTATTCAGGTGTTTTCAGATGCCCTTAATTACCTATTTTGGCTAAGTGGTAGTTAGCTTTTGACACAGAAAGTGCATGTAAATGAGAAAGTCCAATGTCAACAAACGTTCACAGAAGCATACCTCAATTGCAGTAGAGCTCCAACGGCATTGCAACCCGGCTCCAAAAAAAAATATAAAAAAGTAAATAAATAAATACTCTGTCGTTGCTATTGTTAATCTTTCTTTTATTTTTTGGTTCATTATTAGGTTAAATGGTTAGAACTTAGTATGCGTGTTGTTTTTGTATGGTGTTAGGTGTTTCCGTAAATTACTTTTTCTTCTTTTTTGTATTTATACTCCGTCTTTCTCTTTGTGAGTGTATGATGGGTCATAAATAAATTATTGTTATTATTCTTCTCTCACGAATACTCCTAGAGTAAATGTCACCCATGACATAGGAGCCGCCATCCCATCTCAGAGAAAAGTCCCAACAGAAGTAGGACGGTCAACAACTTGAGATTACGTGAGGCCTATTTCTGTCGGAGAAGAAGATAACCTTCGGAGATCATATATATACTAGAGATCGGTTTCGATCGTCCAAGCATTGCCTATTCAACCATCTCTTATACGTTAGTCAATGTTGTAAATAAATAACTAGCTATTTCGTATACCGACTTCGCACCAGCGTTAAGCCCGAGTACCCACTCGCATATCCCTGACAGTAAAAATACGAAGCTCTACGGCTTCGGCGGAAAAACTCCGTGTTTCCTAACGATCTTGGCATGACCTAACGGCCTTTTTAAAGGCCAAACACTAGTTTTCATTTTGTATGTTTCCGTGGGAGTGGTGGAAAAGGCGGGATCATATATACAGTGACTGAAAATGGAAAGTCAGCTAGGATGTTCTTCAACTATATTTCGGACCTTCTTGGCAAGGGTCCTCTTCAGGCTCTAGCTGGCAGAAACAAACGTGCAATAAGTAAATGGGAAGGATGAAAGCTGCAGGAATATATATCTGTATTGAAAAACCCAAAGGCTGTACACAGGATAAACAAACAACTCATAGGAAATTAAACAAAATAACAAACTAAGAAGCACTTCTCAACTCGATTGCTTTTTGCACAAAATTACCAAAAGAAACAATCACTCTTGGTGACGTAGAGAGTAACCCTAGGTTCACACAGAGCAAATCGCGACGATGAACGAGATTTTTCAATCGCGACAGAATGGATGTTCACACTGAATCTTCGTCGGCAACAGAATATAATGCGAAAAATTTGAAAAAAAAAATCCCTTTTCTCGCTTTTCATACAAAGTGGGTAGAACTGAACAGCAATAATTATTTTTTCTAAGAGTGAAACATCAAAAGGGTCGTCCATATTGCTGTTGCGTGAATAAAATCGTACTGTCGCCCGATTAAAGTTGTGAAAAGTCAGTGTGAACGTCTGTGTGAACCTAGGGTAAGATACCAAGAAGATACCAATATTAATCGGCAGGCGGATTCCAGACCGGGCTATGTAGCCTATATATTTATCCGTTGAGAAGTTCCAGGTCTTTGTAAATAATGAACGAAAAACAAAAAACTCCTTTGGATATGTTTGAACCAGTGACATTTGATTTCCAGGACCAACTTAGCCGCCGAGTGTTTTGTAGGCTGCTACCATTGTAAGTGAGAAGAGGTCTAGCGGATCTGCGATCTTGCTGGAGATGACGTCGTATAACCAGTCGACTCTTCTTCTCACGGGATTAAATGTATTTTTTACGTAAAGTTTCGCATCTCGAATTAATGATAATACAATGCAAAGATTAATCCACAGGCCTCTACAGAGATAATAGAAAATACTTTTCATCGTAGATCTTTTTGGCGTACACTTAATTTCTTTTTTATAATTCCAGCAAATGGCTTTCATCTGGAGCCTACAAATATATTAAATTTGTCCACATATCTATGCCTACAGTTTGATCTTATAATATGTAAAGATTTGCTGGCGAAATGCTGGAAAACATTGATGGATCCATTTAACGCTTCTTCATATTTAAGAGCCTTCCAGGAGTCCATCACCTTGTTTCGGAAAGACCATTTGTCAATGTCTTTTTAGAATCGCCAACCATTCAGCTTGAAGTCGTCCAGGCAGACCGTTTTTGTTAAATTGATAATTGTCTCAGCAGGCGCGTTATAGTAGTTTTAGGGTAGAATTTATTAATATGGAAATAGATGCAGGGTCGATAAAATGCCAGGTTTGGCATGCAAAATGTCACTTCTTTAATAATATGATTGTATCGTTAGATAACAAAATCATGTCTTCGACTTACTTTGGATTTCTAAATCGGCTGTGCCAATAAAGTGCGTAGGGGAGGTCGGGGTTGATCCGGACAGTTTAAAGGACCCCTCTTGCTTATTCTGCCTTTTATAACATACCTAGCTCCCATACAGAATTATAAGCTTCTAAAATCCCCACCTTTCTCCATTTTTTCGTTTTGTGCCTACGAAATTTTGACGCTTTTTTGGTCTTGCCGGGTTTTGCCCGTCATACAACGAAACGTTTGACGGGACCGTCAACGTCTGCTGACAACTCTTTCACACATAAGGATTTGAGACGCTTTTGTTTATTACTTCTTCTATTTGCTTACTTTTCACACTGTCTAACCACGGTGCGATCGGTTTTCAAATCATTTGCGCCCAGCCGCCGCGTCGGCTAGCAGGAAGGCTGGACGTAGTCGACAAGCGCTAACATGACATTCGCTAATTTAAGGTGGAAAGTAATGGTATTTTCGAAAATGTTTTTTCCTGATTCATTTCATAGGGAAAAAATAATTTCTAGTAAGAGTTGTGCTTTAAGTGTAGGTAAACCCAAAGTTATAAAATCGTGAAATGATTATATGGGGTTGGCAGAGTGTCGTGATTCACGGTACGCAATTTGAAGGCTGAGTTGCGAACCGATTCCCAACCAGGCGACTTCGTTTTTTTATCGAAGAACTTGGAGTTGCGGTTTCATTTTCAATTAGTGCAGAAGTTAGTTGTTTTTTTGCGACTGCGTGATAGTTTAGTCCAATGTGGGTTCATTTTCTACATCTTACTAGCCGATTGCGGGGATCCTAGAAGGGGATCCGGTCAACTCACGGCACATAGGGTTCTGCAGACAGTTGTCGGGCGCACCCGGGAAGTTTTAAGTCCCGTCAGCACATAATGAAAATAAACATTCACATTCAAATTCACAAAATTCGCATGAAATAAAAAGGCACCGATGAAATAGGATTTTGTATTCTTTTTTCGGGCGTCGGTCGACTCGTCGGCACATCGGGTTCTTTTTACACGCAAGAAAGCAAATTTTTCAATTTTTTGTTCGGCAAAACACAGAAGAAATCGATCTCTGACCTGTGTGCTTTTGTGTGCTCGTCGGTACATCGGGGTTTTGTTATAGAGAAGAAATAAAACTTTTTAGGCTTTTGTCGGGCGTCGGTTGACTCGTCGGCACAGAGGATTATGCAAACAGTTGTCGGGCGCACCCGGGAAGTTTAAGTCCCGTCGGCACGTCAAGTTATTTTTACACTTAAGAAATCAAGTTCTGTGCAGTCTTGTCCGGCAAAATACAGATATTCTTGGTATTCTCGTCGGCACATCAGGTTCTTTTTACTCGTAAGAAATCTAATTCTGTAAAGATTTGTTGGGCGCATCCATTAATTTTAAGCATCTTCGGCACATCTGCTTCTATTTACACGTAAGAAATAATATTTTGTATGGTCTTGCTAGACAAACCGCAGAAGATATCGAATTCTGAATGCCTGTGTCGTGCGTCGGTATTCTCGCCGGCACATCGCGTTCTTTTTGTACGTAAGAAATCGCAAGTCCTGCAAACATTTGTCGGGCGAACCAAGAAAGTTTAAGTGCCGTCAGCGCATTGGGATCTTATTAGACGCAATTAATCAAAATCAGTGAATTTTTATCGGGCATATCGCGAAAGTTGTCGTCTCGTCGGAAAATCTAGATGTTTCTAGACATAAGCACCCTTAATGTCTTTGAGGGAAATAAATAAATGAATGAATAAGAAATCAAATGACAGCAAAGCTTTGTCGAACGAAAACTGAAACTTTTAAAATTTTTTGACGAACAGATCTGTGATTTCACAGGTTGCCTTACTTTTATTTGGGATCGCAAAAAGGCGCTCTGCTCATAAGCGTTTCCACAAAATGTCGCCTGCGCCGCACTTCGTAGTATTCTCTGTTTGGAAGAACGGTGTTTAATTTTAGCTGGCGGCTGGCTTGACATTATTGGGGGTCTGAAACACATTAAAAACTAGAACTTGTATGGTAGGTATATATCATTTTTCCGGAAAAAGGCGGGTTTAAAAAAAAATCGCATGCGGCTCTAAGTTTTAGTTTGTTCTGGGTACAGTCTTGGAAGCTTCCCTTTTCAGCGAAATCTTCACTGAAGAACCGAAGTTGTGAATTTAGAAATACAAATTTACATTAAATGAATAATCTCAACTGATGCATTACAGTTAGTTTTACAAAAAAAAATCGCCTGCGACGAACCTCGTAGTGTTTTCTATTTGGAAGAACGTGTTTCATTTAGAACGTGTTTCGTGTTAGGATTGAAATTCTTAAGGGTTTGAAACACATTAACAGCTAGAACTTGTATGGTAGGTATAGCTAAATTTTCCGCAAAATAGGCAGCTTTAGAAATTTCACCAACAGGGCCTAGTTTTAACTTGTTTTTGGTAGCTTCGAAGCTTCGTCGTTGGAAGCTTCGTTCTTTAACAAAAGCTGAAATGATAAGCAAAAAATTTGAATTTTAATATACGAAATTACTTTTATACCGGTTCTATTCCATGCTGTCGAGAAATGCGGCAACGGCGTTTTTTTTCCGGCAAATTATAGTTATTATAGGACCATTGTAGTCCGTCGGCACAAACTGGACCCCCCCCCCCCCCCCCCCCCCCCCCCCCCCAAAGGAAAAAGGCTAGTGACATCCCTGGGGAAGTGGAGGGAATAAATATGTTCAGTTGTATCAACTGCTGGAGGCCGCTTTCTTTGGTCACATAAAGTAAAGGATTCCGTGCGTGGAATCCATTTTGTTTAGTTTTCAATATGTGCAAGTCGAATTTACGTGTTTCCAAAGTTGAGCGCGTTTGGAGAATCATCTACTTTCTACCCGCGTGTCATCTGTCGGCAGCCAAGGGAACTCTTAAGGTGGGAAATGGATCAGAATACTCTTGATGGCTATCATTCCTTGCCGAAGCAAAATCTCCGGCCTCTCAGGGTAGCTAGCGGAAGAAAGGCAGAAGTGTTGTCACAGCTGCTCCCAAAGATCGCGGTGATTGATTGACACAGCATTTGAGTCGTTGAGTTTGGGTCGCACGGACACGCTTACTCGTTCTTCCTGGGCATCACTAGTGTGTTTTGGACTTAGTCATATAGAGTAATCAGAAGCCATGGTATTGGAAGGCCGTCTTCCTTGTCCTAGGATTTCCGTGCTGGTTTTTGTGTTCTAGTTGGTTTCCTAAAAATTCTCGTGATAATTTGCATTCGTATTTGTTTTAATTGTTGAGGGGGGGGGGTTATTTTTTTTTTCACAAATCAATTTTAATGAATATCTGAAAATTGATTAAATCAACTTAATTTTACATACTGTTTGTCGTTTTTGTGTCATTTGTTTTTCCGTTTCCAGTAAATACTAATAATAATACAAATCAAGAGAAAAGGCTTTCGCCTCTAAATAACTCTAAGAAATTTTGAGCAGTCGAACTGACCAGATTTGAAAATCCCATCGACAGTGCACTTGAAACTATTGATCGATTCATTATTAACCGCGTCTTCGGTAAGGCTGTTCCAAGGATCAACAATTATGTTACCAAAACCCCACTTAAAACTGTCCTTGTGGAATCTTGATTTTGCAAGCTTGTACGCGTGCTCCCGATGATGACGGTTAATGCTGAATCTTACTAAATCAGTCACTTCAAAATTGTCATAATTTCTATTGATTAATTTGTATGTTTCAATCAGGTCTCGTCTAAAAGATCTGTATGCAATGGAGGGAAGGCACAACTTGGCTAATCTCACTTGGCAGGGAAGATCGCACAGATCTGGTACGAACTTCGTAGCTCTCCATTTAATTTTTTGGGAAGCCTCCATGTCACAATGTAGATGTTCCTTATCGTCTTATTCACAGTATAGGCTAGTATACCAAAGACATGCTCGATGATAGTTTAGAGTTTGTGTTGTTCACATCGTTTCTGAAGTAAAGAGTGACACGATCATTCTTTGCAGGTTTATTGCGAAGTGACGTCGTCAGAGCATTACCAGTATCGTTCAGCAAAAAGAAAAAATTATGGACTGCAGTACGCGGAACTGCTAATAGAAGAAGGTGAATATTATTTTATTATTTCTACTTGTAAGAAAAAATAAGGTTCCATGTACCGACTATGGATGCCCTGACAAAACTGAGGTAGCGTTCCAGTGAAGTTATTACAAGTTACGATGATAAGAGGAGGGGCGAGCCCCGTATTGTGGTAGCTATCCCGCTCTCCGGAACGAAAATAATAACAACGCGAACATACGTCATCACTCTTACGGTAGTTCCTGCAGAACCGATAGTTTTTATCAGTTACGATGCTCGCGACCATCCAAGTAAATTGTAGAGATCGTAACAGTTGGTGGAACGAAAATAATAAGTGGGAGGAGCCAATTTACTTATTACGGCAGGCTCTGGAACGGCAATAATAACAAGAATAGTCACGATCGTAACTAATAATAAGTCGCTGGAACGCTACCGTACGTATAGCTAGAGACGTCCGTCTACTTCCTTCTTCGCCGCTGCGCGTATCTGAGGAAAAGAACGTCGTAGGCTTGAATGATCCGCCGCTTCAACGAGCCCCGTGCGACGTCACAATGGTAGACAACCAATAGCCTGTTACTCACATTTCTTCTACGGGGCTTTACTGCGATGTCACTATTTTGTAGAGCTATCGAATTGTTAGATTTTTTGTGTTAAGGGCAATCAGATGAGCTGATCAAGGAATGTGTCATTCGTTTTTTGTTACAAAAATTCCGTCATGAGATACACCATTTTGAAATTTTTTAGGGGGTTGACAACTTCAGTAGTAAGGTAGGCTACACACTAGTTGCGTTCTTGATCCGAATTCTCCGCTCCGAATTCTCGCTTCTGAATTCTCGATTCTCGTACAAAATTATCGTTTTTGCTCCTCTGACTTCTCGATTCTCGCTTTTGACAAAAACACTAATTTTGCAGCTCGTCGCAACCCGGTACACCTGTATATGCAAGTAGAGAAATTGCAACATACCCGATGAAAAAGGATATTGCTACTCCATCATCACGGGATCATAACAAACAAAATTTACATTGGGAGGTATAGGACTTTCAACTTTGAAATTAAATTATCGGCGTCTTATTATCATTCTGAGCCAGAATTGGGCTATTCCTTAACCGTATAATTCTGTTTTTGCAAAAGAGTTTCCATGGAAGTAAGAGCTTGAAGGCATCAAAGTTTGAATACAAAACAGAGTCTCGAATCCTATTGGTCCATGATGACGCGAATTTGAAAAAAAATGTGTCGTAATTGACCAATAGGACGAGACTCCGTCTTTGTTTACAAACTTTGACGCCTTCAAGCTCTTACTTCCATGGAAACTCTTTTGCAAAATTATAAATTTACGGTTAAGGAATAGCCCAATTAATATTTCCAGCAAGTTCCTGGCTCAGAAGGATGATAAAACGCCGATAATTTAATTTCGAAGTTTAAAGTCCTATACTTCTTAATGTTAAATTTTTTCGTTACGATCCCGTCCTTTTTCGTCGGGTATGGTGCAATCTCTCTATTGAACATCCGAACTCTCTTGACCAACCAGGGAGGAGAACGGAGAGAGGAGAATCGACAATTCACCATCGGAGCAAATTTTCGATTCTGCAGAATCGCGTGGCTTTCCCCGTTCTCGATTCTGACAAAAACGCACGACAAGGAGAATTCACTTCATCTGAATAGTCCAAAAACGCGAAATACAAGCCGATTTCCATTGTGTAACATCTAGAGGAATTTCAAGTAACAATAGGCTGTTACACCATAATCATCTTTGACGATAAGGGGTTTGCAACTTTTGCTTGTTGGTGTACCTGTTATTTGGTTCCGGTATATTTGATGGTAAGAAAGGTAAAACATGTACCGTAGGATACTTGTAAGTAAAAGTCGGCTGTTAGGCTATAAACGCTTCTGCGATGAGTGGTTTATAACTTTGCTAGTTGATGTATTATACCTTCATTTATTGTTCGATGTCTATCACGGGGAGAGGGACATGTAAATAAAAATCTGTTCCTAGAGGGGGTTCATGAGAGGCTAGAAATTTGTGCAAATTGGTGCGCATTTCATTTTATCTCAATAACTCTGAGGGTAAGAAAATTCGTCTCCGTGGTTTACCACTGTAACCTAGAATTAAGTGTTTAGGCAAAGGCACAAGTGATAATCTGAAACAATGAAACTTTCGCAGCATTTGATTGAAGGTCATCTATGGCGTTTTGATCTTCAGAAGTTACGGATAGCTTTATATCTATTAGGTTGGGTAAGATAATGTTCCAGGTTTTCATCCGTCACGATGTCTACGATTGAAAAGGATAAAGGCTGTAAATTCAATTTAGCCCCTTCTTCCAATATCCTCTTGTCAACCGTGTATCATGTGATCACTGACTGTATTCTTCTTGAGCCGCGTTCGATTTAGCCTTGTCCCTGTCCTTTCGGCCAAATGCCGTTTTATTTAAGCTGCATTCGATTTGGGTTCTCCTTGTCTCGGTCCTGTCTTCTTGTTACTGCCCTGTCACGGTTTAAACCCGTTTTATTTAGCCTTGGACAAGCATCGCAAATAAAACGCAGTCGAGAAATCTACCCGAGACAGGACCGAAACTTGCTCCGAGAGCATGTCATCATTCACGGCGTCCTGTCTGACAGGGCACTGACAATTCTCAGCTGAGTTCAACGCTGTTAAATAAAACGGCATTTGGCTGACAGGACCGGGACAAGGCTAAATCGAATGCGGCTTTAACTGCCTTGTCCTCAGCTGAAAATTGTCAGTGCCCTGTCAGACAGGACGCCGTGAATGATGACATGCTTTCTCGACTGCGTTTTATTTGCGATGCTTGTCCGCTGAGTCATTCACCTGACAAGGCCAAGTAAAACGGGTTTAAACCGTGACAGGGCAGTAACAAGAAGACAGGACCGAGACAAGGAGAACTCAGATCGAACGCAGCTTTGGAGTATACCGTGTTGAAAGCTTTGATGGGTTGACAACTACAGCATTAACCGATAGCGAAGGAACAAAACCAAAGTGTTCACGTAACACTTAGGTCGGCGAATCCAAACAAAGGTTGCCACGACACTCCACGTTGTCCAGGCAACGTAGATCTAATTTTTGGGATCCCAAAAAGTAAGTGGAGGGACACATATGACATCGCAGAAGTTTTCCGTCTGTCCGTTCGTCTGTGAGCACGATAACTCTCGAAGATATTTTGATGAAACTTAGTGTGAGGATTCTTTGGGTCAAGTGTAAGGTCAAGTTCGTAAATGGGCTCTGTAGCCCTACATTTAGGGGTGGGGGTTCAAATTAAATGGCAAACAAAATATTTTTAAACATCCAATATGATAGTCGACTATGAAGTAAGAAGACATGCTGAACACGATGATGAAAATAATTTTCTCGCCTGACAAGTAGTTCATCCGGAATCCGGCAAAACCGGAAAGTCTGTGAAAAGTAAAAGTTTTTTTTAATGTTGATTAGACGTTCGACTTAATGGTAAGAAGAACTACTTGTCCGGCGAGAAAATAATTTTCATATTCGGATTCAGCCATTTCCTCCTCTCCTTAAATCGAACCTCTAAATAACTTCAGAATAAACTTTGTTTTTGACAAATTTTGCGGTTTTTGCCGGATTCTCGGTGAACTATCTGTCCGGCGAGAAAATAAATTTCATATTCGGATTCAGCATATTTCCGAACCTCTAATTCGGCTATCTCATTAGCTTTTAAAAAACATTTGTGTCGCCCCTTAATTTGAAACCCCTCCCCTAAATATAGAGCTGTGGGACCCATCTGAACTCGACCTTTCCCTTGACCCACTGAATCCCCGCACCAAGTTTCATCAAAACTTCTCACTCCCTTCGAAAGTTATCATGATGACAGACGGACGGACTGACGGACAGACGGACGGACGGACAACTTTTGCGATGTCATAGGTATCCCTCCACTTACGTTTTGGGATCCCTAAAAGCTACTGTGGTCGTACAAGATTTAAAATTTCCTTGGAAGTTTCAGTGTTTTTACGTTAGCGTTTTAATTGACGGAGAACTATTGCACTTTTCTCCCTTCACGTCGTACTTATAATAGTAATTTATTCTACTTTACTAGGATTTCAGTCCTTTCTCGCGCTCGAGATTCTACACGTCATGAGTGTAACCTATCTTCTCTACTAGCATTACAATGATTAACACGTTTGCCACGTTTATTCTCTTTACGTAAAGTGTCAGGCTCCTGACCATTGTTTTCGAGATGCTCATTAGTCCGAAGACCGAATATACAAATTTTGCCAAGTTTTTCATTCAAGACAAGGGACGAGGAACGAGGCTAAAAACAGCCGAACCCTTCTGTAGTTTTCTGAAAATAGTCGATTGCCTCAGAACATCTTAGCAGAAACAGTATATAATTATAATAACAATTTATTGCTGCCCGCAACAATAAAAAGCATAATTTGTAACAAACAGACAAAAAAGAAAACAAATAAGAACAAGACCAAACGTTTGGATGGGATCCCAGAAATTTAATATTTGATCCAGACAATTGGGTCTTGCAGAGATCCAGTCTTCGCCAGACACCTTGAGCACTTTACTAATGAAACTAGAAACAGATTAAGGCAAGTTCCAAGTTCAAATTTGGATACACTATACGTGTTTACCCCTATAGCCTGCGTCAAATCTCGACTTTGACGAAAGTTCCTGCCTTACTTCTGCCAAATTTCCGGTGTCTGCCGGATTCCGGAAGAACTACTTGTCTTTCACGAAATTGAAGTTCAAAAACCGATTCACTTATTTCTGTACCCCTCTTTCGAACCTCTAATCAACTTCAGATTGAAATTTTACTTTTAACAAATTTTCCGGCTTTGGCCGGATTCCGGGTGAACTATTCTTGTTCAGCATGTCTTCATACCCCTTAATCGACTATCTCATCAGCTTTTGAAAAACATTTTTTGTTTGCCCCTTCATTTAAACACGTCTCCCTCCCCTAAATATACAGCTCTGAGGCCCATCTGCGAACTTGACCTTTCCCTTAACCCAAAGAATCGTCACACCAAGTTTCATCAAAACATCTCATTCCCTTCGAGAGTTACCGTGCTGACAGACGGATAACTTTTGCGAAGTCATAGGTATCCCTCCAATTACCTTTTGGGATCCCAATCAATAAGTATAGATAATAGGCGTCAGGACTGACTGAGTAGGATTGGCGACAAGCCCGAAACTGTATCTGAGGACACTTTCGGCTGGGCGCCTATATGATTGATGATGATGATGATGATTTATTGATCCACCAAAATTGATGATAATAAGATAAATAACTATATAAATACACAAATCAAACAAACATTAGACCGAACTCTAATCCATTGGAACGACTAAAATAAACAACAACGCATGAAAATGGCGAAGGCAGATTAAACACCACAAACAATGACAAAAACTTTAAAAACACTTTAAAAACATTAAAATTCAAAAAAAAAAAAATTCAAAATTTAAAACAAAACAAAACAAAAAAAAATCATAAAAATAATTTACCGCTCATGGAGGAAAGAAATTCCCACAAACGGAGGCGGAGTGCGCTATACCTTTATTTCTTCGGTTACACGCAGCCGATCCTAATGGGGGAAATATATAAGACATGAGGTAGAGCACGAGCATTAAACAACCGGGTCAAAATGTAACGGTTAACACTACTTGTAAGAGTTGTGTGAGAAACTGCTTTTCTGTAACCAGCACACATATTTTTGCACATTTTTCGCATAAGGAGTGTGCGAGTAGATTTGCTGTCTGTACCTTGTTAGATCGATACATAAATGTAACAGAACTAACATGGGGTTGTGAACGGTCGTGATTCAATCTGTTTGCGCATACTGTACTAATTTTAATCTAAAATAAACATATCGGCTATGTTGCGTAGCATTTTTTCGGCTTCTTCTGGCGGGATGCAAACATCCCTTTGGTTCCAGAAGCCAAAATATAAGCTAGTTTGGTGGAGGAGAACAGCCACAATGTTTTTTTTCTGGTTTCAAAAAATTGACGACGAAAATATTGACAAAACAGCGCAATTGCTAAAAATCAGATTTGAAGTTCTTTGTCCATTAGTGTTTATCTTGAACGCCGATGTCAAATGTCTTTTTTATATTTATCTTTCTCCCAGAAGACGAAGAAAAATCAGTGGATAAAATCGACCGCGAAGATCTGCACATACAGCCGTTTGATCTTCTTTCTATCGCGCGTCAAGTGACACTTGGAATGGTAAGAAATTTCTGTTTACTTCTTTTCAATGGGACACTTAACGACGAGATGAGGAAGTGCTTAAAGCTTAGTGTTGATTCTGCGTCGTAAATCCTTGTTTGTATTTCTCTTGCATGTATACATCATCTCCCGTTAAGCAGGATGTTACGTCCAGAGAAGTAAGCTGGGATTGACTAAAAGCGGGAAGGGAAGGGCATGGTGCACGAGAAAAGCAGGAAGGCATACTAAAACCAGGAAGGGCATACTAAAACGAGGAAGGATGTAGATAGTTGCCGAACCCTTAAAGACTATTAATTTAGAATCCATAATTTCTTTCCTCGTTTTAGTACTTCAAGGTACTATCCGTGACAAGCTACTCAAATGAAGAATGAAAAGATTAATTATAATTTTGATAGTTGCCGACCCCTGACTAGACTAAGTAAGGATACTGAAACGAGGAAGGAAGAGTGAACTTTGAAAAGTTCCCGACCCCTCAACGAATACTAAACAGAGGAAGGGAACGGTGCAGCTTTCCAGTTTTTCGCAGCCTTAATAACTGAAAAACAGGAGCTACTAGCTCATATGGCACTTGTTACGACTAGGCGGTACAAGAAAGTAGATGAGAACGTCACAAAATACACCCGCCATCCAAAAACGCGGTTCGGAAATAGAAATAGGATATTTAGTTTTACTGAATTCTGAGCAATTTCGACATCGTCTCGGATTATCTGTAGCAAATGCGCATGGCTGTCCAAAATTCCAAGTTTCAGCCCAAAAATCCACTCTTTTGTTCCCTAGATATACGACACGATTTCCGGTACTCCCTCCATCTCCCCCTACCGTGGCCCCCCTACCGTTGAGTCCGAAAGGTCGGACTAAAAATTTAATTATCTAAAGCATCTTCTTTTATACCATCTATCAAGTTTCAATAGAATCTGAGCATTTTTGGAAAATTCCTGTACCCCCCCCCTCCCCCTCCGTTGTCGGATCTGGTTCGGACCCTAAAATATGTCATCTAGGGTATATTCTCTCTCTACTTTCCAAGTTTCATTTGAACTGATGCACTCGTTTGACCCCTATGCGAGCCTCAAAGTTTCCGGCAACCTCCCTCCAACTCCCCCCACTGTGACCGAAGAGGACATGGAAACATAAACGTCGTATCTCTAAATCCGCTCTTCCCGTCCATCAAGTTTTACTGAAATCGGAGCATAGCCTATCTGCAAATTTCCGGCAACCCCTCCCCCCCCTAACTTGGCCGAATCCGGTCCGGACGCCAAACAAAAAATCTAGGCCGTATAAACTCGGCACTGTCGAACTTGCACTCATTCGGTCCATCCGTTTGGTTTTTGTGCATGTCAAAAGTCCCCCCCCCCCCCAATTCCCCCAACCGTGGTCGCATGTAGTTTAAACGCATGTTTTAAATGTCTAGGTCATCGACTTAAGTTTCACCCATTAAGTTTCACTTAAAGCAGACCACTATTTCGCAATTTGCTTCTCCCAAAAATGATCGGATCTAGGAACGGTAGTTTCCGGGGGTATGTCGTGTCAGGTTCTTAAGTCAATCAAGTCGGGTGAGTAATATGCTTGCAAGGTTTCGTTGTCTAAGTACATCTGGAACTATTCTAACTCGCGATTACCGGAATTCCAGGACCCCCCCCCCCAACTCCCTCCACAGAGCCCCGAAACCATCTGGCTCCGTCAATTTCGTATCTAGGTATAATGCTTGTTCTCTCGATTAAGTTCCGTCCCAATCCCTCTTCTTTAAGCGTTTCTTGATTCCCCCTCCCCATCCCCCACAGGTATCGGACCCGACCCGGACTTGACACTGAACACTGAGGCCATAGCTCTTTCCATTTGACAAGTTTTATTCAAATCCGATCACCAGTTCAAAAGTTATGCATGCCACTAGATTCCGGACTCCCCATTATCTACTCCCCCCCCCCCGTTGTTTCCCCGTTATTGTCCTAGCACATCAGGAAGTATGCCGAAATCGCGTAATCGCTAGAAATCCGGACCCCCCCCCCCCTCCCAATACCCCCGCAGTGCCCGGATCCGGACCGGTTATGCTAATGACATATATAGGACATGTGGTTGTCCTTCCCACCAAGTGTCAACCCGATCCCTCCAGTCTAAGCGTTTCTCAAGATTTCCGGTTCCCTCCTCCAACTCCCCCCCCCCCCCCAGTGTCATCGAACCCGGTCCAGAATTAAAGTGGGAAGTTTGAGACAGGAGGTCATCCTCAATATCAACTTTCATCAAGATCCGATCCCCTGTTCGCAAGTTAAAAATACCTCAATTTTTGGGCTTCCCCTTCCCCCCACTCTCCCCCCAGATGGTCGGATCGGGGAACGACTATGTATTATTTAATCTGATCGGGTCCCTGACATGCTGCCAGTTTTCGTCGTCCTATCACATCAAGAAGCACCAAACTCGCGGGATCACTAAAAATTCGGCCCCCCCCCCATTTCCGCCAAAGTGAGCGGATCCGTTCTGGTTATATAAGTCAGTGCTTGTTCTTTCCACTAAGTTTCATCCGGTTCTCTCCACTCTGAGTTTTTTCCAAGATTTCCGGATTCCCCCTCCAACTTCCCCCAATGTCACCGGATCAGGTCTGAATTTAAAATGGAACGTCCAAGACACGATGTCCTTCCATATGTCAAGTTCCATTAAGATCCGATCACCAGTTCGTAACCTAAAAATATCTCATTTTTTCCAGTTTTTTCCGGATTCCCCCTCCCTCCACTCCCCTCCAGATGGTCGAATCGGGGAAGCGACTATTTCTAATATAATCTGGTCCGGTCCCTGATACGCCTGCCAAGTCCTAGCTTATCTGGAAGTGCCCGAAACAGCAAAACCGGGACCGACAGACCGACTGACGGACAGAAATAACAATTGCTGTATGGCATTTGGCCGAAGGGCAAGTGCCATAAAAACGCACATACGTTCATTTCCTTCAAGTTTGCAACTAGCAAGTGATCAAAACTTTGCACCTGGATACGATTCGACGACGCGGGGATTCTTAATTTCTATCCAGAGCATCGTGAATCATCACTGAATTATTACCAATTGTAATATCTGTTAGTTGACTATAGTTTTATGTTTGATCCGTAACTAGGCTTAAGCTTACGTTCTCTTGCGCTTACTTGGCGAACTTAGTTTTCATCAAGAACAAATAACCAAAGTAGAACCTCCGTCTTTGGTTCTATGCACCGACTGTGGATGCCTCGACAGACTTGAGCAGAGGTAGAGCTACTTGCTGAGAGTTGATGCCCGTCTACTTTTGAGACTTGCTCATTTGAGAGGAAAAGACCGTAGCATGCGTGTGACTCTGCAACGCCTCACACTTGACGTCACAATGGCGTAAGCTGTCTGTTTATTCTCGATTTTTCTTCTCCGGAGCTGTACTGGGATGAGCTGTTTGAAGAGATAACGAATACTCTAAATGACTAAGTTCAAAACACGCTAGTGATCATCAGGAAGAACGGGAAAAGGTCGCGCTAACGACTCAAACTCAACAACTCAAATCCTGTGTCAACCAAGCAGGGCGATCGTTGGGGACAGATGTGGTGCACCTTCCGGCTCTTCCGCTAGGTACATGGCGATTTTGCATCGGCTAGGACAGTTGGTCATCAAGAGTGTTGTCATGCACCGCTTAGCTACTATTCCTCCGCTCGTTTGCATGGGGAATCGTCCGTTTAACTCCGCATGAGCTGTAGTACAGCGATCGGGAGATGGGGGTTCTACGTCTTATTTGTTCTTGGTTTTCTGTTGTTACTCCCTCAGGCGATGATTATCATTTGGGCTTTACTTCATTACTTTTTATCATCAGCAGGACTAATTGCCGCACAGTCTGCGTAGGCCTGTAACGACTTTATCGGTTAATTTTACTGATGGGAAAATGTCAGTGCCTTGAAATTTGATTACTTTGTTCCGAATCAGAATCGTGATGAGAAATAGAATAAAGCACGAGCATGACTACTGTTGAATAATTTGAAAGTCTCAAGAATCCAGTGACAAAGAATTACATTTCTTGTTTACTGCAGTTATGCTCTTGGGCAGTTTGTCATAAGTTCTTCGATCATTCAGTCATTCAGGGACGAAATCGCAGATTACTGTATGTCGCTTGCGTTTCAGGCATTTTATTTCAATTATTTCAAAGTTTAACTGAGAAGGCAGCTTATTTTTGGGATCCCAAAACGTAAGTGGAGGGATACCTATGACATCTCAAAAGTTGTCCGTCCGTCTGTCCGTCTGTGCGCGCCATAACTCTCGAAGGGAATGAGGTATTTTGGTGAAACTTGGTGTGAGGATTTATTGTGTCAAGGGTAAGGTCAAGTTCGTAGACGGGCTCTGTAGCCCTATATTTAGGGGTGGGAGAGGGGGTTCAAATTAAGGGACAAACAAAATATTTTTAAACAGTTAATGTGATAGTCGATTATGGTGTAAGAAGGCATGCTGAGCACGATAGTGAAAATCATTTTCTTGCCAGACAAGTAGTTCGTCCGGAATCTGGCAAAAACGGAAAAGTTTGTTAAAAGTAAAAGTTGTATATGAAGTTGATTAAATAGTCGATTTGAGGGTAAAAAGACATGCTGAACACGATGAAGAAAACCATTTTCTCGCCGGACAGCTAGTTCGCCGGAATCTGGCCAAATCCGGAAAATTTGTTAAAAGCAAAAGTTTGATTAGATGACAGATTAAGAGGTAAGAAGAGAGGCTGAGTCTGTATATGACAATCATTTTTTAACCGGACATATTATTAGAAGTAAAAGTCAAACTTTTATTCAAAGTTGATTAGATGCTGTGTTTGTTCCAACATCAACGCGACGCTGGATTTGTTTCTGAATTTTGTTTTTGGGATCCCAAACGTAAGTGGAGGGATATCTATGACATCGCAAAGTTGTCCGTCCGTCCGTCTGTTCCGTCTGTCCGTCCGTCCGTCTGTAAGCACGATAACTCTCGAAGGGAATGAGATATTTTGATGAAACTTGGCATGAGGATTGTTTGGGTCAAGGGTAAGGTCGAGTTCATAGATGGACCCTGTAGCCCTATATTTGGGGGTGGGGGAGGGGGTTCAGTTTAAGGGACAAACAAAATATTTTTAAACAGATAATGTTATAGTCTATTATGAGGTAAGAAGACATGCTGAGCACGATGGTGACAATCATTTTCTCGCCGGACAAGTAGTTCGTCCGGAATCCGGAAAAAAACGGAAAGTTTGGTAAAAGTAAAAGTTTCATTTGAAGTTGATTAAATGTTTGATTTAGGGGTAAGAAGACATGCTGAGCATGATGGTGAAAATCATTTTGTCGCCGGAAAAGCAGTTCGTCCGGAATCCGGCCAAAACCGGAAAGTTGGTTAAAAGTAACAGTTTCATTTGAAGTTCATTAAATGTTTGATTTATGGGTAAGAAGACATGCTGAACCCGATGGTGAAAACCATTTTCTCGCCGGACAACTAGTTCGCCTGTAATCCGGCCAAAACCGGAAAATATTTTAAAAGTAAAAGCTTTATCTGGAGTTGATTAGATGATATATTTAGGGGTAAGAAGAGACGCTGAGGCTGTATATAATGATCATTTTTTACCCGGACATATAATTAGTCCGGAATCCGGTTGTGCCCGCATTTTTTTTAAGTCAAAATTGATTTAAAGTTGATTAGATTTCCTTATAGGGATTAGGAGATATGCCGGCTTCGTTTCTGAATTTTTCTTTTTTTGCTGGACTAGTAGTTCGCTCGGAATTCGGGCGAAACCGCAAATTTGGCAGTAGTAAAGCAGGAAGTTTCGGTCAATATCGTCAAAATAGATATGGCTTATAGAGGTATAGATAGGTAGATAGAATATCTGAAGTCGGTTTTCTCTGATGAGTAGCCTGGCGAAGACAGGACCGAATTGTCTGGATCAAATCTTAGATTTTTGGGATCCCATCGACACTTTTGGTCTTGTTTTGCTGGACTAGTAGTTTGCTCGGAATTCGGGCGAAACCGGAAACTTGGCAGAAGTAAAGCAGGAAGTCTCTGTCAGTATCGTCAAAATAGATATGGCTTATAGAGGTATATCTGAACTTGGTTTTCTCTGATGATTAGCCTGGCGAAGACTGGATCTGACGAAGACAAGACCCTATTGTCTGAATCAAATATTAGAATTTGGGATCCCGTCGACACCTTTGGTCTTCTTACATATGATATCTGATATTTTGACCCATTTAATGGATTTTGTATTTCTTCACAAGGGACTCTAGTATAACTTTCAGATTGTGCGCTGCTTGCACGACAACACCAGACACCCAGAAGCGGAGAGCTGGAATTTCCACAAAGGCCTGAACTTCCAGGGTTAATGATGCTAAGCTCGTAAATGCCGGACGCCTTTAGAAAGTAGAAAAATGATGTTGAGATATGTCTTGCTAGGAATCTGACATTTGATTTTATTTTTCGTCAATTGCTTACATCTGTAGTTGGTAATAAATTTCAAACGCAGAGGGACAAGCACTTAGATGTACCACAAGTCCTAAAGAAAAATTCCCATTCCACCGATTCCATCATTTGATGGAATCGGTGATATGTGGATAACGGACAAACGAAGTAACGCATTTGTATCGGGTTTTCAGGCCTATTTAAGTTAGTAAGATGTGTAACTAGACTGTCAGATCTCAGCCCTACTCGGTTAGACTTTGAGAAAAGTCATACTTATATTTTTACCTCGGCTGTTTAAGTATCATATTTTGGTTTTCGAAATTCCTCCTGGATTTCGAACTGCCTTTCAGTTTCAGCCTACAAAATTCTTTTTTTTTTCTTTTTTATATAGTGAAGGTGCGACAATGTAGACGGTTAACACAGATTCACATTCCCATGTTATATGTTATGTGGATACCGATAATATTTATGTTACGACCCTTGCAAGTGTTAATACAACGTTGAACACCAGGATGCACGTCAAGGTGTTAAATGTTGTAAAAGCTCTAACAGTGTAGTTTCACAGAAAAGCAGAGAAGCGTTCTCAGAATTAGATAAGACGTCGATAGTTTTAATTTTATACTTAGCGGTTCCATCTTGTGTTTTTTTTCATCTCGTCGTGCTCCAAGTGGTGATAAAGCGAATGATTATAGTAGTATAATTGTGAGTAGTCGTGATCACCGGCATTCCGGGAAACCCCATCCAGCGTCACCCAAAATGCCCGGTCCGGTCCTATTGGGTCAGTAATGTATCTAGGGTTAATGCTTATTGTCCCCACCAACTTCCATCCCGATCCATCAGATCTAAATAGTTGCGTTTTTGCAGATACCATGGTATCTGATACCACGGTCAAAAAGCGTTTTGCAGTTATCGTGGCATCTGGCCAGTTAGCTTGGTATCTGATATTCAGATATTACGGTCCGACCGTGGTATCTGAAAGGTCATCTCACTCACTTTCGTAAAATTTTGTGAGATTGGTGAGAAAGAAGCTTACCACTTAGTGATGTGACTGAATATCTGTTTTTGGGATTCCAGAACGTAAGTGGAGGGATACCTATGACATCGCAAAAGTTGTCCGTCTGTCCGTCTGTGCGCACTATAACTCTCGAAGGGAAAGAGATATTTTGATGAAACTTGGTGTGAAGATTCTTTGGGTCAAGAGTAAGGTCGAGTTCATAGATGGGCTCTGTAGCCCTACATTTAGGGGTGGGGGAGGGGGTAAATTAAGGGGCAAATGAAAGATTTTAAAAAAGATAATGTGATAGTCGATTATGGGGTAAAGAGACATGTTGAACACGATGGTGAAAACCATTTTGTCATCAGACAAGTCGTTCGCCCGGAATCCGGCGGTAAGAATTTATAGGTAAGAAGACATGCTGAAGACGATGGTGAAAACCATTTTTTCGCCGGACAAGTAGTTAGTCCGGAATCCGACCAAAACCGGAAAGTCTGTCAAAAGTAAGAGTTTTATTTGAAGTTGATTAGATGTTCGATTCAAGGGTAAGAAGACATGCTGAAAACGAAGGTGAAAACCATTTTCTCGCCGGACAAGTAGTTAGCCTGGAATCCGGCCAAAACCAGAAAGTTTGTTAAAAGTAAAAGTTTTATTTGGAGTTCATTAGATGTTCGATTTAGGGGTAAGAGGACATGCTGAACACTTATGTGAAAAAAATTTCTACCCCGACAAGTAGTTCGCTTGGAATCCGGCCAAAACTGGAAAATTGTTAAAAGTTAATTTTTATGGCACTTGAGCTTACTCAAGTGCCATATAGCGATTGTAATTTCTGTCCGTCAGTCGGTCTGTCGGTCCCGGTTTTGCTAGTTCGGGCACTTCCAGATAAGCTAGGACGATGAAACTTGGCAGGCGTATCAGGAACTGGACCAGATTAAATTAGAAATGGTCGATTCCCCGATCCGACCATCTGGAGGGGAGTGGAGGGAGGGGGAATCCGGAAAAATGAGATATTTTTAGCTTACGCACGGGTGATCGGATCTTAATGAAACTTGATATGTGGAAGGACTTCGTGTCTCAGACCCTCCATTTTAAATCCAGACCGGATCCGGTGACATTGGGGGGAGTTGGAGGGGAAAACTGGAAATCTTGGAAAACACTTAGAGTGAAGGGATCCGGATGAAACTTGGTGGAAAGTACAAGCAAAAGTCCTAGATACGTGACTGATATAACCGGAACGGATCCGCTCACTTTGGGGGAGTTGGGGGGGGGGGGGGGGGGGGAAGTCCGAATTTGTAGTGATCCCGCGAGTTCCGTGCTTCCTGATGTGCTGGGATGGTGGAAATTGGCAGGCATGTCTGGGACCCGACCAGATTAAATAGGAACTCGTCCCCGATTCGACCATCTGGGGGGGGGGGGGGGAGTGAAGGGAGGGTGAAGCCAAAATTTGAGGTATTTTTAGCTTGCGAACGGGTGATCGGGTCTTGATGAAGTTGATATTTAGGATGACCTCGTGTCTCAGACATCTCACTTTAAATTTGGACCGGATCCGATGACACTGGGGGGAGTTGGAGGAGGGAGCCGGAAATTTTGAGAAACGCTTAGAGTGGAGGGATCGGGATGAAACTTGGTGGAAAAAAACAAGCACAAGTCCTAGACACGTCATTGACATAACCGGAGCGGATCAGGGCACTGTGGGGGAGTTGGGGTGGGGGTCCGGATTTCTAGCGATCCCGCGAGTTCGGCATACTTCCTGATGTCCTAGGGCGATGAAACTTGGCAGGTATGTCAGGGATCCAAACAGATTGACTTGAGAACAGCCGTTTCCCCGACCCGGCGATCGTGGGGGGAGTGGGTGGATGGGGAGTCCGGAATCTAGTGGCGTGCATAACTTTTGAACGGGGGATCGGATTTGAATGAAACTTGTCTGGTGAGCTATCACCTCGGACGTTCAGTGTCACGTCCGGGTCGGGTCCGATACCTGTGGAGATGGGGGGGGGGGGGGGGTGTGTAAAACTCGAGAAACTCTAAAAGCAGAGGGATTGGGACGAAACTTAATGGATGGAACAAGCATTAGGCCTAGATGAAATTGACGGAGCCAGATGGTTTCGGGGCTCTGTGGGGGGAGTTGGAGGGGGTTTCCTGGAATTCCGGTAGTCGTGAGTTAGAGTAGTTCCAGATGTAAAACGACAACGAAACTTTGCAGGCATATTAGCGACCCGAATTATCTTGACTTAAGAACCTGACACAACATACCCCTGGAAACTTCTGTTCCTAGATCCGAGCGTTTTTTGGGGAGCAAGAGAAGAGAAATATGGAAATTGATATCTATAAATTGCAAACGAGTGGTCTGATTCGAGTGAAACTTCATGGGTGATACGAATCGATGGCCTCGACATGTAAAACATGCGTTCGAACCATATGCGACAACGATTAGGGGGATTGGGGGTGGGGGGGACTTTTGACATGCACAAAAACAGAACGGATGGACCGAATGAGATGCAAATTCGACAGTGCCGAGTTTATGCGGCCTAGATTTGTTATTTTGCGTCCGGGCCGGATTCGGCCAAGGTAGGGGGGGGGGTACTGGAAACTTGCAGATAGGCTATGCTCCAATTTCAGTAAAACTTGATGGACAGGAACGGGGAATTCAGAGATTGGGCCCGAACCGGCTCCGACAACGTTGGTGGGAGGGGGGGGGGGGGTACCGGAACTTTCCAAAAATGCTCAGATTCGAGTGAAACTTGATAGATAGTATAAAAGAAGATGCTTTAGGTGGTCGATTTTTTTTATTCCAAACCAGACTCGGCCACGGTAGGTGGAGATAGAGTGAGTACCGGAAATCGTGTACCACGTCTCGGGATCAAACACATGGATTTATTGGGATGAAAGTTTGAACAGCCATGTGCATTTGCTACAGACAATCGACACGATGCCGGAACTGCTCAGAAATTAGTGAAACTAAATATCCAGATCCAGATAACCGGTTTTACGCACCTGTAGCATGAGACGCGAAAACTCTTTCGGAGCAGAAGGAACACGGAAAATAGTGAAATATGGCAAATGCAAAGATTAGTGAGGTGTCGTTCTTGTACAGCCTACTCGTACAAGTGCCATATGAGCTCGTAGCTCTTGTTTATTTGAAGTTGATTAGATGGCGAGTCAGATGGCGTTGGAAAGCAAGGTTGCTAATATTTAACAATTGTGAAAAGTGGTCCAAAAGCTGTTACACAAGAGCAAGAAAGCGGTACACGTAAAAAGAACAATCTGGCAAGTGGTCCTACAGACATTTTGAAAGCTTGCTCAGTACAAATTGTAGTAACTTACCAGGAATCAGTCAGATTCATTTCCGGAAATTAGTTGCGACATCTAGGGGCAGAAACTGCCACGACTGTTTACGAGGTAGTTCCGCGAAGCCCGTAAGATAGCGCAGTTATCAAAATTATCATGTCTGAGCCCCACGCTACCTCATCAAACGAAATAAAGTCGACTATGCGCGAAGTCTTGAGTGAGTTCAAAGCGGAACTGAAAGTGGAACTGAAGGCCGAATTCCGCGAGGAACTTGATTCTCAGCTTAGACCAACCATTGAACGTTTGAGAAAGCTTGAGGTATCTAATGTGAACATGTCCTCAGTGCTAGAAAGACTGCAATATGCTGAGAAGAGGGCAGATGCCCTAGAAACGGAGTTGAGAAAAGCTAACATAGTGATCCACAACCTAAGACCAATCCCTCCATCACATTCACTCGGGGAAGAAATCTTTGACTTTTTCAACTGGTGCATGCCCGGTCTCAGAGTATCGCAGTCTGACATCCGAGAAGTCTACCGTCTGAGGTCCGGCCCGGTTATACTTAAGCTGAATTCAGTTGATCTTCGCAATGCCATACTAAGGAATAGTCACGCTACGCGTAAAGAAGGGGTCAGCATCACGCCCGACTATTCGGTGGCTCAGCGGGAAGCGAGGAAAAACCTGAAGCCGCTTTTGAGTGAGGCAATCGCTAAAAAAAGCCAAGTAAGATTCCGAGATGATAAGCTATTCATCGATGGGAAGCTGTTTATGTGGGATGCGGCAGAGAAGATAGTTAAAGAAGTTTCGCAGGCAAACCGGATCCCTCGTGCGGCCCCCCCAATTCCCAATCCCTTCCCAGCGTCTGAGCCACTCCCAAACCCAAGCATATCTGCCAGCATTGAAACGCCAGCGGCTTCGGGTAGGATTAGCCGCGAAGTGGTTCCGACAGCCCATCACGGGGATTCGTCTGGGAACGAAAGTGCGACATCTACGGAAACGGTGACAGAGAGATTTCAGAGAGTCCGAAAACGTAACGAAGTGAGTCCCCTCGACGCCCAAAACGGGGGTAGTATGAGAAAGCGCCAAGGCAGGGGTTCCGATAGAAGTTGGAGTGGCAACATGGGAGAAAGCAGCCGTGCCCGTGGAAGAGGACACGCTGGGAGCCCTTGGGCTCAACACAGGCCAATGACTCATGGTTATTACAACCTGTCTAACGAGAATGTTGATGTTGACTTGGAAGAGTATTAGGAGGTTGGCCATACGCAGAATATCGGTTTAGTGACTTGGAACGTCCAAGGGCTTAGTGCGAAGCTGGAATATGTCATGAAGGAGTTGGGTCAGTTTGATGTCGTTTCTCTTGTGGAAACGTGGCACAGTGAAAATAGTATCCCAGTGTTGAAAGATTTTATAGTAGAAAGTGTAAATCGCCAAGAATCCAAAAATATGAGAACATATGGAGGTGTGATGATGCTGCTGAAAATTAGTTCGTTTGAAAGAATCTCCCGACTAAAAAGTAGATCGGAGAATTTAGTTTGGGTTCGAGTGAAGTGCAAAAATGGTAGTTCCCTATTGATATGTTCGGTTTACGTTCCGCCCCAAAATAGCTCGTACCAGGGTGAAGATGTCTGGGAGATTTTAGAAGATGAATTAAATAAGTTTAGAACTCGTCATAGTAAAGATAGGCTAATTTTGTGCGGTGATTTTAATGCGTATACAGGGGCAGAACAAGAGCTACCGGGGGAGACTGTCCCTGAAATTGATCAAGTGACCCCGCTGGCGTTTAAGATACCAAGGACGAGTAGGGATGATAAGAGAAAAATTAACAAGTGGGGTAGGAAGCTGTTGGATCTGTGTGCAGAGATGGGCTTGGTTATAGGTAACGGTCGGTTCGGAAAAGATAAGTTTTGCGGTGATTTTACTTGTTTTTCAGGTACGAAACCCAGTGTTATTGATTACGTGTTGGTAGATTGCCGCCTGGAGTTGGACCGAATTGATGTAGGGGTATTAGAACTTATTGGTTCTGACCACTTAGGGTTAGGGCTAGAGCTAGTATTAGTTGGAAAAAGAGAGAGGTTTGAGGTAAAAAATCATTCTAATTTTAAACCTAGGATAAATTTGAAGTGTGATTGGAAGGTAGAAGATGCAGGAGCAGCGGCTGAGGCTCTATCGATGTGTAATGTGGATGATCGGGTGTTAGAAATTTCGGAGAATAGTGAGTCACCGGATGAAATGATCGAACAGGTGATCAATCTTATCCATGAGTCTCTAGATCCGTTAGAGGTAAGTAAAAAGAACGTAAAGAAAAACAAATGTTGGTTTGATGAGGAGTGTGTCCTAGCAAAAAGAGATTTAATCAGTTCTTTCAAAAATTTAAGAAAGCATAATTCACAGCAGGCTTTAGATATGTATAGAGAAAGGAGGAAATCATATAAGCGTTTACAGAAAGTGAAGAAGCGGGATTCAGATGAGCAAGAGAGACAGAAAGTTAAGAAATCGTATATAGAGAGTAATATGAAATCTTTTTGGAAATTAGTTAGGGGACAGTCAGGTAAGTCGGAATGTAATAAGACTCCTGATCCAAATAGTTGGCTAGAATACTTTAGTGAAAATGAAAAGGAGGAACCTAATATGGATAGTTGGTATAAGGAAGAGTTTGGTGATATTAAAAAGGAATCAGGGTTCCCATTAAAAGAGCAGGATTATAATTTGATAGGAAAGGTAACTACGGAAGAGGTGGCTGAGGCAATTAAGAAAATGCAAGGAAATTCCGCGCCAGGTATGGATGGAATCCCCACTGGAGTTTTTAAAAGATTCCTGGGAGTGTTTATGCCGGTATTAATGTCAATTTTCAACTTGATAGTTAGTTCAACTGAGTGGCCTATGAATTGGAGAACTTCAGTTATTTGCCCAGTTTTTAAAAAAGGTGACCCTGAACTTCATGAAAACTATAGACCGATTTCTTTAGCTCCGTGTATAAGTAAGATTCTTGAAAAGATTATGGATAATAGGTTAACCAGTTGGATCAAGGCTGGCCGGATATTTAGGGAAGAACAGGCCGGTTTTCGAGAAGGATATAGTGCGGTAGATAGGGTATTTGTATTGAAGTCGTTAATAGAGCGCCATGGTAGAGGTAAGAAACGGCTGTTTGTGGCTTTCCTGGACTTGGAGAAAGCATTTGATAAGGTAAACCGGATTCTTCTTTGTCTTGAGTTGTTAAGAATAGGCCTTCCGAGGCTGACAGTTAAACTGATAGCGGACATTTATAAACTAAGTTGGTGGTCGGTGAAGGTTCTAGGAAAAGAAAATTCTAAATTGTTTGAAGTGTTTAAGGGAGTTAAACAAGGTAGTTCTTTGTCCCCTAAGCTTTTTTGCCTTTATATAAATGATATGGCAGAGTATTTCCAAAAGCGATGGGCTCCAACGGTTAAACTAGGTATGTCAGTATTGTCTGTGTTGCTTTTCGCTGATGACGCGGTATTGGCGGCGACGTCTCCAGAGGACCTCCAAACTTTATTAAACATCCTTTCAGATTATTTAGAAGGAAAGAGATTAAATTTAAATGTAAAAAAGACTGAAATAGTTGTTTTCACGGGAAGAAAACCAAATGAGGAGTGGAATTTTTATTACCGAGGTCACCGAATACAACAGTCGGCTAAGTTTAAATACCTAGGGGTTACTTTATCCCAGAATGGGGGTTGGAAGGATCACCTCCTTGAAATGAAAAGAAGAGGGAGGATGACTTCTTCGGCTTTACTGAGAAATTCAGTGGTTTCGGGACTAAAAGACTTAAAAATGCATAAACATATTTTCCAATCAAAAATCCTTCCTACAATTCATTACGGAGCTGAAATTTGGGGATTCGAGGCTGCGGTACAATTGGAGTCGATCCAGCTGCTTCACTACAAGAGACTGATTGGATTACATCCAACAACTCATACCCAGGCAGTAGCAGGTGAACTTGGGATTCAATCTATGAGGAATCTTAGGCTAGTTCAAATTCTTAGATTTTGGCTTAAGTTAGTTCGGTTACCTGAAGATAGGTTACTAAAAATTGCATATAAAGAATTAATGGAGTCGAAGGGTTCTCGGTCTTGGCCACTCCAAGTGAAAGCCATGCTCGATAAAGCAGGTTTATCTTTGGCTTGGAACGATGGTTTGGGACCAGATGATCAGCCACAGTTGCTGCGACAGTTTGAGCAGGTATTACGGGATCAGGAAATTCAAAATTGGCAGGCAGCACTGGATAAATCAGAGACACTATTTTATTATAGACAAATAAAAATTACTTTTGGATTTGAATATTATTTTAAATTAGGATTGTCGGCGCAGGCACTTAGGGTATGGTTCCAACTCCGGACTAACTCTCTTCCATTACGGTACAGAAAGAAAGTTTTTGATAGGCGAAAACAGGTCGGTGAGGAGAACTACAATTGCCCACTTTGTTGCACTGGGCAAGATACCATTGACCACCTTCTTGGACAGTGCCAAGAGCTTCCTTCATTGGGTTTAGTTGGGATGGCTGGTGGTGTTCTCTTCCCTGGTATCTTAAAGTCGACAAATAAAAGTGTAATCCGTGAGGTAGTTTCTTTCGTTTTGAATGCAATGAAAAGAAGAAAATAGTTTGTGTTTCATTATTAGTGTTTTAAATTGTTGTTGGCGCTTCAGGAATCTGTTGTATGGCCGTATTAGGCTTTTTCCAATAAATTATTATTATTATTATTATTATTGGGGAAAGAAGATACGCTGCGTTGGTTTTTTAGCTTTTTTTTTTCGTCGGACAAGTAGTTCCGGAATTCGGCCGAAACCGGGAAATTGGCAGAAGCGGCAGGAAGTTTTCGTCAAAACAGATATGACTTATAGGGGTAAACACACATGCTGAATCCATATCTGATCTTGGTTTTCTCAGATGATTAGCTATTTGGCCTTAATCTGTTTCTGAATTTGAACAGTAAAAATGTTCAAGGAGTCTGGCGAAGACAAGACCGAATTGTCTGGAACAAATATTGAATTTTTGGGATCCCATCGAAACCTTTGGTCTTGTTCTCTTGAGATGACTGAAAAGTGCAATTTCGGCAATTGTCATTTTTGCAGAGCAACCGTATACCAGATAGTACGGTAACTGCAAAAACGACTAATTGCAGATCCAGTTACCGTGGTAACAGATGCCATGGTATCTGCAGAAACGCAACTAATGTTTCATGAGAATTCTGGTGCCCGTCTAGTTCTCTAATTTTACACTAAAAGCCTTGTTGCCATGAGAGTCCATAAGCACCCTAAAGCAAAGCAAATTTATATATTATAGAAAAAAGGGAAACAAAGAGCTGAATCTGGGCAAGACTAAAGAAAATGCTGCATGTGCGGCAATCCTAGACAGATCTTCCAAGATTTGTAGTTCCTGGATTTTTTATTTGGACTAGTCAGTTTTGAAGGATAATAATAAATAAACAAATAAATACTCCCTTACAGGAGTATTTATTCGCCAGCATCCCGAGCCCTCAGTCCAAGCGTGCCACAAGATTGTCGGTGAAAATAAAACAAAGACATGCTTCCTTCCAGGAGTGGAAATTTCTTATTTTATTATAATAATAATAAACAAAAATTCACCCATCAGTTATAGTTTTAGTTTTGTTATGGCACTTGCAGCCTCTAGGTCAAGTGCCATATACCCATCGCAGTTCCGTCTGACGGTCGGTCCGGTTTTTTTCTCACACTTTTTCGAGTTAGGGTTCTTCCAGATGTGCTAGGACGATGAAACTTGGCAGGTATATCAGGGACCCGACCAAACTAAGTTGGAAATAATCAGTTTCTTGATCCGACCATCTGGGGGGGGGTGGAGGGTGGGGGAACCTGGAAAGTGCGTAACTTTTGAACGGGTGATTGATTGGAATGAAACTTGATAACTGAATAAAGGGCATATCTCTGATGTTCCATTTGAAGTCAGGACCGGATTCGGTAGCAATGGGGAGTAGAGGGGGGGGGGGGGCATAAATCTCGAGAAACAGTTAGAATTAAGGGATCGGACTGAAACTTGCTGGGAAGAACAAGCATCTGCCCGAGATAAATTGTTTACACAGTTGGACTGGATCCGTAGCCTTGGGGGTGGAGGGGAGATCCACGGAATTCCTGTGATGTCAGTTTTGAGAATTTTCACGATGAAAATTGTTAGGCATATCAGCTACCCGACCAAACTAACTTGGAACTAACAATCAGTTTCTCGATCGGACCATCTGGGGGGGGGGGGAGGTGGAGGGCGGTGGAATCTGGAAAATTGAGTAATGTGTAACTTTCGAACGGGTGGTCGGATTGGAATGAAACTTGATAAGGGAGTCAAGGACATATATTTTTGAAGTCCGGACCGGATTTGGTAGCTATGGGGGAGTTGGGGGGCGAACGGAATTCTGGAGAAACGGTTAGAATGGAGGGATAGGAGTGAAACTTGCGGTGAAGAACAGGCATCTGCCCCAGATAAAATCGTTTACACAATTGGACATGATCCGGACCCTTGGGGGGTGGAGAGGAGTTTCCCTGAATTCTGGTGATGACAGCTTTGCGACGAAACTAAACTGACTAAACTGACTTGTAAATAAATATTTACTAGATCCGATAGTCGTGGAGGAGTAGAGGGAGGAGGAATCCGGAATATTGAGTTATGTGTAACTTTGGAACGCTTGATCGGATTTGAGTGAAATTTAATGATAAAACAGAGGACATGTCTCTGGTGATCTTTTTCATGTCCGGGCCGAGTCCGACAACAGTTTGGGGGGGGGGGGGAGAGACCGGAAAATACGTGA
Organism: Branchinecta lynchi; assembly: GCA_023053575.1. NCBI lineage: Eukaryota > Metazoa > Arthropoda > Branchiopoda > Anostraca > Branchinectidae > Branchinecta > Branchinecta lynchi. The sequence goes on from JAKZAP010000014.1 coordinate 7,601,873, forward strand.
CTGGTTAATACTGGAGAGATTGGGATGGAAACTTCGTGAGAATAACAAACAGACGCTCTGGATAAATCTTTTTCAGAACTGGATTTGCCCCGGCGACTGTGGGGGAAATTTGAGGGAGGGGGTCCGGAATTCCGGTGGTCACGAGTTAAGGTACTTCCAGATGTGCTAGGACGATGCAACTTGGCTGGAATATTGGACTTTCCACAAGATTGGCTTAGAAATCGCCACTTTTCAAATCCGACTATTCCTTAAAGTACCAATCTTGACAGCAAAGTAAGAAAAATACTTTTATGCGAAATACACATTTTCAGGATTCCCATGAGCCCATTATCATTTTTGCCTCAAGGGTTTTGCGTACAACTGAATTTACAGCTCCCTTAAAGTGCGCATGTTAACTGCAAATTCGCAAATTCGGGGGTGATCAAAAATCTCAAGAAACGGTTAGAATTTAGGGATCGGAGTTAAACTTGCTGGGAAGAACAATCATTTACTCTAGATAAATCGTTTGCACACTTGGACTGGATCCGGACACTTGGGGGGGGATTAGAGGGGGGCCTTCCTGAATTCCTGTGATGGCATTTTTCAAGACGAAACTTGGCAGGCATATCAGGGACCCGATCAATCTGACAGAACCCTTACCTACTACATAAGTTGCAAGTCCCATATCACAGCTCTTGTTTAGGTTAATACTCTTTATTATACAAACCAACTTTTACGTGCTAGTCTACATGAACACACCTTTTGTAAACCTCTTAACATCCTTTATACATGTGGCTGATACTGACTGCAGGAAAGCCCGAATGGGCCCGTGGGAGCAGTCAAAAAGCACTTGGCATAGATGGAGTAGGTATAAGAAAGAAAAGAAGAAGGAAACTATTACAAGAAAATTCTGTCGCGTTTTCAGTGGTGACAAAGCGACTGATTGTAATATTAGTTATTTTTACACTAAAGCCCCTCAGACTCCTCCAATAGTTTTGAGGTGTACTAATAGATAAAATAAATAAATTCTTTTTTTCCAGGAGTATTTATCCACCAGCAAAATCGTTCATCGAGATCTCGCCGCGCGGAATATCCTTCTGACAGAAAATCGAACTGTAAAAATCTCCGATTTCGGACTTAGTAGAGACGTCTACGAAAGGAATCTCTATCAGAAAAGTGGAGGGGGAAAGCTCCCGATCAAATGGCTCTCTCCAGAGTCGTTGATGCACCAGATTTACACTACAAAATCGGATATGTAAGTATGAACGTGCTTTTGGATTCGAAGAGTTCTAAAGTGGGGAAGGGATCAAGGGGGATTAGGAGAAAGCTTTTATATTATGTCCAGGAGGAACGTCTAGGGAGGACTGGTTGTTTAATTGCAAACCCCCAGCTTTCCAAAACAGCATACTGTTTATTCAAACAATGTTTACAATGGATACGTCAGCTATGATTCTTCGGCAGCGATATTTCGGTCCTTCTTGGCAAGGGTCCTCGTCAGGACCCTTGCCTTTGACAGCCTGACGAGGACCTTTGCCAAGAAGGGCCGAAATATCGCTGACGAAGAATCATAGCTGACATAGCTGACATATCCGTTGTAAACATTGTTTGAATAAATGTTTCAAAGTCAGCTTGGGCTCAAAGAATATTTAGCATACTGTTACATAGGCCTACGATGAAAAGTCACAAACTCGGCAGGAAATGCAGATCTTTGACAAGATGACCAAGAGCGAGTCCGGAATAGATGCCCCTTCTTTATACATATTTATTGGATACATTTCTAGAACTTATTTTACATGCGGTTAATTACTTCTGTATTTCTGGTCTTACCTGTATAAGTTTTGCATTTGAAAATGCCCGGGGGGGGGGGAGGACGCCATTGCTCGCATATAGATGTCTGGGGACGGTGATCTAGGAGGCATGGCTGATGCAGCCACTTCGCTTGCTTCTTTTCTGGTGGGGTGGTGGTAGTACCTGATATTCCATGGAGCTGGGCAATGGAAAATCCCACCGACGACAGAGAAAATTTTATTTAGCATGTTTGACGTTACGTTTGTTCGACATTCGTGTTATGGACCATTTAGACGAAATTGATGTGCTTTGACCAGATCGTTAATTTTAATTCTTTTTCATTACACAAAAAATTAGCGGTATGAATGACCGTTTGGATTAAGCTGTCGTTTCGATCATTTCGTTATATATTCCTTTAGCCCAAGCTGACTGCGAATCATATTTGATGGTGGAAAACGGATACGTCAAAACCGCTCATGTTGGAGAAACGAACTTGCGTTTCCCACAAGTTTGTTTTTCCAACTTGAGTGGTTTTGAGCTTGAAGAGGACCCTTGCCAAGAAGGACCGAAATATAGCTCCAATAAAATTCAGCTGACGTATCCGTTTTGCACCATCAAATATATATTTCGTTCTTTTTTCCATCTTGTTAGTTTTCCGTCTCAAAGTCTTCGGTGCAACGGAGTTACGCTGTAAAAACGGATACGTGAGTATGAATGTAATTTTGGTTTCGAGGAATTGAGGTTTCAAAGTTTTCATTTGCGTAAGAAGTTGAGGGGGATTGAAGGTCTGTCTGATCCAATCACTTTGTCTCGATCATTTTGTTTGTCCCCGTCCCGTGTTCGGTAGGCACGTTCGATTTCTCATTTCTATGTATTTTACAGAGCGGTGTGGGTTTATTTGCTCCAAAATCGAATAAACTATGGCAAATCAACAAAGAAAAACAGAACGGAAAGAAACTGTACACACGACGCTGCTAACAAAATATGACTCACGACACAAATGCGAAACATCTGTATGGGGGAGGGGTATGCCCCCTTTTTATGATATTTTCGGCTGCTAATTTTTCAAGGTACATAGATATTAGGAAACTACTTTAAATTTACACCAAAAAGAGTATTTGAATTTTTAGTCTATGTAATAAACATGGTATTTGGACCCAGAACTGACCATTGCCCCGCGCCCCCCAAGGCTTATTGAAATGGCGCGAATGCTAGTATTACCTTAACGGGGAAAATCTCCACGTCGAATGCCATTTTACACCTCGAATCGAGGACGAAAATTTTTCGTAGCGAAATGCGGGCAAAAGTATAGCGAGGACGAAAATTGATGGCGAGTTATACTTCGACCCACATTTTCGCTGCGAATATAAAGGCGAAGGAGAGGGAGATCTCGTGTTCGCTATCGTGTTTAGTAAAGGGCGAAGACGGATTTCCCTTCGACCTTAGTTTTCACTGCGAGAAAGATGGCGAAAGACAGGGCGATTCTATCTCCGCCTCTTGTTTGGCGAAGGGCGAGGGTGTATTCAACTTCGGCTTTGTTTTCGCTGCGAAGATGGTAGCGAAACATCAGGGAGATTTCACCTCCGCCTCGTTTTTGGTGAAGTGCGAGGCCGACCTTATAGTTTCACTGCGAAGTTGCCATCAGGTGATAGTGATGGACGAGATGCAGGCAGTTGCATTGGGTGAGCAATGAGAAAGAATGTTTGACGGTCAAAATGGATAAGTCAGTTACATTTTATTAGAGCTATATTTCGGTCCTTGTGGGAAAGCGTACAAGCTGGAAATTGAACAGTCATTTTCCAGCTAATTTTTCAGAATTTTTCATTTTCCAGGCAGTTCATTTTCCAGCTTTAACCTGTTTCTGAATTGTAATTGTAAAAATGTTGAAGGAGCCTGGCGAACACAAGACCCAATTGTCTGGATCAAATATTAAATTTTTGGGATCCCATTGAAACCTTTGGTCTTGTTAGTTACAGCAGAGTACAAGATAAAAGACAAAAATTAAAACTCGAAACTAACAAAAAAAAAATACAAATGTTAGGGTCCTTTAAAGACACTTCAAAAGACACTAAATACAAATGAAATTTTGACACATTTTCGACAAAGTTTTGAAAACATGGGTTTCATTAGTAGACTATAGGGAAGGGACTTAGTGGAACGAATTCCCTCTCCCCCCCCCCCACCCACAGATGGTCAGATCCGGGAAACGAGGGTTCCCTAGAGCGTTGAATCGGGTCGTTTCTATGCATACCAAGTTTCATCGTTATAGCTAATGTTGAAGTGCCTGAACTACCAAAAGTCGGACAAAACGACTGGCATTACGATCCGTAACTGGCACTTTAGCTGAAGGGGTCATAAATGTAGATATAAATATGATTGTCGATTATGTCGGCAGACGAGAACGCGCACAGATGGCTGGATGCATAGACTTTATGAATGAATGAATGAAAGAAATTCATTACCCATTTTTAAGGCAAAAGTCACAAACACAAATAAATGGAAACACGATTAAAGAGCAATTGCACTATAGCTTGAAACTTACAGCTGGTAGCCTATTTACTGGCCTAATTGGACGTCGGTAATATTGATTTTAACTAAGCAGGAGTTATGTGTTTCATTTCCTCCTGGCGGCTGTATCGGTCTGGTCGCTTCGGACTCGGCGGGGAGTGTATCGTACCATTGTAAGATCAGGTGAACCAAAACAGAACTATGAAGCTGTCTAGGGCCCTACCACGGAAGGCTAAGGGCAGGAGTTGTAAATGTACAACCATGACTACTTTCGGCACTTTGTGAACACAATGCCAAGAACGCAGCAGATTCTTTTCCTGTCCCACAATCATACAGACAGCCAGACAGGTCAGTGTATTCTGAAAGCCCAAGAAAGCCCCAACAAAAAAATATCGACAACAAATAACTTGAATCCTTATTTCCTAAGTTCTATGACTCCCACTCGAGTAATCAAGGTTGGATTTACAGTACGCAGAATGCCAGGAAGCAACAAATCAATCCCATCTAACAAAATTCCCCTCAAGTCCTCATTCCCGCAAACGCCGGGTACCTATGGAAACAAGACCGAATGCTTCGATGGATCCCAAAATTGTAGTATTTATTGGACTTCTTGATGTCATGTATATGTTGATAAATCATGTAGATTTCCGAGTCTTCACCGGATTTCTGTAACATTTTGCTAATTTATCCGATAGTTGCTGGAATATGTAAACAAAAAGTTACCGTTATGGAGTTTTTTGACAACTTACGGTCAAACAACTAATCAAATGAGAAAACCAAGTTCCAATATAGATAAGATAAGATACGATAAGATTTATTCCACTAAAAGCAAAGAGGCCATGAGAAAAAATTTAAAAAAAAAAAAAAAAAAATGATAACTATTTTACATATTCCTTTACAGGAACCTTTCTCTGTGGGTTCATCGAAAGCGAAAGGAATCTTCCCGACTTTTCAGTATCACCAAATAATTTACTTCCTATTACTTTTACCATCCAATCCTCCCCCCAATAATTAACACCAACAATTTCCCCACTAAGATCTGACAGCTCAGGGCTGTCATTAAGTGAAAAATATTTTCATCCAATTGTCCACACATTGGGCAAAAGTAAGGACCAGACAACACTTTTACCTTACCCAAATATCTTCTACACATTCTTAAAGGTAGACAATCACCCCGTAAACTCATTAACAACCACAATGATCTGCTGGAATCCCCATCTTGAAATAAATTTTCCTCCCCCCATGTCTCTTTGGCCCTCGCGTAAAACCACAATGAATCAGATGCAGCCACCCCACACTGCCACAATTGTATTTCCTGGTATCGTAACCTAACCTCCACCTCCTTAGCAATACTCAACACCATTTCCTGCTCTAGGTCCTTTTCCATCACACCAAAAATAAGACAAACCGCTACTATCCAAAATACTTTTAACCTGTTTTGACCACCATTCCTTTGCTCCATCCTGGAGGGATTCCAAATATGCAGCCTTAACGGTCTTACTCTCGGCAACGCTATTATTTTTTCCCCAAACCGTATCATACTAACAATACGCCTTCTCTTTCATGAAAAAGGCCTAGAACTCTTTTGAAATAACCTAATTGTACTTGTTCTAGCTTAAGATCCGGACTACATCCCCAAATTTCCGACGAAAACACCTGTTTATGCATTCTTAAATTATTTATCTCTCTCAACTCGCTTTTCAACAACATATTCAGGCAATTCTTCCCCTTCGCTAAACTAGCAACAACATGTTCCAAGCATGGATTCGGCAAGCATGCTTACTCCAATATCTCATCTGCAATCGACTTCAGAAAGGTAATTTCGAAAGTTTTTTTTTCAATAAATATCTCATATTTTAGCAGCATTTCCGGCGGACATGCACGCAGACCAAAAGAGCTAGTAAGAGTAGTACATAGATGGCACTTTACACAAGGTACCAGTTCTACGACATTACTATTAATTTCCGCGACATGGGGATGTGAACTGGTTAGATGAATTTGCCTTCGGGCGGGATCACTGTTCCTATGGCCGGCTCCTACCAGACTATCGTAGTGGTTTCCGAACTCTGTTAACAAGCCCCTCGGTAGCTCAAGTGGTAGAGCACCTGCCTTGTAAGCAGAGGGTCCTGGGTTCAAATCCCGGCTGAGGATCATTTTTGTCTTTCAGTTCACTACTTATAAAAAAAAGAGCTAATAACACTGAGAGCCGAAACTTCCGATCCAAATTTCCAGGTTTTGACAAATTTGTCAGGCTTATCCGTCAAGGAAATAAAGTTCAAAATTCGATTCAGCATGTCTCCTTACCCCGATACCGAATCTCTAATCGACTTCAGAAACAGCTTTGAGTTTCAACCAAATTTCCAGTTTTGGCCGAATCTGGGTGAATCATTTGTCCAGCAAGAAACCAGAAACTTGACCGGTACTTTGCCAGTGAATCCACGAAGTTTGAACACGATATTTTAACCCCTTCGACCCCCCAAGCGACAGACTGTCATGACTAAACTGAAAGAATACGTACGCTCAGGGGCGTCACGACTGGGGGGGAGGTGGGGACTCCCCTCCCCAATGCTGTCGGCCAGTCGGTAAAATTAACCGAGTCGGTGCGAAGCGCCGCGATTTTTCGTCAAAATAGTTGATTTTTTTCATGAAAACAGTCGATTTTTCTGAAAATTGGTCGAAATTTCGTCAAAATAGTTGGTTTTTCTGAAAATCAGTGGATTTTTCTAAAAATCAGTCGATTTTCTTCAAAAATGTCAATTTTGTTGTTGAAAACAGTCGTTTTTTTCTGCAGAAAAAATCGGTAAAAGACTACCAGCCAGTCGGTAAATGCCTCCCCCCCCCCAAAAAAAAAACATTTTGGCTAGTAACGCCTCTGCGTACACTAGGTGTAAATAGTTTTTGATTAAACCCAAGAATCATTTAGCATGTGCACACGTGACCGGAGTCACTATCCCCCCCCCCCCCTCCCGTCCGGATTAAACAAAGAGTGTCGTAGAACTGGTACAGCCACTTGGTTTTTCTGAAAATTGGCCGACAAATGTAATTAAATTCTTCACCAGGAAGTTGTCGGATGTATTCTGTCTTTTCGACCCAGTAAATGCCGGATGGGACTTCTGAGATGAACTAAACTGATCGAATACACTTTTTGTTTATTTTCAGTATGTTTGAAAGCTGCAACAGCATGTCTCCTCCCCCTATATCGACTATGCCATTGGGTTCTAAAGTTTCATGCTAAATTTCTGTCTGGCAAACAAAAAAGTTTCATATTTGGATTCAGCATGTTCTTTTACCCCCGAATCGAACATACAATCAACTTCAGGTTCAACTTTGACTTTTTACAAACTTTCCGTTTTTGCCGGATTCCGGGTGAACTACTTGTCCGACCAGAAAATAATTTTCGTATTCGGATTCAGCCTTTCTCCTTACCTCTAAATTCGCTACCTCTTTAGCTTTTAAACAAATTATTATTTTCGTCACTTTATCTGACCCCCCCCCCCCAAATATACAGCTATACAGCCAAATATACAGCCATTGACGTACACATACAGCCCAAACCGCAAGTGGAGGGATACCTATGACTTCGAAAAAGGTGTCCGTCTATCAGCACAGTAACTTTCGAAGGGGTAGAGATATTTTCTTCAAACAAGGTATGAGGATCCATCGGGTCAAAGTACAGGTCAAGTTCGTAGATGATCCCTGTATCCCCATATTTAGGGGTGGGGGAGGACTTTAAAAAAGCCAATGAGATATTCGGTCTAGGGGCAAGCAGGCATGCTAAATCCATATCTGAAACTTTTTTTCTCGCCCAATAATTAATTCGTCAGTACTCCGACCAAAACCGGTTTTATTTAAAGTTGATTAAATGTTCGATTTAGGAATAAGAAGACATGCTGAATCCGTATATAACTCTCGTTTTCCACACGGACAAGTGGTTCCCCGGAATCCGACCAAAGCCGGACATTTTTTTTTTCAGTATAAGTTTTATTTGAAGTTGATTACATGTTCAATTTCGGGAGTAAGAAGACATGCTGAGTCCATATATGACAATTACTTTCTAACCGGACAAATAGTTCGCTCGGAATTGGCCAAAACCGGAAAATTTGACAAAGTTTTGCCTCAAGTTTATTAGATAAAATCAAGTTCGATGTAGTGGTGAGGGAGGAAAGCTGCATCCGTATATGAGCATTATTTTCCGCCGAACAAACAGTTCGCCGGGAATACGGTCAAAACCAAAAATTTGTTAAAACTTAAAAGTTCATTCAATCATAAAAAATCATAAAGTTCGTACATTCATTAGAGGTTCGATATAGGGTAAGGAGATATTATGCTGAATTCATTTTGAGCTGTTTTTATCAGACAAGCAGTTCACCCGGAATCCGGCCGAAACCGGATATTTTGCAGAAGTAAGGCAGGAAGTTTCGATCAATTTCGTTAAAGTAGATTTGACATCTAGGGTTAAACACACATACTGAATCCGTGCCTTACTTTTTTTCAGATGAGTAGCCATTGGCATTCATCTATTTCTAGATTTTACTGGCGAAAATGTTCAAGGAGTAGGCGAAGACCGGAATTCTACGAGACGGATCAAATATTATTTCTGTGGGATATTATCGAAACCTTTGGTTTAGCTTCTGTTATTATGACCAAATTATTCACGTGATTCTCACTGGAAATGACACACACGATTTCCAAAAAAGTCCCAAAATTCCACAAGATTTTCAGTTCGTCTCTGCCGCGATTTCTGTTTTGTGATCGATAATTGAAAGAAGAACGGCTGATTTATTTGTGTCTGTCGTGATAACCCTGCCGACAGATATCCTGTTGATCCTACATTCCACTTCTTAAGAGCCGCTCTCGAAGCTGTTATCTCTAAGCTCCAGGGCGGAGGAACTAGAAAACTCTTAATAGGCTTTGGCGTGGCATCCAAAAGGATCATGTGGTTCAGGTCACCAGGATTACTGCCTAACTTCTTCGACCTCGATTCCCTAATCTCGCAGACGGTGTGAGGCAGATAATTTTCCCATTTACTGCAAAAATTTCAACATCACTGTAAAAAGTTTCTCCGAATAAGGATGAGGTATTTGCTACTGGGATTAGTCTTATCTCTATTGAGATCAAATTAATCCGAATTAGGGATATTCTTACCTCAATAAAGACAAGATTAATCCCAGTAGCAAATACTGCAAGATTTTTGTTTACAGTGATGTTCCTTCGTGTTGGTATCCTATGTAAACAAGACCAAACGTTTTGATGGGATAACAAAAACGATCCAGATAAATGGGTCTTGTAGATATCTGGTCCTCGCCAGACTCCTTGAACATTTTTACTATTAAGCTTAAGAAACAGAAGAAGGCCAATGGTTAATTATCTGCAACAAGACCAAAGATTTCGATGAGATCCCAAAAATTTAATATTTGATCCAGACAAATGGGTCTTAAGATTTAGAAACAGTACACTGTCAGAAGTTTCATAACAGATTGCGCACAATACTTTCAAGAATAACACCTCAAAATGTTATGAACAATTATGTTTATACTATTTCGTGCCTAGATCTATACTGACAAAAGTTACATAACGACAATAGAAGGATGCGCGGTTTCAACAGATAACACTTTGGGATGTTATATGTTATCTTTCTTTCGTTCCCGTTAGTATTTTTGGGATCCCAAAACGTAAGTGGAGGGATACCTATGACATCGCAAAAGTTGTCCGTCCGTCCGTCTGTAAGCACGATAACTCTCGAAGGGAATGAGATATTCTGACGAAACTTGGTATGAGGATTTTTTGGGTCAAGGGTAAGGTCGAGTTCGTAGATGGGCTCTGTAGCCTTATATTTGGGGGTGGGGGTCAATTTAAGGGACAAACAAAATATTTTTAAACAGCTAATGTGATAGTCGATTATGGGGTAAGAAGACATGCTGAGCACGATGGTGACAATCATTTTCTCGCCGGACAAGCAGTTCGTCCGGAATCCGGCCAAAACCGGAAAGTTGGTTAAAAGTAACAGTTTCGTTTGAAGTTGATTAAATGTTTGATTTATGGGTAAGAAGACATGCTGAACCCGATGGCGAAAACCATTTTCTCGCCGGACAACTAGTTCGCCTGTAATCCGGCCAAAACCGGAAAATATGTTAAAAGTAAAAGCTTTATCTGAAGTTGATTAGATGATATATTTAGGGGTAAGAAGAGACGCTGAGTCTGTATAGATAGATAGATAGATTAGTGTATTTCAAAAGCCCACGGGCCATATACATAAACAAACAAAAACAAAAATATAACTTAAACAATCAGACTCCTTCTTAACTCTAAAGATTTATCTATGTACACTCCCACTCGAGTAATAACGGTAGGGTTACTATTGCTCAAAATTTCAGGAAGTGATAAAATCACACCCTCTAGATAAATTTTCCTTAAATCAGAAAGTTTCGGGCATCTACGGAGAAAATGGTCCAAATTTTCTTCCTCCTTCTCACAAAGTGGGCAAGTATATCTCCCATCAGGAACCATAATACCTCTGTCAAAAACCTTCTGCCTGCTCTGAATTGGAAGGCAGTTTGCCCTTAATTGGATCCAACGACATAAAACTTTCCCGGGTAGATTGAACTTAAAATACACATCCTCTCCAAAACAAACTTTTACCACTTGATAATGACTCAATGTTATAGAATTATTTACAATACTCTGCCAACACTGGATTTCCTGACCTTCTAAAACCACTTTAATCTGACGTTCTAGATCTTTTGGCAAATCAATACAACCAAGACCTTCATTCCATATACATGGCATATATAATGATCATTTTTTACCCGGACATATAATTAGTTCGGAATCCGGTTGTACTCGCATTTTTTTAGGTCAAAATTTTGTTTAAAGTTGATTAGATTTCTTTGTAGGGATAAGGAGATACGCCGGCTTCGTTTCTGAATTTTTCTTTTTTTGCTGGACTAGTAGTTCGCTCGGAATTCGGGCGAAACCGCAAATTTGGCAGTAGTAAAGCAGGAAGTTTCGGTCAATATCGTCAAAATAGATATGGCTTATAGAGGTATAAGTAGGTAGATAGAATATCTGAACTCGGTTTTCTCTGATGACTAGCCTGGCGAAGACAGGACCGAATTGTCTGGATCAGATCTTAGATTTTTGGGATCCCATCGACACCTTTGGTCTTGTTACCAATTGAAGGTGATGTTGGAGATCTAGGCACGAAATAGTGTAAACTTAATTGGTCATAACACTTTATTTTTAAATGAAAAGGTGTTATTCTTGAAAGTGTTATACGCTATCTGTTATGAAATGGCTGACAGTGTAGAAGGCCAATCAAAAATCATCTGAGAAAACCAAGTTCAGATCTGGATTCAGCATGTGTGTATTTACCCCTAGGCATTGATCAAATCTTCCTGCCTTACTTCTGCCAAATCGCCAGTTTCTACTGGAATCCAGGCGAACTACTTGTCTTGCAAAAACTAAAGCTCAAAAACGAATTCAGCGTATTTCCTTACCCCTATAGGCCTATTGAACATCTAATCAACTTCAAATAAAACTTTAACTTTCAACAAATTTTCAAATTTTTTAACAAAGTTTCAGCCGGATTCTGCGCGAACCTTCTGTTCGGGTAGAAACTGATTGTCAAACGCGGATTCAGGATGTATTCTTACCCCTACGTCTATCATCTAATCAACTTCAGATAAAACCTTAATAGATAAAAACAAAAAAAAACGGTTTTGTCCAGTTTCCGTGCAATCTAGTTGTCCGAAGGATAAGTCTTCAGCGTGTCATTTTACCACTATATCGAACATCTAATCAACTTCATATTAAACTTATACTTTTAAGAAACTCTCAGGTCTTAGCCGGATTCCGGCATAACTGCTTGCCAGGCGAGAAAATGGTTTTCATATTTATGTTTAGCATGTCTTCTTACCTCTCAATTGACTATATTATAATCTGTTAAAAGAAATTTGGACCCCCTCCTCCGCCCCTAAATGTTAAGCTACAGCGCCCATCTACGAACTCGACCTCTCCCTTGACCTAGAGAGTCCTCACACCAATTTTTATCAAAATATCTCATTCTCTTCGAGAGTTATCGTGCTGACAGACGGACAACTTTGACGAAGTCATAGGTATCCCTCCACTTGGGTTTTGGGATCCCAAAAACCAAGTTCATATATGGATTCAGCATATGTGTATATACCCCTAGGCTATACGTCACATCTGCTTTGACGAAACTGATCTAATCTTTCTGCCAGATCTCCGGTTTCGACTGGATTCCGGGCGAACTACCTGTTTTGCAAAAACTAACGCTCAAATTGCGATTAAGCGTATTTTCGTACCCCTGTATCGAAGATCTAATCAAATTCAGATAAAACTAACTTTTAACAAATCTTCCGGTTTCAGCCGGATTCCAGGCAAACTATATGTTCAGGTAGAAACTGATAGTCAAAAGCGGATTCAGCAGGTCTTCTACCGCTAAATCAGACATATAATCAGCTTGAGATTAAACATTTACTTTTAACAAATTTTGCTGTTTCGGCCGGGTTCCGCGCGAACTACTTGACCGACGAGAAAAAGATTTTCATATAAATGTTCAGCATGTCTTCTTATCTCTAAATCGAACATCTAATCAACATAAATAAAACTTTGACTTTTAACAAACTTTCCGGTCTTGGCCGGATTCCGGGCAAACGACTTGTCCGGCGAGAAAATGATTTTCATATTCGTGTTCAACCTGTCTTCTTACCCCTACATCGACTATGTCATTATCTGTTATAAAAAAAATCTTGTTCGCCCCTTAATTTGAACTCCCTCCCCCACCCCTAAACGTTGAGCTACTGAGTCTTATACGAGTGTGCTGGGTGGTTCAGTCCTGTTGCCCCTGCGCGTATCCGGTGATAGACTCTGCTATCGACTAAGAGTCTAACGATGAAAGGAATTCCGATCTACTTAAAAGGAATCTCGTCGGCGGCACTGGTAAAATACAAAAAAAAAAGTCTAGTTAGCTTTTAAGAGCAGCACTCATCAGTACTGATGTCATAAATGCTCTCAAAACATTTTTTTATTGGCTAGTGAATTTATTTTTGTCATATTTTCTGGTTTGAAGAATTTGTTTTTTCCCTCTGCGTGTAAACATATCTTGTCACCAAGATCGGATTCTGTTCAAGTTTTCCTGTACTTGTAAATGCTGCATTAATGGAGGCTTTCAAAGGGAATATTAATTAAGATCAAAGCGTACAGACTAATTCCTGTCCCATCTCCGCCTAAGCCTATCAGAATAAAAAATAAAAAAGGCTATCGGTTGAACAAATAGAAGAAAAATACACTTTGGTGGAATCTAGCAAGAAGTCCTACCAGATGGAAAAAAAAATCCAGATTTTCGACAAAATTCGGGACTGGTATCTGGGCACTAAAAACCTGTACCGATCCTCGCATCACAGTTTTCCGAACTTGCCAGAGAAAGTAACCACTTAGAAAAGGCCAAAGTTCTAGCCGTTCGTGATATTTTTGTTGACAGTGCGTAGCAGCGAGGACAAGGGAAAAGGTTCTTGGAACATATTGATCGTGTTCCACCCTTCTTTCAATCTGTTAGTTACTGTTTTCGTCCCAGCCTCGTGAAAAGTGCCTACGCTGGCCATTCGAACCTTCTCAGATAAGCAACTAAAGTAACTATTTGCTTACGAAGGTCGGGAAATTAGTAAGCGTGGTAACTACGATTAGCTCGTGGTGCGATATTTTGCCTAAAGTTTAAAAATACGTTCCTGCCTAGACGCCAAAAAGACAGGAGCTGTGACGTCATGCGTAGTTACTAACTACGGTAAGTAGGGTGGAACACGACCATTCTGGCGAGTAATTAAGGAAAGGAAAAAGCTGCGGTTTGTCAGGTAGTAGAGATCATCTGTCTGCAGTTCAGATATAAAAATAGTACATCAAGGTCTTACCAACGTTCTGCCTGCCAAATTTTCACGCGGTCACTCGATCTGTCCACACTGTCAGAAATTTCCTAACAGACAACACAAGCATGCGCTGTTTCAACAGATAACAACTCAAAAGGCAACACTTGGGGATGCAATCTGGTAATGCTATGCATGATAGGTCATGCATTGCTGAAGAGTCTAATAATGCCGAAAATGCATCTGCTGTCTCCATGATGTCAGATGTTTTTTCAGCAGTTAGGCTGTTCGGCAATGCTTTTCATGCATAGCATTTTATGCATAATATTAACAGATTACATCCGACGTGTTGCCTGTTGAAACTGCGCTTCCTTGTGTTGTCTGTTATGAAGCTTCTGACATTGCAGTATCCTACTTCCCCTTTCCTCACACTGACCGGTGTGCGACTAAGTTTGCTCCCATTTCCTGCACATGTACGGAAATTAGGCGTGTCATAAGGTTTCCGGACAACTCCAACCCAACAATTGGCGGGTTCCAGAATCTAGGACATATGCTCTTGCCGGATTTTATGTTTCGTGCATACGGGGTCCATGGTTCAGGAGTTGGGCTTACACAAGGTTCGTGATTGTAATAATAAAATTACCGCTTTGAGAAGCCGAATTCATGGCTACGAAGGCATTTTTTTTCAAAGCTCAGAACTATTTCAGCAAGGACATTGTCATGGTAACCGCGACAACATTTAAAATGCGACCAAATCCTCCCTTGTCCCACCTCCCTCCCACCCCACCTAATAGTCGAATCCGGGAAACGACCGATTTCCAAGTTCATTGTAATCAGAGCAGAACTGAAACCTGACATTATTCTATTATTACCCTTCCCAATAACAAGCGCCGCCACCTTTTTTTTATTTTCCTTTCGCAGTTGTTTTCACACTTTTTATGGCACTTGTCCGACCAAGTGCCATATACGATCGTAATTTCTGTCCGTCCGTCGGTCGGTCGGTCTGGGATTCGTCATTTCGGGCACTTCCATATAAGCTAGGACGGTGAAACTTGGCAAAAGTGTCAGGGAGCCGAAAAAAAAATAACTTATAAACAGTAACTTCCCCGATCCGACCATCGTGGGGGGATGGGGAATCAGAAATCTTTTGGAATTTATAACTTCTGAACGGGTGTTCGGATTTGTATGAAACTTGGCAAGTGGAAAAGGGTATTGTCTCAGATGTTCCGTGTCAACTCCGGACAGGATCCGATACTTGTGGGGGGAGTTAGTGGTGGGCACTGCAATTTTCGTGAAAAGCTTAGCGTCGAGGGATCGGGATGGAAGTTGGGGGGAAGATCAAGCATAAGCATTATATATATTCTTGATAGAACCAGATCATATCTGGGCTCTTTAGGGGGAGCTGAAGGGGGTTTCCCTAAATTCTGGTGATCGCGAGTTCGGATACTTCCGGATATGCTAAGAATGATAAAACTTGGCAGTCATTTTTAGCGACCCGACCAAACAGACTTAAGGACCCTTGCAAGACATCCGTCCCTGGATCCTTGGAATTTGGTAGGTAGAAAAGGAATTTGCTCTATATGATCCGAGGCGATGCCGGAAATGCTCAAGACTCGAGTTAAACTATTTCTAGGGCCGATCCTACGGTGGATGAACGGGGTTTTTGTGACGTTCGCATCTACTTTCTTGCACCCCCTCCTCGTAACAAGTGCCATATGAGCTCGTTGCTCTTGTTCTCTCTAGCCAGTTCAGAGGGAGAAACGTTTCACAATTAAGCCCTGTCTCTTGCGCAGTTCGCGATTGGTTCAGTCCGAGGTATGAACTGTACAAACCAGATATTCATTCAGCCCAAGCTGACTGCGAATCATGTTTGACAATGAAAAATGGATACATGACGTTTTATTAGAGCTGTATTGGGCCCCTTCTTTCCTCTTCAGGCTCAGCCCGCTCAGGCTGGTAAATGAAATATAGTACTAACAAAATGTAGCTGACGTATCAGAGACGACGTGTGTTGGTGATGCTGGTCAAGATCGCGTAATAGTGCAGAGACAGGTAGAGGCGTCACTAGCCAAAATGTATGGGGGGGGGGGGGTATTTACCGACTGTGTTTGCCGAAAAAATTACTGTTTTTAAGGAGAAAATTAATGTTTTGATTAAAAATCGACTGATCTTTATAAGAATCGAATGTTTTGATAAAAATCAATTGTTCCCAAGAAAACAGTTGCTGTTTTTACGGAAAATTACGGCGCTTCGTGCAGACTCGGCTATTTTTTACAGACTGACCGACAACATTGGGGGGACATCCCCCCGCACACCCCATACGTGACGCCCCTGGAGACAGGAGCTGCTGTCTTTTTCTTTTGGAGTAATTGAACTGGAATGCAGAAACTGTATGCTTGTTTGGAACGATAAGGCATTTAATGAACTTTGAAGATCACTAATTTTCCTTATTTTTGCAGATGGTCTTTTGGCGTTCTGCTGTGGGAAATCATAACACTAGGTGGCTCACCGTACCCGGGGATGACCGCAAACGAAGTAGTTAGCGCTGTCCTAAAAGGTTACCGGATGGAGAAGCCGGAAAATTGCGGAGCGGAATTGTGAGTATATTTTTATTTATTTGTTTATTATTACATTTGGCGTTAAAGTTCATTGGGCACATCAAACTACCCCAATCCCACTCTGTAACAACCTAGGAGCAATGCTTACCCCCTATATCAGCAGCTTTTTCAACAGTTTCCTCTCTGTGATATTTCAAAGCGTAATTTTTGGGGCCAGTTCATGCTCAGTTGACTAGCTTGGACAAAGATAAAAGTAATGTTTAATGTTAACTTTTTTAGTAGATCTTTATTTTATGAACAAATCAGCTTGTATAATTCAGATTTGAATAGGTTATTTGTTTTTGAATGATTTTTGTAGCTATGTTACTTTGTATAAGCTTATTGCATATTCTAGTACATTTTATAAAGCAAGCTAATCAAGCTTCACAAAACTACGCCACAAAGAAAAACTTTTAATAGGCACTTTAAGCCATCAAACTTCTGATGAAACACTCGAACAATCAGGTCAACTGCATCTGCGGCTTGACTTCGGTGACATCTCAAATATATCCTTTTCTATCAAGCATTGCTGGGAGTTTTTGAATTTCCTGCCACGATATCCCAGCTCATAAGATTAGGATCGCCCAAATGCCAGAGAGGTAAAGACAAGGGATAACAAGAAAACGGCCAATTTTCGTAGCGCTTTTTAAAGGAAGTCAAAAATGTTTATTTGTGAAGCCTTTAATACAAAGTAAAGCATTAGAAGTGTCCGTTGTGCTTTAAGCTTTTAGCTTATCCTAGATTCTTGGTGGTACAGTTCAGTTCATTTAGAAACATAATATAGTAAGGCCTTGATAAAGTAAAAAAAATGTTAAAAAGTGGGTCGCAAGGCGGAGACAAGCTAAAAGACACGAACATAAATATACGTTGCAGATCCACACATTCCAGCTCCGCGGCATGCGGGATCAAGCTGCAGAACGTTAAATTAACAATAAGACAAAAAAACAATCAAGCGAAAGTTTAAGGCAAATGTCATCATGAACAACCTGGTATGAGTGGGAGAGAAAAAAAACATCTGTAAATGAATAATGAAATGTAATAAATATAAAGACAAAATAAATAAAGTATCCAAGAGGATTATGGAATAATTGATTGCAGAAATAAAGAAAAGTACTGACAATAGAAGACATTTCTTCGATTCAAACAGTTAATAAAACGAATACGTTAGCTACGAGGCTTTGGCAGCGATGTTTCGGCCCTTCTTGGCAAAGGTCCTGGTCAAGGCTGTCGAACGTAAGGGACAACGTTGGGAAAGAAACGAACCTTTTTTATGGCACTTAGCTTACTCAAGTGCCATATAGCGATCGTAATGTCTGTCTATCTGTCGGTCTGTCCGCATTTTGCTAGTTTGGGCACTTCCACATGACCTAGGACGATAAAACTTGTGACGCATATCAGGGACCCAATCGGTTTAACTTAGAAATAATCACTTCCCCGATCGACCATCAATGGGGGAGTGGCAAGATGGGGAATCCGCAAATTAGCAACATTCATAACTTTGGAACGGATAATCGAGCGTGCATTAAACTTGACAGGTATCAAGAACGATAACTGGGGGGGGGGCTGGAGGGGGACACCCGAAATCTCTTGAAACGCTTTTTCTAGTTTTTGTCAAACCCCTACCCCTTTCTTCACAATAGTCTAGCTCTGCGCCTGTATGAATCATTCTTTCTTCACACTAGTATAGCTCTGCTCGTGGATGAGTCATTCTTTGCTTAAATTCGTTCGGAGAGAGCTAGAGCAATTGAAGGTCGAAGGGGTTTGGAATAATGCGGCAAGTGTCGGCGGCTTCTCTGGCCAAACGAAACTACCACGGTAAATGCATTTCTGAAACGCTAGATGGCCTCTATGCGATCTTACGCGCAGTTCTGACACACCAGAACTCTTCCCTGTCGTTACAACACAATTACTACGTTTTCTTGCGACGAAATACTGGTGTGGTGTACGTCTATTGTGTTATTTGGGTTTGATGGCAAAGCCTTTGTTCGAACAAGCAAGCAGTTAAAGCAAGTAAATCAATCATTGTAGAGAGATTGCGAATAATTGTGATATTGTCAAGCTGAAATACAATGGAGTTGTAAATTCGACAAGATTGGCTTAGAAATCGCCACTTTCCAAAACCGACCATTCCATAAAGCACCAATCACGACCGCAAATTAAGAAAAGTACTATTAAGCCAAAAATGCATTTTCATGATCCCCATGAGCCCATCACCATTTTTGCCTCAAGGGTTTTGCTTAAAAATGAGGTTCTAGCTCCCTTAAAGTGCGCATCTTCGCCGCAAGGTCGAAAATTACTTTTTGGGATCCCAAAACGTAAGTGGAGGGATACCTATGACATTGCAAAAATGTCCGTCTGTCCGTCTGTAAGCACGATAACTCTAAAAGCAATGAGATATTTTTATGAAACTTGGCGTGAGGATTCATTGGGTCAAGGGTAAGGTCTAGTTAGTAGATGGGCTATCTAGCTCCATATTTAGGGGCGGGGGAGGGGGTTCATATTAAGGGACAAACAAAACGTTTTTAAACAGCTAATATGATAGTCGATTATGGGGTAAGAAGGCATGCTGAGCACGATAGTGAAAATCATTTTCACGCCGGACAAGTAGTTCGTCCGGAATGCGGCAAAAACCGGAAAATTGGTGAAAAGGAAAAGTTTTATTTGAAGTTGATTAAATGATCGATTTAGGGTAAGAAGACATGCTGAACATGATGGTGAAAACAATTTTCTCGCCGAGCATGTAGTTAGTCCGAAATCCGGCGAAAACCGGAAAGTTGGTTAAAAGTAAAAGTTTAATTTGAAGTTGATTAAATGTTTGATTTATGGGTAAAAAGCCATGTCGAACACGATGGTGAAAATCATTTTCTCGCCGGATAACTAGTTCGCCCGGAATCCGCCAAAACCGAAAAATTTTAAAAGCAAAAGTTCGATTAGATGATAGATTAAGGGGTAAGAAGAGAGGCTGAGTCGGTATATGACAATGGTTTTTTGCCCGGACATATAATTATTCCGGAATCCGGTTGTAACCGGTTTTTTTTTTTTAAGTCAAACTTTTATTCAAAGTTGATTAGATGTTCTTTATACGCTGGTTTTGGAGATACGCTGATTTTGTTTCTGAATTTTTTTTTGGCTGGACTAGTAGTTTGCTCGGAAACCGGCAGGAAGTCTCGGTCAGTATCGTAAATAGATATGGCTTATAGAGGTATATCTGAACCCGGTTTTCTCTGATGATTAGCCTGTCCAAGACTGGATCTGGCGAAGACAAGACCCGATTGTCTGAATCAAATATTAGATTTTAGGGATCCCGTCGACACCTTTGGTCTTGTTGTCAAACGATCAAACTCAACCCATGATCATTTGTGCCACAAAGATTCTACTTTTGACCAAATGGTATATCAATGATCCCTAAGAACCTGCTTTCGTTTTTGGGATCCCAAAACGTAAGTGGAGGGATACCTATGACATCGCAAAAGTTGTCCGTCTGTCCGTCCGTCCGTCTGTAAGCACGATAACTCTCGAAGGGAATGAGATATTTTGATGAAACTTGGTGTGAGGATTTGTTGGGTCGTCGTACCAGTCGAGTTCGTAGATGGGCTTTGTAGCCCTACATTTAGGGGTGGGGGTTCAAATTAAGGGGCAAACAAAATATTTTGAAACAGCTAATGTTTAGTCTATTATGGGGTAAGAAGACATGCTGAGCACAATGGTGAAAATCATTTTCTCGCCGGATAACTAGTTCGCTCGGAATCCGCCAAAACCGGAAAAATTTTAAAAGCAAAAGTTCGATTAGATGATAGATTAAGGGGTAAGAAGAGAGGCTGAGTCGGTATATGACAATGGTTTTTTGCCCGGACATATAATTATTCCGGAATCCGGTTGTAACCGGGTTTTTTTTTAAGTACGCTGGTTTTGTTTCTGAATTTTTTTTTTGGCTGGACTAGTAGTTTGCTCGGAAACTGGCAGGAAGTCTCGGTCAGTATCGTAAATAGATATGGCTTATAGAGGTATATCTGAACCTGGTTTTCTCTGATGATTAGCCTGTCCAAGACTGGATCTGGCGAAGACAAGACCCGATTGTCTGAATCAAATATTAGATTTTAGGGATCCCGTCGACACCTTTGGTCTTGTTGTCAAACGATCAAACTCAACCCATGATCATTTGTGCCACAAAGATTCTACTTTTGACCAAATGGTATATATCAATGATCCCTAAGAACCTGCTTTCGTTTTTGGGATCCCAAAACGTAAGTGGAGGGATACCTATGACATCGCAAAAGTTGTCCGTCTGTCCGTCCGTCCGTCTGTAAGCACGATAACTCTCGAAGGGAATGAGATATTTTGATGAAACTTGGTGTGAGGATTTGTTGGGTCGTCGTACCAGCCGAGTTCGTAGATGGGCTTTGTAGCCCTACATTTAGGGGTGGGGGTTCAAATTAAGGGGCAAACAAAATATTTTGAAACAGCTAATGTTTAGTCTATTATGGGGTAAGAAGACATGCTGAGCACGATGGTGAAAACCATTCTGTCATCGGAAGAGTAGTTCGCCCGGAATCCGGCCAAAACCGGAAAGTTTGTTAAAAGTAAAAGTTTTATTTGAAGTTGATTATATGTTCGATTTAGGGGTAGGAAGACATGCTGAAGACGATGGTGAAAACCATTTTCTCGACGGACAAGTAGTTCGAGTTTGTTAAAATTAAAAGTTTTATTTCGAGTTGATTAGATGTTCGATTTAGGGCAATAAGACATGCTGAACACTTATGTGGAAACAATTTTCTACCCGGACATGTAGTTCGCCCGGAATCCGGCCAAAACCGGAGAGTTGTTTAAAAGTAAAAGTTTAATTTGAAGTTGATTAAATGTGTGATTTATGGGTAAAAAGACATGCCAAACATAGTGGTGAAAATCATTTTCTCGCCGGACAACTAGTTCGCCCGGAATCCGGCCAAACCCGGAAAATTTGTTAAAAGCAAAAGTTCGGTTAGATGACAGATTAAGGGGTAAGAAGAGAGGCTGAGTCGGTATATGACAATGTTTTTTTACCCGGACATATAATTATTCCGGAATCTGGTTGTAACTGGATTTTTTTTTAAGTCAAACTTTTATTCAAAGTTGATTAGATGTTCTTTATAGGGATAAGGAGATACGCTGGTTTTGTTTCTATAATTTTTTTTTTGCTGGACTAGTAGTTCGCTCGGAAATCGGCAGGAAGTCTCGGTCAGTATCGTCAAAATAGATATGGCTTATAGAGATATATCTGAACTTGGTTTTCTCTGATGATTAGCCTGTCGAAGACTGGATCTGGCGAAGACAAGACTCGATTGTTTGAATCAAATACTAGATTTTTGGGATCCCATCGACACCTTTGGTCTTGTTACCTCAAGGGTTTTGCTTACAGATGCATTTCTAGCACCTTTAAAGTCCGCATCATTACAGACAAATTCAACAATAAAATACTGT
The DNA here is from genome assembly GCA_023053575.1 of Branchinecta lynchi. Taxonomy (NCBI): domain Eukaryota; kingdom Metazoa; phylum Arthropoda; class Branchiopoda; order Anostraca; family Branchinectidae; genus Branchinecta; species Branchinecta lynchi. Next base: position 7,624,080 of record JAKZAP010000014.1, read on the forward strand.
GGCGTGATACTTATGACATCGCAAAAGTTGTCCGTCTGTCCGTCTCTCCCTCTGTGCGCACTATAACTCTGGAAGGGAATGAGATGAAACTTTGGTGTGAGGATTCTTTGGGTCAAGAGTAAGGTCAAGTTCGTAGATGGGCTATGTAGCCCTACATTTATGGGGTGGGGCAGGGGGTTTAAATTAAGGCGCAAATGAAATATTTTTAAACAGATAATGTGATAGTCGTTTATGGGGTAAGAAGACATGTTGAACACGATGGTGAAAACCATTTTGTCATTGGAAAAGTAGTTTGCCGGGAATCCGGCCAAAACCAGAAATTTTGTTCAAAGTAAAGTTTTATTTGAAGTTGATCAGATTTAGGGGTAAGAAGACATGCTTAACACGATGGTGAAAACCGGTTTTTTCTCTGGACAAGTAGTTAGCTCGGAATTCGGCCAAAACTGGAAAGTCTGTTAAAAGTAAAAGTTGTATTTGAAGTTGATTAGATGTTCGATTCAGGGATAAGAAGACATGCTGAACATAATGGTGAAAACCATTATCTCGCAGAACAAGTAGTTCGCCCGGAATCCGGCCAAAACCGAAAATTGTTAAAAGTTAAGAGTTTTAATTTGTAGTTGATTAGATATTCGATTTAGGGGTAAAAAAAGATGCTGAAGCCGTGTATGACAATCATTTTTTACTCGGACATATAGTTCGACCAGAATCCGGCTGGAGCCGGAAAATTTGTTATAACTTGAATTTTTATCTGAAGTTGATTAGATGTTCTGTATTGGCGAAAGAAGATACGCTGAGTTCGTTTTTTAGCTTTCTTTTTTCGTCGGACAAGTAGTTCCGGAATTCGGCCGAAACCGGGAAATTTGCAGAAGTGGCAGGAAGTTTTCGTCAAAACAGATATGACTTATAGGGGTACACACACATCCTTATTCAATATCTGAACTTGGTTTTCTCAGATTGTTAATCTGTTTTTGAATTTTAATGGGAAAAATGTTCAAGGAGTCTACTTTTTACTTACTAGTGTATAATAAAATAATATTCGACTCTATACAAAGTTCCCAAACAAAAAACTCCTGCAACTCCTCCAACAAGTGCCATAAGAGCTTTCAGCTCTTGTTTTTAATGACATTTTGTCATTTTGCATGGTGCGAGAAACAGGCCAGCATATAGAGATCCAGGGACCCTAAGCAGTTAATCGCCGGGGCCCGCTTTTGTTAATTCACCAAATAAAATCATTACTTTTTTATTTAACTTTATTTGGTCTTAAAACCAGTGGCGAATTCTTGGTATTGGTGTAGTTCTTGCGCTTCCGGTCGCCAAGACCTTTCCTGGTCTTTGGGACCTAACCTGGTCTTTAAGACCGAGCCTGATCTTCAAGACCCTAATTAGAGTCAGACTAATTTCGTTACTTTCTAAATGTCGCAAAGCAGGAAAATGTCAATAACGGATTGCATCATCAGGAGCAGATTTTGAAAGTCAATAGATTAGAGGATTATAATTATTATTTCCAGGGACTATTCCTCGCTTTAAATGATATACAAGCAAAAGGCTTGACGTGAATAACTTCAGTTACAAAGTAATGGCTACCAAGGACTTCTGTAATGAAGTATGCGTTTACGAGCTTTCAGCTTTGTGGAAAAGACTCGGAAGTGGCCGCTGTTTGTAAGTTCTGCAGTGATAAGCTGGCCGTATGTACAGTTACAAAATGCCCAAAAAGCATGGAACCCATATACGAGAACAGGAGAAGGTTTTCTGCATTTCTGCAACTTCCGCATAAGTAGAGCGAGCGTTCAGCCACAATGGGCGGCCGCATAGAGCAAGGATGTCCCTGTGGTATTTGATACCACGGTCTATAGTCGTTTTCGCCGTTACCTTGGTATCTGATACCACGGTCAAAAGGCATTTTTTCAGATACCGGGGTATCTGGTATTGAGATAACACGGTTGAGACCGTTGTAATGGATCATGGTATCTGAAAAAATCATCTCATTTTTATCATCACCGACAGAAGAGCCTAAAAAAATTTTCAAATTGGCGGGAAAGAAGTTTGTCATTCAGCACTTGCGATGTAAGTGGTTATCAGTTTTTCTGTTGGGATGACTTCTAAAAGAGCAAATTTGGCAATTGTCGTTTGCAAAGCAACCGTAGTATCATATACCACGGTAACTGAAAAAATGACTAATTGCAGATTCAGTTACCGTGGTAACAGATACCATGGTATCTGCAAAAACGCAACAATTGGCAGCATTGGTTTATCTAAAATGCAACAGGCATATTTGGCTAAATTTTATGTGAGTTTTCATTGTCAGAAATATCAGCCTACTTTTCATTAATGTCCCTTAAAAATAGACTTTCTTGGTCTTAAGACCAGAGCTAAAATCTTGGTCTTGGTCTCAATACCAGGCTAAGATATTGGTCTTGGTCTTAAGGCTGGTGAAAAAATCCTGGTATTGGCCTTGGTCTTGACGTTTTGGTGTGTAAGCTGGAACCCCTGTCTGTTCGTAGAGAACAGTTGCGCCAACGTTTCGGAACAAATTTGTTATCCCACCCTTTCTACAAAACCCTTTAAACCGGAAAGAACCAGAGCTCCAAGAGAGCAGCTATGAGAGTACTAAAACTCACACCTGTCGCTTGTAAAACTGAAAGGTACCGCATAGTTTTGTGCCTCAGTTTACCTTGTATCATAACAGCCTTACTTGAATTACTGTATTTATTCTATGACAATAGCATATATGTTTTAATTGTAGGTAAATGACAAGTGCCAATTGATTTGCTCGCGCATGAAATGTTGTGCCGCATTTATTTTGAAATTAAATTAAAATAGACGAGCAGACTTGGATATATTAAAGTAGACAAGTTCCAGCCTGACTTCTGACGTATCGTAATTTTTACATTTACAACTGCGGTCCCTGTTCAGGGGACATTTCGAGGTTGGGGCTCTAGGCAGCTGCCTAGTTTTCTGGTTGCCTCACTCCCGACTTAACCGAGATGAGATTTTAGTTTTCACCCGTGGAAAAAACACTGTACACAAAACTGAAGTGCTGACAGTAAGAAAAATAAAAAACAACAGCAAGTGAAATAAACCAAACGAACTAATTGCAAGGCAAGCAATTAACTACGTCAGCTTGGACGTTGTAGCAATTCCCGAAATTGCTTTTCGGTTCAATTACGAAGTCTACAATACCGTACCTGTTTGCTGAAAAACATTTCGTTTCCAGAGTGAGACTGGAGCAGGTACGGGGCACATTGTAAATACTGCATTCTACGTTCATCATTATCAGCCAATTTATCCAAAAATCGCGCTGAGACGAGAGGAGATGAGATTTAATTTTTCACCCTTCGAAAGAAGAAAAAGGCACAAAGTCGGAGTAATGTAAGGGAAAAAAGAAAATACACAGGACAGATAAATAATTGACGAACTGCACAAAAAAATGTCGAGCTTTATAAATGCTGATGGTCATTTTGCGTCGACGCCAAATCTGACGCGATGCAAGAATAGAACCAAGTTCTTAAGCACACGGCTCACTATCTACTGTTTATGTTCCGATATTGAAAACTATTTAAATACTGTAAGTAAGACAATATCTGCTGCTAACAAATTATCCACGGCTGTGGCTGTTTTCAGCCTTTTCCCAAGCCCATTGACTTCTAGCAAAAACTCAGGCAAAATTTAAATAACCGGTTTTACGCACCAATAGCATGATACACGAACACTCGTCGGCAGCATCATACACATCGAAAATAGTGAATTTTTGGGTCTCAGGGCTCAAGAATTAATTAATGCAATTTGTGTAATAAGTACGACGGATCCTTTAAGAATCGCTTATTGACTTGAACGGGCTTGAAAACACTACGAAGATATATTATATATCATCTTATCAGGGATGAAGGAGCTTAAGATGCAAAAACAAATATTCGCAACTAAAGTCCTTCCTACATTCCATTACGGCGCAGAACTTGGGGTTTCCCAGCGGCAGTGCAACTAGAATCGCTTCAGCTGCAGCACTATAAGATAATTCTTGGACTGTAGATTACCACTCCTACACAGGCTTTGAAAGGAGACCTTGGAGTCTTTTCGCTAAGGAAGTATAGGCTAGTCCAGAGTATAAGGTTTTGGATCAAGCTAGTTCAGTTATCAGGGCTGCTAAAAGGTGCGTATTCAATATTGTTACAAGAAAGGAGAGCAAGATCGTGGCCCCTTCAAGTAAAAGCTCTCCTAGACCACGTAGGATTATCTGGTGGATGGAATGAAGGCTTCTGCCCGACACGAGATCAGGGAGATACTGGAAAATCTAATGAAATAGAAAAGGCTTTCGTTAGACACGTGTCTTCCCTTCCAGGTCGAGGGGTTGCCCACTCTCGATTTTAGTGTAAAGCAAGTGCCCAGTGCCGCGTTCTCGGACGATGCAGGCACTGGTTGCCACGTGTTAGAACATAAAGTAAGCACTTTTAGAAGCGTTTGAAAGATGAAACGCACAGTGTTCAATTCAATTTCAATTCAATTCACTTTATTCGAAAAACATGTGAAGGACAGAGCCAATTATTAGTTTGTGTTGTCATAAAATAAATATGTATGTCAATCAACGAGCCAAAACTAACATAGACAAAAGTACAATATATACAGTTAATAACTATTTTGCTGATCAGCCCGGCGTTAAACATCTTAAATGAGGGCACAAAACTAAGCTCATATCGAGCATGGTAAGCAGTCACAGGTTAAAGTTTCGGTACAGGCTCTGCAATGGATTTGCTTGGCCTTACCCTAGCCAGTTCATTTTGGGGTGGGAGGATATTTCGGTGAATAGGGTTCGACTGGAGTCACTGTGACTCACAGCTTAATTAAGCTGTGCTGTTACTGGAGACACTGTGTGGATTATGCTAACTGCTTTATGGGTGTAGTTCTTTTTTTCTGTTACTCCGCTCTTTCCCTTGTTGTATAGAGGGCCTCAATACGTTATTATTATTATTTCGGTCGGTGCCGGCAGGTGCGGGGAAAGGGTGTATAGCAGATGCCGGGAAGTGTGTAACTACTCGTTCCACCAGAGATGTTACTAGCCAAAATGTTTGGGGGGGGGACGACGCATTTACCGACTGCGGCTAGTAATTTTTACCGACTTTTTCTGCAGAAAAAAACGACTGTTTTCAACAACAAAATCACAGTTTTGAAAAAAAAATCGACTAATTTTCAGAAAAGTCCACTGATTTTCTGAAAAACCGACTATTTTGACCAAAAATCGACCAATTTTCAGAAAAACAGACTATTTTCATGAAAAAAATCAACTGTTTTGACGAAAAATCACGGCGCTTCGGATATGGGGGGGGGGGCGGCCCCCCCAGTCGTGACGCCCCTGCGTTCCACATTTTCCTAGGAAATGCCGTGTTCAAATTTCAGTTTTCATTTAGAGATAGTGCGATACTGTGCTAAATCGGAAAGCTAATCGCATCCCTGGCAACTTTTCTACTTTACAAAACATGCATCTTCTTTAGGCGAATTTTTTGATGAACAAAGCGTTCAGTTGTTTGAATCGTATACATTATGACGGATACGAAAACTTGCAATAGAGTTTTAATTACAATCGTCTCTCCGTAATAGACATTGAACCAAATTGTTATTAGTTTTGTTTCTTCGTTATCGGTTAAATACTGTAGTTGTCAACCCATCGAAGATCTCAAAGCGGTATGTTCCAAGAAGAACACAATCAGCAATCACATGATCAAAGGCTATTCCTCGGTGTTGAAAGAACAACAACCAAAGAATATCGGACGAAGGGACTAAATTGACTTTGCAGCCAGTTGAACTATCCTTTTCAATCGTTAACATCGTGACGGATGAAAACTTGGAATATTATCTTATATAATCTAGTTGGTCTTATAAAGCTATCCGTAACCCCCTCTACCAAACCTGTTCTTACTTACAAGCCCCTCTCCCCGTGATAAAAACCAAGTTCACCAGAAACAAATAATAGGTACACCAACTAGCAAAGATTGAAAACCCCTCATCACCGAAGATGACCATAGCTTAACAGCCGATTTTTGTATTGCAAGAGCAACACTTTGGTTTTGTCATTTTTGTTTTGTTTTGTTTTGTTTTTTCCTAGCACCCCGATTTGCGCTTAATCTTAGAAAGTGGTAAGGGTCTAACCTCTGCGGTTTTTACAGAAAGTGTTGACCTTACACCGGATTGATGAATATGACATTACATTTTAGAAAGCTCCGCAGAACTTTTGCCTGGGGCCAAAAAGGATAGTTTTCGCTCGTCATTGAGCCAGAGCCTACAGTGTGTGAAGTAAATTGGAGTTGTATAGCCTATATCAGAGAGGACTATCTGAAGTTATGCAGCCAAGCTTTCGTTTCATCAAACCATGTTTCTGCTTTCGAGTGTAAAGCTCCGTTCTAGCAGACAGGCACCAGTTTTAAAGTGAAGATGGACTAAAATCTGTAAGTGCGAAATATGTGTAGCAGTTCCCTGGCCCCACAGCCAATACATCTTCTTTGAGCAATAAATAGAAAAACTTACAGAATAAAAAAAGCGTCATTTTCCCACGGGTCCGAAAGTACTACCATCTTTTGTTTCTACCCGTTTCTGTTCGTGAGTTCAGCTGAGTTTATCATCCATTTCTTACACTGGGGAGTGAGGAAGAGAAATGATATCAGATGGGCCTCTTACACTTTAAAAGTTCTCTCACTGCTAAAGAAATTAGAGCTTACCCTTAGCTCCTTTCTAAGTGGTGATATTAGAAAGTTGGCCTACGGCTTAACTTTTGAACTAATACAGATAGAATTTTTTTTTATGGCACTTGAGCTTACTCAAGTGCCATATAGCGATTGTTATTTCTGTCCGTCAGTCGGTCTGTCGGTCTGTCGGTCCCGGTTTTGCTAGTTCGGGCACTTCCAGATAAGCTAGGACGATGAAACTTGGCAAGCATATCAGGAACTGGACCAGATTAAATTAGAAATTGTCGCTTCCTCGATCCGACCATCTGGAGGGGAGTGGAGGGAGGGGGAATCCGGAAAAAATAGGAAAAATGAGATATTTTTAGCTTACGAACGGGTGATCGGATCTTCATGAAACTTAATACATGGAAGGACTTCGTGTCTCAGACCCTCCATTATAAATCCAGACCGGATCCGGTGACACTGGGGGGAGTTAGAGGGGGAAACCGGAAATCTTGGAAAACACTTAGAGTGGAGGGATCCGAATGAAACTTGGTGGAAAGTACAAGCAAAAGTCCTAGATACGTGACTGATATAACCGGAACGGATCCGCTCACTTTGGGGGAGTTGGGGGGCGGGAGCAGTCCGAATTTGTAGTGATCCCGCGAGTTCCGTGCTTCCTGATGTGCTGGGACGATGGAATTTGACAGGCATGTCTGGGACCCGACCAGCTTAAATAGGAAGTCATCAATTCCCCGATTCGACCATTTGGGGGGGGAGTGGAGGGAGGGTGAAGCCAAAATTTGAGGTATTTTTAGCTTGCGAACGGGTGATCGGATCTTGATGAAAATTGATATTTAGGATGACCTCGTGTCTCAGACACCTCACTTTAAGTCCGGGCCGGATCCGATGACACTGGGGGGAGTTGGGGGAGGGAACCGGAAATTTTGAGAAACGCTTAAAGTGGAGGGATCGGGATGAAACTTGGTGGGAAAAACAAGCACAGGTCCTAGAAACGTCATTGACATAACCGGACCGGATCAGGGCACTGTGGGGGAGTTGGGGTGGGGAACCGGAAATTTTGAGAAACGCTTAAAGTGGAGGGATCGGGATGAAACTTGGTGGGAAAAACAAGCACAGGTCCTAGACACGTCATTGACATAACCGGACCGGATCAGGGCACTGTGGGGGAGTTGGGGTGGGGGTCCGGATTTCTAGCGATCCCGCGAGTTCGGCATACTTCCTGATGTCCTAGGGCGATGAAACTTGGCAGGTATGTCAGGGATCCGAACAGATTGACTTGAGAACAGCCGTTTCCCCGACCCGACCATCGTGGGGGGAGTGGGTGGATGGGGAGTCCGGAATCTAGTGGCGTGCATAACTTTTGAACGGGTGATCGGATTTGAATGAAACTTGTCTGGTGAGCTATCGCCTCGGACGTTCAGTGTCACGTCCGGGTCGGGTCCGATACCTGTGGGGATGGGGGGGGTGGAAAACTCAAGAAACTCTAAAAGCAGAGGGATTGGGACGAAACTTAATGGATGGAACAAGCATTAGGCCTAGATGAAATTGACGGAGCCAGATGGTTTCGGGGCTCTGTGGGGGGAATTGGAGGGGGTTTCCTGGAATTCCGGTAGTCGTGAGTTAGAATAGTTCCAGATGTAAAACGACAACGAAACTTTGCAGGCATATTAGCGACCCGAATTATCTTGACTTAAAAACCTGACACAACATACCCCCGGAAACTTCCGTTCCTAGATCGGAGCATTTTTGGGGGAGCAAGAGAAGAGAAATATGGACTTCTATAAATTGCGAACGAGTGGTCTGATTCGAGTGAAACTTCATGGGTGATACGAATCGATGGCCTCGAAATGTAAAACATGCGTTCGAACCGTATGCGACCACGATTAGGGGAATTGGGGGTGGGGGGACTTTTGACCTGCACAAAAACCAAACGGATGGACCGAATGAGATGCAATTCGACAGTGCCGAGTTTCTGCGGCCTAGATTTGTTATTTGGTGTCTGGGCCGGATTCGGCCAAGGTAGGGGGGGGGCGTACTGGAAACTTGCAGATAGGCTATGCTCCAATTTCAGTCAAACTTAATGAGGGAATTAAGAGATTGGGCCCGAACCGGCTCCGACAACGTTGGTGGGAAGGGGGGGGGGGGTACCGGAACTTTCCAAAAATGCTCAGATTCGAGTGAAACTTGGTAGACATGCATGCATAAACGAAGATGCTTTAGGTGGTCGATTTTGTTTTTATTCCGAACCAGATTCGGCCACGGTAGGTGGAAATAGAGTGAGTACCGGAAATCGTGTAGCACGTCTAGGGATCAAACAAATGGATTTATTGGGATGAAAGTTTGAACAGTCATGTGCATTTGCAATCGAGACGATGCCGGAACTGCTCAGAAATGAGTGAAACTAAATATCCTATTTCTATTTACGAACCGCCTTTTTGGATGGCGGGTGTATTTTGTGACGTTTTCATCTACTTTCTTGTACAGCCTACTCGTGCAAGTGCCATATGAGCTCGTAGCTCTTGTTTTTTTTTTTCAACGGCATTCTGCAGACCTTGACGAGCTGATCAAGTATATGTAATCTGTTTTTTGGTACACAAATTTCTTCGTGAGACACAACAGCTTGAAAGTTTGGAGGGGTTGACAACTTCAGTAGTGAGGTACACACTGAAACCAAAAATAAGCCGATCCCAATCGTGAGACATGGAGGGTACCTGTAAGCAGCAACCGGCTGTTAACCACTATTATCTTCGGCGATGAGGGGTTAGCAACCTTGGTAGTTGGTGTACCTATTAATCCTATTATTTCTTTCCTGTATATTTGATCGTGTTTGGTACCATGTCTATCACAGGGAGATGGACTTGTAAGTAAGAATCGGTTGCTAAAGGGGTTCATGAGGGGCTAGAAAGTGAAAATCGGTACACATTTTTGTATCTCTATAAAACCTCAGGGTAAGAAAATTGTCTCGTTGGTCTGTGACTGTAACATGGAATTAAATCTTTGAGGGGTTGACAACTTTAATAGTCGGGTATAAACTCAAACAAAGAATAGGCCGAACCCAATTGTGAGACATGTCAGGGACTTGTAAGTAACAATCGGCTGTTAGACCGTAATCATCTTCGGTGGTGAGGGGTTTCCGACCGTATTAATGCAACGGATACAGATGCCAATGTAAAACAACGATATAGTTTCGAAATAATTAGCAAAGTGGCATCTATGGTATTTTGATCCTGAAAAGTTGCGGATAGCTTTATAATACCAACTATAGATTATATAAGATAACGTTCCAAGTTTTCACCAGTCACGATGTCTACGATTGAAAAGGATAAAGTTCAACTGGCTGCAAAGTCAATTTAGTCCTACTTCTGTTTTGTAAGCAAAATCGACTGTTAGATCATAATCATTTTTGGCGACGAGGAGCTTGTGACTTCTGCTATTTGGTGTACCTATTAATCGTATTATTTGCTTTTGATGTATTTGAATTGAAAAGTTTAGTGCCATGTGTATCACGGAGAGATGGACTTGTAAGTAGGAATCGGTTGCTACAAGGGGTCCATCCATAACCCTTATACTAAACTAGTAAGTAAGTAAGTAGGTAAATTATTTATTTTTGACCCGCCATTTTCAGAAAGCGGAGTAAATGTAGAAATAAATAAAACACATAAACATACAAATTGGCAAATTGGTAAACATTTTATTTGATCTCTTTACATCTGAGGGTAAGAAAATTAGTCTCCATGGTCGATCCCTGTAACTTAGAATTAAGTCTTTGAGGGGTTGACAACTGTAGTGGTAAGGTACGCACTCAAACAAAGAATAGGCGAAACCCAATTGTGAGACAAGTCAGGGACTTGTAACTATAGATCGACGATTACACCTTAATCATCTTCGGCGATGAGAGGCTTCCGACTTTTCCTAGTATGTGTACCTTTGTTCCCGGTGTTTTTGATGATAAGAAAAGTTCGGTTCATGTCATCGTTCAAGATGTTGCTAAAGCATTGTCATTTTCATGAGATGGTAGAATCAATCAATCAAGTTTAGCCCGAATAGCTATAAGCTAGAAAAGGAATACAAATTTACAAAATACACAGACACAGAAGAAACAAATTAACTAATACACTTACAAGAAATTACCAGAAATAAATGATGGAATGAAACTACGTAAAAATTGAAAATAGTCTATGGTTATGGTCTTTCACTGTAACTTAGAATTAAGTGTTAACGCAACGGATAAAAATGATAATGTAAAACAAGGATATGTTTCGCAATAATTAGTAGAGTGGCATCTATAGTATTTTGAAATAACTTTTCTCGAACAGGTATGCAATGCATATCTTCCTTTTTCCCACAGGAAGTTATATCATGACAATTACTTTTGTGGAGGTTGTTACGAACTCGTACCATCCTCCAGAAAAGCTGATACGAAGCTGTATCAGCCTCCACAGATGTTTATCGAGAGCTTTTCCTCAAAAACTGAGTTCAGCAAGCCCTTTTTTTTTTTTTTTATCAAATATTGAAATGTAGAAGCTGATCTCCAAAAAAATAAAATTAAAAAAAAATTAAATAAATTACGTTCAGCAAAAACACAATAAAATGTACTTATATTCAAACAATGTTTCAAAGTCAACTTGGGCTCAAAGAATATTTAAAAAATACTTAAAAATATATAAGAAATAAAAGAAGAATAAAATAAATGTTGAAAAATGACAGAACATCTTACTCTCTTGGACAACCAGCCTATGCCCTAGGTATAGGCTACCTTGTCACAATCAGATTTCCACTGAAAATACAGCTTGTCAACTGAAAGACATCCTACTATCCCTTGCTTTCCAAAGCTAGTTATTCAGCATTGGTCACTGCCTTTGTTCTGGAACTTTCTTGTTCTCAAGAGCGCGTAGTTTTGTAACTGTTTACTTTTTACTTCCACGATCCCTATAATAGTCGTTTTAGTAGATCTAATATAAGGCTTGGGTTGCTACTTGCTACTTTACTAAAATAAAGTTCCCTATTATACCCCATTAACGAATCACATCTATGAACTCCATCTCAGTTCATAGATGTGATCACAGAATGTGTCATCAGTTCAGAAAAATACTTTTCATGAACTGGAACTGTAATGTTTGGTGTCATATTTTGATATTTAATTATTACTTACATTAACACGAAGCATGTTCGATTCTCTTATCTATTTTCACGCGAAGTATTGTATGTTGCTAGTCGCAAGCGAAGTTTCCACCCCAACATGTTTGTCCTAGATAAGAGCAATTTCCACGAAAGCTAGTTATTCAGGGGGGCTGTGGCCATTTGTTTGTAACCTTGGATTGTCTGGGACAGGGGGATAGTTATAGGAGAACCTAGGAGTTTTGTGGGCAGTCAGGATGAGATCTCGGAAGTGTGCAGACCTGGTTGGAAACATTCTTGCATTCTGTAAGTAACATGGGACCTCGCTCACTCAGTTATATCTCTAAAATCTTTTAGTCTCGAGAGGCGTCAGTTATTCTTGTTTGTTGAACTTAAGTTTATCGGGTCACGGTAGGAGCATCAAGACCAAGCTGTTAGGTGTACTGTTGAAGGCGCTGGTCGCATACAGGTCGATTACCAAGAACATGAGAGATATCGCGAGCTCGTGAATAGCGCTGGGAAACCAGAGATATCGCTGAGTTACTCGTGATTGCGCTAGTGAATTCTTGGGTTCCTTGGACTAGAGGACAGTACACATTGCGTTGCGGAAATCTCATTATAATCTAGGCTATTAGTTGTGAAACTCTCTCTATTGTTGTACCATGCAATCCGAATAATTCTGTTATCTTATCTGTAAAATCATGTAAGCGTAATTTGTAATATTTAACTCTGGTCTCTAATCATATTGTACAATCGTAGTGTCAATTAAACTGATATCATTTCCCGTATGCCATTTGCATATCCATAGTTCGCACGACCGTAGGGCTCGGCCCTCGAAGATCTTGTTCGCGGATGATCGTTGACTTGTCAGAGTCGGGTTATTTGTTTTGGTTCTTATAAGGGTGAACGCCGGAAGTAATTACTCCGTCTTTTACGGAACTGTCACGCTACCTTGACAAATCATCTTCACCCACCTTAATCCTTATTAGTGGCGGCTAACCCTTATAATTTGATGGCAGCGTCGTTTTTCGGACCGGAAAGCCTCCTGTAACACAGTTTAATTTTGCGAATATTTTTACTTCTCCTTTCCTTTTTTGCTTATTAATCAACATTAGAGAGATTTTTACGCTGACGCTTAAAACTGAGTGGGGAGGAGCCCTTTGCTTTATCTTGGAAGGAGGAAGAATTCTGAGGACAGGAAGGAAGGACACGGAAAGAAGAATTTTACGGAATATTTGGTTCTTACGCTTACGGGAACCACGAGGTGAGAAAAATGTCGACTCCTGTTAGTCAGCCAGTGGTTAATCCAGCTGCTGTTGTTGTTCCGCCAGCGTCACTTGGTGCCGGGGGTCAGTCTATTGTTCCGGTTAATGCATTAGGTCCTGTCGGACAAGCAACGACTATTTCAGGAATTCCAGTTTCCGCAGTTGTCACTACTGTAGGGGTAAGCACAGGCATTCCTTTGACTACCGTGAGTGCTCTTCAGCCTGGAATTATGTCGGTTTTGCCAATCCCACAACAGGCAGTTATTCGCACTATAAACACAATTGACCCTTTCACGTTGGTCCCTCCTTTGACAAGGTCCAGCGAAATTTCAGCGTGGATTCGGAATCTAAAACGAGTTCAGAGGTCGAACCACCTTACGGAAGTAGAAATTATTTCGGAATATGCCCCTTTGTTAGCTCGTGAGCCGTACGCCGGTTTTATCGAAAGATACGCGCACGTGGTAACATTGAGTGAATTGGGCCGGCTTCTCGAAACTAGTTTTGGAACAGTTAAAACTCCCGCCGAGAAACTAAAAACTCTGATGAACTTACGTCAAGGCGACGGAGAGCCGGTAACTCAATTTTGGATGCGTGTAAACCAAGAGGCCGAGGGGTATGCAAGTTTAACTGGTCGCGGTGCCTTAGGAAACTCAATAGGGGAGATTAAAATGCAAGCATTTGAGCAGGGTTTGATTCCCCGTCTCCGGACCTTTGTCCTTGAAAGATCCGTGCATTACACAGATTTTGATACTATTCTGTTAGTAGCTAAAGATTTTGAGAGAATACATGGCATTGGAGGTCAGCAAAATATTACAGAGTATTTAGCGGCCGCTACGGAAACGAAAACGACATCTGGTCCTGTCTCCGACACGACAACAGGTCAATTTAGACGCAGTCGTGCCGAATTTTTCGAGAATAGTTATGTCCCAAGAACTGGGAACAGTTCAGGTTATTCCGGCAGTTTAGCAGGTACCTCATATGACATGCAAGGGAAACCGAGTCCACGGTATCCAAATAATGGGTTTTCTCGAGGTGGAAATCGAGGTCGAGATAACAGTTTTCGAGGTAGGGGTAGCCCGCGAGGTAGCTCGTTTCCCAGGGGTCAGTTTCGAGGTCAATACAGTGGTTATGGTCGTGGTATGTCCTACGATAATCCTAGATCGTACGGTAGGCCTCAGACGTACTCACATACCTATAAGGAGATACCATCCCGTTCCTTTGATAGGTCCCCAACTCCTATTCGGTTGTCTGATCGAGCCCCTGCACGTTCACCATCACGGGAGAATCGCGTACAATTTAGTGCAGCAGCAACAACCGCAGAGGATTCGGGTAGGAATAGTCGGTCACGAGAGTCTTCTTGGGATAGAACACAAAAGAAATCCATTTTCTGTGTGCTTTGTAAAACCACTGATCATACCACCTTTAACTGCGAAATTGTTAAACGAGGAAGACAGGCCATAGAAGACGAGTCAAGTGTGCCTAGAGCACCTGTTAAGCGGACGGAAAACTAGAAGCGCCAACCTGTACTGAGGGGAACAGGTTGGATGAGTCTATAAAGCAGAGTAACCCTCAACCACAGAAATTGTGTTTCGTTAGTACAATAGATAATTCAGAGAAATCTGCGAATGTTTTTCCCCTGTTTAGCGACGTTAAGATAGCAGGTATAGCAGCCCAAGGATTTGTAGATACAGGATCTCAAAAGACTCTAGTGTCAAAAGAATTGTTTGATAAGATGCCAGAACAAAATAGGCAACGACTTAAGCTAAGTCGAGTGTGTGTTAGAACACTTTCAGGTGATTACCTCCAAGTTATTGGTGCTGCTAAACTACCTATCGAAATGTCAGATTCCCGAAAAGACGTCAAGTTTTTCTGGGAAGTTTTAGTTGTAGAAAACTTACCTTTCGAAATGATCCTAGGCTATTACTTGTTGGACTATCTAGATTCAACCTTACACTTTAGGAAACGTTCCTTAGAGTTCGGTGAGAAGTTAGGCCAGGAGCGCTATTTTATGAGTGATGTCTTGTCGTTTGGTAGTGTGGTGGTTCGTAGAGACACCCGCTTAGAACCCCACAGTATGCGCTTAGTAGAATGTCGACTAGACGCTTTGAGTGATGCTGTGTTGCCAGATAAAAGTGTTGTGATTATTTCACCTGAAAAAGAATACGAACATAAGATTCATGACTATCTAGTAGTAGGCATGGATAAGAGAGCGCGCATCATGATTTTTAATGATTCTGACGAAGAGCTTCATTTTAAACATTCTCTGGTTGTTGGTCGGTACGAGCAAATGCCCGAAGAGTCCGTGGTGGCTCTAACTGTCACAGACACCGAAAATATGGTGCCAGAAAATCTAGCACCAGAAAAAGAGGAAAGTGAAAGCTCAAAGGAAAATTCAGATAAAAATGAAATAGACGAAGAGGCATTTCTATCCCAGTTTGATTTGACTGAGGTCCCTGAGTGCGTTAAGGACGAATTTTGTGCATTACTGAAAGAAAATCGCGATCGTTTTGCGTGTCATACCTACGATGTTGAGAGCAATGATTTACTTGAGTTTCAGCCTGATATCCCATTAGATACGGAGATCCCCCATGTCAAACAATTCCGTATTCCACACGAAATGGCAATAGTACTTGAGTTACATATCCAAAGCATGATTAAAAGTGGAATTATTTGCGAAAGCACTTCCAGATTTTCATCTCCGGTATTTTTGGTTCGTAAAAATTCTGGGAATAAGGTAGGAGAAGGACAAATTACTTTGGAAAATACCAGATTTATTATTGATCTCCGGAATGTGAATAAGTACGTAGGAGACACTGGATTCGGGTTAAGTCGAGTGGATACCGTTTTGAATTCCATGAAAAACGGTGTTTTCTATAGCACGGTAGATATGAAAATGGGATTCTTTAGTATCAAAATACGAGGCGAGTATCGGAAATTTTTCTCGTTTATTTCGCCAGTTACTGGCAAGGCGTACAGCTTTACTCGTATCCCAATGGGCGCGTGTTTTGGGCCCAAGAGTTTTTGTCTCTGGATGTCTCGATTATTTGATGCTAAGGATTTTCCATTTGTAAAGACGTTCGTTGACGATTGTTACGTAAAATCTGAAGACAAAGATCCTAGGGTACATTTAGAACAACTAAAACAGGTCTTCAGACGACTGAAAGAACATCACGTGAAATTAGGAGCCAAGAAAAGTCAGTGGTTCAAATCCAAAATTTCAATTTTAGGATACATGGTATCGGCAGAGAAAATTGAACCACATATCGACAAGATCAGAGCCATCGAAAAACTTGAGAGACCGTCAAACGTAAAAGAACTTCGTTCGCAATTAGGTCTTTACAACTATTATAAGATGTTCATTCTGTCGTACGGCGACTTGGTAGCTCCTTTAACTAAATTGTTGCGGAAAGGTCAACCTTGGGTTTGGACAGAGGAAATGCAGAGAAATTGGTCAAGGCTTAAGGCTGAACTTACTCGCGATGATGGAGGAGTGTACATTCAAATGTACGATCCGGAAAAGACGTGTTACATATTTGTAGACGTATCAGAACTAGCAGTAGGTTGTGCTGTGTGTCAGGAAAATGCAGCAGGAAAGATGGGAATAATATGCACATATAGTAAGGTCCTAAGCAAGCCTTTCTCAAGGCAGAGTTCAGTGGTCAGAGAATTATACGGCTTGTACGACGCACTCCAGAGTCCCGCGATTTCCTATTACACTTGGTCAAAAAAAGTCGGTAGTTTTCTCTGACTGTAAAAATTTGCAATATCTGAGGAAAAATAGGAATCTCACGTCGAAACTTTTCAGAATCGGACTATTAATAGATAACCCTTTGTATGAATTTAGACATATTAGTGGCGAGAAAAATCGTTTAGCAGACATTTTGTCTCGTCCTAAAGCGGAAATTGTTGAGCAAAGTAGACCTATCGAGCTTACGGAGGAGGAGGCCGAGTTTTTGTCAGCAGCAGTTTTCAGTCACGAGACTGATATCTTAGGCCTAGAAAAGAGTGACATAATTAAAGAGCAAAGAAAAGACGAAGAATTGAGAACTGTCATAGAATTATTAATCGAAAAAGGGATTCGTAGTAACGTAGAAAATTTCATGGGCAGACTACCGTTAATAGGCGATCGCCCCCTACAAAATGCTAGGGAATTGATTGAAATGAATGATAAAAAGGGCCCTTCAGATTCAGGTATAGGCGAGGGTATGGTTCCGTTTGGTAGCACGGATGGCATCACGGATGGACGTCCCAAAGTGGCGACAGATGTCGAAAAGCACCCTAGGATGGAACCTAAACCTTATTTTCCGCTTAAAATACCTTGTATTCCGCTAAAAAGCGATGATGATAAGACGGTTACTGATTTGCATAGAGTGCCTCAGGCCGCATTTACGTCCGACCGTATCCGGAATCGGTCCGACGGCGAGTTAGCTGTCCCATTGAGTAGTGATAGAGAATTCCCATTGAATGAAATGACAGAAATACTAATGTTTGGAGAGGAATGGAATGAAAAGAAAAAGGAATTTAAACGATCGATCAAGCCATGGCTGTTTGAAGTCCTGAATGAATTGATTTTGTACGATGGAATTTTGTACCGCGTTAGGTATAACCCTGGATCATCGAACAGAGAAAATAAAAATGCCGGCACTAACTTAAGATCACAGTTATTAATTCCCTGTTCTATGGTCAATGGTATACTTAAGTTGTTTCACGGTCACGTGTTGCTCGCAGCTCATGCCGCGTATGAGCGCACGTTATGGAAATTAAGAACGTTTGCTTTTTTCGAAAATATGGCAAAACGAGTAAATGAATTTGTTGAAAATTGTGAATTATGTGGGAAAGCGAACAGCCGAATTCCAGCGGCTAAGCCACCCTTGGGGAAAAACATTTTCCCAACAGAAATTTTTTCTGCTTGGTCCAGCGACTGTTGTGGACCATTCAAAATTACTAGTAGCGGAAACAGATATATAATAGTGGCCGTGGACTTGTTCAGTTCCCATGTGGTTCTCAAAGCTGTACCCAGTCTTGACGCGGAAACAACCTGCCGATTCTTTTGGGATTCGGTATTTGCTTATTACGGTTTGACGTCCGTTCTACTCACAGATAATGGAAGCAATTATCGCAGCGGGTTGTTTACAAGCATGTGTGAGGAGTTAGGCATTCGAAAAATTTATAGTACACCCTATAACCCCCAATCCAACAGTTCCAGTGAGGGGAAAATTAAGCTTCTTAAGGGCATTCTGAAGAAAGCATGTTCAGAAATTAGCGGTGAATGGGATCAGGTACTAGGACAAGTCATGATGTCAATGAATATGAGTTTGAACACTGCTAGGAAGTACAGTAGTTTTATGCTTTTACACGGTGTGCCTGGACGTTCCTTAATGGATGCAAAAATTCAGCGACCTGTTATAAATATGAATGAAAGCTACGAAACCTATGTCACTCAGTTGATACAAAGTATTTTTGAAATGCATCAGATTTGCTTGGATGAATTGAAAAAAGAGCGTGTACAACAAGCAGTGCAATATGATAAGGATGCAAAAGAATTTGAGATTAATACAGGTGACATCGTCTTCGTACGAGATAAGACACCCCACGGGTTAAAATCGAGAACTTTTCCTTACATTGGACCTTATGTGGTTCTGTCGGGTATACCAAATAAAGACGTGTACATACTAGCTCCGCTACACAAACCTGATGGACGAAGACGAATACTGAATGCTAGACTGTTGAAAAAGGTTAAAAATACTACTACTTTCTTATCGCAAAATGAGAAGTATGTGGAATTCTACGACAACTTGCTAGAGGATATGAATAAAGAAAATGATAGTAGGAAGAAAAAGGGTGGTAGTCCCGAAGACCCACCTGCGGCGCGTGGTGATCAGAATGGTCAGGATAGGTCGGTTCCAGAAAGTAGCACGACAGAAAATATTCAAGAACTTCGATACCCCTTACGCTCGCGAATGAGAAGTCAAACTATCATGGTAGACCCCATGGGTTTAAGCAGTTCTGTACCGATAATAATATCAGGTAGCGGTAGTCCATTTGTCCCAATTAGTCACGTGTCATTACCAGTGACACAAATTTTAAGTAGCCAACCAGTTCAAAAGATTGTTGAAAAACCTTTGGTTACTGAAAGTAAAATAACGCCAATTTTTGGCGAGTTTTCTGCAAGTAAATTAGTGGGCAGCTCACAAGACTATCCGGTACCTGATAAGACAGACGAACAGATAGACAACTTAAAGACAGACGCACGGATAGACAGCGTAAAGAAAGACGAACTTACCGAGGACAAATCCTGGAACGTGGCTGGTCCATCTGGTCTCCAACAAAGCATCATCCAAAGGCGTGCTTCGACGTCGAGTTCGGATTCCGACAGCGAGTATGCTACGGCGCCGGAAATATTCTTTGAAGGTGGAGAAACTTTTCATTTTTCGGGGGAAAATGAAATGATAGCCCCTGATTTGAATTTATCAAGTATCCCCGAGAGCACTTTGATTCCCGAATTGTCAACGGATGAATCGGTGAATGAAAGTCCTGATTTTGCGACTTCTACTCCAGTTAGGACAGTTGTACCCAGAACGAATGTAGGTAGGACAAACAAGTTTTACTCACTTAGGAACTTAGATAGGAAAATGTACAAGGATTAAGATTAAAAGTGCTAACAATTCTACGAAGAATGAAAGTTGTTGTGATTTCCAGCAGCAGTCATGCTAGAAGTAATAGAAATATTTAGTGATGTGTTTTAGATCAGCGTTTGGGCTGGTATTATTTTTACTTACCTTACCTTAGACCTTGAGACGGTAAAAAGCTACATCGAACTTGCTTGCTACCAAGCGTATTGTTGTGTATGTCGTGTCTAATTACTACATTGTAGATAATTCACTACTATCGCTTAACCTATTTCGGTTGCTTTTGTGTTGTTGCGATACACCTATTTAGGTCTCTAAATATTATACTTTTCCCGCCAATTGTTTTACACTAGATTAGACCTAACACCGAATACCGTGAAAAAAAAAAATCATTTAGATTGTTAGATTTTAGACGCTTGTAAATAATTTATATCATCGGTTTGTTTAGTTCAATTTATAACAACGAAAGTACTCATGAACTAGAGAAAAGGAAGTAGTATAAAAGTAAATAAGACGCTTGCATTGGCTTTTTCAAAGATTATCTGGATTTACCTTTAATGCCTGGACCGTTTAGCTCCAGAGGGTCCCGCCTCTGCTAAACGCTTCTCCTTTTTCTCCTTTTTGTGCCGTTTTCTCTCTGCGAACTGGTCCCGTTCCAGTTTCATCATTTCATACTGGACTTTGAGGTTATTGTTTTCTTCAGTTAATTCTGCATTTTTCTCAGTAAGAGTTGTAATTGTTTCGGTCAATTCGTCCATTTTTTCCAAAAGACGATTAAAACTGGGTCGAAGTGGGGACACCAGCTCTTCACTGTTTTCCCCATCACTAATCTTGGCTTTGTGCCACAAAGATTTTGCCTGACGTCTAGTAGTGTCTGGGCCCAGGTAAACTTCAAAGTCAATCACCATATTTGGTGTTATCACCACATGACCACCAACTCCATTCGAAACTGTCGTTTCTTTCGCACAACATGGAATGGTTACTAAGAATTTTTTTGAAGTCGACATATTGATCTTCACAGTGGAAGGATAGAAACTGAAATGCTGGTGATCGCGAAGTCCATGTCTTGAAGTTACTTTTTATTTCCTGAGTTAAATCCGACTTCATCCTTAATCCTCACGTATTTCCTTGAGGAATATCTATTTGTAGAATTTCAACAAAAGAGGTGTACTAACCAGAATTTCACTTACCTGACTTCTTCGTGCCCTTTCATTGGACTTACTTCTTAAGGCCTTCCGCTAAATTGCAAAGGTCTTTACGGCAGGTAAATTATACAAACCTTTCAGACGAACTGCGATGTTTCTGCTATTGTCGTACTTCATGCTAGTAAATGGCATCCATCAAGTACAATCTGACAGCAGTCAAATTGTGATCCAAAACCTAGAAAGTTTTGTCCGCAACGGTCTTGGGTACCGTCATGTCGGAAAATTAATGAGCGGATCAGCAGGCTACCATCGACTATGTCTTTATCTCAACGTGTCCCGCCTACAAGAAACCATTGCATCGCTGAAGGAAGAAATCGTAACAACCACCGACTATTTCGAAGTTCATGGGTTCAAATGGATTAAAGCCCAAGATGACCAACATTCACCATCATCATATGGAATGCTACACAGCATAACGACCAACAAGTTTGCATCTCAGCTAAATCTCGACATGGAACAGTTTTATCACGAGTTCCAACTCCGCATGACGTCTAAGCGCACCATTCTGTTGTCTAGGCTTCAATTGCTCGACGAAATCACAAATAATTTCGTTTATCTTACGAGCAATAATCCTTCAACTCGACATTCCCGACAAGCCGAAGGGGTATTTCCAGTTATTTCTGAGATTAGTGCCCTTATTTTTGGGACAGCCACCGCAAAAGACGTCCGCATTGTCAATGAAAAATTTGGAGAACTTGCTGATAAACAAAATAAAATTATCAGTTTTGTTAACTCATTTGCATCCGTTGTAAATGAGATTCAGGATCAGTTCAACCTTGTTCAAAACAACACACTTAAAGCTGTCTCGACAACTCTGGCTGAATTCCGTTCACAAGTCCTGAAAACAACTGTGGACCTCACAACTTCAATCACCCTAAGCGTTCTTCGTATCCAGAACTCGATTGAGAAATCGATTAGCGAAGTCACGATTCACTTGGACAAATTTTCTTATTTGCTCCAAAATTATTTGCATGGGTATACCCAAACTCTCAATGGAAAGTTTCCATTAGAATTAATAGGCAGCAAACGCCTTATCTCATATTTGCATACCATCGAATCCGCATTACCAGAAGGGATTACTATGGCTATTTCTGATTTCAAAAAGGGCTCCGTTCTCGAGACGATTAAGCACACACCGTGCCATCTTGCGAGTGACAATGACAACATGGTTCTTATCTGTGAACTTGAACTTGCAAAAATTCAGGAGACTTATCAGCTATACAAATTATTCCAAGCTCCAACAGCTGTTTTGAATTTGTCGCTCAACCAAAAACCGATGTATTATGTTGTCGATCAAATTGAGCAAATGGAAGGATCCTACATGGGAGTTACTTCAGATGGTTTGTCTTACATATTTCTTAGCGAAAGAGAAATGGACAACTGCTTCCACACCCAAGAGAAAATCATCTGCCACAATCATTTCGTTGAAAGGAAAGCCAACAGCGAATCATCATGTGCTTACGCCATCTACACCAACGACCATGAAACAGAACAAGATCTCTGCAAAAGAAGTTTAACAACACTTACATCTCTATTCATTCATCCACTTTCGGATTCTCTCTATTATTTTGCCGCTCATCAAAACTCTTCCGTCGTTACACTAAAGTGTCCTCGAGAAAATTCTACATTCGATAATCGGAACTACAATTTCTACCATCTGAACATCAGTTCATCAATTGTTGTCAACATTTCACGTCACTGCGCCATTTATTCAGAGTTTTTCTACATATCAGAAGAATATACTTCCTCGTCATCTCTTGAAATTGAGATGCCGGTACTGGACCTGAAGCTGAATTCTCATCAAGTGGACCTTAACACGATCCTTCGTTACTCCCAGTCGGAAATTCAACGCATCATCCAAAATGTGGAGGAAATTTCGAAGTCTAGTCCTCGTTATCAAGTTGACAAGTCGTCAGTCAAGATCCCGATTCCCGAGCTAAAGTTCGAAGCTGAAAAATTATTTCACCAAAAGAAAGAATACCAGCAAACTTTCTTTTATCAAGTCACTAGCCACTTCTCTACTGCTCTTTTGCTGTTTATTTGCCTTGGAGGCATATTCCTTGTCTACAAGCTTAAACAATTGTGGTACACTGTATTTCCACAACCAGTTCCGCGAGGAGCAGATGTAGAACTTCAACCAACAATTTCCTCACCAGGAGTATCTTCCTAATTTTTTTGAAGCAGTTATGCTTTTGTTGGTACACCACTCCAGATTACCAAGCCAGTGCAGCTCTTTAGTAAATTGCATATTTAGCTCATGGTGCTTCCCTTAAATGTGTCTTGTATATGTAATATTTCATGTATGTTTCAGTTCTGTATTTGGTTCTACACCAAAAATGTGTTTAGGAACAAATGTTTTAGGGGACTTTAGTATAGATATAGATAAATGTTTGGTATTTTGATGGGAAATAATTGATAGTGAGAAACGGGAAATAATATAAACAATTTAACGCTTTCGCTAACTGAAGAGAGACCGGAATTGTAATGTTTGGTGTCATATTTTGATATTTAATTATTACTTACATTAACACGAAGCATGTTCGATTCTCTTATCTATTTTCACGCGAAGTATTGTATGTTGCTAGTCGCAAGCGAAGTTTCCACCCCAACATGTTTGTCCTAGATAAGAGCAATTTCCACGAAAGCTAGTTATTCAGGGGGGCTGTGGCCATTTGTTTGTAACCTTGGATTGTCTGGGACAGGGGGATAGTTATAGGAGAACCTAGGAGTTTTGTGGGCAGTCAGGATGAGATCTCGGAAGTGTGCAGACCTGGTTGGAAACATTCTTGCATTCTGTAAGTAACATGGGACCTCGCTCACTCAGTTATATCTCTAAAATCTTTTAGTCTCGAGAGGCGTCAGTTATTCTTGTTTGTTGAACTTAAGTTTATCGGGTCACGGTAGGAGCATCAAGACCAAGCTGTTAGGTGTACTGTTGAAGGCGCTGGTCGCATACAGGTCGATTACCAAGAACATGAGAGATATCGCGAGCTCGTGAATAGCGCTGGGAAACCAGAGATATCGCTGAGTTACTCGTGATTGCGCTAGTGAATTCTTGGGTTCCTTGGACTAGAGGACAGTACACATTGCGTTGCGGAAATCTCATTATAATCTAGGCTATTAGTTGTGAAACTCTCTCTATTGTTGTACCATGCAATCCGAATAATTCTGTTATCTTATCTGTAAAATCATGTAAGCGTAATTTGTAATATTTAACTCTGGTCTCTAATCATATTGTACAATCGTAGTGTCAATTAAACTGATATCATTTCCCGTATGCCATTTGCATATCCATAGTTCGCACGACCGTAGGGCTCGGCCCTCGAAGATCTTGTCCGCGGATGATCGTTGACTTGTCAGAGTCGGGTTATTTGTTTTGGTTCTTATAAGGGTGAACGCCGGAAGTAATTACTCCGTCTTTTACGGAACTGTCACGCTACCTTGACAAATCATCGTCACCCACCTTAACCCTTATTAGTGGCGGCTAACCCTTATAGAACATACCATTTTGAAAACCTCGATGGGTTGACAAATTCAGCATTTGACCGTTAGCGAAGAAACGAAGAACCAAGTATTGCTCTCGCAACACTTTAGTCAACGAAGCCGATCAAAGGTTGCTGTAACACTTCACGTTACCCAGGCAACGTAGGTCTAGTTATTACTTATGCAAGTCCCCTTGTGTTCTAGTTGGGAACAAAATTGTTCTTACCATCAAATACACCGGAAACAAATAATAGGTACACCAACTAGGAAAAGTTGCTAATCCCTCATCGCCGAAGATGGTTATCAAATCAAATCGTTTATTGATAATTATGGTCTAGCAGCCGACTGTTGCTTACAAGTACCCTAAATGTCTCACAATTGGGATCGGCCTATTTTTGGTTTCAGTGTAGCCTACCTTACTATTGACTTTCAAATTGGTGATCTCATGAAGGAGTTTGTGTACTAAAAAACAGATGGCATGTATTCTGATCAGCTCATCAAGCTCTATCGATTGCCATTGAAAAAAAAAATCTATCTTTATTAGTTCAAAAGTTGAATTTTTTGCAGTAGGCCAACTTTCTAACATCACCACTTAGAAAGGAGAAAACGATAGGCTCTGATTTCATTACCAATGAGAGAACTTTTAAAGTTTGAGAGGCACATCTGATACATTTCTCTAACGAAATCCCAAGTGCAGAAAATGGAATGAAGAACTTAGCTGAAATCACGAACAGTAATGGGTAGTAACAATATATGGCAGCACTTTCGGACTCGTGGGAAAATGACACTTTTTTGTTTCTCAATTTTTTTTCTATTTATCACACAAAGAAGATATATTGACTGTGAGGCCGGGCAACTGCCTGACATATTTAGTACTTGTAGATTTAGTCCATCTTCAATTTGAAACTTGTGTCTGCCTGCTTGGCTGCTGGAACTGAGCTTTCCACTCGGCTGCATAACTTTAGATAGTCCTCTCTTACATAGGCTATACCACCCCACTTCACTTCACACACCGTAGGCTCTTGATCGAGGACAAGCAAAAACCGTCCTTTTTTGTCCAAGGTTCTACGAAGCTTTCCAAAATGTAATGTCAGAGATGTCAGAGGTGAGACCCTTCCCACTTTCTAGTAATAAGCTGAAATCGAGGTACAAGGAAAAGAAGCAAAAAACAAGACCAAAGGTTTCGATCCAGACAACTGGGTCGCCAGACTTCTTGAACATTTTTACTAGTAAAATTAGAAACAGATTAAGGCCAAATAGATAATCATCCAAGAAAACCATGTTCAGATTGTGTGTCTATGGGCCCAGCATGTGTGTTTAACCTGATAACATAAGATATATCTATTCTGACGAAACTGATCAACTGTTCCTGCCTTACTTCTGCAAAAATTTCCGATTTTGGCCGAATTCCTGGCGAACTGCTTGTCCGGCAAAAAAACAAAAACAAAGCTCAAAAACGAATTCACTGTATCTCCTTACCCCTACATCGAACACCTAATCAAATTTAACTTACAACAAATTTTCCGGTTTCAGCCGGATTCTGGGCGAACTATATATCTGGGTAAAAAATGTTGTCATTTACGGATTCAGCATCTCTCCTTACCCGTAAATCGGACATCTAGTCAACTTCCAAAAAAAATTTTGCTTTTATTAACAAATTTTCCTGGTTTGGTCGGATTCCGGGCGAACGACTTGTCCTGGTAGAAAAGGATTTTGACATAAGTGTTCAGCATATCTTATTATCCCTAAATAGAACACATATTGAAAGTCAAACAAAACCTTTACTTCTAGCAAACTTTTTGGCCGGATTCCGTGCGAATTAGTTGTCCGGCGAGAAATTTTTGTTTATAGTCTTGTTCAGCATGTCTTCTTACACCTTAATCAACTATCTTATTAGCTGCTTAAAAATATTTTGTTTGTCCCTTAATTTAAAACCCCCACCCCTAAACGTAGGGCTACAGAGCCCATCCACGAACTGTTTTAGTGCCATAACGGGTAGCCCACAGTATATGGACTGTAGGCTGTGTACAGTACAGATGTGTTCCTTTGAATACCTTTCCCTTTTTCCCAAAAGGGAGTGCCCTGACACTTTTTTTTTTTCATTCCTCAAATTTGAATGTGGGTTCACATAATGTTTTCGGTTTATGTTTCCAGTTGTATACCTCCTTTTAAGTTTTGAAGGATTATAAACAAATAATAATAATTTTTCACCCCCCCCCCCCCTTAACAGTAAAACAGAAATCCTGAACGAGAACGTGATCAAATCAAGGTCAATCAAGGTCCATTGGATATGTGTTGCGTGGGTGACGATGGCTGACATCTACCTGTTATTGGTCTGGGTCGTCCTAGCAGTAGTTCAAGTCATTACATTACTACTCGTAAAGCTTCACGAAACCCAAGGGGATTTGACCAAGAATCAAGCCTTTGAGGTTTTACGGTAAATTTATTTCTCCTATATTCAAACAATGTTTACAACGGATACGTCAGCTACGATTACAGGTTTGTTTCCTTCCCCGACGCTGACCCAAAATATTGACAGCCTGACGAGGACACTTGCCAAGAAGGGCCAAAATATCGCTCATGGAGAACCGTAGCTGACGTATCCGTTGTAAACATTGTTTGAATATATGTTTCAAAGTCAGCTTGGGCTCAAAGAATATTTATTTCTCCTTATGTAATTTCTTGTTTCGTCTGAACAACTCGGTTTCTTTTGTTGTGCATACTTTCTACGGCGATGAGATCAGTGCAACAGTTATGCAATCTTATAGGTACGCCATGATGCTGTCTTGCTGGGAGCAGCGACCCAGTGATCGAGCTTCCTTCGCCAGGCTGAAGGAAGAGCTGGAAAAACTAATGGAAGACAAGGGGAGTGAATACTTGACTCTCCAGTCTGACGTAATCTCACTTTGTCAGTTCGACGAAGATCAAGCTAGGAATACGAAGCTTGGCAATCGAGGAACTACAAGCTCGTCGTCGGGGTGAGCCTTTTTACTTTTTGCCATCCTAAAACGTTATTGGTGGATACCTATGACTTTGTAAAGTTTCTCCGTCCGTCTCTCTGTGAGCAAGATAACTCTCGGAGTGTTAAATATTTGGTGGAAATTAATGTGTGGGGTTTTTATGGCACTTGAGCTTACTCAAGTGCCATATAGCGATTGTAATTTCTGTCCGTCAGTCGGTCTGTCGGTCCCGGTTTTGCTAGTTCGGGCACTTCCAGATAAGCTAGGACGATGAAACTTGGCAGGCATATCAGGAACTGGACCAGATTAAATTAGAAATGGTCGATTCCCCGATCCGACCATCTGGAGGGGAGTGGAGGGAGGGGGAATTCGGAAAAAATAGGAAAAATGAGATATTTTTAGCTTACGAACGGGTGATCGGATCTTAATGAAACTTGATATGTGGAAGGACTTCGTGTCTCAGACCCTCCATTTTAAATCCAGACCGGATCCGGTGACATTGGGGGGAGTTGGAGGGGGGAACCGGAACTCTTGGAAAACACTTAGAGTGGAGGGATCCGGATGAAACTTGGTGGAAAGTACAAGCAAAAGTCCTAGATACGTGACTGATATAACCGGAACGGATCCGCTCACTTTGGGGGAGTTGGGGGGGGGGGGGAGAAATCCGAGCTTGTAGTGATCCCGCGAGTTCCGTGCTTCCTGATGTGCTGGGATGATGGAAATTTACAGGCATGTCTGGGACCCGACCAGATTAAATAGGAACTCGTCAATTCCCCGATTCGACCATCTGGGGGGGGGGGGGGGCTTGCGAACGGGTGATCTGATCTTGATGAAAGTTTATATTTAGGATAACCTCGTGTCTCAGACATCTCACTTTAAATCCGGACCGGATCCGATGACACTGGGGGGAGTTGGAGGAGGGAGCCGGAAATTTTGAGAAATGCTTAGAGTGGAGGGATCGGGATGAAACTTGGTGGGAAAAACAAGCACAAGTCCTAGACACGTCATTGACATAACCGGACCGGATCAGGGCACTGTGGGGGAGTTGGGGTGGGGGTCCGGATTTCTAGCGATCCCGCGAGTTCGGCATACTTCCTGATGTCCTAGAGCGATGAAACTTGGCAGGTATGTCAGGGATCCAAACAGATTGACTTGAGAACAGCCGTTTCCCCGACCCGACGATCGTGGGGGGAGTGGGTGGATGGGGAGTCCGGAATCTAGTGGCGTGAATAACTTTTGAATGGGTGATCGGATATGAATGAAACTTGTCTGGTGAGCTATCACCTCGGACGTCCAGTGTCACGTCCGGGTCGGGTCCGATACCTGTGGGGATGGGGGGGGGGAACTCAAGAAACTCTAAAAGTAGAGGGATTGGGACGAAACTTAATGGATGGAACAAGCATTGGGCCTAGATGAAATTGACGGAGCCAGATGGTTTCGGGGCTCTGTGGGGGGAGTTGGAGGGGTTTCCTGGAATACCGGTAGTCGTGAGTTAGAATAGTTCCAGATGTAAAACGACAACGAAACTTTGCAGGCATATTAGCGACCCGAATTATCTTGACTTAAGAACCTGACAGAACATACCCCTGGAAACTTCCGTTCCTAGATCCGAGCATTTTTGGGGGAGCAAGAGAAGAGAAATATGGAAATTGACTTCTATAAATTGCAAACAAGTGTTCTGATTCGAGTGAAACTTCATGGGTGATACGAATCGATGGCCTCGACATGTAAAACATGCGTTCGAACCATATGCGACCACGATTAGGGGGATTGGGGGTGGGGGGACTTTTGACATGCACAAAAACCAAACGGATGGACCGAATGAGATGCAAATTCGACAGTGCCGAGTTTATGCGGCCTAGATTTGTTATTTGGTGTCCGGGCCGGATTCGGCCAAGGTAGGGGGGGGGGGGGTACTGGAAACTTGCAGATAGGCTATGCTCCAATTTCAGTAAAACTTGATGGACAGGAACAGGGAATTCAGAGATTGGGCCCGAACCGGCTCCGACAACGTTGGTGGGCGGGGGGGGGGGGGGGTACCGGAACTTTCCAAAAAATGCTCAGATTCGAGTGAAACTTGATAGATGGTATAAAAGAAGATGCTTTAGGTGGTCGATTTTTTTTATTCCAAACCAGACTCGGCCACGGTAGGTGGAGATAGAGTGAGTACCGGAAATCGTGTAGCACGTCTAGGGATCAAACAATGGATTTATTGGGATGAAAGTTTGAACAGTCATGTGCATTTGCTACAGACAATCGAGACGATGCTGGAACTGCTCAGAAATGAGTGAAACTAAATATCCTGATCCAGATAATCGGTTTTACGCATCTGTAGCATGAGACGCGAAAACTCTTTCGGAGCATAACGAACACGGAAAATAGTGAAATATGGCAAATGCAAAGATTAGTGAGGTGTCGTTCTTGTACAGCCTACTCGTACAAGTGCCATATGAGCTCGTAGCTCTTTTTGTGTTAAAGTAGTGGACGGATGATGGGAGATTGGGATGGAAGGGAGATAGGCGAGATGGGGGCCGCAGCCTATAAGCTGCATATAAGCATATATGGGTGGGAGCGGGGGGTTTAGACTAAGGAGTGATGATTTCTTAAAGCTAAATAAACTATTAGTTTAGCGGCAAGAAAACATGCTGAATCCATATCTTTGATTTCTTTTCTTGCTGGACAAGTAATCGCACGGAATCTGGCAGTAGCCGGAATTTTTCAGGAGTAAAAATCGGTTCTGAAGTTAGGAAAGGTCGATTTACGGGTTAGTTGACTTGCTGGATCCTTGTTGTGTTGCGAGAGCAACACTTTGGTTTTGTCGTGGTTTTTATGGCACTTGCCTACCAGCCAAGTGCCATATACCGATCACTTTTCCGTCAGTCGGTCGGTCGGTCGGTCAGTCCGGTGTTTGCGAGTTAGGGTACTTCCAGATGTGCTAGGACTATGAAACTTGGCAGGCGTATCAGGGACCCGATCAAACTAACCTGGAAATAATCAGTTTCCCGATCCGACAATCTGGGGGGGAGTGGAGGGCGGGGGCATCCTGAGAATTGAGCAGTTTTTGTCAAACCCCTACCCCTTTCTTCACACTAGTATAGCTCTGCACGTGGATGACGTCACTCTCTGCTTATAGCTATGAGCTTTGGCGGAGAGAGCTAGTGTTGTTGACGGTCGAAGGGGTTGGTATATGGTTCAAGCTTTTTGTCACACTTTTCGAGTTTGGGCACTTCCAGATGTTCTACGACGCCGAAACTTGGCAGGCATATCAGAGATCCGACCAAACCAACCTGGAAATAATTAGTTTCCAAATCCGACTATCTGGGGGGGGGGTGGAGAGCGGGGGAATCCTGAATGTTGAGTGGTGTGTAACTCTCGAACGGGTGATCGGATTGGAATTAAACTTAATAAATGGCATATCTCAGATTTTTCATTTGAAGTCCGGACGGGATTCGACAGCTATGGGGGAGTCGGGGGGGGGGGGTCGGAAATCCCGAGAAATGGTTAGAATGGAGAGATCGGAGTGAAACTTTCTGGGAAAAACAAGCATCTGCTCCAGATAAATCCTTATACATTTGGACTGGATCCGGACACTTGGGGGGTGGAGGGGAGGGTAGTTTCCCAGGATTCCGATGGTGGTGGTTCTGGGGATTTTCACGACGAACATGGGAGGCGTATCAGGGACCCGATCCAACTGACTTGTAAATAAAAATTTACTCGATCAGATAATAATGGGGGGAGCAGAGGGAGGGGGAATCATGAATAGGGAAGGGGAATCCTGAATAATGAGTCATGCGTAACTTTGGAACGGGTGATCGGATTTGAGTGAAATTTTTTAATTGAACTGAGGACATGACTCTCCGGTGATTGCGAGTAAAGGTACTTCCAGATGTGCTAGGACGATGAAACTTGGCTGGAATATTAGAAATTCGATAAGTTTGGCTTAGAAATCGCCACTTTCCAAATCCGACCATTCCTTAAAGTACCAACCATGACCGCAAAAGAAAAAATCTGCAAAATATGCATTTTCATGATCCCCACAAGCCCATTATCATTTTTGCCTCAAGGGTTTTGCTTACAGATGAAGTTCTAGCTCCTTTAAAGTGCAAATATTCACCGCAAGGTCGAAAATTACTTTTTATCAAACGATACATCTCAACCCATGATCATCTGTGCCACAAGGGTTTTGCTAAAAAAAAAAAAAAATATTCTCGCACCCTTGAAGTGCGCATTTTAACCGAATAGTGGAAAGAAAAATACTTTTGACCAAACGGTATCTATCAATGACCCCTAAGAGCCTGCTATCGGTTTTAGCTTACAGATGAATTTCTAGCGCCTGTAAAGCGCGTATCACATCATATACTTTTTCTCTAGCTCCCTTAAAGTGCGCATCGGAACCGCACAGTCGAGGAAGGGAGAGGGAATCATGAGGGAGGGGGAATCATGAATAATGAGTCAAGCGTAACGGATTTGAGTGAAATTTTGTAATTGAACTGAGGACATGAGTCTCCGGTGATTGCGAGTGACGGTACTTCCAGATGTGCTAGGACGATGAAACTTGGCTGGAATATTAGAAATTAGAAAAGTTTGGCTTAGAAATCGCCACTTTCCAAATCCGACCATTCCTTAAAGTACCAACCATGACCGCAAATTTAGAAAAATTCTTTTAAGCAAAATGTGCATTTTCATGATCCCCGCAAGCCCATTATCATTTTTGCCTCAAGGGTTTTGCTTACAAATGTGCTTACAAAAGTTCTAGCTCCTTTAAAGTGCAAATCTTCACCGCAAGGTCGAAAATTACTTTTTATCAAACGATACATCTCAACCCATGATCATCTGTGCCACAAGGGTTTTGCTAAAAAAAAAAAAAAATATTTCTCACACCCTTGAAGTGCGCATTTTAACCGAATAGTGGAAAGAAAAATACTTTTAATCAAACGGTATCTATCAATGACCCCTAAGAGCCTGCTATCGTTTTTAGCTTACAGATGAATTTCTAGCGCCTGTAAAGTGCATATCACATCATATACTTTTTCTCTAGCTCCCTTAAAGTGCGCATCGGAACCGCACAGTCGAAAGTACTCTTGACCAAACAATACATATCAACCCGTGCAAGTGCCATATGAGCTTACAGCTCTTGTTTTTTTTCCTGTGCCGCCGATTTCATTTTATTCCAAGTAACTAGTAAGGGTCTAACCTGTGCGGTTTTTACGGAAATTGTGGACCTTAGGCCGGATTGATGAATGGAGTATAAAAAAGAAAGAAAGTAGAAAAACACAGAAAAAAGACCACACAGGTTTTGTGCAATTGTTCGGAAAGGACAATTACCTAATGGGACTAATTAAGCGTTTGATTATGTATCAAGAATGTCAATCTGCTTGCGGTATCTGGCGAAGACCGTAAATCTACCAGACTGATAGTCTGTATGGAGCCAGGGTTGGTCACCAAAAGTAACTTCGTACACCCTGGAAAGTAACCCAAAAGTATCTCAAAATAACCCAATGTAACATAATGCAACCCAAAGTAAGCCAATGTAACCCAATGCAATGTAAACCAAAGTAACCCAATGTAACCCAAAGTATCCTGAAGTAACTCGTACACCCTGGTTCTTGGTTACCAACCCTGGGTATGGAGAATTCCAGTAAATATTCTAATTTGGGACCCCATCGAAATCTATCCTTTGAACAAGTCCTGGAGGAAACGTGGAGTGTTGTCCCCAGGTAAGGCGTCCGTCCTCCTCCTCTGCCGTTGTCCGTGCTTCGGTCGGAAAAGAGGTTCTTTCAAGCGGTTCTTTCCGCGTCTTGCCCTACCGTTTCGTCAGTCCAGTTCTTAGACAGTTTTTGTTCCAACATTTTCAGGTCATTTCTCATAATGTGTATGTGTGAAGTGTATCTCGTCTGCAAATATTTCGCATGTTTTCCTCTCCTAGCTTTAAGCTATCTGGTATTAGATTTGTTGATTATTTATTGATTGTTCGAAGTATGCACTACCCGATTCCCAAGAAAATATGAAATTGTCAGTCATTATTTTCTCATCTTTCTTTTTTCCGACTTGATCTTTGGGATCCTAAAACGCAAGTGGAGGCAAACCTATGACATCGCAAAAGTTGTCCGTCTGTCTGTGAGCACGATAACTTTCGAAGGGAATGAGATATTTTGATGAAACTTGGTGTGAGGATTTTTTGGGTCAAGGGAATGACCGAATTCATGGATGGGCTCTGTAATTTAAGCTCTGTATTTTCTCATCTTTCTTTTTTTCCCCACCCTATGTTTAAGGGTGGGGGAGGGGTTTCAAATTAAAGGGCAAACAAAATATTTTTTTAAAGCTATTGAGATAGTTGATTTAGCGGTAAGAAGACATGCTGAATCCGAATATGAAAGTTATTTTCTCGCCGGACCGGTAGTTCACCCGGAATCCGAAGAAAACCGGACACAAAATGTGTTGACCAATTTTCGGCTATATCAGTCCCTACCCTTTTATTCTCAAACCATTATACACTGTAAAAAGTTGCTCCGAATAAGGATGCAGTATTTGCTACTGGGATTAATCTTATCTCTATTGGGATGAGATTAATCCGAATTAGGGGTAATTTTATCTCAATAAAGATAAGATTAATCCCAGTAGTAAATACTGCAAGATTTTTTTTTACAGTGTAGCTCTGCGCGTGGATGACGACATTTATTTGTTTATTCCGTGGACTTTTGGAGAGATCTGGTGTAATCGAAAGTCGAAGGGGTTGATATATAATGTTCAAACGAGGAAATATGTTGTTCAAGCGAGGTTTTGTTCAATGAGAATTCACTGGTAAAGTGCAGGTCAATTTCGTGGATGGGTCCTTTAGTCCTATCTTTAAAGGAAGAGGAGGAGTTTCGAATTTACGGTCAATACATGCATTTCTTATAAGCTAATAAGATATTCGTTGAGGGGGTAAGGAGGTCCGCTGAATCCATATCTGAACTTAGTGTTCTTGCTGGACAAATGGTTCATCACGAATTTGGCTGAAACTGGAAATTTGATTGAAGCTCAAAGTTGTTCCTGAAATCGATTAGAGATTCGGTATCGGGGCAAGCAGACATGCTGAGTCTATTTTCGAACTTTACTTTAGCAGTAAAAATCTTCAAGGAATCTGACGAAGACTGAATGGCGAAGACATAACCCAATACTCTTGATGACTATATCTCCTTGCCGATGCAAAATCTCCGGCCTTTCCGGGTAGCTAGCAGAAGAAAGGCAGAAGTGGTGTCACAGCCGCACCCAAAGATCACGGTGATTGATTGACACAGGATTTGAGTCGTTGAGTTTGAGTCGTAGGGGCACGCTTACTCCTTCTTCCTGAGGATCTCCAAAACACGCCGTTTTGGGCTTAGTCATATAGAGTATTGTTTAAATCAAATGTTAGATTTTTGGGATCCCATTGGAACGTTTGGTCTTGTTTCGCTAGCATGCGTTGGTCTGTCCCTCACGCTCTTCCGTGTTTCACAGATGAGAGAGTTTTAAGTTCAAACGACCCGAAAAATCCGTGTATGTGTCCGAACGGGATTCGTCCATGGTAGGGGAAAGTACACGAAAATTGTGTGTCACGCCTCAGACGAGTAGAGCGATGAGTGATTGGGACGAAACTTGGAAGGTACGACGGTCATAGACCCTAGATAATCCATTTTGTTTTTCCGGCTGGATTTGGCCTCGGCGGGGAAAGTTTTAGGGGCTTACTGGAAATTTCACCGGAAATGCTTGTGAAACTTTAACGGTGGTACGAGCAGCCCAAGCACATCCGATGAGGGTATTTTTGACGGCCTTAAGTCTCTTTTTTTGTATCGCCTATTCATAATTAGAAATGCCAAATGAACTCTTAGCTCTTGTTTATAATTCGTGTAGAAAACTTCGGGAATGAGGAACGAAAGTTATCTCGTGACGGGCCGTACTTGCGGTTAGAATCCTAGGAACTGCCTGCGCTGACAGTCTCCGCGGTCGGAGGTATGGGGAGGGATAAGTATTTGCCAATGAATGGGGTTTTCCAGGAAGTTCACCCAGTCACGGTGAATATGAATTCCAGAAAAGCATGCAGTTCAATGACTAAAGAAGCTCAGGAAATACTCAGTTCCAGATTGTTAGGCCATTTTGTAAGAAAGACAGGTATTGCGCGTGACCCCCAAAGGTGTATTTTTCGACTAACGTTTTCCTTCAACTTCAATCGGCTTTGGCTTGGAGTCAATCCCTTTCCACCTTTCTTTTCTTCTTCTCATCAGACTATTGTCTTTCGATAGTACGATTTTCAGTATCTATTTATGTTATCATCACTTCTTTCTGTATAGGTAGTGGGGGGGGGGGACATTGGCGATCTGTTGCAAGTTATATGGCAGTCAAAGTTTCGGCATAGTTCTGAGAGTTTTTTTTTATTTTCCACGGCGTTTGACGGGCAGTCGAAGAGGATGTTTTGAGCTGTTTCTTCTTTTTGGTGGCACCACCTGCAGTTGGGGTTGCGGGTTAATTCCCACTCGAGTAGTGGGTTGTTGAGCACGATGGTTGAAGCCTGTAGGCATTAGTACAGGCAAGGCCGTATCGGGGGGGGGGATTCACCCCTCCCCCACCCCGAAACATGCAAAAATATTCATTTTTCATAGGCTTTTCCCTATGATCTATGTCTTTTTTGTCCAAACCGCGGGCATCTCCCCCCCCCCCCCCAAAAAAAAAAAAATCCTGAATACGGGCCTAGTACAGGTATGATTCTTCGCGTGTTTTGAATGGCGACTTCAACAGTGTCATCTTCTTTAGCGGAGCTCTTTGCCTGAGGACGTCTCAAAACGTTTCGAAGGGTAAGGGGTTGGTGTCTGGGAACTGGCTACTATTCCAGCCAGCTTGTCCGCTACCTCGTTTCCCTTTATTCCTTTATGGCTAGGGATATTGTGAAAAACGTACTCGATGTTCGATTCTCTGAGATTTTGGATCATAGTTCTAGTCATTCTTAGGTCTGAATCTTCGCTGGCCTTGTTGATATTTTGAATAAGGTGGAGCGCTGTTTTTTAGTCTGTAACGACTATTTCTTTAAGATGACTTCAAGGGCCTTCTTGATGGCTTTAGTTCGGCTGTTGTAGTTGATACTAATATT
Source organism: Branchinecta lynchi (assembly GCA_023053575.1). NCBI lineage: Eukaryota > Metazoa > Arthropoda > Branchiopoda > Anostraca > Branchinectidae > Branchinecta > Branchinecta lynchi. The sequence goes on from JAKZAP010000014.1 coordinate 7,660,517, forward strand.
TCAAGCACATAGGTACAAGCGTATAGAGGTACCACAAATCCAACAGATAAAGTTCATTCGATGAAAGTAGATTATATGAATAACCGAGCAACGAAGTAAGTCTCCCCTTTACTATAGCTTACTTCGTCGGGACGCCTTTCAGATACGCGCGTGCACGGGTTACGATCAACTGTAGGCCTACCGCACGAGATGGTTAAGCTTAAACGCCAGCTTACTCGGCGGCTTGGCGAGGAGCCGCCGGATTGTGGGGTTATTCAGGTAGCGTAAGCGATGGCGCTCGGCAAGGCGTCTATTCGTTTCTTTCTTTCCTATCTGCTGTTGTTAACAGCACACCCGCTTTCTGGTTCTTGACCAAACCGTCTATTCATAAATACATGGTTATCATAATCAGTGAAGTTAATTTTTAAAAATAATAGCAGGCATCGAATCAACAGGAAGATTGGATTGGCAGTATGTTGAAAAGGGATTCGTCGGCTGAGTGTATGTTAGGATTGTTAGGCAGTGTCAGACAGATCTGCTGCGAGTCCAGCAAATCCGAGTCCGAGTCCTTGAAAAGGAGTTTGAGTCCACAGCTTTGGCGGATGGACAGCTCCGTGAAAGATGAGTCCAAGACGAGCCCGAGTCCTTGAAAAAGGCGTCTCGATACGAGTCCAGAGTCGAGTCGACCAGTTCTGATGTCAGATGGGCCGTGCGGGGCAGAGTGTGCTTAGGGCGTCGGAGGAGGATGGATCTAAGGAAAGAAACTTAGTTTAGCGATACATCCAAAACTCCTGTGACGACAAGTGTTTTTGTTGAACGGCTAGATTAACAAGAGCGAGAAGCTCATATGGCACTTGCAAGGCCGGGTAAGAGGATGAAAATAGGAATTTGCCAATTCGTGGGTTTGTTGTGATCATTCGTAAGCAAAACCCTTGAGGCAAAAATGATCATGGGCGCAGGTGGATCATGAAAATGTAATATTTTGCTTAAAGTTTGTGTTTTGTTTGTTACGCTGAGTACTTTTGGTTGGATTTCTAAGAAAATCTTGTCAAGTCTCTAATCTTCAAGCCAAGTATGGTCGTCCTAGCACATCTGGAAGTATCTTAAATCGCGATCGCCGGAACTCCGGACCCCCCCCCCCCCCTCTCTCCTCTAACTCCCCCCAGAGATGTCCGAATCCGGTCCAGTTCCTTCACTGACGTATCTAGGTCTTATGCTTGTTCTGCCCACCAAGTGTCATCCCAATTGCCACACACTAAGCGTGTCACAAAATTTCCACCCCCCCCCCACCCCCGACTCTCCCATTTTGGTGATTCCGGATTCCCCCTCCCTCCGCTCGCCCCACGATGGTCAAGGCGGAGAAACGAATGTTCTAAGTTAAAACTGTTGAGTCCCTAATACGTCTGCTAAGTTTCATTGTCCTAGCACATGTGTAAGCATCTTAACTCGGGATCACCAGCATTTCGGAACCCTCCCTCTCCAACTCCCCCGAATAGCTCAGATCATGTCCGGTCTTGTCACGTATGTATCTAGGGCTTGTGCTTGTTCTTCCCACCAATTTTCAATCCCAATCCGTCCATTTCCGGCTCCCCCCTCGAACTGACACCAAAGCCAACGGATCCATTCCGGACTTGAAATGTGGCATCTGAGACAAGACGTCTTTCCAAATATCAAGTTTCACTAAGATCCGATTTCCCGTTCAAAAGTTATACATGCGTCAATATTCCGGATTCCCCCTCCCTCCTCTCACCCACCAATTTAGTTTGGTCAAGACCCTAATATGCCTGCCAAGTTTCACCGTCCTATAGCACTTCTGGAAGTAACTCGAGACCAGTGGCCTGACAGACCGACAGAGAGACCAAAAAGTTATCGGTATGGCACTATAAGTGCCATAAGAAACTCCCCTTATGGGACCCGGATTTCTTTGGAGCTAGAACTTTTATTCGGGGTGGGTCACGTCGTCCGGTTTGCCCTTCAGAAAGGCAAACTCCTGATTGGCTGGTTGAAGCCTTACAATGGTGGTGGCTCGGGTGGTGCCTTTAACGGTTTTTGCCATGTCTGTCTTTTGACCGTGTGGAAAGTACCTGTGCGTTGTGGTGATTCGTTTGGTTGGGTTCGAACTGTCAGCCAACATCCTGTTAGGAAAGACAGGAAACTAAATCTTGGAGAGGGTGGCCTGTTGTAAAACTATAGAATAAACTGGATGGATCTTATCTTATGTACTGGGGGAGGGGGGGGGGGCGTTCTTTAGAAGGGAAATACCGTTACATTATGGTATTTTAATCGGGTATGAAGCCTATTATTTAAGCGAATAAGGGACATGTAACCAGACTGTCGTATCTCAATCCCGTTTTTGGTTAAATTTAAAAGAAAATAAGGGGAGCCTTACTCGAATAACAACGAAGTTATTCGAATAAGAATATAAAGTAGAAGTTGAAGGTTTCAGCTCTACTTTAATTGATTTTTTTTTTTTTTTCAGGTATGGTGAGAACTCTGACATCTCTATGTGACAATCCTTCGTCGCTGTTTTGCCCCCGAAAAAAATGTTTTGTTATTTCAGTGTTTTGTCAGTTGATCTAGTATCGTTATTGTATTACTTTTCTCGTCATTGTCTCTATCGCTACTGGGAAATGCCTTGGACAGACTACCTGACAATAACGGGTAATCAGATTGTATAACCGGCGTTTGGGAAACAATTTTCCACCTGTAAGTTACTGGAAATGTTTTCCCGATCCTTTCTTGATTGTTCAGCTACAAAAAATGTAAGTCAAAACCTAGTAATGCTTCTACATCTCTTGAGGAGAAGACGGCAACAACGTGGTGTCTTACGTCAGCAAATATCAGTGTTTAAGTAATTATGTTCATTTGTGTACGTGTTTGTGGCTCAAATTTTATAGCTGTAGTTTAAATTTTCCACTTCAGTGATTCTCTGAGAAATCGTAGCGACTCTGTGGAAACTGTGGAGCTAGTTTTGTTGTGTAAGAAACAAGACCAAAGGTATTCATGGGGTCCCACAAATTTAGTATTTGATCCAGACAATTGGGTATTGTAGATATTCGGTCTTCGACAAACTTGTTAAACATCTTTACTATTAAAATTTAGAAACAGATTAAGGCCAATGGTAATCATCTGAGAAGACCAAGTTCAGATATGGATTTACCGTACAGCCTACGTCGTATCTACTTTGACGAAGTCACTTCTGCCAAATCCCCGCTTTTGGCTGGATTCCGGACAAACTACTTGTCTGGCAAAAATTAAAGCTCAAATATGAATTCAGCATGTCTCCTTACCCCTACATCGAATCTCTAATCAAATTCAGATAAGATTCGTCCGCCTAAAATATCCTTACTCTTTTTGCGACTGAACCTTCAACAACGTTTCCTTTCCTAGAATCACTTTCACCCGTTACTATAGATAATACCTATATACATATATATACTAGCACAACCAGAGCAAAATAACTCTAGGGAGTATGGACATGGACTAGCTGTATGCTTCCCATGTATTGAAAACGGGTCTTAGTCACAGCTCCTTCTATTACGCTCAAGGCATTCGAGGGGTTAAAACTTCAGTGAGCTGTCTTTTCGTGCAGGGGCGGGTTGAGAAAATTGTAGCACCGCGAAGATGCGGTGTGGATAACGAGAAGACAGGGGAGGTTTTTCTTTTGTGTTGCGACAATGGAAGCTATTCAGGAAGCATGATAACGAGAAGTGAATTTTATGCAGCTTTCTATTTAAGCAAAAGAACGACAAAAAAACCTATAAGTTGTTACCAATAAGAGCGTTAGGAACAAATTTATTACGCCACAAACTTAATAGCAAAAATAAAACCTTTAAACATTTCTCCAAGTATCGCTCAACAGTGAAAAGTAGAAGGCTATTACAGATTAAAAAAAAAAACCTTGTGATACCTATGAGAGCCTTAAAAAGTGATTGCGTTAGGAACAACTTGATGCAGCCACGAATTTAATAGCGGAAAACAAAACTTTCAAATTTGTCAAAGAAAACTAAAACCTGAAGACGGAACAACTTGAAGATAGGAATATCTTGACAGGCAGTGTCTATCGTTACCGGACCTGGAGCTGGTACCTCAAAACCTAAAAGTACTCGACCGGTCGAGTATGCTGCCACACAGGAGCTAATAATACTCGACCTGTCGGGTAGTAAGGGTTATAGGAGCTATTAGTACTCGACCAGTCCAGGAATCGAGCCTCCGCCAGTCGCTATCAGTACTAGACTGGTCGAGTACTTATGTCTTGGGAAGCTAAAAGTACCTGACCGTATGGAACTTGGAGTCAGGAAGGAGCAGGTCGAGTACACTGTAAAAACGAAATCCGTTTTCGAAGAGCGCTTTTTGTTGGCACTCCGACTCAGGGGCCTAACTGACCGGAAACAAAGTGTTTGCCTCCCACTCGTCTTTCGGTTTACTGTAAACCGATTCCGAAGCGACAGGGAAACTCTGTCCGTCGGAGTCCTCTAATCCGATTTAGGTTTATGATACACCTAAAGCATCGCCACTTCGATTACGGTTTATGACACACCGAGTTCGGGGTATCCTTGACCGATATGTTTTCATCAGCCGTATGTGACTTTCTGACGGAGAGTTGCGCTCCGAAAACGGAATACTAGCACCTACTGCCGTGCTACCTAGCGTCAATTTTTGGCTTTTTTTCGATCGCGGAAGAAAAGGAACGCCGAGAAGAAAAGAACATAGTGGAAAAGTCTGAAAGCTGAAAAGGATACTTTGGATTCTAAATACTGGAATCGAATTTGAAAGTTTCAGTCATGGTGAGATATGATATAAATGTGATACGCATTTGATTTGTCTGTTTTGCTGTGGATTGATGAAGAATGTGGGGTACATGAGTCATGCCTAAGCTGAAGTAATAGGCTACCAACTGCTTGCATAGAAATTATACTTATACTTATAGGGCCTTTAGGCCAAGGCCCAGCTTATTAAACTCCTGTACAGATATTGACCAGGTTTATGATAATGTTTTCATTGTAGGTTTTCATATTTTGACCAGGCTTCATAGGTTTCTGTTCAAGTTCTAATGAAGGCTTTGCAGCTCTGCTTGATTTTCCTTCTTCAATTCAAGTTTTCGTTGAAGGCTTTGCTTCATTTTCCATCTTCTGGTGGTAGATTGTCTGAGGTGGAGGGTTTTCAGGTGATTTCTGGAACTGACATGCAGTCTTCTTGGAATTTGTTAGATACTGTTTCAAGTTTGGTAGAAAAGTATTCCAAATCGGGCAGAGATTCCTACGTTTAACACATTCCTTCCGACAAATCATTTAAAGGACCCCTCGCACTACATAGTGTTTCTGCCAAGATTTTCTGAGATAGTTCACGACTTTAAGACTTAACTGTCCTTGCAGCGTTTTTATTTTTTTTTCCATGTCACTTGCCTTGGATGGGAAACGTGTCTAGAATCTCGGGGACGACAATGAATGGAAAGTAGAATGAATTAGTATCATAAGAACGACGTGTCCTTTCACTACTACTGGGCGTTTGAGTGCAACTATGCGATTGAATGAGTGAGTGACAAAGGCTATTTGATTAGTAAGTGTCACCTGAGTGCTTCAACGAGACTTCCTTGATTCCACTTGTCATCGTAGTTGTCCTACCTCGGGAAAAAGACGTTTTTCTTTCAGGATGAAATAACCCCAGACCTTCTTCGTTGTCATCCTCACCTGGCTGGATCCCGCCACCCAAGGGTGGTCCGGATGAAAGATGATGTGGCAGTGTACATCGATGGTTGCCTCCTTCTGGTAGAGGAGGAGTGGGCAGGCTTCCGTCTGTATGATAGCCTGCGCCTTCGTGTTTAATTATAAATACGAGAAGAAGGCGACAGCCTTCTGTGATTTCATTTCAAGGTAAAGTATTTTGTATCTTCGAACCGAATTTCCGGGCTAACGAATAATTCATCGCTGAAGCTTTTGGCAGAATCGTTCTGATTTTTATGGCACTTGCCCTTCGGCGAAGTGCCATATAGCGATCGCAATTTCTGTCCTTCCGTTGGTCTGTCGGTCCGGGCTTAGCTAGCTCTGGCATTTTCACACAAGGTAGGATGATGAAACATGGCAGGCATATCAGGAACCCAAAAAGATTAAGTTGAAAATAGTCACTTTCCCGATCCGAGCATCCTGGGGGGAGTTGAGGGAGGGGGAATCCGGAATCTTGACGTATTTATAACTTTTAAACGGGTGATCGGATCTTGAAATTCGGAAAGACCTAGTTTCTCAGACGGCCCACTTAAAATCTGGACCGGATCCAGTGACTTTGGGGGAACCGGAAATCTTGGAAACACTTGAAGTGGAGGGAGCGGGATGAAAATTTGTTGAAGAGCCAGCACAAATCCTAGATACATCGTTGATACATAGCTGCTTCCTGTTAAGCTAAGACGATGAAACTTGACAGGCGTATCAGGGACCCGACCGGACTGACTTGAAAATAGTTATTTCTCCAGTTCAACATCGTGGGGGGACTGCAGGGATGGGGAGTCTGGAATCTAGTGGCATATGCAGAACTTTCGAACGGGTGGTCGGATGTTGATAAAACTTGGCAAGTGAAAAGAGCTGTCGTCTCAGATGTTCCGTTTCAAGTCCAGACCGCATCCGATACTTGTTGGGGGAGTTGAGAGAAGGGGGATCCAGGAAAATACTATTCGATTCGAGTGAAACTTTATGGGTGGTAAGGACTGATGACCAAGATATGCAAAACAAGTATTTTCATATAATATACACTAAAAGGGATTCGTCAGCTGTGATGCTTCTTGGCAAGGGTCCTCTACAGGCTGTTAATCTTCTGGGCTAACGCTGGGGAAGGAAACGAACCAGCAATAAATTACTGAAGTTTTTAACACGCACAAGAGACAAACAGATTGGCCGATTGGGATGAAAGTTAGCCAGTACCAAGTTTATGTGGCCTAAGTATGCTGTTTGGCGTCAGGACCGGATTCGGCCACGTTTGGGGGGGGGGTGGGGTGAAGGGGTTACCGGAAATTTGCAGATATGCTCCGATTTGAGTCAAATTTGATGGGACAAATTTTGACCATATTAACTCATAGTATTATGGGTAACAGTAAACAGGAGAATTTCCTCTTTTAGGTACGTCCTTGGGATCGCCGAAAAAAAACCCGTACCAGAGGCGAGAAAGCTCTACGAAGAAATCGAGGAGTCCGAGGGTCGCCCCCGAGCATGCAAGAAAGCACAGCAAGCTGCATAGTTTTTCGAAGTTTTGAATTCGAAGTTTTAGTTTTTAATTGAGTTGGAGTTTTTAATTGAGTTGACTTGATAAATTTTGATAAGTTTTGCTTCAGTGTTAATTTTCAACAGGCAGGCTACGGAAGGTGGTAGTCCTAAAAAGGTCAGAAGTAACCCGGAAACGAGCTACGATAGACCAGAAACGGGCAGCGGGTAGCCGAAAACGGACTGCAGTGATCCTGAAACGGATTTTATAAATCCTAAAATGGTTTGGATTAGCCCACAATCGGACGAAAACGGACTGCAGTGATCCTAAAAAGGATTTTATAAATCCTAAAATGGTCTGGATTAGCCCGAAATCGGGTATAAACCCGAAAACCAGCAGAAAGCGATGCATATCACGCCGGTTCCGGCGAATTGCTCCCCAAATACGGTGTGTCGTAACCCGCTAAGGGATCAATTACTGTTGCGCGGTAGTCCGAAGTCGATTTACGACAATCCTCATTGGGTTTACCAGGTCTCTCGTGCATCGCTCCCACAACGGTTTACATGAATCCGCGACGTCTCCGAAAGAGGATTACAAAACCCCGTACCATCGCCACTCCGAAGTCGGTTTACTGTAAACCGTCTTAGGTGAAACGGGAGATCGAGGCGCAGTAAACCGATGTAGGATTACGGTAAACTGCCTGCGAGATACTGCGGTTTACATTGAACCGACGTCGGAGAGATTTTTTTTACAGTGTAATCACTACCATATAGGAGCTATCTTTCCTCGACCATACAAATGAAATCTGGGAAGTTGTAAGATCGAGTACCAGTCCCCCAGGGGCTAATAGTACTCGACCATGTAACTGGTTAAGTAGGTCGAGTATTCATGGCAATGGCCGCTATATATATAAATAAATAAATAAATATTGGTACTCGATCTAAAAAGAAGGATAGATGGGTCGAGTATTTGACGTCCCAGGAGCTAATCGTACTCGACCTAATGTTACTAATAAGAGGTCAAGTATTCAGGGCGCTGACGGCTATAAATACTCGACCTGTTGAAGGAGGATTGGTAGGTCGAGTACTTGACGTCCTAGTAGCTGTTCGTACTCGACCTAATATTACTAATAAGAGGTCAAGGATTCAGGGCGCTGACGGCTGAAAATACTCTACCTTAAGGAGGATTTGTAGGTCGAGTACTTGACGCCCTAGTAGCTGTTCGTACTCGACCTAATATTACTAATAAGAGGTCAAGTATTCAGGGCGCTGTACTTGAGTACTTGACGCGCTGACCGCTGTTCTTACTCAACCTAATGTTTCTAAGAGGAGATCAAGTATTCATGGCGGTGATGGCTAAATACTCGAGCTATTAAAGAAGGATTGGTTGGTCGAGTAATTGACTCCCTAGCCACTGTTCGTACTCAACTTGGCAGAGTATTTAAGGTGGGGCTAGCTATTAGTACTCAACCTAATAAATGAGGCATTGATAGGTCCAGTCGAGTAGTTGACATCCCACCAGCTATGTGTACTCGACCTACTTTACTCTAGCAAAACGAGAATCCACCTAGCACAGGAACATTACAACTTCTCGCTGACTCGCCGAGATCACTTTTGACTCGTAGGTTGAATGCACTTTATACGCCACGATTTATTAGGTTGAGTATAAATAGCTAGCACATCCATTAATACTCTACCTCCAATTATTATACTAGGTCAAGTACGAATAACTGCTGAAACGTCAAATACTTGACAAGTACTAATAACTACCGCCCCTCCAACACTGGACCTCCCATCATTATAAGAGGTCGAGTACAAATAATTGGTATGCCATCAAACACTCGACCTACCAATCCTCCTTCAACAGGTCGGGTATTTTTAGCCCTCACAGCCCTGATATTATTGGTAATATTAGGTCGAGTACGAACAGCTGCTATGGTGTCAAGTACTCGACATATCAAACCTCCTTCAACAGGTAGAGTATTTATAGCCGTCAGCGCCCTGAATACTTGACCTCTGATTAGTAATATTAGGTCGAGTACGATTAGCTCCTGGGACGTCAAATACTCGACCCATCTATCCTTCTTTTTAGATCGAGTACTAATAGCTGCCATTGCCATGAATACTCAACCTAATTAACCAGTTACATGGTCGATTGCTATTAGCCCCTGTGGGATTGGTTACTCGACCTTACAACTTTCCAGATTTCATTTATATGGTCGAGGAAATATAGCTCCTATGGTAGTAATTACTCGACCTGCTCCTTCCTGACTCCAAGTTCCATAGGGTCAGGTACTTTTAGCTTCCCAAGACACAAGTACTCGACCAGTCTAGTACTGATAACGACTGGAGGCTCGATTCCTCGACTGGTCGAGTACTAATAGCTAAATATATTGGGAGAATTAAGTGCGGATCTGGTCCTTAATTTTGCCCGTTACGCGGAAAGATGGATGGAGATGTGGAACATTTTGTTTGTTCTTGTAGTGAGTTGGGGGATCTAAGGAGAGAAGTTTTTGGTAAGGAGGTTATTCAAGAGAGGTCTTTGAAAGACTTGATGGGTAGTAAAGTTTTCCAAGAGTTGCGTCGGTTGGGTAGATTCCTGAAGGTTGCCATGGAGCACCGTGAACGTTTTATTGTAGGTTGATGTTGTGGTAGGGATAGGTGTTAGTTTGTTTAATGGTTATTTAGTAGTAGTATATAAAGCCGGGTTCTACTCCACCCTCCCCCCAATTTCAAAACCCCAGTTTAACATCAATTTCTTAAATTTTAACATCCTTTTTACCAAATTATCCCCCTTTTTAAGAACATTTTTATTTTCTTACTTCCAAAATAAAGGATACAAGAAATGAGAATATTACCCTTTACTACATATAAAATACTACAATATACTACTACTTCTTTTTTTTTTACATTTTTAATTTTTTATTCAAATATTACTGAGTAAACAGTTCTAAATCCACATATGTTTCTTTGTTCTTGTTTTCGCGTACAATCGGTTGCAAAACCAGATTTTTCTTTAAAAGTAATTCGTTAGCAATGGCATTATATTTCTGTGTTATAAACAAATCACAGGGTTTGTTATTATGATTAATGACCACAACCAACTTATCACCATATTTTGTCTTAGCAATTCTCATTTTAACGATAGTATATTTCAGTCCTAGAACTAGTTCTTCTTTCCTGATTGTCTCATTGTATTTATTCATTCTGATTGTATTCAAGACTTCCTTTGTGGACTCCATTTATTAGGGGATGATTTTATTAAATAAAAATCCAAAGCTCCTAATTACCGGCAGATCGTAACACCTGTGGTGTGAGAGATGCGTCACACTAAATATTCTCGAATATTCTCGAATATTTAGATGCGTCACCTCCAGCAGATAACAAGACTCGGCGGAGAAGATTCCCGAATATATATAGTGTCGCGCATCTGGTTAAGGAGACATTTGTAAACAAGTTGAGATTAAGAAGGTGTTGAAGAAAGAAAAAATTTCCAATGTAAGTATTTTTAGTTTTCTAGCGATAAAAACAAGGATATCCAGGTAGATATCTACCAAGATAGGAATAGCTGCATCTGAAACAAAAAATTACGCAAATATCAAATATACCACACGAGTTATCAGATGACGAAGCGCATCACAGGAGATGACGTAGGAACCAGATGGCCTGGACAGATTCTGTAAAGAATTTTTAATGGGTTAGATAATGTTGCGAAGCGCGTCACACGAGATGAAGTAGGAATCAAATGGCCTTCAAAAATTCTGTAAAGGAATTATCTGGGTCAGATAATGTTGCGAAGCGCGTCACACGAGATGAAGTAGGAATCAAATGGTCTTCAAAAATTCTGTAAAGGAATCATCAAGGTCGTTAAAAGATTTTTATTTTCAGATGAACAGCGAAGGTATTCAGAAGAAAACAGCAACCATTCCGAAAAAGTATATGAATGGGTTGTTCAAACTGGAGAAATCGGAGCAAGAAACATTCCTTTCGCTGTGGAGTAAGGTAGTCACAGCCTCAGATGAAGTCGAAGGTGAAGACCGTACGACAGCGTGTTCCTCTGTTGACAAGAAAAAAGAGAAGAGCGTGCAGTTTTTAGCCGATATTAAAGCGAATTTACATGCTTCGCGAAGGTTTGGAAACTTCAAAGTGGACGTAAGCATCAAGAAGGTGCTGAGCAGCAAAATATGTGGAGTCAGTTTGGAACAAGCAGAACGTTTAATTATTGATTTAAATAAAGTGGAGGTGTATTTGGATTATTTATCAGTGTTACTAAAAGCGAAAAAAGGTGAAGTGTATGCGTACATGCAAAAACTGTTCAATGACAACCCTGAGAATCTGCACAAGTGTTTTCTTGAAGAACGATTTAAGAAATATGGAGAAAGCAAATCAACAATAAGAAGATATCTTCAGTTGTATGGATTAGTCCGCGAATATCCTGGAATAGCTTTCTGTGGGAAAGGGTACTATTGCATCGTCGAAAATGAAAAAGCTATTCGCAAAGCGATCCAAGAGGATGAGATATTGTCTTCATTACTCAAGGAGCATCCTGCGCAAGTTTTCTTATCCGATGAAGTGTTGATTGATTTTGATAATCTGAGTCTATAAATGTTGAATTAAGTTTTCTCAATAAATTGGTGTTTCATTGATTGAGTTATAAGCTAGATTTTGTTGCTAGGTGGTGGTTATGTGTGAAGAGTCACACTGGTGGAACATTCTTCTGAACTATTGATGTATTCTTGCAATATTTATAGCCATTCAGACGGACTTGTTTCATGTATTTTTCGCGAGGAAAAAATCGAAAGGTTTTACGCATCTCTGTTTCTCTCTGAATTACCTCCTCAATTGTTAACTGTCCGCATTTTAGCATTGACAACAACTCAGTATAAAAATCATAAATAGTCCTAAATTCTGCTTTTCTATCAGCAATGCTTAATTGCTTTTCAATTATTTCGATGATAACAGCACCCAAACTTAAAGAAGCTAGCGGTAGCACTAGAAACGCAGACATTCCTGCTGCTGAAAAGAGGAATTTGGATAAAAGTAAGCTATTACTTATATGATTGTAGTACTTGTAACTGCGACGGTAAACATACATTTTCTTTTCTAATTCTTCCATTTATAATATAATAAAATTGTTTCGAAAAATATTTCTAACAAAATAAAGAGTAGTAACCAAATGCCGATTTCGTCAAGAGTAGTAACCAAAAGCGGATTTTCGTTAAGAGTAGTAACCAAATGCCGATTTCGTCAAGAGTAGTAAAGAATAAAGGAAACCCGTGACTAGTAGTAAAGCATGTGTGAAACCCATAAGGGCGTCGGAAAATACATAGTAAAGGATTTGGAAAACCAGTGCTTTTCTTTACGGCTGAGAAAACGCAGACTGGGAAATTCATTAATAAAAATATTCCCCTATTAAATGATGAATACTGCAGAGGTTATTCAGCTTTGTAAAAAGGTTATATCAAACAACAAAGCGGTTATACAAAGATTATCGCTATACACATATAATGAACTGCGGACTTATGCGAAAATTAATAAAATCAAAACAAATGGAGCTAAGAAACATGAAATAACAAATAATATAATAAACCATCTTAATAAGTATATTTTGATAGCTGAAGATAAAATTAAAATTGAACGCAGAAACGAAAGAACTCATAATAAGAACAGACCATCCGACTACAAACCAGAACCGAGATTACGAACCATTCTGGAAGATGAGATAAAAGAAAATAATATCACCATTACAAAACTAAAACAAGAATACAATGATAACAAAGAAAAAGAGACAAGCGAATTAAAGAAATTTCTGAAAAACAAGAACCTATCAACTCGCGGAAACCGAGAAGAAGTACTAAAAAGAGTTGGAGAATACTATAATAATATTATTACCAAACATAAAGATTCCGTACAGAATAATAGAGATATCATAAGAGATCAAACAGAAAGACGTGATAACAGTAGACAGAAACCAATTGGTTTATCCACTCTCTTTATAAATAAGAAAAAAATCAAAGAAGAAAAATTAATTCCTGATCATTTATTTAGAAAGGAAGAAGAACAGCAGCCTACTATTTCTAGGGAAACGGAAAACCTTTATACCATCAACGTTTCTATTGAAAGCAATGGAAGAGATGAACAAACTCTTATTGCTTTTACTTTCGCCGATTTACAGCGGCGGATGAATGAACTTTATCAATATAGAGTTCAGTTTGTAACCAGGGTTATATTCTATAGACAGGAAAATGATGAAGAAGTAGTAGTATATTACAACAGTACTTCTTGGATTTTAAATAAAAATAGCATTCTTACTCATAGTCATTTGGATGATAATAACAAGAGACTTAGTTCTTTAAGTAATACCCCTCGATCTGGGCTACAATTTAGTCGGTATGAAGGAATTGATTATAGGATGACACGAATAGAATCTTACATGGGAGGAACGTTTAAAATACTGCCAGATTTCGTAAAAAATAAAAAAGCGTGCATAAATATAAAAAATTTAGATCAAAAATGCTTTCTTTGGTCCATCTTAGCAAATCTACATCCAGCTAAGGATCATCCGGAAAGAATTTCGAAATATAATTAATATGAGAACGAATTTGATTTCGATGGGGTTACCAACTTCCCAATGGATACTAAAGATATACACAAATTTGAAAATAGATACAACATTAAGATTTGTTTATTTCAAATTGAAAAAGAGAAAATTATCAGAAGTCATATACTAAAAAGTACAATCAATGGCAAAACAGCTAAACATGTTATTAATTTATTATATTTCGATAATCATTATGTATTGGTAAAGGATCTGAGCAGATTAGTTGGTAGTCAAATCTCTAAAAATAAAACAAAGACATACCTATGCACTTTTTGCGGAAGGCATTTTACAAAAGAAGAACACTTTGAGAAACATGAAAGTAAAAATAATTGCGAAGATCCTGATATAATAATGCCTCCTGAAGGTTCAAGTATACAATATAAAAATATTGCAAAACAAATGAAAGTACCTTATTGCATAATAGCAGACTTTGAGTCTTATAACGAAGAATACAATCAGGTAAACGGAAAGAAAACAATAAAAGTGGCCAAACAGAAACCATTTGCTTACGGATTTCAGGTATGCTGTTCCTTTGATACAAACCAGAACAAATACTATGACTATTTCGGTGAAGACGCTGCAAAACATTTTGTTAAAACCGTTACAAAAGTATCCACAGAAATTGCAAACAAATATGAAAGCAGACAAAGAAACCATACTTATACCAATTCAGAAATTACCGAAAAATGGAAAAATCTAATGGATAAGACTTGTCACATCTGTACAACTGAAATTACTGAAAATCCTCACTTTGATCACGACCACATGACAGGAGAAGATAGGGGATTTGCTCATGCTGAATGTAATATGAAATACAGGATTCCTAGGCATATCCCGGTAGTAATGCATAATTTATCAAAATATGATTCTCATTTATTTGTTAGAGAATTGATACCTGATAACGGAATTTTTGAAAGTGCAGAAAGTTTCATATCATTCTCGAAATCAATAAGTATAAGAAAGACGGATACGGAAATAAAATATGAGATCCGGTTTATAGATTCGATTAGATTTATGGCTTCATCTTTAGACAAACTATCAGCAAATTTAGCGAAATGTGATTGCAAAGTACCCTGTAATCATCTAAGAGAGAATTTCAAGTACACATCGAATAGTTTCAATAACGATGAAGAATTCAAAGAAATAATTAAAAAAGGGGTATATCCGTATGAATTCGTAGACAGTTTCGATAAAATGAATTGTACAAACTTACCATCCATAGAAAGCTTTTATTCTAGGTTGACAGGGAAAGGTATTGACAAAAGTGATTATAAAAGAGCGGTATCTATATGGAAGCAATTTAACTGTGAAACTTTACTTGATTATACCAAGTTGTACCTAAAAAGTGATGTGTTAATTCTATCAGATGTTGTGGAGAATTTCAGGAACGTTTGTATACATAATTATGATCTGGATCCACTTCATTACTTCTCAGCTCCAGGACTAACATGGGATGCTTTCCTAAAGCATTCGAAAGTAGACTTGCCGTTATTCTCAAAGGAAGACATGTATACCTTTATAGAAAAAGGAATAAGAGGTGGTGTATCCCAATGTATAAAAAGATACGCAAAAGCAAATAATAAATATACAAGTGATTATAATAAGAATAAGCCATCTAATTATTTAGTGTATTTGGATAAAAATAATTTATATGGGTGGGCAATGTCACAAGATTTACCAGCGAATGATTTCCAATTCATTTCCATACCGGATGATTTGAAAGAAAGGAATGAATATGAATCAATCGAGTATTACAACCATCTGAAAAGTCATATCAAGTCGGTGATTACGATTAAGTCGGTGAGACAAGATGTGGGTGCTATATATGAGGTAGACTTAGAATATCCAAAAGAACTACACGAATTACACAAGGATTTACCATTAGCACCCGAACACTTTAACGGTAAGCTATGTACCACAGTATTAGATAAAACTAACTATGTAGTTCACCACAGGAACCTAGAATTCTATTTACAAAAAGGTTTGATATTGAAAAGAGTACACAGAATACTAGGATTCACTGAAAGTGCTTACTTAAACGGATATATAGACCACAACACAGCACTTAGAACTAAAGGTACAAATGATTTTGAAAAGGATTTCTTTAAGCTTATGAATAATGCTTGCTTTGGAAAAACTATGGAAAACGTAAGGAAGCGAGCGGATATGGAAATAATAACGGATGATGCAACAAGAGAAAAAATAATAAAGAAACCCAACTTTAAATCTGAAATAATATTCAGTGAAAACTTTTCAGTAGCAAGAATGTCAAAGGAAAAGATAAAATTAGACAAACCAATGTACATCGGCTTTGCTGTATTAGAACTATCCAAGTTATTGATGTATGAATTCCATTATGATTATATGAAGCCTAAATATGGAGATAAAATTGATTTGTGTTATATGGACACTGATTCTTTCATATACGACATTCGAACCGAAGATTTCTATGAAGATATCAAACAAGATTTGAATGAGAGGTTCGATACATCTGATTATGCGAAAGATAATCCATATGGGTTTCCTAGTGTAAATAAGAAAGTGATAGGAATGATGAAAGATGAATTAGGTGGACAGGTTATGACAGAGTTTGTTGGATTACGATCAAAAGTATATGCTTATTTAAAGGACAACCAAGACCCTTCAAAAGCTAGCAAAAAACTGAAAGGAATAAAAACCAATATAGTTAAAGATAAAATTACGATTCAAAACTATAAGGATGTACTGTTTGGTAAAACGGAAAACCTTTCTATAACCCAGTATAACTTAAGATCATACAAGCACAATATGTTTCTAGAAGAACAGAATAAAAAAGCGTTAGATCCTAAGGATGATAAAAGGATAGTAACAAGCGATAAAATACACACTTTACCTTTAGGTTATAAACATTAAATTCAAGTACCTACTTCAAAAATTCAAGTACCTACTTCAAAAATTCAAGTACCTACTTCAAAAATTCAAGTACCTACTTAAAAAATTCAAGTACCTACTTAAAAACTTCAAGTACCTACTTCAAAACTTCAAGTACCTACTTAAAAAATTCAAGTACCTACTTAAAAAATTCAAGTACCTACTTAAAAACTTCAAGTACCTACTTCAAAACTTCAAGTACCTACTTAAAAAATTCAAGTACCTACTTAAAAAAATCAAGTACCTACTTAAAAAATTCAAGTACCTACTTAAAAAAATCAAGTACCTACTTCAAAACTTCAAGTATATACTTAAAATACTCAAGTAAATCTTATAATGAAAAATTCTTCCTAAATAAATGAATGAAAAGGCTCCAATCAAAGTCTATGACTTTAGTGAAAAGAACACTTATCAGAATAAGCACGACCTTGCACCTCAGTGGCCATTTAGACTCTTAATTTGTGGTAGTTCTGGAACAGGGAAAACTAACCTTCTTTTGAATTTAATTTATGAATATCTTTGTTTCAACCGAATATACTTGTATGCTAAAGATCTTGAAGAAGATAAATATCAAGACCTTATAACCAATTTAACCACTTTGGAGTCACAATGCAAATCGAAAGTCTTAACAGTAAGTAACAATCTTGATGATATTGTCGATGTTGACGACTTAGACCCTGAGTACCAAAACTTGATTATCTTTGACGATTTTGTCACTGAAAAAGACCAGAAGAAAATAGAAGATTTATTCATAAGAGGAAGAAAGAAAAATGCCTCAATTATTTACTTGTCTCAAAGCTATCATAAAACGCCAAAGGTGGTAAGGCTCCAGTGCAATTATTTTGCATTCTTTCAGTGTTCTAATCCAAAAGAAGTAAAATTAATAAGACAAAGCCATGTATCCAGTATAGACGATGAAAAATTTCTCAAACAATTCGAGACTGCAACCAAGGGCTACGGTTTTTTCTTCATAGATTTAAAAATAAAAGATAAAACCCTTAAGTACAGGAAAAACTTTGAAAAATTTACCGGATAATTTATTTCTATAATAAATGAATAAATTTGGTAGTGTTGGAAAAAAGGTTAGTAACGAATCGAAAGTTACTGATGACAACGGTAATATTAACCTACAAGATAAGAGAATTATTATGTTAGGGGATGCGAAAGCTGACCAGGACGCTATTAGTTTCAGATCCATGACTATTATTCTGAATCAATTTAAAGAAGAAATTACCGCACAACAAGTGGGGATAAATCAGTATTTTAGCGAAGATATCAACAGATTAACTGCGGTACATGATTCTCCTAAAAATTTATTGGTAAGAATTAATGATAAAGGGTTATTTGTAAAAGAAATAATTCGAGTTAATGAGAAAGAAATTGATGCTGAGAACAAATTGATAACAAATGTTCAAAACCCTAGAAACAAAAATGATGCTGTTAATTTAGCAACGTTAACTATGAATCTTTTAGATTATGACAAAAAGCTTCTTGGGCAACACACCCATAACGGTATAATTGAAGGAAAGATTGCTGGTCAAAAAACTCGTATCGATAATATTGAAAGAGCAGTAGTAAATATTTTAAAAAGGCTTCTAGAGCTAGAGCTAAAACCTGTTGACAAACCATTCGTTACCAGAATAGAAAAAATGATGGCTGGTAAATAAATTTTATAAGATAAATTTATTCCCTAATAAATGGTTGAAACAATGGAGTATACAGTTTATTTGTCAAAGCTTCAGAAAGGAAAGCTGAAGAAATGCTTTGATGCTAAACAAAAATGTCAGATACGTGTTAGTCATAGTAGACAAAATGAACGAGAACCAGTTAAGTTACTTTTAAGTAAACGACAAATTGATAAAATTGAAACATGTAAAATGAATAATAAGGGCTGTGATATTGATGTATCATACAAACAGATGAAAGAAGCGATTCAAAAGGGGGGATTACTTCCATTTTTAATACCGCTAGCAATTACCCTTGGTAAGGCAGCTTTAACAAGTGGTGCTGCTGCTTTGGGTACATTCGCTGGTAAGAAAATTATGGATAAAATGACCAACACAGGTGGAGCGCTAAAACTTCCTGGAACACAAAAAGTTGTGGGTAATGGGTTACTTCGGAAGGAAACCGATGATGTCAACATAGGTGGAGCGCTTAAACTTCCTGGAACACAAAAAGTTGTGGGTAATGGGGTACGTGGAAGGCCTAGGAAGGAAAAAAACGATGATGTCAACACAGGTGGCGCGCTTACACTCCCTGGAACACAAAAAGTTGTGGGTAATGGGGTACGTGGAAGGCCTAGGAAGTCAAAAAACGGGGACATCAAAAAAGAAGCAAAAGTAAAGTAGGACCTCTAACCAATTTTGATATTATGGATGCATTAGGGAGTATACCACAGTTTCGAGGTGTTTTCTCTTTAGATACGCTACCCAAACATATAAACGATTCGGAATGTGGTGTAATCAACTATGACAAACGTGGAATGCCTGGAACACATTGGGTTGCCTATTGTAATCTATCTGAATCCCCCTATGTCGAATTTTTTGATTCTTTCGGTATTCCTCCAGGAAAAGAAATAGTTAAATATCTAAAAACTTCAAAGAAAAAAATAGCTTATGAAAATCTTGCTGTTCAAAATATAGATGAATTAAACTGTGGTTTTCACTGTATTTCCTACATTAAGCGCAAAATGAAGTTGGTAGCTTTTCGTTTATAAAAATTGTTTTCTAATAAATGGAGATTTATTGTATGAAATGTAAAAAGAGCACTGACACTGAATCAATGTTTAAGGCAGTGTCACAAAAAAATAATGTTCCAATGCTGAAAGGGAATTGTGTTATTTGCGGATCGAGGAAAAATCGCTTTTTAAAAAAAACCTCAACGCAGAAACAGATATTTTAAAGACGTAT
Source organism: Branchinecta lynchi (assembly GCA_023053575.1). NCBI lineage: Eukaryota > Metazoa > Arthropoda > Branchiopoda > Anostraca > Branchinectidae > Branchinecta > Branchinecta lynchi. The sequence continues at coordinate 7,680,103 of JAKZAP010000014.1, forward strand.
TATTCTAATTATTCAGGTGTGGATGATATTCACAGAAAATTAAAAGAAAATGGAGTGAACGTGTCTAAAGATAAAATAAAAAATGTGTTGCAAAATGAGAATGTGTATACGTTACACAAACCTTCCTATCATAACTTTGAAAGGAGGCGAGTGTATGTTCACTATGTTGATGAGCAATGGCAAGCTGATTTAGTTGATATGCAGAAATATAAAAAAGAAAATAATAAAACAAATTACATTTTAACTGTTATTGATTGCTTTAGTAAATATGCTTGGTGTATCCCTCTGAAAGATAAAACGGGTGCTGAAATAATAAAAGCATTCAGTGTTATATTTAAAGAAAGAATTCCTAAGAAACTACAAACTGATAAAGGTAAAGAATTTGTGATGAGAAATGTTCAAACTTTTTTGAAAAATAACGGCATACACTGGTTTGCATCTGAAAGCGAATTGAAAGCACAAATCGTTGAACGGTTCAATAGAACGCTAAAAGAAAAGCTATGGAAATATTTCACTCACAATAGCACTACTAATTGGATTGATATTTTACCTTTATTTGTGAGTAATTATAATAACTCGTACCAACGTTCAATACAAATGAAACCAGTTGATGCTAGTAAAAAGGTTAATCAGAAAAAGGTTTTTAGTGCTCTGTTTCCTCCAGTAGATGACTACAAAATCACAGGAAACGTCAAAGTAGGGGATTTAGTCAGAATTAAAAAAGAAAAAAGTATTTTCGATAAAGGATATTTACCTAATTATACGGATGAAGTATTTCAGATAGCAACCATCAGACCTACCATTCCCATTACTTATGAAATATCTGACAAAAGTGGGGAATTAATTCAAGGAGGGTTTTATGAAAAAGAACTTTCAAAATTTATTATGAAATAAAATTACTTGTATATAAATGGATTCAAGACGCTTGAGTGATATGTTATCGGATATAGTGAAGAACAGAGAAGTTTAGAGAAGAAAGGTTCAACAAAATGAGATGGAGAAGGCAGGATTTCGGGAATATGCTTCAGAGTTAAACGCTCCAGTTATTATAGCACAAAAAGAAAACACTAAAGATACCATCAAAAAATTACAAGAGAACGCTGAAACGATAATTAATAAACTACAGGAAGGTGATAATAATTCAAGAAGACGGTTTCTCAGATTAGGTGATACATTTAAAACAGCTTTACAGACCACTACTTCAGAGGAAGTGAGTCGAGCACCCGCTTTAGAACCTTCTCCCGATTTAGTACCACTATCCGTTGATATGAATAAAGATATTACCCAAGAGTTGTTAAATCAGATTAATTTAAAACATGTAGAATCGCGGGGTGGCACTGATACTTATTTTAAAATGCCTACGTATTACATTAAGCATCATACGGACATAGATGAGGCTCTAGAACGTTTGACATCTCTAAGTCAAAGTTATGGCGGGAAAAAAGGTAAAGGTTACTCTAGCTATGATGAAATCCTTGAATTTATAAGAGAATACAAGGAGAGGTTAACCAGCATTCGAACTAATTCCCCATTTTTAGTTCAACAAAAAGGAACTGGAATATTTATGAACTGTGATGAAATGATTTCAAAATTTCAAAAACGCATCTCTGTTTCTCTCTGAATTACCTCCTCAATTGTTAACTGTCCGCATTTTAGCATTGACAACAACTCAGTATAAAAATCATAAATAGTCCTAAATTCTGCTTTTCTATCAGCAATGCTTAATTGCTTTTCAATTATTTCGATGATAACAGCACCCAAACTTAAAGAAGCTAGCGGTAGCACTAGAAACGCAGACATTCCTGCTGCTGAAAAGAGGAATTTGGATAAAAGTAAGCTATTACTTATATGATTGTAGTACTTGTAACTGCGACGGTAAACATACATTTTCTTTTCTAATTCTTCCATTTATAATATAATAAAATTGTTTCGAAAAATATTTCTAACAAAATAAAGAGTAGTAACCAAATGCCGATTTCGTCAAGAGTAGTAACCAAAAGCGGATTTTCGTTAAGAGTAGTAACCAAATGCCGATTTCGTCAAGAGTAGTAAAGAATAAAGGAAACCCGTGACTAGTAGTAAAGCATGTGTGAAACCCATAAGGGCGTCGGAAAATACATAGTAAAGGATTTGGAAAACCAGTGCTTTTCTTTACGGCTGAGAAAACGCAGACTGGGAAATTCATTAATAAAAATATTCCCCTATTAAATGATGAATACTGCAGAGGTTATTCAGCTTTGTAAAAAGGTTATATCAAACAACAAAGCGGTTATACAAAGATTATCGCTATACACATATAATGAACTGCGGACTTATGCGAAAATTAATAAAATCAAAACAAATGGAGCTAAGAAACATGAAATAACAAATAATATAATAAACCATCTTAATAAGTATATTTTGATAGCTGAAGATAAAATTAAAATTGAACGCAGAAACGAAAGAACTCATAATAAGAACAGACCATCCGACTACAAACCAGAACCGAGATTACGAACCATTCTGGAAGATGAGATAAAAGAAAATAATATCACCATTACAAAACTAAAACAAGAATACAATGATAACAAAGAAAAAGAGACAAGCGAATTAAAGAAATTTCTGAAAAACAAGAACCTATCAACTCGCGGAAACCGAGAAGAAGTACTAAAAAGAGTTGGAGAATACTATAATAATATTATTACCAAACATAAAGATTCCGTACAGAATAATAGAGATATCATAAGAGATCAAACAGAAAGACGTGATAACAGTAGACAGAAACCAATTGGTTTATCCACTCTCTTTATAAATAAGAAAAAAATCAAAGAAGAAAAATTAATTCCTGATCATTTATTTAGAAAGGAAGAAGAACAGCAGCCTACTATTTCTAGGGAAACGGAAAACCTTTATACCATCAACGTTTCTATTGAAAGCAATGGAAGAGATGAACAAACTCTTATTGCTTTTACTTTCGCCGATTTACAGCGGCGGATGAATGAACTTTATCAATATAGAGTTCAGTTTGTAACCAGGGTTATATTCTATAGACAGGAAAATGATGAAGAAGTAGTAGTATATTACAACAGTACTTCTTGGATTTTAAATAAAAATAGCATTCTTACTCATAGTCATTTGGATGATAATAACAAGAGACTTAGTTCTTTAAGTAATACCCCTCGATCTGGGCTACAATTTAGTCGGTATGAAGGAATTGATTATAGGATGACACGAATAGAATCTTACATGGGAGGAACGTTTAAAATACTGCCAGATTTCGTAAAAAATAAAAAAGCGTGCATAAATATAAAAAATTTAGATCAAAAATGCTTTCTTTGGTCCATCTTAGCAAATCTACATCCAGCTAAGGATCATCCGGAAAGAATTTCGAAATATAATTAATATGAGAACGAATTTGATTTCGATGGGGTTACCAACTTCCCAATGGATACTAAAGATATACACAAATTTGAAAATAGATACAACATTAAGATTTGTTTATTTCAAATTGAAAAAGAGAAAATTATCAGAAGTCATATACTAAAAAGTACAATCAATGGCAAAACAGCTAAACATGTTATTAATTTATTATATTTCGATAATCATTATGTATTGGTAAAGGATCTGAGCAGATTAGTTGGTAGTCAAATCTCTAAAAATAAAACAAAGACATACCTATGCACTTTTTGCGGAAGGCATTTTACAAAAGAAGAACACTTTGAGAAACATGAAAGTAAAAATAATTGCGAAGATCCTGATATAATAATGCCTCCTGAAGGTTCAAGTATACAATATAAAAATATTGCAAAACAAATGAAAGTACCTTATTGCATAATAGCAGACTTTGAGTCTTATAACGAAGAATACAATCAGGTAAACGGAAAGAAAACAATAAAAGTGGCCAAACAGAAACCATTTGCTTACGGATTTCAGGTATGCTGTTCCTTTGATACAAACCAGAACAAATACTATGACTATTTCGGTGAAGACGCTGCAAAACATTTTGTTAAAACCGTTACAAAAGTATCCACAGAAATTGCAAACAAATATGAAAGCAGACAAAGAAACCATACTTATACCAATTCAGAAATTACCGAAAAATGGAAAAATCTAATGGATAAGACTTGTCACATCTGTACAACTGAAATTACTGAAAATCCTCACTTTGATCACGACCACATGACAGGAGAAGATAGGGGATTTGCTCATGCTGAATGTAATATGAAATACAGGATTCCTAGGCATATCCCGGTAGTAATGCATAATTTATCAAAATATGATTCTCATTTATTTGTTAGAGAATTGATACCTGATAACGGAATTTTTGAAAGTGCAGAAAGTTTCATATCATTCTCGAAATCAATAAGTATAAGAAAGACGGATACGGAAATAAAATATGAGATCCGGTTTATAGATTCGATTAGATTTATGGCTTCATCTTTAGACAAACTATCAGCAAATTTAGCGAAATGTGATTGCAAAGTACCCTGTAATCATCTAAGAGAGAATTTCAAGTACACATCGAATAGTTTCAATAACGATGAAGAATTCAAAGAAATAATTAAAAAAGGGGTATATCCGTATGAATTCGTAGACAGTTTCGATAAAATGAATTGTACAAACTTACCATCCATAGAAAGCTTTTATTCTAGGTTGACAGGGAAAGGTATTGACAAAAGTGATTATAAAAGAGCGGTATCTATATGGAAGCAATTTAACTGTGAAACTTTACTTGATTATACCAAGTTGTACCTAAAAAGTGATGTGTTAATTCTATCAGATGTTGTGGAGAATTTCAGGAACGTTTGTATACATAATTATGATCTGGATCCACTTCATTACTTCTCAGCTCCAGGACTAACATGGGATGCTTTCCTAAAGCATTCGAAAGTAGACTTGCCGTTATTCTCAAAGGAAGACATGTATACCTTTATAGAAAAAGGAATAAGAGGTGGTGTATCCCAATGTATAAAAAGATACGCAAAAGCAAATAATAAATATACAAGTGATTATAATAAGAATAAGCCATCTAATTATTTAGTGTATTTGGATAAAAATAATTTATATGGGTGGGCAATGTCACAAGATTTACCAGCGAATGATTTCCAATTCATTTCCATACCGGATGATTTGAAAGAAAGGAATGAATATGAATCAATCGAGTATTACAACCATCTGAAAAGTCATATCAAGTCGGTGATTACGATTAAGTCGGTGAGACAAGATGTGGGTGCTATATATGAGGTAGACTTAGAATATCCAAAAGAACTACACGAATTACACAAGGATTTACCATTAGCACCCGAACACTTTAACGGTAAGCTATGTACCACAGTATTAGATAAAACTAACTATGTAGTTCACCACAGGAACCTAGAATTCTATTTACAAAAAGGTTTGATATTGAAAAGAGTACACAGAATACTAGGATTCACTGAAAGTGCTTACTTAAACGGATATATAGACCACAACACAGCACTTAGAACTAAAGGTACAAATGATTTTGAAAAGGATTTCTTTAAGCTTATGAATAATGCTTGCTTTGGAAAAACTATGGAAAACGTAAGGAAGCGAGCGGATATGGAAATAATAACGGATGATGCAACAAGAGAAAAAATAATAAAGAAACCCAACTTTAAATCTGAAATAATATTCAGTGAAAACTTTTCAGTAGCAAGAATGTCAAAGGAAAAGATAAAATTAGACAAACCAATGTACATCGGCTTTGCTGTATTAGAACTATCCAAGTTATTGATGTATGAATTCCATTATGATTATATGAAGCCTAAATATGGAGATAAAATTGATTTGTGTTATATGGACACTGATTCTTTCATATACGACATTCGAACCGAAGATTTCTATGAAGATATCAAACAAGATTTGAATGAGAGGTTCGATACATCTGATTATGCGAAAGATAATCCATATGGGTTTCCTAGTGTAAATAAGAAAGTGATAGGAATGATGAAAGATGAATTAGGTGGACAGGTTATGACAGAGTTTGTTGGATTACGATCAAAAGTATATGCTTATTTAAAGGACAACCAAGACCCTTCAAAAGCTAGCAAAAAACTGAAAGGAATAAAAACCAATATAGTTAAAGATAAAATTACGATTCAAAACTATAAGGATGTACTGTTTGGTAAAACGGAAAACCTTTCTATAACCCAGTATAACTTAAGATCATACAAGCACAATATGTTTCTAGAAGAACAGAATAAAAAAGCGTTAGATCCTAAGGATGATAAAAGGATAGTAACAAGCGATAAAATACACACTTTACCTTTAGGTTATAAACATTAAATTCAAGTACCTACTTCAAAAATTCAAGTACCTACTTCAAAAATTCAAGTACCTACTTCAAAAATTCAAGTACCTACTTAAAAAATTCAAGTACCTACTTAAAAACTTCAAGTACCTACTTCAAAACTTCAAGTACCTACTTAAAAAATTCAAGTACCTACTTAAAAAATTCAAGTACCTACTTAAAAACTTCAAGTACCTACTTCAAAACTTCAAGTACCTACTTAAAAAATTCAAGTACCTACTTAAAAAAATCAAGTACCTACTTAAAAAATTCAAGTACCTACTTAAAAAAATCAAGTACCTACTTCAAAACTTCAAGTATATACTTAAAATACTCAAGTAAATCTTATAATGAAAAATTCTTCCTAAATAAATGAATGAAAAGGCTCCAATCAAAGTCTATGACTTTAGTGAAAAGAACACTTATCAGAATAAGCACGACCTTGCACCTCAGTGGCCATTTAGACTCTTAATTTGTGGTAGTTCTGGAACAGGGAAAACTAACCTTCTTTTGAATTTAATTTATGAATATCTTTGTTTCAACCGAATATACTTGTATGCTAAAGATCTTGAAGAAGATAAATATCAAGACCTTATAACCAATTTAACCACTTTGGAGTCACAATGCAAATCGAAAGTCTTAACAGTAAGTAACAATCTTGATGATATTGTCGATGTTGACGACTTAGACCCTGAGTACCAAAACTTGATTATCTTTGACGATTTTGTCACTGAAAAAGACCAGAAGAAAATAGAAGATTTATTCATAAGAGGAAGAAAGAAAAATGCCTCAATTATTTACTTGTCTCAAAGCTATCATAAAACGCCAAAGGTGGTAAGGCTCCAGTGCAATTATTTTGCATTCTTTCAGTGTTCTAATCCAAAAGAAGTAAAATTAATAAGACAAAGCCATGTATCCAGTATAGACGATGAAAAATTTCTCAAACAATTCGAGACTGCAACCAAGGGCTACGGTTTTTTCTTCATAGATTTAAAAATAAAAGATAAAACCCTTAAGTACAGGAAAAACTTTGAAAAATTTACCGGATAATTTATTTCTATAATAAATGAATAAATTTGGTAGTGTTGGAAAAAAGGTTAGTAACGAATCGAAAGTTACTGATGACAACGGTAATATTAACCTACAAGATAAGAGAATTATTATGTTAGGGGATGCGAAAGCTGACCAGGACGCTATTAGTTTCAGATCCATGACTATTATTCTGAATCAATTTAAAGAAGAAATTACCGCACAACAAGTGGGGATAAATCAGTATTTTAGCGAAGATATCAACAGATTAACTGCGGTACATGATTCTCCTAAAAATTTATTGGTAAGAATTAATGATAAAGGGTTATTTGTAAAAGAAATAATTCGAGTTAATGAGAAAGAAATTGATGCTGAGAACAAATTGATAACAAATGTTCAAAACCCTAGAAACAAAAATGATGCTGTTAATTTAGCAACGTTAACTATGAATCTTTTAGATTATGACAAAAAGCTTCTTGGGCAACACACCCATAACGGTATAATTGAAGGAAAGATTGCTGGTCAAAAAACTCGTATCGATAATATTGAAAGAGCAGTAGTAAATATTTTAAAAAGGCTTCTAGAGCTAGAGCTAAAACCTGTTGACAAACCATTCGTTACCAGAATAGAAAAAATGATGGCTGGTAAATAAATTTTATAAGATAAATTTATTCCCTAATAAATGGTTGAAACAATGGAGTATACAGTTTATTTGTCAAAGCTTCAGAAAGGAAAGCTGAAGAAATGCTTTGATGCTAAACAAAAATGTCAGATACGTGTTAGTCATAGTAGACAAAATGAACGAGAACCAGTTAAGTTACTTTTAAGTAAACGACAAATTGATAAAATTGAAACATGTAAAATGAATAATAAGGGCTGTGATATTGATGTATCATACAAACAGATGAAAGAAGCGATTCAAAAGGGGGGATTACTTCCATTTTTAATACCGCTAGCAATTACCCTTGGTAAGGCAGCTTTAACAAGTGGTGCTGCTGCTTTGGGTACATTCGCTGGTAAGAAAATTATGGATAAAATGACCAACACAGGTGGAGCGCTAAAACTTCCTGGAACACAAAAAGTTGTGGGTAATGGGTTACTTCGGAAGGAAACCGATGATGTCAACATAGGTGGAGCGCTTAAACTTCCTGGAACACAAAAAGTTGTGGGTAATGGGGTACGTGGAAGGCCTAGGAAGGAAAAAAACGATGATGTCAACACAGGTGGCGCGCTTACACTCCCTGGAACACAAAAAGTTGTGGGTAATGGGGTACGTGGAAGGCCTAGGAAGTCAAAAAACGGGGACATCAAAAAAGAAGCAAAAGTAAAGTAGGACCTCTAACCAATTTTGATATTATGGATGCATTAGGGAGTATACCACAGTTTCGAGGTGTTTTCTCTTTAGATACGCTACCCAAACATATAAACGATTCGGAATGTGGTGTAATCAACTATGACAAACGTGGAATGCCTGGAACACATTGGGTTGCCTATTGTAATCTATCTGAATCCCCCTATGTCGAATTTTTTGATTCTTTCGGTATTCCTCCAGGAAAAGAAATAGTTAAATATCTAAAAACTTCAAAGAAAAAAATAGCTTATGAAAATCTTGCTGTTCAAAATATAGATGAATTAAACTGTGGTTTTCACTGTATTTCCTACATTAAGCGCAAAATGAAGTTGGTAGCTTTTCGTTTATAAAAATTGTTTTCTAATAAATGGAGATTTATTGTATGAAATGTAAAAAGAGCACTGACACTGAATCAATGTTTAAGGCAGTGTCACAAAAAAATAATGTTCCAATGCTGAAAGGGAATTGTGTTATTTGCGGATCGAGGAAAAATCGCTTTTTAAAAAAAACCTCAACGCAGAAACAGATATTTTAAAGACGTATTATTCTAATTATTCAGGTGTGGATGATATTCACAGAAAATTAAAAGAAAATGGAGTGAACGTGTCTAAAGATAAAATAAAAAATGTGTTGCAAAATGAGAATGTGTATACGTTACACAAACCTTCCTATCATAACTTTGAAAGGAGGCGAGTGTATGTTCACTATGTTGATGAGCAATGGCAAGCTGATTTAGTTGATATGCAGAAATATAAAAAAGAAAATAATAAAACAAATTACATTTTAACTGTTATTGATTGCTTTAGTAAATATGCTTGGTGTATCCCTCTGAAAGATAAAACGGGTGCTGAAATAATAAAAGCATTCAGTGTTATATTTAAAGAAAGAATTCCTAAGAAACTACAAACTGATAAAGGTAAAGAATTTGTGATGAGAAATGTTCAAACTTTTTTGAAAAATAACGGCATACACTGGTTTGCATCTGAAAGCGAATTGAAAGCACAAATCGTTGAACGGTTCAATAGAACGCTAAAAGAAAAGCTATGGAAATATTTCACTCACAATAGCACTACTAATTGGATTGATATTTTACCTTTATTTGTGAGTAATTATAATAACTCGTACCACCGTTCAATACAAATGAAACCAGTTGATGCTAGTAAAAAGGTTAATCAGAAAAAGGTTTTTAGTGCTCTGTTTCCTCCAGTAGATGACTACAAAATCACAGGAAACGTCAAAGTAGGGGATTTAGTCAGAATTAAAAAAGAAAAAAGTATTTTCGATAAAGGATATTTACCTAATTATACGGATGAAGTATTTCAGATAGCAACCATCAGACCTACCATTCCCATTACTTATGAAATATCTGACAAAAGTGGGGAATTAATTCAAGGAGGGTTTTATGAAAAAGAACTTTCAAAATTTATTATGAAATAAAATTACTTGTATATAAATGGATTCAAGACGCTTGAGTGATATGTTATCGGATATAGTGAAGAACAGAGAAGTTCAGAGAAGAAAGGTTCAACAAAATGAGATGGAGAAGGCAGGATTTCGGGAATATGCTTCAGAGTTAAACGCTCCAGTTATTATAGCACAAAAAGAAAACACTAAAGATACCATCAAAAAATTACAAGAGAACGCTGAAACGATAATTAATAAACTACAGGAAGGTGATAATAATTCAAGAAGACGGTTTCTCAGATTAGGTGATACATTTAAAACAGCTTTACAGACCACTACTTCAGAGGAAGTGAGTCGAGCACCCGCTTTAGAACCTTCTCCCGATTTAGTACCACTATCCGTTGATATGAATAAAGATATTACCCAAGAGTTGTTAAATCAGATTAATTTAAAACATGTAAAATCGCGGGGTGGCACTGATACTTATTTTAAAATGCCTACGTATTACATTAAGCATCATACGGATATAGATGAGGCTCTAGAACGTTTGACATCTCTAAGTCAAAGTTATGGCGGGAAAAAAGGTAAAGGTTACTCTAGCTATGATGAAATCCTTGAATTTATAAGAGAATACAAGGAGAGGTTAACCAGCATTCGAACTAATTCCCCATTTTTAGTTCAACAAAAAGGAACTGGAATATTTATGAACTGTGATGAAATGATTTCAAAATTATACACTTTGATAGGTAGCAGAGTAAACGGAAATACATCTGACGAGGTGAGAAATGAAGCTATTGATATTTTGGATTCGTTAATGCGAAATAAATTTCTTACGAAGAGATATTACAATTCAATATATAAAAAATATTTCTAATAAATGGTGTTGTTAAACATTGAAGGTAATGAAAGTATCAATTAAATAACATTTAGTCAACCAATCGAATTGAATCGTAATTGGGATTATGAAATAGGTTTGAATCAGTGTACTTTGTGGTATTCGTGGCATAATATAAGTGATAAATTTGGAAATAATACATTTCAATACAGGAAAGATGAAGATAATAATGCAACAGAATGGATGAATGTTACTATTCCTAATGGGATGTATAACGATGATTGTTTGAATTATTTTTTGTGTCAGTATTTTGATACCCCAAAAGATAAATGTCCTATTGTAATTTCATCCAATCCAGCATCTATGAGATTTGTCATACTATTACAAGAAAAATATGTGTTTAGATTTAATAGTGACTTGTGTCAGATTTTAGGATTTGAGAAGGATAGTGAGATATCTAAGAAAATCAATGAAGGTACAAAGCTTCCGAATATAACAAGAAGCGTTGATAAAATACAAATTCACTGCTCTCTTGTAAACAGTTCTATCGTAAACAAAAGTAAATCAGATGTCATTTGGACATTTGTTCCTAATACAGAACCGGGTTGTCAAATTGTTGAGAATCCTAGACAATTAATCTACCTTCCTATTAATACAAAAGACTTTATTTACTCCTTGAGAATGACAATTACTGATCAGTTGGGAAGACCTATCGATTTGAATGGTGATAACGTTGGATACGTGCTGCATTTAAGAAAAGCTTAAAGGATTAGTGAAATAAAATTATTTACCTATAAATGTTGATTAATAATAAGCGATTACTTTATAAAAAGCAGTATGGAAGTGGAATCGGTAGTGTATTCAAAAACATTGTTAATTCCCAGTTATTTCAAACGTCAGCAAAACAAATAAAAGATGGGGCTATGTCAATGTATAATAATATTATTAAACCGAGATTTGAGTTGTTGAAAAACAGAGCAATAGAATATGGGAAAGATCTGATCAATGTAAACAAGAAGGAACTCATTGATGTAATTGGAAACAAAAAATCGATGAAGGATCTTATCGGTACAAATAAAAGGATTTTAAATCAAAGAAGTCAGGACTTGATCAAAACGTTAATGACTGGAAATGGATTAAAGATTCTGAAATAAGTTTTATTTAATAATTTCTTTCTTATATAAATGGCAGTAAATAAAGTTATCAGTCCGCAATGGAACATATTTGACGAACCGCTTGTGGATGATACAGTGGTTAAATATGAATTTAAAGAAATTCGAGAAACAGATGTGAATGTATCTAATAAATCAGAGTTTGAATTCGTAACAAAGAAATTAGATTCCTGGTTTTATCCAAGTGAAAGTTATCTTGATGTCAGTGTAAGAATAGTAAACGAAGATGGGACTCCTATAGCTGCAACCGATGTTGCTACTTTAACGAATAATGGATTTAATTTATTCAGTACCGCTGAGTATGTAATAAACGATGAATCGGTTGAAAAAATTAATCATGTTGGTATTACAACTACCGTTACAAAGTTGATTGAATACTCTGATGATTATTCTAGAAGTGCAGCAAGAAATCATTTCTGGTATAAGGATTATAATCAAGGAAAAGAAATTAATCCTGTTATTGCTTCGTTTACTGCAACTCCAGTAGTAGCAGGGGCTGCAGGGGCTGCAGCAGGGGGTGGAACAGTCAGTTTGAGAAATAATAATAATTATAATAAAGGATTTGAAAAAAGATATAACAGAACAAAGAGCAGTAAATTAGTAAATATGTATTTACCATTATCAGAATTGTTTGGATTTCTGAAAGGAAACAAACGATTCTTCAGAGGTGCATCGCATAAATTATTTCTAAGAAGAAATGATGATAACAACATGATTATAAGAAATGGAAATACTAATTTCAAAGTAGTAATCGAGTATTTATCCTGGAAGATCCCTATTGTAGCTCCTAGTATCGAAATGATGAGTGAATTAGAAAAGGATCTTGCTAAGGATAAAAAGCATAATCTGATGTGGGAAGCATGTAATAGTTATAAAAGTGATGTTAGTCAGAATAAGGAGCACACCTGGAAAGTTGTGTCTGAGAGAAATAGTCCTACAAAAATCGTTGTGATGTTACAGAAAAATGAAAAGCATAACAATCAATTAATGAATAATATGGTGTTTGATCATATGAATTTAACAGACATAGAACTTAGAATTAATGGGGATAAATATCCTGAAGAACCACTCAAATGCGACTTTAGCGATGAGAAATGTAAATACTCAAATCTTTACAATAGGTTCATACATTTGGGCTATAAGCAATTAGCATTTGATACTGGTAGTGTTGTTAGTATAGAAGAATTTAAAGAAGTATATCCACTATTCTGTTTCGATGTTTCCAAACACGAATCAAGTATATATAATGGAACAACTGCTGATATTGAAATAAGTTTAACATTAAAACACGCTCAGCCTGTACCATATAATATTTACTGTGTTATATATTATGAAAGAAAAGCTACATTAGGTATTATTAACAAAAATATGTATGTGAGTTTGTGAGTCTGGATTTTTATTTAATAAAATCATCCCCTAATAAATGGAGTCCACAAAGGAAGTCTTGAATACAATCAGAATGAATAAATACAATGAGACAATCAGGAAAGAAGAACTAGTTCTAGGACTGAAATATACTATCGTTAAAATGAGAATTGCTAAGACAAAATATGGTGATAAGTTGGTTGTGGTCATTAATCATAATAACAAACCCTGTGATTTGTTTATAACACAGAAATATAATGCCATTGCTAACGAATTACTTTTAAAGAAAAATCTGGTTTTGCAACCGATTGTACGCGAAAACAAGAACAAAGAAACATATGTGGATTTAGAACTGTTTACTCAGTAATATTTGAATAAAAAATGAAAAATGTAAAAAAAAAGAAGTAGTAGTATATTGTAGTATTTTATATGTAGTAAAGGGTAATATTCTCATTTCTTGTATCCTTTATTTTGGAATTAAGAAAATAAAAATGTTCTTAAAAAGGGGGATAATTTGGTAAAAAGGATGTTAAAATTTAAGAAATTGATGTTAAAATGGGGTTTTGAAATTGGGGGGAGGGTGGAGTAGAACCCGGCTTTATATACTACTTTTAGTTATTAGAAGTATGAGTTGAGTGTTGAATATTTGGATGGGTACATTGCAGTTGGAGTGCTTGTTTATTTTTATATTTTGTCCCGCTATGGCCCATAGGGCTTTTTTGGGAATACATTCATTCATTCATTCTAGTACTGATAACGACTGGAGGCCCGATTCCTCGACTGGTCGAGTACTAATAGCTCCATAACCCGTATTACTCGACTGGTCGAGTATTATTATGTATTATCTGAAGTATTATCTGAAAACGGCGGGTTATAAATAAATAACTTACTTACTTACTTATTAGCTCCAGTGTGGCAGCATACTCGACCGGTCGAGTACTTTTAGCTTTTGAGGTATCAGTTCCAGGTCTGGGAACGATAGACACTGCCTATAAGGAATGTTCACTCATCTGTAATGTGTAATGCACACTCTGAAGTTGTTTTACCTCGATCATGCACCTGAAGATCGATGCGAACCTAAAAATCTACGCTTGGGGACGTTTCGCCACGGGGACGTTTTGTCACGGGGACGTTTCGACGGTGACGTTTCGCCAGGGGACATTTTGGCATGTGGACGTTTCGTCGGTAAGCCGAAATTTTGAGTAGTCGAACTGATCAGAGTTAAAAATCCCATCAACAATGCACTTGAAACTATATTTAGCTATTGTTCTTTACCGTTTAACGTTAGCTTAGCTGGTTGCCGTTCATTACTTAGCTTTTACTAACGATTGCAGTACTTCAGGAATAAGCACGTCTCTTGACGAGAAAACTAGCCTACTTTTATTTGCTGTAAATTCGAAATAAATATATTGTATCTACTTTACCGTGGATGGCCCCTTTTTTCCCAGACAGCTCTTTGGTACAACGTGTAGTCTTTGGATTGCAAAAAGACACTTTGATCAACGTGTTTTCCAAAGAAAATCGTCTGCGGCGCATTTCGCAGTCTTCACTGTTTACAAGAGCGTGCGCCACTTGGTTGGTGTTTGACGATTGGAATTTTGGGGGGCTTGAACCACATTAAAAGCTAGATCAGCATGGCAAGTGTTTAAATGTTGCTAGAAATAAAGGTGGTTTAAAAAAAATTAGCGCTTTAATTTAGGGATCTTGCTGCTTTGCAGCAACGGCGTTTTTGTCGGCAAATTTTCGAGTCCTTTTTGGCAAAACTGGATTTCCCGCAAAGGTAAAAGGCTAGTGCCGGCGTACCCCTGAAAAAAGAAACAGCAGTGGAAGAGCGTGAAAACACACCAAGTTTTATTTTTAGACTTGATTTTGTACATACAATGCAACTTTTTACGTTGTAGCTTCTTGAAAGCAACTCGCTGTGTTCTTAGAAGAAAAAAAGATCGACAAAAATCATGCACCAATTTAGTCACTTTACCAGGTTCACCCCCCCCCCCCCCCACCCCACAATGAAGAAAGGCTCGTGACGCCCCTGCAAGAGGTTGCGCGGTTTCAACAAACATCACTTAGGATGTTATCAGTTATGTTTTCAAAGGTTATGCATTCGAAAATACGTATAAAGGACACGGCACCGCCAAATAACGCTGCTCCCGTTTTTGTTTTGTCATCACGACATCGTAAAAGTCAGCAGATGCTTTTTGGCTGTTTTTTTTTTACTATTCCTGTCAATGCTTACCATGCAGAACGTGTGCAAAAATCATAACAGAAAACATCCGAAGTGTTATGTATCGAAACCGCGCATCCTTGTGTTATACTTTATGAATACTTCTGACAGCGTAGTACTCTAGATCAACGCCATCCAAGCCGCGAGTTAAAACCATTACTGGGTACGACGCGATTAGGAAACACGGAGGGGTAAGCTAAAAATAGACGCTAACAAGAAAAGCATTCAAAAGGCAAAACATTTAGCTGGTATGTGAATAAAAGTTAAATAGAAACAGCTAAAAATGTATTTCCGTAATTTGCTTTATTTCATTCCTATCGAACACTCGGCATTTTTCAAGAAGAAAGGTAAAGCTGTACAAGTATAGGCAATCTGACCATCTGACCAAGTCATGAGCGGGTGAGATTGACCCAATCGTTTTCATAAAGGATTGACTCACGTTTTTGGGATCCCAAAACGTAAGTGGAGGGATACCTGTGACATCGCAAAAGTTGTTCTTCTGTCCGCATGATAATTTTTGGGGTCAAGGGTACGGTCAAGTTCGTAGATGGGCTCTGTAGCCCTACGTTTACGGGTGGGGAGGGGGGTCAAATTTAAAGGGATTTTCTTGCAAGCTATTGAGATAGTTCATTTAGGGGTAAGGAGACATGCTGAATCCGAATATGAAAGTTATTTTCTTGACGGACAAGTAGTTCACCCGGAATCCGGCGAAAATTGGACACAAAATTTGTCGACCAATTTTCGGCTACAGCAGTCCTTACCCCTTTATTCTCAAACCTGTATAGTTCTGCGCGTTGTATGACGACTTCATGTGTTTATTCTATAGACGTCGGAGAGATCTAATGTAATCGAAGGTCGAAGGGGTTGATATATAATGTTCAAACGAGGAAATATGTTGTTCAAGCGAGGATGTTGTTCACTGAGGATTTACTGGTAAAGTACAGGTCAATTTCGTAGATGGGTCCTTTAGTACCATCTTTAGAGGCAGAGGGGGGGGGGGGTCTCGAATTTACGGTAAAAACATGTATGCTTATAAGCTAATAAGATATTATTAGCGGTAAGGAGGTCCGCTGAATCCATATCTGAACTTAGTTTTCTTGCTTGGACAAATAGTTCATCTTGAATTATTATTACCGCTGAATCCATATCTGAACTTAGTTTTCTTGCTTGGACAAATAGTTCATCTTGAATTATTATTATTATTATTAACTTTTCATTTCCGCTTTCGCCATAAACTAACATACAAACAACAAACAAAAAAAACAACACTATGGTACAACATCAATGTATCTCCAGCAGATGCCTCCAAACTGGTAGAGATTGGGGAAAATGGTGTTTGCTGCCAGGATGATCAGACAGTTCTCCGACCGCCATAACCTTACAACCAAAGATGACCGGGCTTTACGAGCAAGTTCAGCAAAACTGCAGCAATGGTTCTGGACAAATGCCTGACTTAAGCTCTCTCGAGCCGGAAGTCGAATCAGATGTCTAAATATTCTCTTGTAACAAGCCTCCAGATTACAGTACGACCTGTTAGTACAACCATAACATAAAGCTAGCGCAAAAAACTGGTAGCAATACGTCTTAAACAGCCTAATCTTAATTGCACTGTTTACAAAACCAAATTTCCAAATTAAAACGTTCCCTCTCTTACAAACACTGTGCGCAAGGTCACGGAGGTGAGTATCGTCCTTCAGATTCTCATTGACGAAGAAACCTAAATATCTACATTCAGTAACGTAGCAAACATTTCGGCTCGACAACACAATGGGAACCCTAGGTACAGAACAACCAATAGGTAGGAAAGCCATCGCCACAGTTTTCTTAGGATTAAACATAATGTTATGCTCTTCTGCAAATCTATCACACACCCTCAGAACCTTATTAAGACCAAACGCCGTAGGGGAAAGAACAACAAGATCGTCAGCGAAAAGAAAATGGTTAAAGCAAACCACCAATAAAACAACCTGTCCTTCGGCGGTCTTTGAGAAAGTAAATCAACATAAACAGCATAAAGCAATGGCGATAGCACCCCTCCTTGCCGCAAACCATTACTCAACCCGAATAAACTACTTGTTTCGCAACCCCATTTTACACAAAACCGCTGATTCCGGAACCAACAAGACCAAAGGTTCCGATGGGATCCCAAAAATCAATATTTGATCCAGACAATTGGGTCTTGTCTTCGCCAGATCCACTCTTCGCCAGACTCCTTGAACATTTTTACTATTAAAATTCAGAAATAGATTAAGGCCAAATAGCTAATCATCTGAGAAACCAAGTTCCGAGATGGTAGCATGTGTGTTTACCCCTATAAGTCATATCTGTTTTGACGACAACTTCCTGCTACTTCTGCCAATTTCCCGGTTTCGGCCGAATTTCGAAACTACTTGTCCGGCGAAAAAAGAAAGCTCAAAAACGAACTCAGCGTATCTTTTTTCCCCAATCTAATCGACTTCAAATAAAAATTAACTTATAACAAATTTTCCGGCTCCTGCCGGATTCCGGTCGAACTATATGTCCGGGTAAAAAATGATTTTCATACACGGACTCAGCATCTCTTCTTACCCCCAAATCGGATGTCTAATCAACTACAAATAAAACATTAACTTTTTCCGTTTTTGGCCAGATTCCGGGCGAACTACTTGCCCGGTTAGAAAATTGTTTTCACATAAGTGTTCAGCATGTCTTCTTTCCCATAAATCGAACATCTAATCAACTCCAAATAAAACTTTTACTTATAACGAACTTTCCGGCTTTGGCCGGATTCCGTGCAAACTCCTTCTCCGGCGAGAATATGGTTTTGACAATGGTGTTCAGCATGTCCTCCTGTCCTAAATGGAACATCTAATCAACTTCAAATAAAACTTTTAATTTTAACAGGCTTTCAGGTTTTGGCCAGATTCCGGGCTAACTACTTGTTCGGCGCAAAAATGGTTTTTCACCGTGATGTTCAGCATGTCTTCTTACCCCTAAATCGATCATTTAATCAAACTCCAAACAAAAATTTTACTTTTAACAAACTTTCCGGTTTTTGCCGGATTCCGGGCGAACAACTTTTCCGATGACAAAATGGTTTTCATCATCGTGTTGAGCATGCCTTCTTACCCTATAATCGACTATCATATTATCTGTTTAAAAATATTTCAGTTGCCCCTTAATTTATACCCCCTCCCCACCCCTAAATGTAGGGCTACAGACCCCGTCTACGAATTCGACCTTACTCTTGGCCCAAAGAATCCTCACACCAAATTTCATCAAAAAATCTCATTCCCTTCGAGAGCTATATTGCGCACAGACGGACAGACGGACGGACGGACCGACGGACAGACGGACAACTTTTGCGATGTTATAGGTATCCCGCCATTACGTTTTGGGATCCCTAAAAGCCAAAAGGCGAAGAAATTGCACCGGAACCTTTCTATCCTGCAAAAATTTTTAAATTTTACCTTGGTTGACTCTGTCAAAAGCCTTAGTCGAGTCGAGGAAGCACGCAAATACAGGTGTTGAGTAAAACCAGAAGTATTCAACCACGAACTTAAACAAAAAAAATAGCAAAGTCTACTCCATGTGAAGACTTAGACCCAAACTGAAAATCACTTGTTCGCAAACAACCAGACAATTTCATAAGCACACATTTTTCAAGCAATTTAGAAGAATTGGGCTGAAACTAGAAATTTGGTTGAAGCTTAAAGTTCAATGGGCTGATAAAACTATCACGTTGTCATATTACCACCCCCTAGGATGCAATGTTACATCAGAAATCAGTCGATTCTTACCCAATTTATTTTTGGTGAAATACGGTTACGACGATTTCTGCTGCCTGCCGAACTCCAATTTCGCTAACCTTGACAAATATAAGCGCAGTTTTCTTACACCTCTCTTGTCTTTGTTATTTAACATTTAAAACTCTTTTTATTCCTTTAGAAAGTTATTTTTATAGAAATTAGATATAAATTAATGTATTTTCTTGACTTAATATTGTCTCGGCCACAAGTAAGTCTGATATATATGTACATGTCTGAAACAAAAAAATTTCAGCTCTGGAACAAAAACAAAACAAAACCTTGTAAACCAGATTCAGCTTAGCATCAGCCAAGGATAGGGATATACCTCATCCTGGTAAGTTTCTTTCAGTTAATTTTGACTTTTCTTTCATTATAATATCCTAGAGGAAATCTTGCCTGCTAGAAGGCAACTCTGTAGCCTAATGCATAAATCCTCGATTTTCTGTCATATCATATGCTATTCTCTAGTACTAGAGCAGTGTTTGGGCCTGTACCAAGGTATGTCATTGCAGTTGTTTGGTTCGTGTGTAGGATTTCCAATTTTTTTGCCCCATTCCTGATTTTTTTTTTTTTTTAAATGTCTCTTTGGTCTGTAAATAAATTGGTACATGAGAGGTATCCAACCCAGATCCAACCAGTCTAGTACACTAGCCCCATTTCAGGCACGGTGCTCAAACGTCTAGCACCATGCCTGGGTGCTAGACGTTAAAGCACTGTACCTTGGATTTCATGTATGGTGCATGGATTTCAGTATACAGTGCATACAGAAAAAACACAGTTTCTGTCATCACAACTGAGCTCCGGCTCGGACAGGGCTGAAATTACTACTAAGAATTAGAGAAATCAAAGACAATCCTTTATACATTTTTCACAACAAAAACAAAAGGGCTCTAATGATGATGCAGATGAAAAACCTAACAGCACCCTATCTATTCTCCATGTATTTTCCCTATCTATTCCCCAAGCGCCAATATTCTGGTTGGCTACTAGGTAGAAAAAGCTGAGGCACAGGACACTTTGCATGCAAAATCCTTGACTATGTAGAAAAGGAAATGAGGTTTTTCACATCTGTCATCAGCCGAGCCCTTTTGTTTTT
This sequence comes from Branchinecta lynchi, assembly GCA_023053575.1. Lineage (NCBI taxonomy): Eukaryota > Metazoa > Arthropoda > Branchiopoda > Anostraca > Branchinectidae > Branchinecta > Branchinecta lynchi. Next base: position 7,700,656 of record JAKZAP010000014.1, read on the forward strand.
GTTGTGAATAATATATAAAGGATTGTCTTTGATTTCTCTAATTCATGGTAGTAATTTCAGCCCTGTCCGAGCTGGTGCTCAGTTGTGATGACAGAAACTGTGTTTTTTCTGTATGCACTGTATACTGAAATCCATGCACCATACATGAAATCCAAGGTACAGTGCTTTAACGTCTAGCACCCAGGCATGGTGCTAGACGTTTGAGCACCGTGCCTGAAAAGGGGCTAGTGTACTAGACTGGATCCAACCTGAATTTAGATAACTTCGAACTTGCCCTGAAGATATTACCAGCAAACTTCTGCGCAGTCCCAAATTTATCCTACATCATGCAGGGTGTCTTTCTTCATAGAACTTATAAATACAGTAAAGGTAGGCTATGCTTATTTGAACACCTCTGTCGGTTCTTTACATAGCTTGCCTAACCAGGCACCATGTCGATACCCATGAGCAACGGCTTGGAAAACCCATGATGTTCGACAAATCAAAAATATGAAGTGAAAATCTGCTTTTCCCAACAGATTTGTGTGGGGTATTGTTCTCTTTCTCCGAAACATGGGGCTACAGCATGTAAGCATCATCTAAGAAAGTAGTCCTATATATAAAGCCTATATGCTTATTTGAACATACCCTAACAATAAATTGTCGCTGAAGAAAAATGATAAAACCATCCTTGGTAACTTGCTACTTGCCTAAACCTAGTTCTTTCCATACCTCGCCTAATCAGGCACCATGTCGATACCCGTGAGCAACGGCTTGGAAAACTCATGATCTTCGACAAATCGAAATTATGAAGTGAAAACTGATTTTTCCAACAGATTTGTGTTGGGTATTGTTCTCTTTCTCCGAGACATGGGGCCACAGCACGTAAGCATCATCTCACAAAGTAGGCATATATATATAGCCTATAGCCTATACGCTTATTACCTATACGCTACCCTAACAATAAATTGTCGCAGAAGAAAATGTGAAAACCATCCTTTGTAACTTGCTACTTGCCTAAAATGTTGAACTGGTATCACAATTAGTAGGCTAATATTCGAAGAAAAAGTTGGATATTTTCGGCAACATGTTGGTCAAGAGATTCTATGCACACATAAACTTTGCTGGAATTTTCCTTTCACTGATAAACAGCCTTCAAATCTACATTGAACTGATTCCAAATTGCTCTACCTTGCTCCTAGTTTGTTCAAACAAGCGAATGAAGAAGAGAAGTTTGAAACAAAAGAATTTCTGTCGACAGATATTTTTCAGTTTAATTTTGTGGCATTAAGATTGAAGAAATAGTTAGTTACTCAGTGATACCAAGTTTTTTGTTCCCCCTTTCTATTTCACTGTTTTGTAGGCATAAACAAAGCCATGTATGGACAAAATCGAGATAGGAATTCAAATAAGCATAGACTACCTCGACTCTTTCTTAGAGCATGCATTTCCTAATGTTACGACATTGTGCCCAAATACTGAGGATTTGTGAATGACTTATCCAAATGAGGTCCAACATGCAAGACATCTACTCCCTTGTTTTCAGTTTTGATACAGAAATAACTATTTAGATTTCTGGTTAAGAATTTGTGACTTGTCATTCTGAACCACAGTAGGTAGAATGGAAAACCAAGCAGCACGGGACACCCTTACCATTAGTTCCCTACGCATTTTTGGTATTAGGATGGTATTAAGTATTACGCATTTTTGGGTGGCTGGGCCGTGGGCAAAAAAAAAAAATGGCTGTCTGGAATCCAGGCTTCACCCTTATAAATTATGCAGTCTAGGGTAAAATTTAAAAGCAAGACTTGGCCTTTAGGTTTGAGTAGGGTACAACCCAGTCATACACACATCTACAAATTTTGGGAACAGTCAGTGCTCTAACATTCCAGCAGCAGGATTGTGGGCATCCCCCACTGTATTCCAACAGATAAGCACTGTGTGCATTAAGCTGGGGCACTGTGTCCTGGAGTAAAGGTATAATTGTAAATTGAAAAAGAATTTTTTTTTCTCAAAAAGATTTTTACTTGGGGGAGAACTACCCTTGACCAAGTCTACCACAAATCTCTGAATTTTGCAAGCCCCATGCCAAACATTGGATATACATAGCATTGGGTAGATCCTATCCCCAAGGCTAGATAGTTTAGGCTATGCATATAGGGTATATATATAAATCATAGGTTTGTAGTAGACTGCTCGTTTTAAACTCTGTAGTACTAGCTATAATAATATTTGCTGCAAGCAAGCTCTGCTACTTTGCCCCCCCCCCCCAAAAAAAAATTAAATAAAGAAATAATCAGGTTTATCAGTACCAGTAATATGCCCACATGTACTAACCACTAACCCAGTATACAACCCAGCAGAGACATTATAATCCCAAACAATCAGCAGCTAATTGATAAGTTTTGATTCTGTTCTTGGCCAGAAAAGGCAGTAATTGATTAGTAGGTATCAACTAATGTATCAGGAGTTTTTCAGAAACTTGAACTTTGACTGGTTTACTAGGTGATAATGTAGTCCCTGATCCAGATTAAAAAATAGCAGGTTGCTTTACTGTTTATGTTGGGTACCGTACCCTACTTATTCCCCGTCGTCACCCATTTGCTATGCTAGGCCAAACCGTGTTCTTACTGAATGAACCATTCAGGTAGCATCTAAAAAATGTGGTCAGAGACTTCTAAGAAACTATCTTGTCATACTTCTTGGTGAGGTCACAATTAAATTTTGGGGTAAATTCTGATAACCAAATAATTGACCAGCAAATTTGATAACTGATAATGGTTTCTGTTTTAGATTGAAGTGCAGTCAAGCCTTCTGAAATTCAGAATATTGTCAGCACCATCCATAAAGCAAAAGACACAGACGTATGTGCCCGTGGAACTTTCTGCATCTATAGAGGCTCTGTCATCATAACTGTTACAGGAATCAGCAGGGCTTGGAAGAGAATCACAATAGGTAAGTTTTTAACCCAACACGTAACTTACAAGGGCTTCAATGGTTTTCTATCCAAATGACCTTTGGTCATTCAAAAAACATCCAAGTAACTGGTGGTTGTAAATATTATGCCAGTAGATAATAAAGAGTTTTATTTGTATTATCTTTCTTGCTTGAAAGTAGTTGCTGTTTAGGATGGGAATATTTCAACATTTCGGATATCAGTTTATAAATGCGTACTCCCTGTAAACATTTGAACGCCATTAATTTGTGTTGCCTTTCTTGCTCGTTACTAGTTGATGTTTAAGATGGAATATTCAGTATCTGAAATCTTTCTTGCCCTCATCCTTGACCAGAACAGTGGATCGGTTTGTGAGAAGTATAAGCTAGAGATTTGATTTGTTTGATGTTTAAAGTTTTTTCATCCGCACCAGAGCAAAATAACACTAGGAAGTAGCACCAAGACTTGACAAAATTCACACACTCGAATAGCAGCGATACTAGCACCCGTAAATGTAGAGAATGTCCCTACTGAACCTTATTCAGTTTTCACCAACGCTGGCTCCGGTAACTTCCTATTCTGAACATTGCAAAAAAATGCAAAAAAGCCTCAATTGTTTCCTCGATGTGTGCAGACCGCACCTTTCCTTTACTAGAAATTCCTTAACCTGCAAGTTTGTCTCACTTCAAGTGCCACAAGCGTAGTGGGCGGTGCTACGAGTATGGACTGTTTGCAAAGCATAAAAGCAAAGGTCTTGGCGCTACTCCCTAGTGTTATTTTGCTGTGATCTGCACACACATTTTCAGTCTCTTCTTTCATTTCTACTACCTTTCTTGCTCAGAGGCAGTTGCTATTTGGATGAGAGTATTTAATTTCTTAGTTAGAAAATTCGTTCTCATTACACTGCAAAGAAATGATGTAGCGTCAATTGTTTCCTCTCTGTGTGCAGACCGCACCTTTGCTTTACTAGAAAATGTAGTTGACTTATCCGCTTTGCACGGTCAAACATGATTCACAGTCAGCTTCTGCTGAAGGAATATCTATTTACTAGAAATTTCTTAACCCACAAGTTTGTCTCACTTTAAATGCCGCAAGCGTAGTGGGCGGCGCTACGAGTATGGCCCGTTAGCAAAGCACGGAAAGCATAGGTCTTGGCGCGACTACCATAGTGTTATTTTTTTTAAATAGAAATTTCTCAACCCGCAAGTTTGTTCAATTCAATTCAATTCAATATAATCTAAAAAACAGATACGGACAAGCCGATGGGTCGTTTTTACGTCAATACATAACGTCATAACAGAACAATCTAGAAGTATATACAATTTTGCGACATTTATACCGGCATCTTATGATAAATATGGTCAGTATACAAATACATTAAATCAATCAGATATAAAATACAAATAACATAAAAATTAACGTTCAGAAGCGCTCTGAGTTATATACACGAACAAACGAGGGGACGAAACTCTGAGCATACCTAGTTCGCAAAGCTACCACCGGCTCTAAACGAGGCACAGGATCGGCAGCTTGACGAGGAAGACGACTTCGGAAGGGGAGAAAATCAGGAGGGAGTATATCCCGGTGAAGTGGGTTTTGTACTATAAATGTACCGAACTTCATACAAAGTTGAAGTCGGCGGCATGAAAGGGTATATAATTTATATTTCTTTAGGAGCTGAATGTATGGGACCTTTGGAGCTTTAGATGTAACCAGCAACGCTCTATACTGTATCCTCTCAAGCAAATCCGACTGTTCCTGGGTCAGACCAAAATGCCAAACTGGACAGCCATATTCTAGGTTAGAACGGATAAAAGAAATGTAAACGCGTAGTAAATGGGGAGATGGAACACCGTAACGGGACAAAAGTTTAAGGTAGCTTATAGCCGCGTTAGCTTTTTTAAGTATACTCTCAACCTGTCTTTGCCACCTCAGATCCGAGGTTATGTATACTCCCAGCAGCTTCAGTTCATTAACCTGACATTCATCTGGGAGTGGTGGGTTGAAAGATAGGGTACCTTGAAGGAAAGAAACTGTTAAAATCACAGACTTATTCATATTAACAACCATTTTGTCAGACTCTGCTTCCTCGCAGATATCTTTCATTATGGTTGCAGAGCTACTTTGGATATTTTTATAGCACTTTTCCAGAACAGACAAGTCATCGACGTATTTCAGCCGGTCTGGTGAACTTCGGGCCAGCTCGTTGACCATAACAAGAAACAACAGTGGACCTAAAATAGTACCCTGAGGCACACCGCAAAAAACTGGGAGGGAGTCAGAAAACGTTGATTTATATTTTGTCCGTTGGGTTCTATGCGACAGAAAATTCGCAATTATTTTCACAAGGAAAGGGTGAACATTAAAATCTAAAATTAACTTCTTTAAAAGCACACTATGGCAGACAAGGTCGAATGCTTTCCTCAGGTCAATCGCAATGTCTCGCTTTAAATGCGGCAAGCGTAGTGGGCGGCGCTACGAGTATGGCCCGTTTGCGAAAATAACATTAGGGAGTAGCGCCAAGACTTGACAAAACACTCTGGATGTCTAACTCTTCGTTCCGATGAGGAATCACCGTGTACCTAGCGGAAGAGCCAAAAGCGTCACCACAGCTGGCCCAACGAACCGCGTTGATTGGTTGATACAGAATTTGAGCCGTCATTCGGCCGACCTTTCTCGTTCTTCTCGAGGTTTGCCGGCGTGTTTGGACTTAGTCATATATTGACACACTCGTATAGTAGCGATACTAGCACCCCTAGCGGTAGAGAACGTCCCTACTGAAACTTATTCAGTTTTCACCAACCCTGGCTCCAATAACTTCATATTCTGAACATTGCAAACAAACGATACAGCCTCAATTGTTTCCTCGGTGTGTTCAGACCGCACCTTTGCTTTACTAGAAATTTCTTAACCCGCAAGTTTGTCTCGCTTTAAATGCCGAGTATGGCCCGTTTACAAAGAATAGAAAGCACATGTCTTGGTGCTACTCCCTAGTGTTATTTTGCTCTGATCCGCACACAAATTTTCAGTTCCTTCTTTCATTTTTATTACCTTTTTTGTTCGGAGGCAGTTGCTATTTTGGATGAGAGTATTTAATTTGGTGATGGATATCAGGATATCAGTTAGAAAATTCCTCCTCCTTACAAAGAGTTTGAGTGTCTTCTTTCATTTTTTATGACCTTTCTTGTTCAAAAGTAGTTGCGATTTAAGATTGGAATATTCAGTATTGGAATCTTTTCTTGCCTTGGCGATTTATTAGAACAGAGGATGGATTTATATGATTCGCTTTGATGTGGCCAGGTTCGCTTTACTGGCATACAAATCTGTTATGCCTTCTTTAATTTTATTACCGTTCTTGCTCAGAAGCAGTTGCTATTTTGGATGGAGTATTTGATTTTTTTCTGATATCATTTAAAAATGCGTCCTTCTTAGAAACAGTATTAATGCCTTCTTTAATTTTTTGACCTTTCTTGTTCGAAAGTAGTTGGTCTTTAGGACGGAAATGTCCAATACCTACATCTTTTCTTGCCTTGGCCATGGATTTGAACAGAGGATGGATTCAAATCAAGCTTTAGCTGGAGGGATGATGAGTGTTAAGATGTCAAAATGGTCCCATATAAGAAACTTTTCCATGCAGAAGTACAAGTAGCCTACAAAGTACAGTAGAGTTTATGAGCTGAGTGCTGACAACCCAGGTTTGTGTGTTGCACTTGGCTTAACCATGTCTGGAAATGTGAAATATTGAGACAAAAAAAAATGCATTTTTTTTTCGAACAATTTTTGCTGTGATGAAAATATGAATGTGACTTAGTTCAGAAACAAAGAGTGCTAAGTGTCAATACAACGATCATATCTTTTGTGCGTCAATGGTCCACAGCTTAGTGAGAATAGAAAGCTTGATGAGCTGTGTAGTTGAAATAGAGGATGGGTTTGCTATACGGAAACAACATCATAAACCAACTATATTCAGACATTAATTTACGTTCTAATTGAAGTTTTTAATTGCAGGATCATAAACGCCTGGCCCTGTCAGACTTAGAAGCGTGTCTCATATTCCCTTGGACGCCAGCTACACTGGAAGAGCTATTTGGGTCATCATGAGTCAAGGATGCACCGGATTGAACAACATTTAGTGGAGCGTAATGGGTTGAGAATGTTCAAAACTGATTAAGCTAAAGAATAATACAGTTTTCCTTCCAATGCTTCATTGTATGCTATAGCATAAATTAAAGTATATTTGCTTGCCATCTTATGTCTTTGTAAGCAGTCAGACTGGCCTTTATTGTATGCTGCTGTGTTACTAAAGCAGTGTAGCAAAATTAGATGGTCAATCCAATTTATGAGCTCTTGATGTATGTCGGAGCTGAACTCAACCCTTTAGTGTAAGGCAAGGTGCTACGATGCTAATGCCACCAAGGGCTCGTCATTCACAAACTGTCGCCTAGTTCTTAGGGCATCACCCTAGGATTCATTCTTGTTGTTACTGATTGCATTCTTAGAGAACCTCTTATACGTATTAGGGCGGTATGGTCTGCGAATGTTGAGGTAAGCTCTGCGAAATGCTGATCCTCAACAAGATTTAGAGAGACCAGCAACGTAAATAAAACCCCAATTCTACAGCCGACCCTGTAACAAAGGTGCAAAAACATTCCTATGGGCACCATGTGGTAGGCTTCAAAGCACAACAGAATGTTTGATGACTACAGTGTACAAGTAGCTACAGAGGACTAAAAGTTCCCAATGATCAGAAAGAGACTACTAAATTGTTACACAGCTAGATAGACTTGGTCCCATTCTCAAAGGGTTACTGGTCACTATGATTTGACCAAGATCGTAAAAGATCATGAAATTCAACTGTGGAGTACTGAATTCATCTTCTTTGAAGTGGTACACCCTAGCCAAAGAGGCATGGGGGGACTGTTTTTCTAAAGTGGGGCTTAGACCAGAGGAAATGGATGGTAAGTTCCGGAGTGGATTGGGAAATAAGAAAATCAAGTTACGCAAGTCGGAAACTGCTTTTCTAAAGTGGGGACTAGACCAGAGGAACTGAAATGGATGGTAAGTTTGGGAGTAGCTTTTTTTTATCGACGGATCTAGTTTATGAGCCTCCTGATGATTGTCAGGATTGGGACAGTGTCGGTAGCAGGCAAACATCTGAGCTGCACCTTCTAATGTGGGACAAGGGGCAGTGCTAAATATCATCAAGAATCACATCAACTGCCGCCAAGTTATTAGGTCATACTAGGGTGTTCAAGAGTTGTAAACTTCCCTCGCTCTTGTGGACTCTCCAGATACAATAGTTTTGTTTTCGCAGATACCATGGTATCTGATACCACAGTCTCAAGTCGTTTTTGCAGTTATCGTGGTATCTGATACCACGGTCAAAAGGCATTTTTGCAGTAATGGTGGTATCTGGCCAGTTATCGTGGTACGTGATATTCACATACCACGGTCCGACCATGTATCTGAAAAAGTCATCTCACTTTCATCAAATTTGGCAGTTTGATGGGAAAGAAGTTTGGCACTTCGCGATATGACCGAACATCAGTTTCCAGTTACCATGGTAACAGAGACCATGGTATCTGCAAAAACGCAACTAATGTTACCATTGCGAGTACCATTTCCCTTGGTTGGTCCTACACTGCAATAATTTGCCGTGACTACAACTGTAGCCTGGAAATTTCAAACGATCAGATGACTAGAAATTTCAAACATTGAGAAACCTATAATATGCTTACTGATAGAGGGGTAAACTTTATGATTGTATTCTTAGAGGATCGCTGGTCACAATGACTTGCCTCTGATATGTATTACGTGCGTCAGGTCTGACAAATGTTCAGGTAAGGCTGGCTGAACATTGCTGCTTCAAAGTTGAGTGAGTCAATCTACTTCCAACCATGCAAGAAAGTTGTCAGAACACTGGTAATCCGTACAAGTGATCGGTACTGAAGCACAACAGACCGCACTGAACAGTCAAGTCCTAGAAACGAATATACTGTATATTCAACTCCTCTTGTCTAATGTTAGGAAAAATATTATGTTGGGCTTTTAGTTTGCAAAAGATGCTTAGTCCCATTTATAGAGAATTATTGGTGGTCAGAACCATTTGACTAGGACAGGTGTTATATTACACTTTTTAGATTAACATTTCTGTAGAACAAACAAATAGTAGGAAAATAATGTACCGTAGAGTTTAAAATCAAAGCTGGAATTAAATGGTGAATGAATGATTGAATCAAGCTAGGTACCGCAGTATATGGAGCCTTGCTTGTGCATGGAGCATTGCCTGCTAAACAAGGGCCTGTTTTGGTGCCTAACCTGAGATTCTTGCTACTGGTTGGAAAAAAAAAAATCAGATGAAAATAAAAGATCCCATTGATTTCAACAATGGAACACCCTAGATTAATCTTACCAGACGGTTGTAGCCTACCATAATCATTTTGCTTTCTGCAAGCATTTTATATGGGACAGAATTTTTAACTTGTTTTTTCAAAAAGATTTGATTCTGACAGCGAAAAAAAATTGCATGAGAGGTATCCAACCTCGAACTTGGACTACAAATCTTACAAGGAAACTTCTGTGCAATCCAAAACAGGTTCTAGGTCATCCAGGACAGATCCAGGACTTCCTTCTTCATATTTAAGACCTTGATAGGACAGAAATTTTCCTTTCAAACATTTTAGGCCAGTTTCGAGGTTGTACAAGTTCGAGGTATGATACCCCTCCTGTACGTAAATAGAACTTTCAAGATTTAAGTGGGAAAATAACTTACAATACAGAAATTTACAATAACTTTAGAGGATGCGAGAAAATAACTGAGAGGTTTTTTCAATCGAAGACTCACCAAAAATAATCCAAATGACTACCCCAGGTAGGTAAGCTCTGCTGAAACTTGGACCGTAACCACAAGGTTGAGAGAGACCAGCGAGGTTAATGCACACACAAGTCTCCTCCAACCCTGTAATAAAGGTGCCAAGATGTGAATGTCACAACACTGTTCCATGATGAAAGACCATTTTTTGGCACACTGAAGGTTGGGATTTCATCAGACATACTTGAGTAGTCCAGCAAGCTACAACACCTGATCGATTTGCAACACATGGCAATCGATCAATTTATTTTGCTTTTCTACACTCGTTGCCCAGACCTTTTGAAATTTCCGCGGTGGGTTAGTACGAGCTCGAAAAAGTAAATCGCCCCGGTGCCGCGGAGGTAACGGCAAGCGATAACAAGAAAATGGCGTATTGTTGAAGCTCGATCTATGGGACATTATAAATATTTATTTTCAAAGGATTTTACAAAAAATAAAGCATAATAGCTGTCCATTGTGCTTTAACGCTGTTTCTGAATCGATTAGAGATTCGGTATCGGGGCGAGGAGACATGCTGAATCCATTTTTAAACTTTATTTTAACAGAGCAAGTATTCAAGAAATCTGACGGAGACTGAATGGCGAAGACATGACCCGATTGTTTTGAATCAAATGTTATTTTTTTGGGATCCGATCAGAACCTTTGGTCTTGTTCTTATTTCGAATTTTGGCTCTGTATTAGGGTATTGCAGAAAGTAGTGTCAGATCAACTATGACATTTCGATACTGATGTTCCAAAAGTCCACCCCCATCCACGGAATGACTAGAGGAATTTAGGGACCTCGATACGGGGAGTTGTAACTTGTAAGGGGCGTACGTTAAATTTTTTGGAAGTACTCCGACTCGAGGGAAGCTTGGTATCTTATATAAAGAAAAGCCGTATAAGATGAGACATTTAATTTTTCCGAAACTTTCCGGGTAGAGGTGGAGTCCCAGAAATCGTTGCACATGCACATGTACCAGTTTTATCGTACAAAGGTCATGGGTAATAGAGATTTATTTTGAGGTCCAGACCGGATCCGGCCTTGTTTGGGGGTGTTGGGCGTCACCGAAATTTTCTGGATGTTCTCCGATTCAAGGGAAACTTGTTCGGTAGTAAGTGCCCTAGATGCAAAATTCGCGGGTCCGAATGGCATCCGATTACGTTGGTGGGATGGAGGGGGAGACTTGGAATCCTGCATAGGGACCAAACGGATGGAGGGAATAGGATGAAACTTGGTCATGTGTCCAAGATCTGAAAGTGCTTCCACCCGAGCAAATCTCGATGGTTGATAGGAGCAAATGACCTAGATTTGAGAATTATGAGCGTGTTCCACCCTTCTAACAATAGTTACTATTTCCGTTCCATCCTCATGAAAAGTTACTACGCTGACCGTTCCAACCTTGTCGGAATAGTAACTAATAGTTACTATTTGCTTACCATGCTCGGGACCGTGGTAAGCGTAGTAACTACGCATCTCTGTAACGTGATTGGTCGGATTCGCCCCTGGCGTGAGATCCTGCTGGAAAATAGAAAAATCGTTCCAGCCTTGACGGCGAAAAGCCAGAATTCGTGACGTCTGTAGTAACTACGATAAGTAGGATGGAACACGCTCTATGTGTCCGAATCGCATGTGGACACTGTGGAGGGGGGGCCCGATTTCTTGGCCGCAAAAGGGACCAAAAGGCGAAAGGAGGAAACCTGTTCCTATGGCCCGCTTCTTTGAGACTATTATAGTGGTTAGCGAGCTGTGTTCAAAAGCCCCTTTATACGTCAGTGGTATAGCAATGGCCTTAAAAGTAAAAAAGTAAAAAGCTGTAGAGCAAGCATTTTTGTCTTTCAGTTGAAACGGATACGACCTCTTGGGGATACATGAAAGCTTCTTTCATGAAACTTGATGGGTTTTTGTTGCAAATGCTCTAGATGAATTGAACATTGAACTAGATGTAACATTGCTCTAGATGTAACTTGAAAGGGTATGTACCTTGTATTTTAGCTCAGGGTCGCATACATATAGAGATATAACATTTTGGATATTTGCTCTCGCCAGCTGGCAAGTTCCTCCTGATCGGATCACGAGTTCCGGATTTAAACGTGTCACAAATGAGAAGGCATCAGGAATCCCCTCAAAGTCCCCCACCAAAGCCAGATTCCGTCATGACCCCAGACCAGGATCAAGGATTGCTCACCCCCCTCACGGATGGTAGGATCAGAAAAAGAAGGATTCGTCGATCATCGGTCGGGTCCTTTATATGCATGCCAAATTTCATGGTCCTAGCTCAATTCAATTCAATATAATCTAAAAAACAGATAACGGACAAGCCGATGGGTTGTTTTTACGTCTAAACATAACATCATAACAACAATCTACAAATATATACAATTTTGCGACATTTATACCGACGTCTTATGATAAATATGGTCAATAACATGCTATACTACGATTAATAAAATACAAATAACCTAAAAATTAACATTCAAAAGCGCTCCGAGTTCTATAAACGAACCAGCTGCAGGTAGAGATCCACTTGTCCAAACGCAGTACGTCCACGATTTACCTCGTCTGACCGATGTCTTTTCTTCCCAAGGCTGGAGAGTAGCTTCAGCATCTTGGTTGGTGGCTCTTCAAACTCAACGGATGGTCGTCCTGCTGGACTAGTTGAAGCTTCGTCTGATGCTCCGTTATGCGACTTTTCGAATGCTTTAGCTTCTTGAACGAGCAAGCCTAAGAAAAGATTGTTGGTTAGTAAATGCAAAAAAAAAATACAAAAAAATTATAACTTTTTTGCCGTCATTTCCGTGCTTCGATCAATCCACGGCAACTTACGGCGCATATGACCAGCACAATAAAAGGAGCAGAACTTTTATAACAGTAGTGAAGAGTACGGATCACAGCTCTGATGACCGTTTTCAGTTGAAGTTTATAGTGAATGACTTGTGGAAGGACATGTTTGTGAACTGACAGACATCAAATCACACAAATGTTGTAGTTTACCTGAGTAACAAAGAATCATTATTACTAAACTTGGGACTTACGACGAATTCGACGCCTCAGGTCGTCGCTTGATGTCTCGCTAGAATGGATTGAATCGGGCAGCTCTTCAGTCCAGGCTTCACCAAACGCAGGATCCAGAACACTCGCTAGCAGGTAGACAGCGTTGTCAAAAGGAGCATTGTCGATTGAAGATGAAAAGCTTGACGATGTCACTAGCTGTAACATTCCGGCGAATCGGTTTTTCAGTGATTCTTTAAGTTTCCGAACCAATACTGAACAAAATTTAACTTTCAGCTGCATTTCTTCTAGATGCTTCAGAAGCGCTAAGACGCAAGGTAGAGCAAGGCTGATCGTGACTGATTTCTTGCCCTGAGTAAGATCTGTAGTTTCAGCAAACACATCAAGGACCTGTGAGAGCTCTTGTAGCTGAGTGAGAGAACAGCTGACCCATGACCCTGAATCTTCAAAATGTCTGCGAGGTCGTCGTAGCTCAAAGAACAGAGGGACTGTACCATTCGAAACGTAGTATTCCACCTCGTGGAGTTGGCGGCAGGGATTCCTTTTAGAATGCCGAACTTTTCCTCGAATTTGTCCCTGAACGAAGAACTTGAATGAAGTAGGGTGTATGTGCGAGTACATTTTGATAATGCTGACGATAGACTAGCAGTTTCTTTCAGCCCATCCCCGATACAAAGTTGCAGTGTGTGGGTGAAACACGACATTCTCTGTCTCCTTGCAATGTCGTCGATGCTGCTGTAAATCTCTGTCTGATCAGTTTCTGTGAGATCCTCCCAAAATTCACCGTTCTCCACATCTGGACTGTCCTCTGGATCTTCCATAGTGCTAAGGTCTTCTTCAGCTGAGTGACGGGCAGAAGGAAAAGATACTGCAAAGGCTTTCTTCATTTTTGCAGCATTATCGGTGATCACATAATCAAGACATTCCCTTATCCCGTACTTATCGACGATCTTCTCGAATGCAGAACGAATAAATTCGCCTGTATGTCTGCCAACGAATCTCTCGCACGTCAGAAGTTTTGATTCCAATCGTAGTCCAGAATTTTCCTCTACAGCATAATGAGCTGTTACCCCAAGGAACGCTCTCATCTTGCGATCACTCCAGATATCAAGTGTGGCTGAGACGCTGTCGCAGTTTTTCAGTTCCTCAACTAGCTGTGCTTTCACGACATCTGCTTTATTTCTAACCTCACGTGTTCCTGCTTTATTTCTAACCTCCTGAAGTGTATATTTTCCACCATGGAAAAAGGCAGGTTGCAGTGGACTATCAGATCTGACAGAAACGACTCGTTGATGGCTGTCTGGCTTGGATGATTGACTGCATAATGCTTGGCGAACAAATCTGTAACCTGCTGTTGTTGGTTTTCTCCCGGCTGTTCAGTGTGTTTCTTGCCAGACCCAGGCCTGTATTCGTCAAACCTATACGAAAAAATTAGTTTAGTACCAGAAAACTGTTTGAACATAAAGCACCGAAAAACACAATAACAGAAAATCAGTATCAGTATAACACTGTTCATTTTGGTGGAACTCACGAGATTGGTTTTGTCCTGGTTGTCTGTGTCCACGAGACTCAATATCCGACCTTACACCGTTTTGGGATCTTTCTTTTCTAGTAGCATTAAAGCAAGAAACATGGCGTTGAATTACAAGAGACGAAGTTAGTTAATTACCAAACTAATTTGGGAATGAACGAAATATTAAAATAAAGCCTAAGGTTTAGAATCCAAACCAATAAAACATTTAGGATGAGAAACTTGGCAAAACACACAACAAGTCTAATCTAATCTAGAAGCAACAAGAGTCGTTACCTCTTGTACAACAACAAAAAGCTACAGGAAAAAGCTATGAGATTATACTTTTGTTGTTGTACAAGAGGTAACGACTCTTGTTGCTTCTAGATTAGATTAGACTTGTTGTGTGTTTTGCCAAGTTTCTCATCCTAAATGTTTTATTGGTTTGGATTCTAAACCTTAGGCTTTATTTTAATATTTCGTTCATTCCCAAATTAGTTTGGTAATTAACTAACTTCGTCTCTTGTAATTCAACGCCATGTTTCTTGCTTTAATGCTACTAGAAAAGAAAGATCCCAAAACGGTGTAAGGTCGGATATTGAGTCTCGTGGACACAGACAACCAGGACAAAACCAATCTCGTGAGTTCCACCAAAATGAACAGTGTTATACTGATACTGATTTTCTGTTATTGTGTTTTTCGGTGCTTTATGTTCAAACAGTTTTCTGGTACTAAACTAATTTTTTCGTATAGGTTTGACGAATACAGGCCTGGGTCTGGCAAGAAACACACTGAACAGCCGGGAGAAAACCAACAACAGCAGGTTACAGATTTGTTCGCCAAGCATTATGCAGTCAATCATCCAAGCCAGACAGCCATCAACGAGTCGTTTCTGTCAGATCTGATAGTCCACTGCAACCTGCCTTTTTCCATGGTGGAAAATATACACTTCAGGAGGTTAGAAATAAAGCAGGAACACGTGAGGTTAGAAATAAAGCAGATGTCGTGAAAGCACAGCTAGTTGAGGAACTGAAAAACTGCGACAGCGTCTCAGCCACACTTGATATCTGGAGTGATCGCAAGATGAGAGCGTTCCTTGGGGTAACAGCTCATTATGCTGTAGAGGAAAATTCTGGACTACGATTGGAATCAAAACTTCTGACGTGCGAGAGATTCGTTGGCAGACATACAGGCGAATTTATTCGTTCTGCATTCGAGAAGATCGTCGATAAGTACGGGATAAGGGAATGTCTTGATTATGTGATCACCGATAATGCTGCAAAAATGAAGAAAGCCTTTGCAGTATCTTTTCCTTCTGCCCGTCACTCAGCTGAAGAAGACCTTAGCACTATGGAAGATCCAGAGGACAGTCCAGATGTGGAGAACGGTGAATTTTGGGAGGATCTCACAGAAACTGATCAGACAGAGATTTACAGCAGCATCGACGACATTGCAAGGAGACAGAGAATGTCGTGTTTCACCCACACACTGCAACTTTGTATCGGGGATGGGCTGAAAGAAACTGCTAGTCTATCGTCAGCATTATCAAAATGTACTCGCACATACACCCTACTTCATTCAAGTTCTTCGTTCAGGGACAAATTCGAGGAAAAGTTCGGCATTCTAAAAGGAATCCCTGCCGCCAACTCCACGAGGTGGAATACTACGTTTCGAATGGTACAGTCCCTCTGTTCTTTGAGCTACGACGACCTCGCAGACATTTTGAAGATTCAGGGTCATGGGTCAGCTGTTCTCTCACTCAGCTACAATAGCTCTCACAGGTCCTTGATGTGTTTGCTGAAACTACAGATCTTACTCAGGGCAAGAAATCAGTCACGATCAGCCTTGCTCTACCTTGCGTCTTAGCGCTTCTGAAGCATCTAGAAGAAATGCAGCTGAAAGTTAAATTTTGTTCAGTATTGGTTCGGAAACTTAAAGAATCACTGAAAAACCGATTCGCCGGAATGTTACAGCTAGTGACATCGTCAAGCTTTTCATCTTCAATCGACAATGCTCCTTTTGACAACGCTGTCTACCTGCTAGCGAGTGTTCTGGATCCTGCGTTTGGTGAAGCCTGGGCTGAAGAGCTGCCCGATTCAATCCATTCTAGCGAGACATCAAGCGACGACCTGAGGCGTCGAATTCGTCGTAAGTCCCAAGTTTAGTAATAATGATTCTTTGTTACTCAGGTAAACTACAACATTTGTGTGATTTGATGTCTGTCAGTTCACAAACATGTCCTTCCACAAGTCATTCACTATAAACTTCAACTGAAAACGGTCATCAGAGCTGTGATCCGTACTCTTCACTACTGTTATAAAAGTTCTGCTCCTTTTATTGTGCTGGTCATATGCGCCGTAAGTTGCCGTGGATTGATCGAAGCACGGAAATGACGGCAAAAAAGTTATAATTTTTTTGTATTTTTTTTTTGCATTTACTAACCAACAATCTTTTCTTAGGCTTGCTCGTTCAAGAAGCTAAAGCATTCGAAAAGTCGCATAACGGGGCATCAGACGAAGCTTCAACTAGTCCAGCAGGACGACCATCCGTTGAGTTTGAAGAGCCACCAACCAAGATGCTGAAGCTACTCTCCAGCCTTGGGAAGAAAAGACATCGGTCAGACGAGGTAAATCGTGGACGTACTGCGTTTGGACAAGTGGATCTCTACCTGCAGCTGGCAAGTGAACATTCAGCTAAAGACGGCGATGTCCTGTCTTCTGGCATCAACACAAGGAAAAGCTAAACATGTTGTATCCTTTGGCAAAGCGGATTCTTGCGATTCCTGCCTCAAGTGCCCTTATTGAGCGCATCTTCAGTTCTGGAGGAATTTCCATGCGGCCACACCGAGCTAAGATGAGGCACGACCACCTTGACGCGCTTGTTTTTCTAAAGTGTAACACTGATTGATGATTTTTTGTATAATTATTGTGTATTTGAAGATTATAGTTTATACTTTGACAAAAACAAAACGTATTGTTACGACTCGGGGCGTGACTCGGTCTCGAGACGTCTGGAGAAACTTTTTCGCGGACTCGGTCTCGTCTGATCTCGAACGATTTTTTTCGCGGACTCGGACTCGAGAGCGTCACTTCTATCTCGGTCTCGAAAACAGCGGACTCGCAGCACCTCTGGGCTGTACGGACTTGGATCAGAGGCTGCAAATTACGAAGGGGCAAAAGGAGACAATTAAAAGCAAGTGCCATACAGTCCTTTAACGAATATTAGGTTTGAAACCAAGCGGACCATTAATTTCAAATAAAATAGAAAAAACAAGATTGTCGGGTTATGATGTGCGAGGGATACATACAGTTTCGGATATTTCGGTTGCACTTCCGGCACACTGTCCTCAGCGAAAAGAACAGAACTAAGTCTATTCCAGCAATGTTTTCTACGGATACGTCAGCTAAGATTCTTCATAAGCGATATTTCGGCCCTTCTTGGCAAGGGTCCTGGTCAGGCTTCCAATCCTCTTGTTCAACTGCGGGGAAAGAAACAAACCTGTAATAAATAACTGAAGCTTCTACCAACTATAAATATCTTATTGAAGTAAATTATCTTCAAATACTACTACAATGAAAAAACTAGTCCTGAGATTTAATTTTTGACACCGACGCTGTTTTTGCTGCACGATTGGGGCGATGACAGGAAAGGGTTTTTTCTGCATTTTGATCAACTTCGGTTTTTCTATTAATAAGGGGCTGAAAACTTAAATATTATTTTATTAATGGCCTCGTTCTACGTTTCTATTATGAGTACTCGCCTGTATCTATTGCTTTGAATAATCACTGCACGGAAAAACTAGTGCTGAGATTTAATTTTTGACACGGCTGCTGTTTTTGCTGCGCGATTGGGGCGACGGCAGGAAATATTTTTTTCTGCATTTTGATCGACTTCGGTTTTGTTGTTAATAAGGGACTGAGGCTTTAATTTTCTTCCCTTAATAACCCCGTTCCACGTTTCCGGTAGGGCGTACTCGCCTGTATCTCGGTTAATGCCTGCTCGGTTTTTCTTTATCTCAACGGCTTCTCGAATGGTTTGATGGAGTCCGGTGCACGTTGCAAGAATTTGGGCTTTTTCAAAATATACTGAATGGGATGGATTTTCTAAATTATGTTCTGCAAGTGCAGATTTGAAAGTATAGTTATGACGGTGTCCGTTGGAGAGGGCGTGGTCAATTTCTTGCTCATGCTCTGCAAGTCGTTTTCCGAAAGTTCTCTCTGTCCTTCCTACGTAACACTTTCCGCAATCACAAGGTATTGAATAAATGCCTCTTTGGTACTGATTTGGGACTTTATCTTTTCCGAAGTTTAGGTAGGACAGCAAAGTATTTTGGATTCTGTGAAAGACTTGGATGTTGTATTTTTTCAGACTTTTCGACAATTTTTCGGTTACTCCGCGGACGTACGGAAGGTAAACGCGGGCATTTTTTTCTTCTGCCTCACCGTTACTAGCAGAACTTACAGGATCTTTGGGGGATGAATGCAGCTTCAGTCGTCTTCTGATGATCTGTTCAACCAGTTGAACGGGGTATTTGTTTCCAGACAGGACGTCCCGAATGTGGCAAAGTTCGTCATCTAGGAGATTTTTGTCGCAAATTTTGATGGCTCGGTCGACTAGTGAGATAACTACTCCGCGTTTCACATATTCTGGCTGGTAAGAATCATATGGAAGGTATCGGTCGTAGTGGGTGGGTTTTCTGTAGACTGAGCAGACAAAACTTCCTTCACTGTTAGCAATCAAGACATATAGGTACGGTAGCTTCTGTGCATCATTTTCAAATTCAATCGTAAACTGGATAGTCGGTTGAACTGAGTTTAAAGTGTCAACGAAACTCACAATGTCTGTTTTTTGGCCTTCCCATGCTGTGAAACCATCATCAACGTAACGTTTGTAGAAACTTGGAACCATCGGCGCGATACTGAAAGCGATTTCTTCAATTTTCCTCAGCGTTAATTCGGCGAGTCCCTGCGAAATAGAGCTCCCCATCGCTGCTCCTTCATGCTGCCAGTAGAATTGCCCCATGTAGATGAAATATGTTGATTCCCAAACAAGTTTAAAACAATCTAGTATTTGGCTTACAGTTCGGGGGGTTTTGTCTGCCAGTTCGGGATATTTCTCTAGTGCTTCTTTTAGGGCACAGGGTGAAATCTTTCCTGAGACTGGTGAACAGAGATACAGCATCAATGCTGGCTTTTTGCGTTTCTTTGGTGACACGGTATTTTCTTAACTCTTGGACAAATCAATGGAATTTTTTATGTAATGCGGAAATATCGCTTATGAAGAATCTTAGCTGACGTATCCGTAGAAAACATTGCTGGAATAAATGTTTCAAAGTCAGCTTGGGCTCAAAGAATATTTTTCTAAGAACTAAATCATAAAATCCACCACAATCCCAACAGGAAAACGATGCGGAACCAACACACTGTAAGAAGTTTCATAACAGATAGCGTATAACACTTTCAAGAATAACACCTTTTCACTTGGAAAAAAATTTTATGACCAATTAAGTTTACAGTATTTCGTGCCTAGATCTCCAACATCACGTTCAATTGGTAAACATACTAACGGGAACGAAAGAAACAACAGATAACATCCCAAAGTGTTATCTGTTGAAAAGGGCGCATCCTTTTGTTGTTGTTATGTAACTTCTGACAGTGTAGTGTTTTTCCCATTGAAAGTGTTGTTGGAGATCTAGGCACGCAATAGTATAAACTCAATTGGTCATAACACTTTATTTCTAAGCGAAAAGGTGTTATTCTTGAAAGTGTTATGTGCAATCTGTTATGAAACTTCTGACAGTGCAGACAATAAGACGACATGTAACTAAAAACCAGAAGAACGATGCGGATGCGGATACAAATAAAATAACGAAAGAAAAAATGTGCGTGTTCAAAGTTTATATGTACAAATATGTGATTATTTACAATTCTGAATTCTGTGTATATTTACAACTTACCATCCGTCTAGGAAAGCGCAGAAGCTTCCTCCCAGAAAACGGCCTAGTCCAAAAATCCATAATGTGTTTGACCACTTTGAATAAAACCTTCCACAGAACTAGATTTGTACATATACACTTTGAACACGCACATTTTATCTTTCGTTATTTTATTTTAGCTGCATGTCGTTCAGTCCGCATCGTTCTTCTGGTTTTTAGTTACATGTCTTCTTATTGTCTGTTGGTTCTGCATCGTTTTCCTGTTGGGATTGTGGTGGATTTTATGATTTAGTTTAATTTTTTTCGCTGAGGACGGTTTGCCGGACCCGAAATATCCGAAATTTTATTTATCCCTCGCACATCATCTTGGAATCATCAGCATCATCATCATCTGGAAACAATAGCTGGAAGCTCATATGGCACTTGCAAGGCTGGGTCAGAGGATGAAAGTAGGAGTTCGTCAATTCGTGGTTTTGCTGTGATCATTTGTAAGCAAGACCCTTCAAATAACAATGATCATGCGTCTTTGGAAATCACGAGCATGTATCGTTCATACAAACTATTTTATTTTTGCATTTGGCTATGATGATGCGCACTTTAAGAACACTAGAGATTCATCTGTAACGAACATTCTTGAAGCGCAAATGATGATAAGCTCATCGGAATCATGAGAATGTATATTTTGCTCAAAATTATAGTTTGTACTTTAAGGAATTAACTTGTAAGCAAAACCCTCGAGACAAATGGTCATGGGCCCTTGGGATATATTACCATCGATATATTATATCTATATATTATATCGTTTGGTCAAAAGTGTTTTTTTCACTTTTCGGTTAAGATCCGAGCTTTAAGGATGCTAACAATTAAATTTTGAGCGAAACCCTTAAGGCAAAAATGATCATGGGCTCATGGGATCATCAAAGTCTATATTTTGATTAAAAGTATTTTTTGTACTATAAGGGATGGTCGGATCTGACAAGTGACAATTTCTAAGCCCATCTTGTCAAGTCTCTAACGGCCAAGCCAAGTTGCATCGTCCTAGCACATCTGGAAAAACCTTAATTCGCGATCAACGATATTTCCGGTTCCCCCTCCAGGTCCCCCTCACCAGTTATCGGCGAGGTTAT
The DNA here is from genome assembly GCA_023053575.1 of Branchinecta lynchi. Taxonomy (NCBI): domain Eukaryota; kingdom Metazoa; phylum Arthropoda; class Branchiopoda; order Anostraca; family Branchinectidae; genus Branchinecta; species Branchinecta lynchi. Next base: position 7,722,005 of record JAKZAP010000014.1, read on the forward strand.
TGGATACGGGGTCCGATTTGAAACGGAACATCTGAGACACTTCTTCTTGACACTCGTCAAGTTTCATGCATGTCCGATTACCCGTTCCAAACTTCTAGTTGAGTTTTATTGGATGTAGTTTTCGGAAACAAGAACTCAATAAAACGCAAGTAAGACAAAACAAGAGCCAAACTACAAAGTTTGACGAAATAGAAGTGAATCCAAAAAAAGCAACTTATGTATGTTACTAGTTACTCAACTAAACTCTGACTCAAGGTGTATCTCGCCACGAGTATCCAAAACTGAAATATATTCCAAGAAAGTCAGAAAACAATCAGATAAAAGTTTAGCATAGCATTTGTTGCCAAAATCGTTAAACTGTAATACATCTGCATTCACCTCCAAATACAAGCCCCGTTGGCAGAGTGGTCTAGCGCCTTGCCTCCATGAGAGAAAACGTCGGATTGATACCACATCTGGACATTATTCTTTTGCTCCCTTTTGCTACCCTTGTTCCTAGTTTCCGGACTCCCGGATCCGGGGAAAGTCGGATCGGGGATCCGGACTTGGAGTGTGATACCTGAGACAGGAGGTCATTCGAAATATCAGGTTTCATTAAGATCCGACTCCCCGTTCAAAAATTAAAAATATGTCAATATTCTGGACTCCCCCTCTCTCCACTCCCCCCACGGTGGTCGAATCGGTCCCTGATATGCCTGCCAAGTTTCATCGTCCTAGCACTTCTGGAAGTACCCTAACTCAAGATGAGTGGCCTGACAGACCGACCGAAAAGTGATCGGTAGAAGAAGATTTATTCCACTAAAAGCGGCCATGGGAAAAAAATAAACAAAAACCAAATAAATGCTAACTGTTTTACATAGTCCTTTACAGTAATCTTTCTCTGTGGTTCATCGAAACCGAAAGGGATCTTCCCAACTTCTCAATATCACCAAATAATTTACTTTCCATTACTACCAACCAATCCTCCCCCAAATTACTAACACCAAAAATTTTCCCACGAAGATCTGAAAGCTCAGGGCATAAGCACATTACGTGAAAAATATTTTCATCCAATTGTCCGCACATTGGGCAAAGTTAGGACCAGACAACACTCTTACCTTACCTAAATATCTTCTACGCATTCCTAAAGGTAGACAATCGCCCCGTTAACTCATTAACAGTCTCAAACGATCTGCTGGAATCCCCGCCTTGAAATAAATTTCCTCCCCCATGTCTCTTTGGCCCTCGCGTACAACCACAATGAATCAGATGCATCCGCCCCACACCGCCACAATTGTATCTCCTGGTCGTGTGCTGCAAGTGCCATACAAAGCTGGGAAATCTCGTTTTTTCTATTTTAATCCTTTAACCTATATAAGCTACATGCTGCTTTACTATATTTGTGAAATGGAATTTTTACTGTCCAGCAATCGAGGGGATTTCAAGAGAATTCAAAAAAATTCCGACGTTCAATTAAAAATTAATTCTTTAATGTTTATTTTAATTTAAATGTTTATTTTATGATCTCGTGCATTTATCACATTATTCAAAGCTCAGTGTATTTTTTTCCTTTTCTTTGTCTATACTGCACTATTTTCTTCTAAGTGCGTAAATAAAATTTCATCATTATCAGTGAAATGGCGCTACTGTCCGCAAAGAATGTCAAGTTTCACCGCCCAGCTTGTCCGGAAGTGTCTGAACTAGCAAACTTTGGACAGATGGACGGACCGACAGGAAGTATGGTTGCTATTGGTCACTTTGTTTACGCGGTCTGGAGCTAACATACAATTTTTGGTAATAAATAATAGTCCGACACCAGGTCACAACCGCTGGCTGTTTACTTGCTGATGGCAAAAATAGAACAAGAGCCTAAGATAAAGCTCAATAGAAAAAAAAAATTGAAACATTTCACCCAACTAAACTCGGTGGCATGATTTTTTCACCCAAATAGACTCGGTGGCATAATTTTACTGGCAGGCCGCCGCTGCCGACCCCAACGGAGGGGGCCCGCTGAGTTATTTTCGGCGGCGCGCAGCCGACTTTCGGCCGAATTCGTCATTGTATCTTTTTGCTCCCACAACACATACAGTTTATTGCGACTCGGGTCACGTCGGTCGCAAGTTTCTTTGTTCCCCCCTTCCTCCACTCTCACACGAATGAACGGATTAATCCGCGAAAACATGGTTTCGCTGGGCATTCAGACGAGTCCTTCAGAAGCTTGTCAAGTTTCCTCGTCTTAGCTGACGTGAAAGTGCCCAACTAGCTAAAGTGCGACAGAGGGACCATCAATACTATCGCCATCTGGCACTTGAACCAAATGCTATTGCCATAATACAATACTATCAAATAACGCTGACGATTTTTGGGGGAAAATATATGAAATTTGCTGGAAAATTGCAAAAACACCTGAGAATGCTGATTATGCTGAAAATGGAGCAAACGCCGATCCAAATTCTCTTCGCCGTCGCCGAATTCAAATTCGTCACGGCTTTAGAGACTACCGCCTCCTTCAAACATTTTAGCTCTGGTAACGCTTCTGTATGGATCCATGAAATTATCTTTATGTGATGGGTGCTGGTCACAGGGGCGGGGGGAGAAACAAAGACCGCTTGCCAAGCGGTCTCGGACCTGGATAGTTGAGGGTGAAATTATAGTAGGTCAGTTGGCACACGCACTATCATGGATGATGTCTCTCCGTCCACTGTCTATACTTCTCGAGTTTTGGTGATTTTCAAGTAAAAGCTTACGGACAAGCGATAAGTGACAAGGTCGGCTGATAATTGCCAGTCGGACGATGACATGCATACAAATACCGCATTTGTTGAATTTGAGAAGATTAACTTCAGTAAACTAAAAGATAAGCCATACTTTTTATGACATGCGAGAACTCTTCCCACCTTCTTCAAAATCTGTGTTATGAAACTGGAGAAAAGCATTCAAAATCAGTCGGAGGGAAATCTTTTTATTGGGATTTTCAAGTTCCTCAGTGAAAGGAAAAGCGCGCGATATTTTAAGTCCAAATCGGTTCGTGGTAATCGTGTTGCTGACTAATATATGGTAATAATTGCTGACTGACATTAGGTAGGACACATCATATTTCTTTATCATTTCATTCATCAAGCACTAGCCTGCATTAATCTGGCTTGTTTTGTGATTACATTTTTGTTTGCACCAACACAAGTAAAACAAAGATAATTTTACATGACTAGGGAGGGGGATGCCCCCCTCAAAAGTTGTTGGCCAGTTGGTAATTTTTTTTTACAATTATAAAAATAGTTATTTTTTTTCTAGGAAACATTCAATTGTTTTTAAAAACAGTCGGTTTCTTGTAAAAATAGTCAATTTTTTCTTTAAAATAATAGTTTTTCTTAAAATCACCTGATTTTCTTTCAACACAGTAATTTTTTCTCAATTACAGGAGTGTTGCATGAAGCTGCCACCCTAAACTCCTATTTTGGGGAAATGACTTAGGGAAAAAGAGTAAAGGTTGAAATAAAATTCAGTGGAGTAACCTGAAAGGAAGCTTAGAACCTTCGCTTTCTGCTGGTACCATAGTTTACTTGTAGTTGTTCAAGACTAAGCTGGAGAACACAAAAGAATATAGGCACCCAAGTGATCATGAAGTCGCCCACTTTGCTGAAAATGGTATTTTGCTACATGGTGAAGTTAGAAGCCAGCTGTTTGGTCAGAGAGGTTCCTTGACCTTTTGCAAATAACAAAATTTGCTGTTTTCTTGGAATTTCCATGATTTTTCTGGGGGTGGCAGCTTCATGATCCAAGGTGGCAGGATCATGTACCATGGCCAATTGGGGGGTGGGCGGTGCCATAGTAAGGGCAGCTTCATGCAACACTCCTGTATAGTCATTTTTATCAGCAAAAACAGTCGGTAAAAATTACCAGCCTTTACCGCTTGACCACATTGAAAAATGGAAACTACTTATATAATAGAAGTTATGTTGTGGTAGACTAATAAAGTGATTCCAAATGTTGTCAAGTGATTGACATCGTTTCAATATAGCCTAGGATGTATTATCAATGTTTGATGTTGCCAGGTGCTTGGCATCTTATATTATTTCTAATATATTAATAGTACCAAATGCTGTCAAGTGATTGACATCTTTTCAATATGGCCTAGATAGATCAGCAAATATTCCATCTGGGGATCCCATCAAAACCTTTGGTCTTGTTCTTTCAGAACGTAAATTCACATTCGGAATCACTTAATTAATCTACCACAACAGCCAGACGCTCATCAAGGTTGTTACTGGAATTAAAAACCTTGAAAAAAACATAATTCAAATACAAGAAAAATTTGGTCTCCAAAATGTACCATAGGGGGGGGGGGGGCCATAGCGCATGGGGGCGAAACCGAACCTTCCAATTTTTTCACCACCGAGCTCTAAAAACTAACGCTAGATGGCCTCTACCTACGCCCATTTGGCGGAAGTTTCAAATCACTTGGACGAACTGTACAAGTTTGGGAGCCCTTGAAGTTTTGTTGTTATCGCTGGAAATATGGACATAGCAGGTCAGTGAAAGATAACTCAATAAAGTATTTGTTCTTAATCCTGTGTGACTTGTTTGACCACGGTCGCCATTTCATTTTTTTTTGTCTGTCTGGGGCGATTCCGAACGAAAATTAAGGGGCTATTCCAAATGTGTTTTTGAGCTTTCGCCCCTTGTTGACCAAAGATAACTACGACCTTCAACTTTGCAGATTCTGAGGTTTATATGTCATTACTTAAGCTTATGCTAAATTCTGCCATAATTATGCAGGAGAAATCGTAAAAATTAGAAACGAATGACCCTCAGTTCACAGGAGGAAGTGAAAGGTCAGTGAGAGGCCTAGTATTTGGAAGCGACCCTTCTGCATATAATGTAAGGTGACGAGGGTGCACATTTATGCTTATATAGTTGAAAGTCTGGTCATTTTGTGTTTTCTAATTGCTTGTCAAATAAAAAGCTGAAATTTTTAACCCGTCCGGATTGGCCCAAACCCCATCCGCTTTCGCCCTGTGGTGGGGGCTATCCCGAACGACTGAGAGTCTACTGGTTTTAGGGCTGCAAAGGGTTTACCTTGACTCCTAAAATTTTCATAAATTCACCATAAGATGCCAGTGTCACATCAGTTGTGAATTGGCGGATTGAGACAATGGGCCATTTGTAGCCTGAGTTTCTGCTGGAGTGTCTGGCCTACCCCACAGAATAAATAAATAAATAGGCCAGACGCTCTAGCCGAAACTCAGGTGACAAATGGCCCATTGTCTCAGTCCCCCAATTCAAAATTGATGGTTAAACATCACTCTATAATACAATTGCTGAAAATATCACTTTTATCAAAACAATTGATAAAAAAAACATCACTCATTCTACCGCTTTGTCTCGCGTTCTTACCTTAAAACCTGTCGAGCATCCCTGCCAACTGAAGGTACCTGGACAGTTACTGTAATCTGGCTTTTCTCATACCTCGTGGAAATCAACATTCAGAGAGTGGAAAGCTTTCAGACGTTTCCTTGTCCATGCTGGGTGCTCTTGAACAAAGTGAGTAAATATCCACCAGATCTACAGATCTTAATTTGCTCCGAAGTGCAAATTAAGGTAAGGTATTTATGGTACATCCATCCAGACCAAATAACTGTCATCTTGTTACTTCTATTCCTTCTTTGAAGAATTACTTGGCGCAAAACAAATCCGAAAAGGCGCAAATACATGCAGCCGAAAAGCGCTGGGGCAAATAGTCTTGCTCAAGCTACTTGGGTTAACCTGGTAGCTTAAATTAATACACCAAAGAAAATTGGAAACAAAAGGTGGCTCAAAACATTTTGCCATGGTCAGCAGGTGTTTAGAAGAAAGGTATTTGTCAGCACTCCAACTTTGTTCAATGAAAATGGAAAAATATTAGGTTATTAGGTAGACCTTTCAATCAAGGCTCAATTTCACTCATTTGGTTAGTGTAGTGTAAAAAAAAAAGAGTGGGAAATTGCATGCTTATATTTCATTCATGGGGAGTGATGCAAATAGCAAGGTATCCTGTATTGTACTAGTCTAGGCTAACCCAACCTGATGGTAAATCTTGGTTTTAGACTTCTTGGTGATCTGTTGCAAACCAAAGATGGAGGACTGCATTTCAGCGACAAATGTAGCATTAGGCTACCAGCTAAGGAAGCAGATTATGAAGTTGATTATGATATGACTATGAAGTTGACAATAAAGTCAGACAGGCTAGTTTTTATCGCACTTGCAGCCTCTGGCTCAAGTGGCATATTCCGTCTGTTGGTCGACCTCGCAGTCTGTCAGGCTATTGCGAGCTAGGATACTTCCAGATATGTTCGGCAGTCTAGTACACTAGCCCTTTTTCAGTCACTGTGCTCAAACTTCTAGCACCATGCCTGAGTGCTAGAGCACTGTACCTTGAAATTCATGCATGGTGCATGGATTTCAGCATACAATGCACCATGCATGAATTTCAAGGTACAGTGTACACTCAAGGAACACTCAGGTGGTGCTAGATGTTTGAGCACCATGACTGAAAAAGGGCTAGTGTACTAGACTGGTGCTAGGGCAATAACAATTGTCAGGCATATCAGGGACCCAACCAAACTAACTTGAAAATAATCTGTTTCTTGATCCAACCATCTGTGGGGTGGAGTAGATGGCAGGAGAATCCGGAAAATTGAGTAGTCTTTAACTTTCAAATGGGTGATCGGATTGGAATGAAACTTAATAGCTGAATAGATGACATATCTCTGATATCCATTTGAAGTCGGGACCGCATTCAACAGCTATGGGGGAGTTGTGGGGGGTAAGACCGGTAATGTTGAGAAATGGTTAGAATCGAGGGATCTGAGTGAAACTTGCTTGGAAGAACAGGCATCTGTTCTAGATAAATCGTTTACACAATTGGACTGGAACTGGACTCTTGGGGGGGGGGAGGGAGGGTGGAGAACGGTTTCCCGGAATTCCGGTGATGGTGGTTTGGGGGATTCTCAAGACGAAACTTGGCAGCACATCAGGGATCCGATTAAACTGACTTGCAAATTTCCTCAATCCGATCATCATGGGGGAGTGGAGGGTGGGGGAATCCGGAATATTTAGTCATGCGTAATTTTGGAACAGGTGATCGGATTCCAATGAAATTTAATAATTGAACAGAGAGGTTGGCATGGAACTTTGTGGGAATAACAAACAGATGCTCTAGATAAATCATTTATAGAACCGGAGTTCCGGAATTCCGGTGATCGAGAGTTATGGTACTTCCAGATGTGCTAGGACGATGAAAATTGGCTGAATATTAGAGATTCGACAACATTGTCTTAGAAATCGCCACTTCCCAAATCCGACTGTTCGTTAAAGTAGGCTACCCATCTGACAGCAAAGTAAGAAAAATACTTTTAAGCAAAATATCCATTTTCATAATCCCGTGAGCCCATTATCATTTTTGCCTCAAGGGCTTTGCTTACAAACGAAGTTCTAGCTCCCTTAAAGTGCGCATTTCAACCGCAAAGTCGAAGAGTACTTTTGATCAGACGATCTACATCTCAGCCCTTGTTCATTTGTGCTACAAGGAGTGTGCTTAAAAGTTCATTTCTAGGAGCCATAAGTGCGCATCTTAACCGAAGAGTGAACAAAAACGATTATATCACCAAGGGTCTGTTATCGCTTTTGCCTCAAGAGTTTTGCTTACAGATGAATTTTTACCGCCTTTAAAGTGCGCATCAGTACAGCCAAGTTAAAAAATAAAGTACTTTTTACCAAACCATGAGTTCTCGTCCGTGATCGTTCTTATCTGAAGGGTTCTGCTTAAACATGATCAGAACAAATCCACGAAAAGGCAAATACTGTATTTCATCCTCTGAACCAGCCTTGCAAGTGCCATATGAGCTACCACATCTTGTTTTTTAATTACACCTTGTTTTGAAATTATTGGATTTGTTTTTAAGCCAGATTTGTCTATCAGAATGTGCATATTCATGTGCTAGATTGTTTCATTTGTAGCAGTCTTTCCTGTGGTTGCATGCATACCTAGAAGTCTAAAAACATCAGCAGGGCAAGTTCAAAAGTTGAAAGTCAAAATTTATCCTATAACTTATATCATCATATTGCTATCCACCCTCTGAAACATGTAAAGAGCAGGATTTTGAATCATATGGCTTATTTTTGTCGTGTTACTCAACAACTGTGGTTTATTTGTGGAAACATGACTGGAAATATTAGTTCTGGTACTATGCACAGTTTTGGTTAGGGAGAAAATGTGGCTCACAAGTATGAAGTATATTCTACATAAATTCCCTTTCCCAGTGAGAGATGAGGTGGGTGGCCCATTTGTAAATTATCTAACTGGTCAGTTACAAGCTGGATGGTGTTGTTGTTTAAACATGTTTTTCAAGTCAGCATTCCAGGATTTGTTCCATGACATGTGAGTACTTAAGGTAACCTATTCGATACTGGTTTGTTTGCAATTCTGTTGTATGTTGCTGGATTCTAAGACAGGTGTGCGAAGCCTATAGTGTCGGATCAGAATTACACCTGCTAGACTCAACCAGGTTTGATTGGGTTTGATAGGGACTGTGTCTTTCTGAAATAAATACCTTATCATAATGCTCTCCTGACTGAAAACAATTCCCATTGTTTCAGAATCCGAAGCTTATCCCCAACATGAACTCATAAGAAACCAGAGTTATATGCTGTGTGTTAAAACTGAAATTTGAATAAGCCTGTATCAGATATCCAAGCTTTTAAGCTCTAGCCTATTGATATCTTAGCTAGGCCTGTGGTAAAAAAAAGTGAATACTACCGCCTAGTGAAGAGACACGAGAAAAGAAGCTTATTCAAAAAACAGAACGGCGCTTCCGGGAATTTATACTTGTGGGTCGAGTGTGTGGTACAAACTTCTGTTTCCATGACACACAGAAATGTTTGGGACATAAATATGCCACAAGGAAATATATTTTGTTTCAAATAGTTTTCTTGTTTTAGATATCTTCAATGGCTCAAGGAGGATATGGGTTTGGAACCCCAAGTTCCTCTCCACAAACAACGCGACTGTTCAGTCCACAAGCAACTTTCCAGCAAGGGCAGTCCTTCTACTCTCAGACACCACCACAAACGCAGACTCAGCATTCCTACTACTCGACCGTTCCTACGCTCGGATCTACCACGTTGGTACCAGCACCCCGAGACGTGATGGAATTAGCTGGGAGAAATGTAGATAAGAGCACCCAGAATGATAGCTCTGGAGCGAAACTTCTTGATCAGCTTAAGGTGACAAGAGAAGGTAAACTCGTTGATTTTCTTGCAGATTTGGCCTATTAATAATAATTAATAATAATTTTATTTTTCACCCATCAAAAAGCACATGGCGTAGACGGAGTATGAATAAAGAAAGAAAAGAAGAAGGAAACACTATAACAAGAGGAAATCAAACACAACATAGAGACTACGACAGCATTATACTATCTATAAAACTATCCTATTGTAGAAGAATGCTTACAATTACAAGCTCATTGTAAACTATTCTAAATAAGATGTTCAATCATAAATATTCCTTTAGCCCAAGCTGACTGCGAATCATATTTGACAGTGCAAAACGGGTTTTGGCCTATTAATAATAATTAAATGGCATAGACGGAGTATGAATAAAGAAAGAAAAGAAGAAGGAAACACTATAACAAAAGAAACACTATACCAAGAGGAAATCAAACACAACATAGAGACTACGACAGCATTATACTATCTACAAAACTATCCTATTGTAGAAGAATGCTCTCCCATCGATTACAATTACAAGCTCATTGTAAACTATTCTAAATAAGATGTTCAGTCATACATATTCCTTCAGCCCAAGCTGACTGCGAATTATATTTGATAGTGCAAAACGTGTACGTCAGCTGAATTTTATTAGAGCCATATTTCGGCCCTTCTTGGCAAGGGTCCTCCTCAAAGCCGCTCAAGTTGGAAAAAATTAATTTGTGGGAAATACTAAGTAAATATTCTAGCTTAGAGTTAAATATTTGACTTCATGAATTCCTTTGTGGGAGTTGCTTGGAGTTAAAAAGGTTGCTGTGAATTCATTTTGGACGCGGCTGCAGTTTTTGCTGCTCGACTGCATTTCGGTTGTCTTTCGTTTTGTTGTAAACAAGAGCCTGGGGTCTGAATTTCCTTTCGCTAATGCTGTTCCGTTCCATGTTTCTGGTAGTGGGTCGTTTTCCCAACTTGAGCGGCTTTGAGCCTGAAGAGGCCCCTTGCCAAGAAGGGCCGAAGTATAGCTCTAATAAAATCCAGCTGACGTATCCGTTTTGCACTATCAAAGATGTTTAATCAGCCAATCAATAATTTTATTAACCCATATGGAAGATCAATGGAGTATTTGAAAACAGAAAAAGATCATACTAGACTAAATAAGTAAAAAACGCACTATCATATTTTATTTATTTATTTTTATAACCTGCTGTAAAGATATAGCGGAGTACAAACAATGAAAAAAAATAAAAAAATAACAAACACTGGATGACTATGGATGGCCCCGTTCTAAAGACGAGACAAACTCGGCATGGCGTTGATAGGCAGCTACAAATAGGTCGGTAACACCGTACAGTCGCGTAACTTTGTGGTTACGAGCCCATGGGGGGTGGGGTGGGGGGGGGGGCCGAGTAGGTACTTAATATACTTATACAACAATTAATGGATTGTCCTTAATCAGTTATGCTAAATAACTTCCAGAAAAGAGATAGGGCTAGAATATCAGGGATTGTGTAAGCCTTGTAAAGTCTAGCCGAAATATTTCTACTATTACAGGTTTTAGCACTAATTAAAAGAATGTAAGCTGTCTAGCCTTCGAACCGAAATGTCCAGGTAGTCCAGCACGGGTACTTTTCAGGTCGGTACCAAGTCGCAGACCGAGATAAGTTAGGGACGACGAAAGCTAGATACTGGAGTCACCGAAAGAAATCGTAGTGCTATCGGAACCTGGCTGATTACAATTAAATTTGATACATTCAGATTACACGGATTGAATTTGGAACCGATATCCTTATACTCCTCGCTTAAACTAGCAAAATTCTTCTCTGTCGAAGCCAGGATTCTACTTAAAATAGCAATATCATCAGGAAAATGAAATTTCACTCTCTCTTTTGGGCCAAAAATCACGCTCTAAATATATTTTGATGTGGCAACCGGCTGTGATGATGTTACCAGTTGCTCATTCTCTGTAAGTGACACTGGGCCCATGCAGCTATTTTTTAATGTCACGTCTCTCCAGTTTCGGTCCACTCCTCACTTGGAGGCAGTCGTAGCACATATCGCTGCAGAGTATAGGCCATTTCACCATATTTGGCCTATACAGCTAAATGCACAGACAGTCCGAGAAGATTTCGAATGCGAAAACACGCATAAGAGATTCGCGTCGTGATCGAGAAACATTCGTTCCGAGATTCATTCGATGCGGGAAAATTTTGGAGTGCACGTGCACGTACCTTAAAGCTACGTGCACACGCAGCCCGATAAACGTACATTTAGCGCGAAAATACGCATGCGGAATTCGCATGAAAATTGAAAAATCTGTATGCGATTCGGAGCGCCGGAGGGATTTCGAATCTGACTGCAAAATCTGACTGAGTGCGCACGTACCTTAAGAATCGGATGTCTGTTCCGCGGTCCACGTGTTCCGCGCCTGTGAGCATGAACGAAAGGAATATCGATTATTTTAGCATTATAAATAAAAGTGTTTTGGAAACCAAGGAAGGTCCTTCACTAAGTAAGTAATTTATTTATGACCCGCCATTTTGAAAAAGCGGAGTAAATGAAGAAAATAAACGAAACACAAAAACACACAGAAAAAGACACTTAATTTTCAATCTTCGGTCAGGAAGCAGCGGATGACGTCGTGCGCTGGTTGGGCCCTGTTGTCCTTAATTTTTTAAAGCGGAAACATCCAAAAGGGCAACACTTGCATGTTGAATTTTGAACTTCTCCGTCAGTGTATGGTTATGACATAATTTCGACAAGTGGAGCAGGTGCTTTGCATATTTAAAATAACATGATCTCATATGTTTAATCTCCTTCTTTCGCAGAACACGAGTGACGCCAGAACGAAATTGGGACGGGTAGTGCAGCTTTCTCCTTTGATCTTCCCCCGAGCTATAACTTACAAGTTTCTCTTTCTTTTTCATGGCGGAACCCCACTTTTAGCACAGGATTATTCACAAAAAATTAGCCTAACCATCAGCAGGTTCAGCTTTATTTTTCATTCTCTGCTGCACTTACACACACGAAAATCATGTACTCTTCGGCAGAGAGCGAAACACGAATATACACGAATACATTTAGATGTTTCGAAGTTTTGTTATGCGGATGTTCTTTTTAACATAAGTCGAACTGTTGCTGGTCTTGAACGGTATTTCCGGGATCTAAGTACTAATTATGATAAGATTGGTATGTCTTTGAATCCAGATAAATCCCAAGTGCTTTTGTTTAATTGCAAAGATCCTATTGAAGCTCCGGTTAATTTGGGAGATATTGTTGCTACTCCAGTCGATCACTTCATGTACTTGGGTATCCCAATCGGTCGGACTATTGCTGCTACGCGGAAGCTTCTGGTACAGCACATTGAGAATAAAGTGCGAAATTCTTACGTTTCAGTAGTTGTATCCCAGCTAAATTTGGGTAGGAAACTACTTACTCGAATATTCAACAGCTCAGTCATGGGCCATTTTCTGTATATCGTTCCCTTCTGGGACATATTAAGTGACAGTGATAAAGCTGACCTCCGAAAAATTTATTTTAAATATGGAAAATACCTCCTTGGAATCCCGTCCTGGTCAAGAAATAGACCTCTAGTGCGAAAATACGGTCTGCGGGAACCGGTAACTGAAATGGCCGAACACTTCAAGCGGATGACTGCAGACAAGCCGTCTCACCACCCCTGGAGCGGCATTCTATTTTAGTATTTATCGAATTTGTTGTTGTTTTTGTATTTGGGTATGAGTTTATTAGTTCCTTCTTTTTTCTTTTCTTTGTTCTGTACTCCGTTTCATGCTTTTGTAGCTGTTGTAGATGGGTTATAAATAAATACATACATACATACATAACGGGATTGATGAATGAAATCAATTAACTTCTTCCAAATAAAATAGAATGATAATACTACCAGTTCAAACTCACAGTAAAACAGTAATAATGATAAATAACAATAAGACTCGAATAAAGAACCACAACCGACGAGAGAGGCGACTGGATTATACCCTTATTTTGCCTGTAAGGACATAGGTAATGAGGTTTCTGTTTCAGGATGCCCCACTCACAGCGGCCTGTCTCCCGCCGACTACCCTCAAGCCCAACCCAACTGCCAATCTTTACTGCGTCAGACTGGAGTTCCTAAAAGAGTACCCCTCCCTCAAGAACTTGTGGAGCAATTTGCCCACGTTGAAGCTAACTGCTTGATGGGACTGTTTCCCGAAATTGGGAGAGCTTGGCTGACGGTGGATAGTAACATCTACCTTTGGGTGTACCAGGATGGGTAAGTATGTTAAAGCCTCGGTGACTCCTCTTCCTGCTAGTTTTTGGGATCTCAAAACGTAAGTGGCGGGATACCTGTGACATCGCAAAAGTTGTCCGTCTGTCTGTCCGTCTGTGCGCACTATAACTCTCGAAGGGAATGAGATATTTTGATGAAACTTGGTGTGAGGATTCTTTGGGTCAAGAGTAAGGTCAAGTTCGTAGATGGGCTCTGTAGCCCTACATTCAGGGGTGGGGGAAGGGGTTTAAATTAAGGGGTATATGAAATATTTTTAAACACATTCTCTTTTCTTTTTCTTTTTCTTTTGTTACCAACTCCTCCGACCATTTACATTGTATTTGTATGGAGGGTTTAAATAAAATTATTATAATGTGATAGTCGATTATGAGGTAAGAAGACAAGCTTAACACGATGGTCAAAACCATTTTGTCATCGGACAAGTAGTTCGCCCGGAGTCCGGCGAAAACCGGAAAGTTTGTTTAAAGTAAAAGTTTTATTTGGAGTTGATTAAATGTTCGATTTAGGGGTAAGAAGTCATGCTGATCACTTGTGTGAAAACAATTTTCTACCCGGGCAAGTAGTTCGCCCGGAATCCGGCCAAAATCGGAAAAAGTTAAAGTTTTAATTGTAGTTGATTAGATATCCGATTTAGGGGTAAGAAGAGATGCTGAATCTGTGTATGAAAATCATTTTTTTCCGGGACATATAGATCGACTGGAATCCGGCTGGAGCCGGAATTTTTTTTATAAGTAACACACATGCTGAATCCCTATCTGAACTCGGTTTTCCCAGATGATTAGCTATTTGGCCTTAATCTATTTCTGAATTTTAATAGTAAAAATGTTCAAGGAGTCTGACGAAGACAAGACCCTATCGTCTGGATCATATATTGATTTTTTGGGATCCCATCGAAACCTTTGGTCTTGTTATATATGACTATTATCTTAGCCTTCTTTACCTTAAGGAATCTCCCGATTCTCGTTGCACATCCTTTTGACCTAATGAATGAACGGCTGTTTTTTTTTGGTATTTTTTTATATGACGGGGTGGTTTCCCCTGGGGTAAGGTGCAGGAATGTAAAAAGGAAATTGATTAGTTATTTTGTAAATTGAGAGGCAAGGTTGTGTCTGAGAGTAGGAGCAATGACCACTCAGCCTATTATGTTTAAAAATGTGAAGATTGTGGTTCTCGACGTCCAGGAATGGACTAAGTATTTTGAGTATGTGTGATTTGTTAATAAACCCATTCAATCGGAAACTGAACCGAACTGAATAAAAAAAAATTCTGGTGTAACTTCCTTTATTTCCCTTAAAGGATACCTCGCACTACATAGTGTTTCTGCTAAAATCTCCGAGATAGTTGATCACTGTGGAAATTATTAGATTACACAGTGATTTGGCTGATTTTAATGTCTTTCTATGTCTCTTGCCTTTGATGGCAAACTTGGCAAAATTTGCATAACCGGTCTTCTGACCAATAAGCTTCTCGGAATGATCGGAATTCTGGTCAGAGGCGTCATTTCGCTGAAACCTAAGGGGGAGGAGGACCTGCTGTGTCCCGGGCCCCATGACGCAGGGTCGGCGGTTTGAAGTGCTTGGGTGTGGGGGGGGGATACTGCAAAATATACTTGTCGCAGTTTGAGCACGGCTGAATGGTTAAACGGTTTAGAAACAATAGACAAGAAATGTACTGCGATACATCTGAAAATCTAATTAAATGTCAAGAAACGAGTTTGCGAAATTTAAAGGTCATGCCTAATAACTAGAATTCGCTGGAGAGCGAAACCACCGCAGCAGCTTCTAACGACTGTGCTAACAAAAAAATTAATCTGCATGTTTTCTAAAAAAAAAATTTATATACTTCCCGAACAAATTTTAGGTTTTAAAATGGCCCATACCCAAGATCGAGAGCCCAAGCCTCAAAGTAAACAGAGCGTACTGCGAATGTCGCCGCAGGCGAACATTTTGGAATTCCTTATGATCAGAATGCCTTTTTGGATCACATAACAGTAATGGGCCACCTATCATAGATCAGCTCAATAGAGAGATTGCACCATACCCGACGAAAACGGACGGGATCGTAACGAAAAAATTTAACATTTAACACCAACACGGAGTCTCGTCCTATTGGTCAACCATGACACATGTTTCCAAATCCGCGTCGTCGTCGACCAATAGGAATCGAGACTCCGTTTTTGTGTTCGAACTTTGAAGCCTTCAAGCTCTTACTTCCATGGAAACTCTTTTGCAGAAATATAATTATACGGTTAAGGAATAGCCTAATTAACATTTCCAGCAAGTTCCTGGCTCAGAATGATAATAAGACGCCGATAATTTAATTCCAAAGTTGAAAGTCCTATACCTCCCAATGTTAAATTTCTTTGTTATGATCCACTGATGATGGAGTAGCAATATCCGTTTTCATCGGGTAGGGTGCAATCTCTCCATAGTGTTTGGTCACGATACATTTCAGACAGTGTGAGACATTTAACTGAAAAATGAACATGACGGTGGTTCAACTCGACCCTTTCCAAATAAAATGACCATCCGAAATAAAACAGAAACAGAGTACAGCGTTTGCCGCAACCCACGTTAATCACAGATTTAAAACTTTTCTTATTGTTTTTCAGAATAAACAAGCTGGGGTTAAGTGGAAAAAGCGCTGAGTGTTTGCTGACCCTCTTTCCTTCCTGCTGTTATATTTTGTAACCCTTCGGGGTGGTGCCCCACTTGGATTTCCATGGGGGGGGGGAGGGAGGGGGGGGGCCTCAGCTATTCAGGAAAAAAAAAAATCATGAAGTGAAACTGGACGCCTTGTCACAAAGATAATTTCTCTCTTCGTGTCCAGAGTTCAGACACGCAACCACCACTCAACTGACCCATGCTTGAACGCACCTTGGTCCTTGAAGAATGGGTCATTATCATGGATTAAAGGGGTTAATTTTTCAGGAGTGACATTGGTCAACTATATGGCAACCAGATGTCACAGTTTTGATGATAAACTGATTTTTGTTCAGGCTATTTTTCTGTTTCTCCTGGGTAGCTCCGGGTCCCATCGGGCCAGGGGGGCCTCCCCACCGCAAATGATGCCTCTGATTCTGGTTTAATTTCCTTTTATGTTATGCCCCCTTAAAGGATAGGCTCGCACTACATGGTGTTTCTGCTAAGATTTTTAGGTTTTTAGCGTCTTTCCATGTCCCTTGACTTTGGTAGCAAACTTGGCAAAATTTGCATAACTGGTCTTCTAACCAAATTTGCACCCGATTGCGAAAATTCGAATGTTTTTGCACGTACCTTAACAGCCTTATTTGAGTAATGTATTTATTTCTGTTTCTTTAGGTCTGACCTTGCATATTACGATGGACTGAGTGAAGCCATATTGAGCGCTGGCATAGCCAAGCCAAAGCCAAACGTCTTTCAGGAGCAAATTGAGTACATCCTCATCTTGACAACCACAGTTGAAATCGTACTACTAGGCCTCACATTTTCCGGTAAATATTTCCTTGTTTTGTATTTTTCTAAAAAGGGTGTTTTCTATTTTCATTATAACCCACTGCACTTCTGAAATAGTACCATCTGTTCCTATCCGCGTAACTTCGTGTTTCGTACGATTTTTTTTTTTTTTTATAAGAAATCTGTTTCAGAATTCCTCTAGAGTATGCAGAGTTGTAAATTCCACTAGCAGACATTTTGTGGATTTCTTTGTTGGACTGTCCCGGCGACGGGCAATTCGACTGTGGTCTCGTATATTAGTTGCGTTTCTGCAGATACCATGGTATCTAGTAAGTAAGTAAGTAATTTATTTTTGACCCGCCATTTGAACAGCGGATAAAATAAAAGAACTAACTAAAACACAACAAATACAATATATAATTGTTCATTCATCGTCCAGAAAAGAATGTAGAATGTCATGGGCCCTATTGTCCATGATTTTTGGCGAAGCCGACGATATTTGCAAAAGTGTCACGCTCTTTAACTTGGAAACGCTCCGTTAGCATGTGGCTGTGGTATAACCTTGGCAAATAAAGCAGGTGCTTCGCATACTTAAAGTAGCATCTCCTCATCTTCTGCAACTCCTTCTTCCGTAAAATATACCAGAGCAAAATAAAATGGAAATCTGATACCACGGTAACGGGATTTGCACTTTGTCGTTTTTGCAGTTACCGTTATATGATACCATGGTTGGCAAAAAAAAAAATTGTCAAATTTGCGCTTTTAGAAGTCATCCCAAAAGAAATACTAATATCCACCCAAATCACAAATACCGAACGGCTTACCCACCAATTTGACAAAAATACCAGGCTCATGTGTGGGTCATGATGAAAGTCAGATAAAATTTTTAGATACCACGATCAGTTACCACGGTTCGACCTTGGTATCTGATACAGCGATCAGTTACCACGGTTCGACCTTGGTATCTGAATATCAGTTACCACGGTAACTGCAAAAACGCATTTTGACTGTAGTGTCAGATGCCACGGTAACTGCGAAAAGACTTTAGACGATGGTATTGGATACCGTGGTATCTACAAAAACGCAACGCAACGATCTTCAGCTCAGCGTTTTCGTACATACCGGGTATATGTCTCAATGAGGTCCCCCTCGTGGAAACGGGTATATCAAAGTAGGAAGTTTAAATATTTCGAGCCTTGTAGGTGAGGTCAGTTTAGGCCAGAATTCCGTATGACGCCGAACAGTTTTGAGGCCATCGGTGGTCTTTTGTAAAGGGGACAAATGGAGCAGGCCCATATTCGAGGATGGTCCTTTCCTAAGAGTTTTTCAATGTAGTCAGCATATGTTCGTTGTCAAACCGGAAATATCTTTTAAGTAAGCCAGCAATTTTTTTTTGAATGAACAACTTTATTGTTAATATCGCGAGGATAAATAAAACAAAATATGTTACAAAAAAAAATGTCTGTCACTTGTTAAAATTTCCACAAAATATTGTCTGAATGACTGCCTGTATCTCGTCGACGCACCAGGGTTGCATGGTTCCAACTTGTTTTGGTGTCGAGTATAGCGCTAGGCTGATTCTGGCGGCGGAAGGATCTCACGGTGCTTCGAGGACGATAGCAAGCCATGTCCAAAAGACATGACCAACTCATGCTGTTAGCATTGGGAATGCTTTTCAGAACAGATCCACCATGGAGCTTATTCGCTCTGAACTGCGAATTAAAGGATCCCTCTTGCGTATTCTGCATTTTATTCTATCTCTAGCTCCCTTATGTAATTGTAAGCTTCTCGAGTCCCCGCCTTTCGCCATTGGTTCTTTTTGTACCTACGACTTTTAGCGCTGTTTCGGCCTAGGCGAGTTTAGGTAGGCATACAACGCAGCTTTAAAGTTTAACCGAAAAGGGCTAGGATACGACAGTCTAGTTACCCATCACTTGTTCGCTTATATAATCTTGAAAACCCGATGAAAAAGCGTTAGTTTGTTTTTCTGATATTTCCAAATAATCGATTATCCCATTGTGCTTGCCGCTCTTCCCGTTTTTGTGATATCTCTATGGTGCCTGGAACATTTGGCAACAATACCAGCAGCAAACGAGTAAATAAATTGTGTATCAAATAAACAAATAAGTGTCTGGAGTCTGCAGTGCCAAAAACTAGTGGTAGCTAGTGATAGTGATAGTGCAGTGATTTTCGCGGGCGAATTGTGGACGGATTCACCATGGGAAAGCGTCCACATTCCCAACGTCCCTACTGAAGACTACTGTGGACAGAATGAAAATCCCCAATAGGTGTTGTAATAATTCAATGTATTTGAATCTAAGATGTAAAAATAAGTTGCCTGTTCAGTTAAACTTTAAGTCCACCGACAACTCTTCCACGCATAAGGACATGAGAAGCTTCAAAGTGTTGTTTTATGGCACTTGCAGCCTCTGTCTCATGTGCCATATACCGATCACAATTCCGTCTGTCGGTCTGTCGGCCTGTCAGAGTTTTTTGTCACACTTTTTCGAGTCAGGGTACTTCCAGATGTGCTAGGACAATGAAACTTGGCAGGCATATCAGAGACCCGACCGAAATAACCTGGAAATAATCAGTTTTCCGATCCAACCATACGCGGGGGAGTGGAGGGCGCTGGAAACTTGAAAATTGAGGGCATTTTGTCACAATTTTCCGAGTTAGGGTACTTCCAGATGTGCTAGGACCATGAAACTTGGCAGGCATATCAGAGCCGACCAAAGAAACTTAGAAATAACTAGTTTTCGGATCCGACCATTTTGGGGGGGAGTGGAGGGCAGGGGAATCCAGGAAATTGAGTAGTGTGTAACTTTCGAAAGGGTGATCGGATTGTAATGAAACTGAATAGATTATATATATGTGATGTCCCGTTTAAAGTCTTGACCGGATACGGTAGCCAGGGGGGAGTTGGGGGGGGGGACGGAAATTTCGAGAAACGGTTAGAATGGAGGGATTGAAGTGAAACTTGCTGGGAAGAATAATCATCTGCTCTAGATAAATCGTTTAGACAATTGTACTGGATCCGGACACTTGAGGGGGGGGGGGGGTCCCCGGAATTCCGTTTTTTTGGGATTTTCACGACGAAACTTTGCAGGCATATTAGGGACCCGGTCAAACTGACTTGGAATAAAAAAAATCCTCGATATGATAATCTTGAGGGGGGGGGGGTAGAGGGAGGGGAACCCGGAATATTGAGTCATGCGTAACTTTGGAACGGGTGATCGGGTTCGAGTGAAATTTAATAATTGAACAGAGTACATTTCTCTCTGTTTTTTTTTTTTCATTTCCGGACCGAATGCGACAATTATTGGGGGGGGGGGGGGGGATACTTGACCCGCTTAGACTGGTGTGATCGGGATCGAACTTCGTGGGAATAACAAACAGATGCTGTGGATTAATCATTTACAGAACCGGATTGGCTCCGGTTATTGTGGGTTGAGTTGGAGGGGGGTTAAGGTACTTCCAGATGTGCTAAGACGATGAAACTTCGCTAGAATATTAGAGATTCAACAAGATTTGATTACAAATTCCTACTTCCCGAATCCGATTATTCCTTAAAGTACGAATCTTGACCGCAAAGTAAAAAAAAAATACTATTAAGCAATGGTTGCATTTTCATGACGCCCATCAGCCCATTATTATTTTTACCTCAAGGGTTTTGCTTACAAATGAAGTTCTAGCTCCCTTAGTGCGCATTTAAACCACAAGGTCGAAACTTAGTTTTGATCAATCAAAACATCTTAACCCATGCAAGTGCCATATGAGCTTACAGCTCTTGTTAATTTTCGAAGACATGGTAGGCGATCAAGTTAATCGTCTGTTTTGAACTTCTTTTGTGTTTCTGGTTTTTCCACTTTGTGGGATCCCAAAACGTAAGTGGAAGGATACCTATGATATTCGCTAAAGTTGTCCGTCTGTCTGTCCGTCTGTAAGCACAGTAACTCTAGAACGGAATGAGATATTTTGATGAAACTTGGTCTGAGGATTCTTTACGTCAAGGGAAAAGTCGAGATCGTAGATGGGCGTTGTAGCCCTATATTTAGGGGGGAGGCGGGTCAAATTAAGGGGCTAACAGAATATTTTTAAACAGATAACAAGATAGTCGATTAAGGGATAAGAAGACATGCTGAACACGAACATGAAAACAATTTTCTCCCCTGACAGTTAGTTCGCACGGAATCCGGCAAAAAACGGAAAGTTTGTTCGAAGTAAAATTTTTATTTGAAGTTGATTAGATGTTCGATATAGGGGCAAGGAGATACGCTGAATTCGATTTTGAGCTTAATTTTTTTTTGTCGGACTGGTAGCACCGGAATTCAGCCGAAACTGGAAAATTGACAGAAGTAAGGTAGGAACCTTCGATGAGTTTCGTCAGAATAGATATGACTTATAAGGGTAAACACACACGTTGAAAAGTAAACACAATCTGTTTCTAAATTTCAATAGTAAAATTGTTCAAGGAGTCTGGATAAGACTGGAACTGGCGAATACAAGACCCAATTGTCTGGATCAAATATTAAGCTTTTGGGATCCCATCGAAACCTTTGGTCTTGTTAACCATGGCGCATTCAGTTTTGAAATATTTTTCCTCCACCCGCCGGACGCAGGAAGGTGATGGTCGACAAGCGCTAACAAGAAAATCGCTAATCTACATGGAATGTAATAGTTTTTTCGAAAGATCATTTCTGGTAAGGGTTGTGCTTTAAGGCAATTGGTAAAATATAGTACGAAACAAGATCCCAGAAGGCTAGGGTATCCGCTTCATATACATAAAATTACACCTACTACTAATCACGCATAATAAATCAAGTATAGATAAGAACAAATAATTGTTCATCTGGCTGTGAGAAAGAAATGGAAGGAAAAAGAGAGAGATGAAAATAGATTTCAGAGGAGGGGAATTAATACAAGTACGGGGGCAGTCATGAGTTGAAGTTGATTGGGAGACGCCGGTAAATACAAAGATAAAGCAGCGTATTGATGGCATAGAATTTTGTAGAGAGATAGAACGGTAAATAGGGAATATTTGAGCAGCTGTGGATGAGTACTATCCTAAGGACATTTTGCTGTCTTCTCCGATCTCAGACAATAGTGTCTATAGCATTGTGAAGTTAGAGTGGTTTTATCAACCTGAGCTGTCCCACTCATAGTCAGTTGTCGATCAGTTCTGCAAAGCTATCATCCTTTGTCTGGGCCTTTCACCTTTCTGCTCTTACCCATTTTTCTGCTTTCCATCGAGAAGAAAGATCTTGTAGGTCCGATTAATCATTTGTATAGGACTTTCAGCTTGCTCAAGTGCCATATACCGATCAGTGTTGGTCTGTCGATCTGTGTCGGACAGGATCCGATCAATGTGGGGGATTCTGGGGTTGGGTGGGGGGGGGGGGGGGGTTGTGACACGCTTAGAGTGTAGCGATTGGGATGATACTTGGTCGGAAGAACAAACGTAAGGCTTAGACACACCAGTAGCAGAACTCGACCGGATTCAGGCACTCTGGGGGGAGTGGGAGGGTGGCCCGGAATTCCGGTGATCGCGATTTAAGGTACTTCCAGATGTGCTAGGACGACGAAACTTGGCTTGAACATTAGAGACTTGACAAGATTAACTAGAAATTGTCACTTTCCAGATCCGACCATCCCTTAAAGTATTATCTTCACCGCATAGTACTAAAAATACTTTTAAGCAAAATCTACATTTTCATGATGCCCATGAGCCCATGATCATTTTTGCCTCAGAAGTTTTGCTTATAAATTACTTTCTAGCACCCTTAACCGAAGAGTAAAAAAAATTACTTTTGACCAGACGATATATATTCATGGTCCTAAAGGGAAGTAATTGCCAGACTTCTTTCTGACTTTGTGGTGCAACAACTTATGACCTGGCTTTTAAGTTCCTGGCTCCTCTAGTAATCCCCGATTAATAACCGGCTGCTCTGGGACGCCGGGAAGTTCGAAACAGCTAAGCTTCAGATCGAAACAGAACAAGACCAAAGGTTTCGATGGGAGCCCAATGGGAAATATTTGTTAATCTTTCCAAAACAGACAATCCGGTCTTGCAGGTGTTCGGTCTTTGTCGAATCCTGTAAATATTGATAATAATCCTAATAGACCACTTTACTAGATCCACTTTGTATTACTGTCTAGCAAAAAGTATATCAAACAGTTACGTCAATTCTGAAACATCCATTTATACCAGATTCGGACTGGACATTCCGTCGTAGACGAGAATGAATAGTATTTCCCGATTAGCCAATTCTTTTTCCGGTGCACCACCCTTTTCGAAAAAGTTTCACGTATTCCGGTCAAACTACTTGTCCGGCGAGAAAATAGATCTCATATAACAATAATAATAACGCCTGTTTATTGAGCCTAAAGGCCATACAAGATTTTGTACACTTTTCACTTTACAAATAAACAATTACACCTCTAGAATACTATGTACGTAATCTAAGCTAAACTTTCATTCCTGAGACTGAACCCTTTAGCCACATATTTACAAACCTCTATGATACATTTGGTTTGTAGATTTCAGGATACGGGGAAGCGATACCAACCCACCCCCAACAAATGTTACTCTCAAATGCGAAAGCTCTTGGCACTCTAAGAGGAAGTGGTTCAAATCCTCCTCCTGCAACTTACAAAGGATACAGCTTGTGTACATGGATACAGCTTGTGTTATTCCCTTATCTCCATTCTCCGATCTACTTCAGAAAAAAACTTTTACTATCAAACTTCAAACACTTATCCAGCAAGAAATCAGATTCATGTTTGGATTCAGCATTTATTCTTGCGCCTATATTCATGTTCCTGTCGATTTCAGAACAAACTTTTACTTCTTCTTTGCCAGATTTCAGTCATTCTACTTGTCTGGCGCGAAAATAAAGTGAAGGTCTGATCCCAGCATGTAGTTTACCTGTGTATCGAAAGTATAATTTATTTTAGAGTAGCCTAAACTTTAAAGCTTAACTGAAAAGCCAGCTTATGTAGGTAAAACGTCGGTGGCGGGATACCTATGACATCGGAAACTTTGTCCGTCTGTCTGTCGTTTTGTCCATCCGTCCGACTGTTAGCACGATAACTGTCGAAGGGTTGAGATATTCTGAAGAAACTTGGTAAGAAGATCCATTGGGATACTGACTGTGTCGTGTAGGCCAGTGGTTCCCAACCTTTTCCGTACCGCGTACCCCTTATCAAGGTTCGAAAAATTGCGTACCCCCTTTTTCAGAACGTGAAAAAGACGATAGTTATTATCATAAATGATAAGGCATACATGCAGAGCCGTATCCAGAGGGGGGGGGGGTAGCCCCCCCCCCCTCCCGAAACATACAAAAATAATCATTTTTATAGGCTTTTCCCTCTGATCTATGTCTTTTGTCCGACCCGCAGGCACCCCCCCCCCCCCCTCCGAAATAAATTCCTGGATACTGGCCTGCATACATGTGTAAAAATATATACAAAATCAATGAGGCAATCACTAGAGGCTGCTTTGTAGCAAAACTTTTGTCAAATTTCGGCTCGACGTCATTAGCAGCATATTTTTTACAGTCAGCCTGTTTCTGTGTTTGGTTTTGATGTTCTCATTGCTTTCATCAAGCTGCATCGCAAACTTTTTCGTTAGCTTAATTCGCAACCTGAATGACGGTATCACTTGCAATATCGTCGATTCTTCTTGAAACTATGTTTCACCCCCCCCCCCCCCCCGGATACGGCTCTGCATGTATGCCTTATCATTTATGATAATAACTATCGTCTTTTTCACGTTCTGAAAAAGGGGGTACGCAATCTTTTCGAACCTTGATAAGGTGGTCCGGAAAAGGTTGGGAATCTGTTCCTGTGTTTGACACAGGAACAGATTTTACGGTAGTATAAGGCTAGCTGTTTTTGTATCAACATTATTTTACTGACTTTCACTAAGAGCCTGTGATCAGAGGCGTCACGCACGGGTTGACAACACCCATGCCCATCCCCCCAAAAATGTCGACCAGACGATTAAAAAGAAAAGAGTCGGCGCGAAGCGCCACGATTTTTCGCCAAAGCTGTCACTTAAAAAAACAAAACAGTCGGTAAGAATTACCTGTCGGTCAGTAAAAATACCTTCCCTCTTAAGATACATTTTGGCTGGCGATACATCCGCTGGTAATATGAGGCTTTCGGCAATCAAAAACGAGTGAGGCGAGATTTTTTAGCTACAGTCTAAATCAATTTTGGTTCCTTCGCGCACCCCTTGCAAGGGTCTCGCGTACCCCTTGAGGTACGCGTACCACCGGTTGGGAACCACTGTAGGCTACCCCAGCCAACAAGTCATGTTTTGTCCAGACACTGATATCTAATGAACATTCTTCCTTTGACCCTGAGGTGAGTAAATGCCAAGATACCTTTCTGACTTTTTTGCTCATAAAGTATTCTTGGCCTCCTAATAATCCCCCATTCATAATCGGTTGCCGTTGGATAAATCCTAGCACGCAGACTGAAGAGGAAACTATTTGCTACGATATTGTCGTAATAAGGGCTCTTATGAGTCTCTTCCCCTTTTTTAATTAACTGTGGCAGGAATTAATATTTCCAGGACTAGCTGGGGCAGAAAAGTTCATTTTGTTCCAGAGCCACTGTTTACGCTACCGACCGACGTTACCACGGTTTAAAGTCGTTTTCGCAGTAACCGTGGTATCTGATTTCACGGTCAAAAGGTATTTTTGCAGTTACCGTGGTATTGCGGTCCGACCGTGGTAACTGATCGTGGTGTGTTGAAAATTCATCTCACTATCATCATCAAGAGACACAAGAGTCTAGTTTGTTTGGGATCCCAAAACGTAAGTGGAGGGATACCTATGACATCGCAAAAGTTGTCCGTCCGTCTGTGAGCACGATAACTGTCGAAGGGAATGAAATATTTTGATGAAAATTGGTGTGACGATTCTTTGGGTCAAGAGTAAGGTCGAGTTCGTAGATGGGCCCTGTAGCCCTATATTTAGGGGTGGGGGAGAGGGTTCAAATTAAGGGACAAAAAAAATATTTTCAAACAGCTAATCTGATGGTCGATTCTGGGGTAAGAACACATGCTGAGCACGATGGTGAAAATCATTTTCTCGCCGGACACGTAGTTCGTCCGGAATCCGGCAAAAACTGGAAAGTTTGTTAAAAGTAAAAGTTTCATTTGAAGTTGATTAAATGTTTGATAAAAGGGTAAGAAGATATGCTGAACAAGATTGTGAAAACCATTTTCTTGCGGGACAAGTAGTTCGTCCGGAATCCGGCAAAACCAGAAAGTTGGTTAAAAGTAAAATTTTAATTTGAAGTTGATTACATGTTTGATCTAGATGTAAGAAGACATGCTGAGCATGAGGGTGAAAATAATTTTCACCATAATAGTTCGTCCGGAATCCGGCAAAAACCGGAAAGTTTGTCAAAAGTAACAGTTTCATTTAAAGTTGATTAAATGATTGATTTAGGGGTAAGAAGACATGCTGAACACGATGGTGAAAACCATTTTCTCGCTGGACGAATATTTCGTCTGGAATCCGGCAAAAACAGGAAAGTTGGTTAGAAGTAAAAGTTTCATTTGAAGTTGATTAAATGTTTATTTAGGGGTAAAAAGATATGCTGAACACGATGGTGAAAACCATTTTCTCGTCGGACAACTAATTCGCCTGTAATCCGGCCAAAACCGGAAAATATGTTAAATGCAAAAGTTTTATCTGAAGTTGATTGGGGTAAGAAGAGACGCTGAGTCTGTAGGCTATATGATAATCATTTTTTACCCGGACATATAAATTAGTCCAGAATCCGGTTGTACCCGCATTTTTTTAAGTCAAAGTTTTATTTAAAGTTGATTAGAAGTTCTTTATAGGGATAAGGAGATACGCTGGATTTGTTTCTGAATTTTCTTTTTTGCTGGACTAGTAGTTCGCTCGGAATTCGGGCGAAATCGCGAATTGGCAGAAGTAAAGCAGGAAGTTTCGGTCAGTATCGTCAAAATAGATATGGCTTATAGAGGTATAGATGGATAGATAGATAGAATATCTGAACTCGATTTTCTCTGATGATTAGCCTGGCGAAGACTGGATTTGGCGAAGACAAGACCCAAATGTCTTGATCAAATCTTAGATTTTTGGGATCCCATCGATACCTTTGGTCTTGTTTCAGATTGGTGGGGAGGAAGGTGTGTCACCCTAGATGTCAATGGATATCAGTATTTCTTTTTGGATGTTTCTAAAAGCGCAAATCTGGCAATTGTCGTTTTTGCAGAGCAGATATCAGGGTAACTGCAAAAATGGCTAATTACAGATCCAGTTATCATGGTAAAAGATACCGTGGTATCTGCAAAAACGCAACTAATGATTATTCAAGCCATGGAGTCGGGAAGGATTTTCCTAAGCATGAATGAATGAATGGAGCTGAAAGCTCATATGTCACTTAAAAGGGTAGGTAGCATGTAGGCTAGATGAAGGGGACATGTATATAAGGTTCGCGCTCTCTAAGCTCCCAAGAGGCAAATGATATATCCGCAAATTCAGTCTCGATCTCCCTCCACACGGAAGCGTATTAGAATATCTAGGAAATGTGACCTTGTCAGTTATCAAGTTCCGCCCCAGTCGGATCAGTCCGTCCAGAGCAATGTATGTCAGAAGACTCCCGCACTCCCCTCGCAGTGTCCGGATCTACTATGAACTTGTATATGACATCCGAGGCCCCTCTTGCTCCCCTAAGCATACGTCCTACCCACCAAGTTTTATCTTGTTCTCTCCATCTCTAACTCCCCCCTACAGAGGCCGACTCTAGTCAGGAACTGTAGCTGAGCATCTAGGACATGTGACCTTGTCAGGTGTCAATTTCCGTCCCAATCGGATCAGTCCGTCGAGAGTAATGCATGTCAGAAGGTTCCCGCACTCCCCCCGCAGTGTCCGGATCACTACGAACTTGTGAATATGACATTCGAGGCCCCTACAGCTCCCCGGAGCGTAAGATAGTCCTGATGCCAAGTTTCATCTTGGTCTTTCCACCCCGAACTCCCCCCTCCCCACAGTGGCCGACTCCAAGCCCGGAAGTGCAGCGTAAAATTTAGGATATTTGACCTTTTCAGGTATCAAGTTTTACCCTAATCGAAATCTTCGTTCGAAAGTAATGAATCTCAGAAGATTCCCGCACTCCCCCCGCAGTTCCGGATCTACTCCGAACTTGTAAATAGGTTCAATATTTTAGCTTTCTTCTTGATCACCTCTACCCATCACCCCACCGTGGCCGACTCTAGCCCGGAACTGTAGCTGAAGATCAAGGATAAGTGACCTTGTCAGGTGTCAAGTTCAATCCATGTCACAAGATTCTTGGGATCCCTGCTCGAACTCCCTCTCAGTGGGTAAAGAATTTACTGTGACCTCCAAATAATCCCCCATTCATAATCGGTTGCTGTAGGATAAACCCTAGTACGCAACTTAAAGAGGAAATTATTTGTCTCAAAATTGACGTAATAACGGATCTTATGAAACTGTTTCCCTGGTGAGGAATTCCGTGTTACCGGAATTAATACTCCATGAGTGGCTGGGGCAGAAAAAGTCACTTTGTTCCCCAGCCACTGTTTACGCTACCGACCGACGATTACTTTTATTTCAGCAATACCACCACAAACAAAGATAAGCAAAAGCTGACAGTTGATATGGCACTTGCAGTGGTAGCTAGCATTTCGCGCTGTTAAAGGCCGATGGCCCATCCGAAACCCCCTCCAGCTCCCCCGAAGCATATTCAGCTCTAATCCGCCAAGTTCCGTTACTTTTATTTCAGCAATACCGCCATAAACAAAAATAAGAAACAAAAGCTGACAGCTGATATGGCACTTGCAGTGGTAGCTAGCAGATCGTGCTGTTAAAGGCCGATGGCCCATCTGAAGCCCCCTCCAGTTCCCCCGAAATATATTCAGCTCTAATCCGCCAAGTTCCGTCCCGATCTTTCCACCTCTGCCCCCCCCCCCACAGTGGCTGACTATGAGATAACTGTAGTTCAAGGTCTAGGATATGTGAGCTTGTCGTCCGCATTCGAAGTGACCGAAAGTGACCATTGACTGAATCTTCTACAAACTTAAAAACATGAAATCTAGGACTGTTTTCTTGCCAACTGCCAAGCTTTACGCGTTCAGAGTTAGTCGTTTTACAAGATCCTGAGATTTCCGAGACCCCCCTCCATCTCACCACCAGTGTCTGTATCCGGTCAAGATATATAAGTGGTACAGTTACGGCATATACTAGTCCTTACGCTATAGTCCGGATGTGAAAAAGGTTGAAATTGTTTTTCTTTCTTTCTTCTTTTTTCTAAAAGAAATTACTTACTTACTTACTTACGTACTTACTCGTTTGCTGGTTATGCATGCCACACGAATCCAGAACTCCCCTCACTCCGTTCCTCCTGGATGATCGGATCCAGGAACTGACCATTTCAAATTCAACCTGGCCAGGTCCCCGATAAAAGTTTCACCGCTCTTGCACATCTTGAACTACCCTCATTTGCCGCAAGATTTCCGGGACCTCCCCCCCCCCAGCTACCTCCACAGTGCCCGGATCCGGCCCGAAACTAAAAATAATAGGCTACATATATTGTTTATGATTGTCATTCGCGCCAGGATGCGTCCCGATTCGTCGACTCTGAGCGTTTGACAAGATTTCCGGTCCCCCCTGCAGTTCTCCCTAATAGTTTCCAGAGTAAAATGGAACGTCTGGGACATCTGCTCTTGCGAAACGACAATGTTCTTGTAGATTGGGTTACTCGTTCCGAAGCGATGCGTGCCATAAGACTCTCGGATTTTTCCTCATTCCACTCGCACTTGGATGGACGTATCCTGGAAGTGACAATTTCGAACTCAATCTTTTCAGATCCCTAAATACGCCTGACAAATTTAATCGTACTAGCTCATCAGCAAGTACCCGAACTCGTTTGCCCCAAGATAAAAAAAAAAAAAAAAGAAAAAAAAAGATCCGACTTCCACCACCACAGTTGCCGGAGGTGGTCTAAAAAATCAGTGGCATGTGTTCTTGCCAGCTACCGTAGTTTCTTCCAGATCAAATACCTCATTCGAAAGTTTTTCGATGCAAGATTCCGGGTTTCTCCTCTGTCTACTCCCCCAGTGAATACAATTTTCAAGTTAATGCGGTCAGGTCCGTAATACGCCTGACAACTTTCATAGTTCAAGCCCGTCTGGAAGTACTCGAACTCTCGATCACCGTACCGCCCCTAACTCGCGACCACCGGACCGACTGGCGTACGGGCTGACGTTGAGCAAGCTGCAAGTGCCAGAAAACAAAACAAAATAATGACAAAAAAGAGGAAAATGCAGAATATTCTTGTTGCAAAGTTTTTACAAGGAGAGACTT
The DNA here is from genome assembly GCA_023053575.1 of Branchinecta lynchi. Taxonomy (NCBI): domain Eukaryota; kingdom Metazoa; phylum Arthropoda; class Branchiopoda; order Anostraca; family Branchinectidae; genus Branchinecta; species Branchinecta lynchi. Next base: position 7,752,319 of record JAKZAP010000014.1, read on the forward strand.
CCACACAGGCAAGCATGCAATACTGTCTAGGTTACAGACTACACAAGCTCCATCTCCGTAATTGAGAGACGGCAAAATGAGGGATCGACTAAAAAGAGGCACGGCCGTGCAAGACATAAACGTAGGAGGCATGAGTACGAAAAAGAGGCACGAAAACTAAGAGGGCCCTTTTGAGGCTTAAGAGGGGGGGGGGTCAGGAACAATGTAACGTCCCTTCTTTTAGGACCTAGAGTTATGAACCCTCACTTACTTCTCTACCTCTACTACTAGCTAATCTCTGTTATTGCTCGTGCCTCCTGTGCCGTGCCGTGCCTCTTTTTAGTCGATCCCGCAAAATGGATACCGATTTAGCCTTCCGGCGTATTTCTTGATGCGAGGTATTTTCTGGAGACAAACCGGGGCAATTTAGAACAACGTTCGGACACAGCGTCATAACTTATTTTAGCATCGCTCAGACACGTAGTAGTGAGAAATGCCGGGATGTACTGTGACCGGAATTGATATTTCCAGGACCGGTCGGAGCAGAAGAAATTCACGTTATCCCCGAGCCACTGTTTACGCTACCGACTGACGGGGCATTCATAATGACTGTCCAGGCCACGGAGTCGGGAAGGATTTTCCTGGGAGCGAGGGATGGATGTCTTTACGAGGTTACGTATACGGTAAGTAATTGATAGATTCCTTAAAGGACCTGTCTTACCTATAATACTAATGACACCCAGAGGCGTTACTCGCCAAAATGTTTGGGTGGGGGGGGGGGGGGGGGAAGCGAGGCATTTACTGACTGGCTGGAACCGACTGTTTTCAACAACAAAAATAACATTTTGAAAAACAAATCGACTGATTTGCAGAGAAATCCACTGATTTGCAGAAAAACCGATATTTTGACGAAAAATCAACCAATTTTCAGAAAAACTGACTGTTTTCATGAAAAAAAAAATCAACTATTCAGACGAAAAATCCCCCCCCCCCCTCCACCACCAGTCGTGACGCCCCTGATGATGGAATGATCAACTCCGTAATCATTCCATATATTTCTAAACCGGAGACCCCAGTTTCGTACTGTACATTCTAACCCCTATAACAGAACCAGGCTGATTTTCTCACTTGCCTTGTTTTGCTACATTCGATGTGTATCACGCTGTCGACGGTTGTCTCCGAGAAGTTTCTCCATCAGAAAAAACGGTTATGGAAATTGTTTCGCTGTTTTCGCTACTAGTCAACGGGTCTCGGAAAAGGCTTAAAACAGCCAAAACCTTGGGTTATTTGTTGAAAGCACAGCCTAGTTTTAAAGTATTCAAACATCTTTAAATACTGTAAGTTGAATAGTAAATAGTGCGAGGGATCCTTTAAAGGACCCGTCATACCTATAATGCAACCTAGTTCAGTAACTGCATTCATTAATTCTTAAACTCGGAGGCCCAAATTTCTTATATTAAATTCTGAACCCGCGAACGACACCTCAATCTTTGCACTTGCCACGATTCACTAGTTTCCATTCCCATTATGCTCCCGACGAGTTTTCGAGTATGGTTTTTTGAATTTTGCCAAGTTCTTGCTAGAAGTCAATTGGTCTGGCAAAAAGCTTAAAACAGCTAAAGCGGTGGAATAGCAGTTACGATCAGTAGCAGTAGAAATCTTGCAGTATTTGCTACTGGGATTAATCTTATGTTTAATGAGATAAGATTACCCCTAATTCGGATTAATCTTGTCCCAATAGAGATAAGATTAATCCCAGTAGCAAATACTGCATCCTTATTCGGAGAAACTTTTTACAGTGTAGTTCTGAATATTGGAACATGAGCAGTAAATAGTGCGAGGTGTGCTTTAATAAAAGATGAGGCGTAATGCTGTTGGTTGTTCGCACTGAGCTCAGCGACAACAGTATTTGGACATATCTTGACTGTCTGGCCAAGAAGGAGAAGACTCTTGTATAGGCCTCAGTGTTGCCACATCAAAAATATTTAGAGAGTGACTGTTGGCCCAGAACAGAGAGTGAATTGGGAGTGAACTTTGTTTTCGTGAAATGTTCTCTTTTGGTTGGAATCGCCTCTGTAAAAATTACACATCTTAATTTTACTTTCATTAAAAACAAGAGCTGGAAGCTCATATGGCACTTGCAATACTGGGTCAGATGGAAGTGATGGTCAAAAGTTTTTTTTTCTATTTTCCGTTAAGATGCGCCAAACTTGCTAGGCTGGGTCAGAGGATGCACGTGATGGTCGAATTTTTTTTTTTTTTACTTTTCGTTTCAGATGCGCCCTTTAAGGGTGCTAAAAATTAATTTCTAAGCAAAATCCTTGAGGCAAAAAGGATCATGTGCTCATGGCGATCGTGAAAAAGTAAATTTTGCTTAAAATTATTTTTGTACTTTGCGGTTAAGATGAGTTCTTTAAGGGATGGTCGGATCGGAGAGTGACGATGTCTAACATGTCAAGTTTGTAATGCTCCAGGCTAGTTTTATCGTCCTAGCACATCTGGAAGTATCTTAACTCACGATCACCGGAATTCTGGACATTCCCTACAGCTCCCCCCCCCTTCGGTATCCGAATCCGGTCCAATTCTGTCACTGATGCACCTAGGACTTGTGCCTGTACTTCCCGCCATAAGATGTCCGGTTCTCCCCCCCCCCCCCCCAGTTTATCGGATCCGGTCCGGACTTTAAATGGGACATGCTGAGACATGAGGTAGTTCAAGATATCAAGTTTCATTAAGATCCGATAACCATTCTAAAGTCATGCATGCTACTAATTTCCGGATTCCGCCGTCTCCCCCTCCTCCCACGATAGTCAGATCAGGCAAGTGACCGTTTCCAAGTTAATCTGGTCGGATCCCTGAGATACCTACCAAGTTTTATCATCCTAGCCCACCTGGAAGTACATCAACTACGGATCGCCGGAATTCCGGAACCTCCCTCCAACTCCCCCTACAGTGTCCGAATCCGGTCCAGTCCTGTCAGTGATGTATCTAGAGCGTGTTCTTGTTCTTCGTACCAAGTTTCATCCCGATCGGTCCACTCTGAGAGTTTCACACGATGTCCGGTTCTCCCCTCCGACTCCCCCCCCAGATTCGTCGGATCCGGTCCGGACTTGAAACGAGATATCTGAGACACGAGATCATTCCAGATATCAAGTTTCATTAAGATCCGATCACCCGTTCGAAAGTTATGCATGCCCCTATTTTCCGGATTCCGCCACCTCCCCCTCCCCCCACGATGGTCCGATGGGGCAAGTGACTATTTCCAAGTTAGTTTGGTCGGGTCCCTGATATGCCTGCCAAGTTTCGAGTTTTGACATATCGATTAAAAAACCCAATCGATATCATAAAAAAAACATGCTAATTTTCTTTCTAAAATTCCTCGAATCCATCACAACCTCAACCTCACCGAGGCTGTAGCTGATGGTTGAGTTATTACGCATACGTTTTATTTATTTTTTTATTGTTTTGTTTGATATTGCTTGTTGATCTGTTTTATGCGATACGGCCTTGTTATGTCATAGTAGTCGTTTTATATTTTTGGCCAGTTATGTATGTGTTTACTATGTTTTTTACTCTCCGATTTCTGGAGGAAATAAATTATTTGAATTGAAGTGAATTCATCGTCCTAGCATATCTGGAAGTACGCTAACTCGCAAACACCGGACTAACCGACCGACCGACGAAAATGTGATCGGTATATGGCACTTGGCCGGAAGGCAAGTGCCATAAAAACTTGAAATAGTCCCTTCTGCTGGGAATCCCTGCTGCAAAAATGACACATTTGGTCATTTTCTGAAATAGAGTGATTTGTATGGCCTACGTAGGACACGAGCGACACAAACAATATAGAGTGACAATTCACACTATTGTGCGACACGTGGCAACCGTGATAGGCCTAGCTAAACTACGACGTTGTTTGAATAACATTATGGTAGGTTATCGCCGTCGCCATGTATGTTGTTACATGGAGGACAGGTATGTGTGGGACTGGAATTCTTTTTTTTATGTCGAAGGACAGCCCTCGAAGCTGAAATTGCAAGTTGCTATGTAATAAAGAACGTTTGATGCCTAAAAACCTTGTGTCGTATTGACGATGTCGTACAACAAAGGGTGAATTGAAATGAAGCAAAAGCTGAAGGTTGCAGTAATTGGAAGAAAGTTGAGGTTTGGATAACGTCTTTTAGTTGGAAGGACTTCAAAGCAAGCTATACCTTGTGGAATGACAAGTCCTTCTACCAGGCCCTAACTAGGGATTGGTTTTAAATTGCTGGGAGTCATGCTCCAGACCGAGTTCACTTTCGTGGACATGTTTAGATTTGAGGGAATTTATTGAAGCAGGGGAAAAGTTTGTTAGAATGTCGATATTCTGGTTCTCACCGGGATGGCCATCCTGCCTTCCATCGAAAACTGAAACTCGGTTTTCTAGAGAAACAAGACCAAAGGTTTCGATGGGATCGCAAAAATTCATATATTTGATCCGGACAATTGGGTCTTGTCTTCACCAGATCCTGTCTTCAGCGGACTTCTTGAACATTTTTACTATTAAAATTCAAAAATAGATTAAAGCCGAATAGCTAATCATCTGAGAAAACCAAGTTCAGATATTGTTCAGCATGTTTGTTTACCCCTACAAGTCATATCTTTTTTACGAAAACTTCCTGCCACTTCTGCCAATTTCCCAGTTTCGGCCGAATTCCGGAACTACTGGTCCGGCCAAAAAAGAAAGTTCAAAAATGAACTCAGCATACCTGCTTTCCCCAGTGTCCTCCCGAAATATTCGCTTCTTTTTTCAGTATTTTCGTCGGCCTTTAAGTTTACCAAACGGAAACGACGTCGTCTTTGGTGGTGGGAGAGACTGCATTTTCTAGGTTTCCCGTGGGTATCGCCTTATTGATAAAACAGCGTCTTGTCGGGTCTCGGGGTTTGGCCACTCTCGACGTCAGTGTACAGCAATTGCCCGGTGTTGCGGGTATGTTTTGGCCTGTCCCAGCCCTTGCCCAGAAATAGTGAAGAGCAGGTGCAGAGTGGGTAACCCTTCCCGTTTTGTTCGCTGTCTAGAATGTTGACCCTCTCATTGTGTATGAATGAATGAATACTTTTAATTCAGCAAATTGCCATAGACGAAAAAGACAACAACAACAACAAAATCATGCAGTCTGTTCCTGCTGTTGCGTTGCAGCAAGGAGGGATTGCCATACAGGCAGGCAATGAAAAATTGGCACAGTGGCAAATTTTATAACCTCAGTCTTTGAATCCAAAAGACGGCACAGAAGTGCCGCTCTAGCCTTACGGCGAATTTCATCAGAAGTGAGGCATCTTCTCGAAACGAGCGCCGAAGAAACACGTGGTGCACCACGCTCTACAGACAAGATATATTTTCCGTTTGAGCATAATAAATTGCAGACACCTTACGGTGACTCCTAGTCACGAGATTGCCGGGTCCCAGCTGTTGGTCGAATTCTATGCAGTAAGCCAATGCTTGTTGAGTTATGGGACTGATATTTATCCTTCGGATGACGTCCGGATTTCTTGAATTTGAAGGGAGCTCCATACTGAAGAAACAAGAATAAACCTTTTGGTTTCTAGGTCCGAACCTAGGGGGGTTGAAGAGGGTATTTTGTGGCGTTCTTATCTACTTTCTTGCACCACCTACTCGTAACAAGTGCCATATGAGCTCGTAGTTCTTGTTTAGGGTAATTCCGCCTCACGGAAATGGCTGATCGTAGATAAATTACTTACTTACTGTTTCTTAATTCAACTTCGTGTGTTCGAGTCTCGCCGTTGACAAAATTTGCCGAAGTTCAATTTCCGGGCGTTAAGTCTAGGTCCTCCTTCTAACCTATTGAGTCATTTTTAGACCTGGCTTCTTTTCTGCTCTTAGAGGTTCTTTAATCTCTGAGCAACTTTTTTCACGAACTAGAGCCACTTTCTTTGACCTTCAGTCGGAAACTTGAATGAAGCTCCTCGACTACTTCCGTAGTTTGAGTCTCCCTTGTGTGATGAATAGGGGCGGACATTGTTGGGAAAGGGACAATTGGAGCATTTGAAAATGCCCTTTTTAAAGTTTAACAGAAAAGGACTGAGATCGGACAGTCTACCTACGCATCACTTGTTCAATTAAATAGGCCTGTAAACCGGACAAAAATGTGTTACTTCGTTTGTCTGCTATCTATAGATCGTTTGTCTGCTATCTATAGATAGCCGATTTCATCGAATGGACTTTTTCGGATCCCAAAACGTAAGTGGAGGGATACGTATAACATAACAAAAGTTGTCCGTCTGTCCGTCCGTCTGTTAGCACGATAACTCTCGAAGGGGTTGAGATATTTTGATCAAACTTGGCATGGGGACTCTTTAGGTCAAAGTACAGGTCAAGCTCGAAGATGGGCTATGTAGCTCTATATTTAGGAGTGGGGGAGGGGCTTGAAATTAAGGGGAACAAAATATGTTTAAAAGCTAATAAAATTGTCGAGTTAGGGGTAAGGAGACATCCTGAATACGAATATGAAATTTATTTTCTCCCCAGACAAATAGTTGACCCGTAATCCGGCGAAAACCGGAAAATTTGTGAAAGGTAGAAGTTTAATATGATAGAGGCAAGGAAACGTGCTGAGTCCGAATATGAAAATTATTCTCTCGCCGGACAATTAGTCCGGCCGGAGTCCGGCAAAAACCGGAGAATTCGTTTAAAGTAAAAGTTTTATTTAAATTTGATAGGATGTTCGATTTGCGGGTAAGAAGACATGCTGAATTCTCATATGACAATCATTTTCTCACCGGACGTATAGATCGCTCGGAATCCGGCTGAAACCGGAAAAATTTATAAAAGTAAAAGTTTAATCTGAAGTTGATTAGAGGTTAAATGTAGGGGTAAGGAGACATGGTGAATTCGTTTTTGAGCTTTATTTTTTTCGCCGGAGAAGTAATTCCGGAATAACGGCGAAACGATCTGCTTCGTTAAAGCAGATATGACTTAAAAGGGGTAAACACCCATGCTGAATCCATTTTTTTCTCGTATGATTAGCTATTTGGCCTCAATAATAGTAAAAGTGTTCAAGGAGTCTAGCGAAGACTGGATCTGGCGAAGACAAGACCCAATTGTCTGGATCAAATTTGAACTTTTGGGATCCCATCGAAACCTTTGGTCTTGTTCTTTTGGATTTACGGTACCTCCTCTATTTGCCTGCACCTCTATGCTTGAAATGTTTAGCAACTGAAAAGGGAAAACATTGCCGAAAAAGCACAAGAAAACAGAAGAAAATGGGAGTTTTTAAAGGCCAACGAACATATTTCGGGAGGACAACCGCCTTCCTTCTTTAGCACAGACGGAAAAGTTCGAAAAAAAATGTCAAAAAGTGGATAAGGATCATCAAACGAGACAAACCAGTACAAAGCGGAGAACCAACTGTCAAATTTCATTTGTGTTCGATGGCCAGTTCGAAAGTTATGCTTGCCTCATGATCCCTTATTTCCCTTCCCTCCCGCGAACCTGGTAAAATTGACCGAAGCTGTACCTGATTTTTACCGATTTTTTTATTTTTCCCTAAAAACACAGAGAGTTGCCTTCAAGAAGCTACAATGAAAGAGATTAAAAAGATGTGATCATGTTATTTTAAATACGCAAAGCACCTGCTCCACTTGTCGAAATTATATCATAACCATACATTGACGGAGAAGTTCAAAATTGAAGATGCAAGTGTTACCCTTTTGGATGTTTCCTCGTCGCTATAAAAAAAATCATGGACAACAGGGCCCAACCAGCGCACGACGTCATCCACTGCTTCCTGGCCGAAGATTGAAAATTAAGTGTCTTTTTCTGTTTGTTTATGTGTTTTATTTCTTTTCCTTAATTTACTCCGCTTTTTATGGCGCTTGCCCTTCGGCCAAGTGCCATATACCGATCGCAATTCCTGTCCGTCAGTCGGTCTGTCTGTCAGTCTGTCCAGGTTTTGCCAGTTCGGGCACTTCCGCATAAGCTAGGACGACGAAACTTGGCAGGCATATCAGGGACCCCAATAGTCACTTCCCCGATCCGAGCATCGTAGGGAAGTGGAGGGACGGGGAATCCGGAATATTGAGGTATTTATAACTTTTGAACGGGTGATCGGATCTTAACGAACCTTGATATTTGGAAAACCTCGTGTGTCAGACGACCCATCCCAAATCCGGACCGGATCTGGTGACTTTGGGAGGAGCCGGAAATCTTGGGAAACGCTTAGAGTGGAGGGATCGGGATGAAACTTGGTGAGAAGAACAAGCACAAGTCCTAAATACATCGTTGACATAACCGGACCAGATTCGGGCACTCTGGGGGAATTGGGGGGGGGGCTCTTGAATCTAGTGATCCCGCGAGTTCGGTACTTCCTGATGTACTAGGACGATGAAACTTGGGAGGAGTAGCAGGGACCCGAACAGACTGACTTGAGAATAGTCGTTTCTCCGATCTAACCATCACGGGGGGAGTCGAGGGATGAGGAGCCCGGATTTAGTGGCATGCATAACTTTTGAACGGGTTATCGGAATTGAATGAAACTTGGCAAGTGGGAAGAGCTATCGTCTCAGATGTTCCACGTCAAGGCCTGATCGGAGGCCGTGATCAAGACACCGGAAATGTCGTGAAACACTAAGAGTCCAGGGATTGGGATGGAACTTGGTGGGAAGAAAAATCATTAGCCCTAGATATGTAACTGATAAAACCAGATCGAATCGGGGCTTTGGAGGCTGTTTTCCCGGAATTCCGGTGATCGCCAGTTAGGATAGTTCCAGATATTCTAAGGACCGATGAAACTTTGTAGGCGTATCAGTGACTTAAGGACCAGGCATAATGCCCTAATACTTGTTTTCCTGGATCCGACCATCTTTGGGGAGTTGAGGGAAGTGGAATCCGGACACCAGTGGCTTCCGTAAGCTGCAAATAGGTGGTCCGATTCGATTAAAACTTTATGGGTGATAAGAACTGATAATCTAGACTAGCAAACATGCGTCCGAACCATATGCGGACACGGTTGGGAGAGTTGGAGGGGTGGGGGACTTTTAACATCCACAAAAAACAACCGGATGGACAGCAAGGGATGCAAGTTGGACAGTAAGAGTTTATGCGGCCTTGATTTGTTATTTGGCGTCTGGATCCAATCCGGCCAGTGTATAGGGGAGGGGGGTCGGTGAAGCGGGAATACTAAATTTGCAGATACGCTATGCTACGGTTCATGTCAAACTTGATGAACGGGAATAGGACATGTCAGATATGCGACTTTTATGTGTCTTGAGTCGTATTCAGCCACATCAAGGGGAGTTGGAAAGGGAGTCTCGGAAATGATGTGGCTGGCACATGCCCTAGATGACATATTTTAGGGTTCGAACTGGACCCGACCACGGTGGGGGAGGGGGAGAGTTACCGAAAGTTCGCAAAAAACGATCAGATTTGAATGAAACTTAATAGGCGGTAAGAGAAAATTCTTGAGTTAATCAATTTAAGAGTCTGAACCAGATTCGGCCACGGTAGGGGGAGTTGGAGGGGGTACCGGAAATCGTGTGGCACGTCTAGGGACCAAACGCGTGGATCCACTGGGTCGAAACTTGGAAGATAGAAAACTCATTTGCCCTAGATGATCCGACGCGATGCCGGTCAGACTTGAGTGAAACTAGATATTCTATTTCTGGGTCCTAATCGCATTGTCTATGGCAGGGTGTCTTGTGACGTTCTAATCTTCTTTCGTGTACCACCTACTCGTATTAAGTGTCATATGAGCTCTTAGCTCTTGTTCAAAATGGTGGGTTATAAATAAATTACTTAATTATTACTTCAGTGTAAAAAAGTTACATATTATGTACTCGTTACCGAATGCGGTGTCAATGCGGACCGGACAAAATTTGGATGAATTACCAAATTCTATAAAGAAATTGAACCATAAACACGTTAAATCACCAAATTAAGAAGATTTTACAAAGATTTCGGCGAAAATTTCACCGAATGTCTCACATAAGGACGGCGCTGCCCCCCCCCCCCCCCCTCGGGATGCCCCTGTTTGTGCGATCAGGAACTACCAATCTGGGCAAGCTTAAAATAGTTCTTAAAAAGAATATCAGAAAAAACTAAAACACTAAATCTCTTGTGTGAATAAAAACATAAAAAAGAGCAGTTGAATATTCTGCAGTATCTCTTTCTGACCTTATGACGTTTTTTGTTTCATTTTGCGAAACAACCAGCCGAATTTTCTAGAAGAAAGGGTGTAGGCTACTGGCTAAGCACGCACATGCCCACTGAATGTCGGCTGAAATGACGGCCTCAATAATTGCGTTTTTGCAGATAGCATGGTATTTGCTAACACGGTAACCGGATCTGCAACTAGTCTTTTTATAGTTATGGGGTTAGCCGTTTTCGTTGTTACCTTGGTATCTGAATATCAGATACCACGGTACCTTGCCAGATACCACGGTAACTGCAAATGCAACTTTTGACTTTGGTATCAGATACCATGGTATCTACAAAAGGCAACCTATGTTGATGTATTTCATGTTGATAAGTTGGCTGGTCTGAAGATGTTTCAGAAAGAGAAGGTACAGTAGTATTTACAGTATTCATTCCTGCCGACTGGTAATGGCCCCTATTTCCACCATGCCAGTTCATTCCTTTAATGAAATCCAGCAAACTAACCTGAACCTGTCTTTGCAGTCGGACAGTGGATGGTTCAGTCGCAGGTGTAAGAAGATCAATCACAGTCGCAGCACGCTCTCCTACCTCTTACCGTCGTTTATCAATTCTGCTTTTTACGAAGAAGAACCAATTTTACAAATTGAGATTGATGAGTCCCGTAAGCTTCTCTACACGAGGTCAGAGAAGGATACGCTCACGCTTTTTGACCTCGGAGAGGACGATTCTTCGGTTACTCGTGTAGCGGCGATGAGCTTGCAGAATATCGCGGATTCTGCGCATAATATCATCAGGTAAGTAATTAGTGGTTCACTGAAAAGCTTATCGTTCCAGTTTCCCACCCCGTCCGTGCGGGAATATTCCGCCTGAAATCGACCGAGACAAAATAAAACTAACCTGATCAGATTTTCTACCCGATTTCAGGTTAGTTTCTTCCTCGGATAGGCCGAAATTTCGGTCTGGGCTCTGCCCGATGTTAATTTGCGTACGGCCGGGCAAACAGTTGCTGAGTCCCAATCCAATTCTCTGGCGAGAAAAAGAAACAGAGCTTCTTTATATTTATGACCCGCTTTTCAGTTATATTGGAGTAATAGAAACGAAAAAAAAAGGCACAAATGAGAACATTAAACAAAACGGAGTAAATGATCATGTTAACATTCTGTAGATATACGTTAAAAACACACTAAATACACATGAAAGTAAAAAAAAAAGTGTGTAAAAATACACATAGTACCTATTACGCCCAGTCTTGGCTAATATTATCCACGAATGCTTTGTCTGATTGGTTTGTACACTCCGTGCCTTCGAAAGAACCAATCAGAGACAAGATGAGAGACGGGGCATAATGGTGAAAGGATTCTCCATGGGTCCCATGTGGTCCACGCTCCCTGCTACATTAATATTTAACAGACCAAGGAAAGGAAAAAAAATAATATCGCCCACAGAATACAGATGCCTCCAACTTGGGAGGCTGTGGAAACTTGGGTTCGCTGCCAGGAGAATAAGACCTCCGACTTCCATACCTTAAAGGACTTGACTTACCTATAATACTAACGCAACCTAATTCCATAATCACTCCATATATTTGTAAACCCCGAGACCCCAAGTTCATACGGTACATTCTAACCCCTCTAACAAAACCACGCTGATTTTCTCACTTGCCGTGTTTTGGTACCTTCGATGTGTATCACGCTGTCGACGGTTGTCTGGGAGAAGTTTTTCCATCACAAAACCGGCTATGTAAATTGTTTCCATTTTCGCTATAATTCAACGGGTCTCGGAAAAGACTTAAAACAGCCAAAACCGTGGGTTATTTGTTGAAAGCACAGCCTAGTTTTAAAGTATTCTAATATTTTAAAATACTGTAAGTTGAGGAGTAAATAGTGCGAGGGGTCCTTTAAGGTGAGCAAAAGTACAGAACTGACTCTAAACAAATGCAGACTATAGCTCTTTTGACCAGGAAGACAAACCTCGAGAAGAACAAGAAGCTTCATCTAATCGAACCCTCATAATCGATTCAAATCCTGTGTAAACAAATCAACAACGTTTATTGTCGTAGCGTTTCTAGCACCACTAGGCACACGGCGATTCTTTACCAGCAGGAAGAGTTAGTCATCAAGAGTTATAGGAGTGTATTTGCGCAACGATAGGGTTCCCACCGGACCACCCTGTTTAACCCTTAAGGAAATAATTCAAGTCATTGTATTATGGGACATTTTTCCAATCAGTAAACAATTGAAAACAATTCACGAAAACAATTACGATTGAAAACAGTTGTTTACGATTGGATACAGTTGTCTACGATTGTACACAGTTGTTTCCAATCGTTTGCGATTGTAAACAGTTGTTAACGATTGTATTTTTACGATTGAACCGATTGTTTCCGATCGTAATTTTTAGAAAAAAACAATTGTTTACGATCGTGTCCAATTGTTTTCAATTGTGTACGGTTGGAAAAATGTCCCATAATACAATGACTTGGATTATTTCCATATAGGAAGGATTAAGAAGTTAAATCAACTTTTGAGTCCAGGCCTTCTGCGTTACTCTAGAGAATTTCTTCTATTCCAGCACCGTGGATCGGACATGCTTCCGACCTCTAGCGGGGATATCAGTGATCGAATCCGCTGAATCAGCTGAGCTAAACCTCTTAGCCGTCACCAGCACTGGTGTCCGCCTGTTCTTCACCTGTCTTCCCTTCAACACCATAATCGGTGCCCCAACCAGCTACCCGGTGCAGCGGTATTCTGGCTTGACCATGGTCCATGTCCGTCTACCTCCCGGGTTCTCTGCTGGGTCGACAGCGCAGAGGCCAAATAAGGTTCATACGAGCTTCTACAAAAAAGGTAGGTTGATTTCTGTGCATTTCGTAAATATTTTAATTTTAATCTTTTTATAACTTTAAGCTATTTGTAATAAATTTCACTGATGGATTTTATTGATTGATTTACCTTTCACGAGTTACGCTAGAAACAATTCCATAAACTCACTTTTGAATTAGTGAGTGAATGTTAGGCTTTTTGCCTGAAACATGCTTGAGGAAATTTTCCGCCTAAAATCGACACAGACAAAATTATTCCTACCCGGTTTCAGGTTTGAACAGATTCTGGTCGGATTTCAGGTTAGTTTCTTACTCGGATTGACTGGAATTTCCGGCTGAGGAAGAAACTAACCTGAAATCGGGTCGAAATTTGTTTCATTTTGCCTAGATTGATTTCAGGCGTGAAGTTTCCTTACGGGCTTTGGTGGTAAAACAAGAACTGTAATTTGGCGAACTAAAATTTGACTTTCCTTTGAGTAAGTAACTAACTTAGGTTATTAGACAAAAACTTGCTAGCGAGCTAATTTGATTGTCTTTACACAAATTCATTTGTTATGTATTCGAGAGATTCTCCAACTCTCGAGGGGTTGCCTACTCTCGATTTTAGTGTACAGCAAGGACACTAGCCGGTACCGGTTCCCACGTACTATAAAATAAAATCAGCATAGTTAGAAGAGTGATTCACCTAATATAGCCGGCATCCGCACCGCTTGTTCCGGCCGGCTCCGCTGGTGTCGGCCGGCTCCGGGAAGGGATATACAGCATGTGGTGGGATTGGTAACACATTGCCAAATCTTCAAATAATTCTGGTGCTCGAGAAAAAAGATAAAGGCTTTGCTCTTTCAGTCAGGAGTGTCATTTCAGGTGGGGTGGGGGGAATAAACATGTTATTTTTTTTGTTTCTCCTCGAGTTCTTTTCAGTCAAGGTCGTTGTTTACCTTGTTAGTTAGGCAGAATTTTCCTTTTTGATGTTCCTGATTAAATTTTGTGCGTAAGTGTCTTCAGTAATGTCTTATTTTCGTTCTCTGGCTCAAAATGAGTAAATCACGCCAATATCCAGCTGATCTGAAACTTGAGTTGACGACTTTTCGACCAATCCCAAACCAGTTAGAATGCCTGCGATCGCGACACATCTTTTTATACCTTATTTATTTTATGCGTGGATGTCAAGAACTGGAGGGGTTACGGGAGGGAATTTTTAAGGGGGGATTCGATGGGAAGGACTGGTTGGTGAAAATTATGTGGAGTAGATCTTTTTGAGTATGAGAAATCTGACAGGGTTCCTCATAGTGGCTAGTTAGCCTACGGGGAAACGTGTTTGAGTGGTGTATAGTGGGATATTGTAGTGTCTAGTGTGTTAGTTTCTTTCTATAATTATATTATTTATTTTGTTTGACATGTCCAATGGGCTTTTAACGAAAATTCCATCGAAAATATGCCATCTGCTGACAGATTGTCCGGGGGTGAAGGCAATTAGAGATAGTTTTTTGGTGGGGTGCCCATACTATTTCCTGGTATTATGAAGTCGACGAATCGTCAGGTAATTTGGTCGGTATGTAAATATTTTAAGTGTATACTGGAAGTTTAGAACGGAGGTAATTTGGCGAATAGTAGAAGGGTAAAAGAAGTGATCTTATTGTATGTAATTTTGAAGGTAAATTTTGTAAGTCAAGTGCGAGAATGAATACTGTTGTATGGCCCTTTGTTGGCTTTAATAAATTATTAGTATTATCGTATTATACCAGCAAACGCTACAATGAACTTTCTTGACTCGTTCCGTAAGGAGCGGTTCACTGTAAAGTCAATTTTATTTTGTTTCCTTGTGGCATCTGACAGGATATTTTTGGATAGGAAAAGTAAACAATTAAAATCTGATTCAAAAGAAAAATTCACTATGAAAATCCTGGTAGCTTTTAAGTAAATAAAAAGTATAGATTTAATTTTTTGTTTTGTTTCAGGTACTGCTGTCATGTCATCTGCTACCACCGAAGACAGCGACTCCCTCTGGGTCGTCTCGAATGACCTTTTCCCATTTTCTCCGAGTCTGACGGAAGGCGTCAGCATTGAGCAGTTAGACGGTCGAGCGTGGGCGCTGGTTGAGGACAATTCACGCCGCCCCGACGTCTTTGGCCCTAGAGTCGAGCCACCCTCGGTTGTCATCCAGCACGCCGTTCCGCCGACCAACTTCGTGCTGCTGACCAATCAGGTATGATAGATAGATAGATTTATAATGAAGCCCTTGGGCCGTGAACAAAATTCAGTATCCGGGGTATGTCTTTTAAAGGTTCACTAAGTAAGGCTGAAATTCGAAAATCTAGTTATCCCGAGAACCATTGAAAATGGAAAATGCCTTACCCCACTGCTGCTTACCAGTCAAGCACGACTTTTAAAGGTTCATTGAAAAACTCTGAAATATGAAAATCAGTAGCAGCTCGAAAACTCGATGAAAACGGAAATGGAATTGCTCGAATATTCCAGAATGGAAGATTTCCATCGATGTGAAAAATATGTCAGTTCATGGTAGCTCTACTTCAAATATATAGCAACAATACAGCATCAAATTTCCCTTCAGAAAATCTTATCCAGACCAGGCCAACCAGTAAAAGCCACTAGGAATTTACTGAACTTTTTTTGGAGCCGGGGATGAGACAGTGGGCCAGTTGTGGCCAGAATTTCAGGTCTGTTCTTGGATTACTCCACAACAATAATAATAACAAGACCAACGGTTTCGATGGGATCCAAAAATTCAATATTTGTTTCTGACAATTCGGTCTTGTCTTCGCCAGATCCAATCTTCGCTAGACTCCTTGAACATTTTTACTGTTAAAATTCAGAAACAGATTAAGGCCAAATAGCTAATCATCTGAGAAAACCAAGTTCAGAGATGGATTCAGCATGTGTGTTTACCCCTATAAGTCACATATGTTTTGAACAAAACTTCCTGCCACTTCTGCCAATTTCCCGGTTTCGGCCGAATTCCGGAACTGCTTGTCCGGCGAAAAAAGAAAGCTCAAAGACGAACTCAGCGTATCTTCTTTCCCCCATGTTGAACATCTAATCAACTTCAAATAAAAATTTAGCTTATAACAAATTTTCCAGCTCTAGCCGGATTCCGGTCGAACTATATGTCCGGGTAAAAAATGATTGTCATACACTGATTCAGCATCTCTTCTTACCCCTAAATCGGATATCTAATCAACTACAAATAAAACTTTAACTTTTGACAATTTTCCGGTTTTGGCCAGATTCCGAGCGAACTACTTGTCCGGGTAGAAAATTGTTTTCTCATAAGTGTTCAGCATGTCCCCTTACCCCTAAATCGAACATCTAATCAACTCCAGATAAAACTTTTACTTTTAACAAACTTTCCGGTTTTGGCCGGATTCCAGGCTAACTACTTGTCCGGCGAGAAAATGGTTTTCACCATCGTTTTCAGCATGTCATCTTACGCTAAATCGAACATCTAATCAACTTCAAATAAAACTTTTACTTTTACTACGGCTTTGGCCGGATTCCGGGCTAACTACTTGTCCGGCGAAAAAATGGTTTTCACCATCGTGTTCGGCATGTCTTCTTACCTCTAAATCAAACATCTAATCAACTTCAAATAAAACTTTTAACAAACTTTCCCGTTTTGGCCGGATTCCGGGCGAACTACTTGTTTGATGACAAAATGGTTTTCACCACCGTGTTCAGCATGTCTCTTTACCCTATAATGGACTATCACATTATCTGTTTACAAACATTTCATTTGCCCCTTAATTTAAACCCCCTCCCCCACCCCTAAATGTAGGGCTACAGAGCCCATTTACGAACTCGACCTGAGTCTTGACCCAAAGAATCCTCACACCAAGTTTCATCAAAATATCTCTTTCCCTTCGAGAGTTGTAGTGCGCACAGACGGACAGACGGACAACTTTGCGATGTCATAGGTATCCCTCCACTTACGTTTTGGGATCCCAAAAAAGCAATAATAAAAATAAAAGAAAACGTCAGAGTAAGCGGTGTAAGGTTAAGAGCGTGTTCCACCCTTCGAACAAAAGTAACTAATAGTTACTGTTTCCGTTCCAACCTCACGAAAAGTTACTACGCTGAACGTTCCAACCTTCTCGAAATAGCAACTATTTGCTTACCATGCTCAGTAGCGTAGTAAGCGTGGTAACTACGGATCTCTGTATCATGATTGGCTTGATTACCCCGTGGAGTGAAACTTTACCAAAAATTTAAAAATGTGTTCCAGCCTTGACGCCAAGAAGCCAAGATTCGTGACGTCATGCGTAGTAACTATGGTAAGTAGGGTGGAACACGCTCTAAGTAAAGGTATCATCGTCAGCCTATACAGCCCTAACTGGCAGAGCGGATCTCCAATTCATAGGCCACCTACAATGGGCGTTTGGGAGCTAGCAAACCTGGTGCTTTCGTACATCCGTCCTGTCACCTTACCCAGAAGCTGGGTTGACTTTGCTTGCCTTACAGGATTACTCCACTCACCCCCGTGCCCCGCCACAAACCAAATCGTAGACACCGTCAAGACTAGAACCTGCAGCTTACGAGGTCAGCGTGCTAACGATTCAGCTAAGACGATCCCTTTGTGGTGGGACACTGGGAAAATATCGGGAGTCAGTTTTGTTCGCCTTCCGACTGGTCGCCTTTGCGCTCTTCCATCCCGTCGCCCTCCACCAAAGAATACCTTTCGCTCAGAGCTTGTATCAGTTTATTTCGAGACTGTCTTTGTCCATTTCGAAACTGGTCCGTTTCCAGGACGATCGGGGCATTCCCAAAGGCTAATGATTGTGTGTTCGTCTCCAGCAGCAACTCCGCGCCCTTGCTTTAGTTGATCTTCGAACTCGAAAATGCTTGACCAAGATCCGGAAAAGATACGCTAGAACGACCAACTTGCATACACTCCCATTTGACAAAGTCCCCTCTCCCCCCGCGAACGGATGAATTTTCGCAGTATGAATGAGTCAGCTACTGTAGTTTTGCTGTAGCGGGTACCGTTTTACGAGAGGGTAGAAGCGATTTAATAAGATTTGCTTCCTGTTTTGGAGCGAAGAATGGCATCGGAGCTACAACCCTGCTTGGTCATTCTATCTTATAAAATCTTGTCTTGACGGAAGTGACCTGAAAGTTGCAGTCGGTAGGTCCCGGAATGACTCTTGCAATTGTTTTCAAGCGGACCTTCACTCTTCAATTCCCTTCCTCTCTCGTGCGTATTACACTCCAGCAAAATATTCCGCGCTTTAACAAAACGCATTAACACACAGCAAAGCCAGTCTCTGCACATTTCGGAATCTCTTTCAGTTGTTATGGGAACCTAGCAGGGCTTTGTCACTTTATCTAAGTGGAGGTGAGAAGAGATTCCACAGATCCCAGGTTTAGTCGTCTTTTCTTAAGTTTCTCGGAATGACCCCGTGCCGTTCAATCGCCAAGTCTCCTCCCCTTTATATCTCTGTGATCTTTAATCTCCTAAAATGTCTGAAATGGGATTGCAGCGAGACTGTTACTTGGTTTATCCTTGAAGATGCTTCATTGTGAGATGTTCAATTTGGTGGAAGTGGCTGCCGGTGGTGAAGCTAGTTGCCAACTGACAAATATTTTTTTTTTTTAAGTCAACTGAAGGATTGACTTCCCTCAGTCTTAGAATTTGACTACTTCCTTAATCTCGAAAGCTACTTGAAAACGTCATAATTCCTGGCGTTTTAAAGCCTCCGGGCTTTTCCGTACGGGTTATGTTCAAGTGGCTTTGGTTCAAGTGCCATTGTGATTGCCTCTTCTGTCTGTCCAGGTCTATCCAGGCTTTCTATTTCGGGCACTTCCACGTAAGCTAAGAGGATGGCCACTAAGAGGATTAAGTTGCCGACCCAATGCTATGGAGATCTTCGTTTTCCGGCTCTGATGGTACGTGGAAGAGGGAGGAGAGTTCAAGACCTTTCGGCACGACTACACTGTAAAGAGTTTCTCCGAATAAGGATGCAGTATCTGCTACTGGGATTAATTTAATCCCTATTCAGATAAGATTAATCCGAATTTGGGGTAATATTATCTCAATAAAGATAAGATCAATCCCAGTAGCAAATACTGCAAGATTTTTTTTTACAGTGTAAGCTGCGAATTGGTCATCCGGTGCAACTGGAGTGTGGTAATAGGATACACTAGATTTGTATGTCCGAACCTCGTTTGAACTCGCCGGGGGGGGGGGGGGTTCCGAAACTTTGAGGGTACAAAAGTCATATGCTGTTCTGGAGTCTCGGCCGGATCCGACGTCGGCGGACGAAGTAAGGTATTGGATATTTCTCGGAGATGCTCCGATTCGAGTGAAACTTTGTCCGTGGTTAGGGCGGATGCCGAGGTGTGGCAATTGGCCGAGATGGGGAGTTGGAAGAGGGGTTCCCACCTGTGAGATGAGATGGCTTCACTGATTGAAATAAAACTTGGACGGTATACAAAGATCACTTCCTCTGGATAGGCTGTTTTGGGATCTGGGACAGATCCGACCTCGGTGGGCGGTTTTCCGGAAATACAGTTTTCAACGCCAACTGGTACTCCGATTCGATTGATACTTCATCAGTGATAGGAGCAGATGCTCTATATCAGCCATTGCCGCATCTGGGTGCAGTGGGGGCTACATAGGGACCAAATGGGTGAAAAGATGATATTTTGGCGGTAAACTGGTCTTATGCCGTGGAAATTCCATTTTGGGGTCCAGATCGTTGCCGAGTGGAGCTGGAGGGTCTACCTAATAGTTCCCGAAAAGGCCAGAAAACGATTACTAATAGCCTTTGCATTGACGTATTGACGAATAAATTGCGGGCGGTCAGAAGCCACTGTTGAGATGCTGTTGTTTAATGGGAGGACATTAAATGTCTGAATGGTCTTTCGAGAACCAGTCTGTTTGGAAAAAAAACAGGAGCGTTACCAATATAGAAATTTAAAAGTTAAGCTAGTACCATTTACCATATCTGCGTCCGTAACAAGTGCCTTATGAGCTTGTAGCTCATGTTTTATGACCCATTTGCAGGTTTAGGCGAAACCGCCTGCTTTCAATCGCTCAGTTAGGGTTACATACCCGGTGCAATCACTGCCAGTGGGTGGGGGAGGGTGTGATGGTTAACGCCGCAGTCGAATTTTGAAGGCACAACTCTTACTGGAAATGTTCTGTTCAGAATGAAATGGCTTAGAAAGATCCTTTCTCGTAAATCCCCTACTTTCCACGCTCTCCGACGTGGTGGAGCTAGGGACAATATTAAAGACAGAAAAACAATTTACAATACATTTGTAAATGCTCCTTTAGCCAAGCTGACTGGGAGATATATATTCAACAAGAGCTACGAGCTCATATGGCACTTGTTACGAATAGGTGGTGTGAGAAACGAGGAATTAAATCTGCCGTTTTCCGGGAATTTCGATACCCCTCCCCACCGTGCTCGGTAACGGTCCAGACCCTAAAATATGTCATTTAAGGCATGCGATCTCTCTACTTTCCAAGTTTCATTCAAATCACCTCACGCGTTTAACATTTCTGGACTCCCCCTCCACCCCCCACCCCCACCGCACCCCCCACTGGGTCCGAATACGACTTGGGCACATAAACGTCACATCTCTAACATCTCCCCTTCCCAGCCATCAAGTTTACCTCGAATCGGAGCATATCTGCAAATTTCCGGGTCCCGCTTCATCCTCCTCCTACCTTGATCAGGTCCGTTTCGGACGCCAAATGACAAATCTAGGCCGCATAAACTTGTTACTGTCCAACTTGCATCACTGTCTGTCCATCCGTTTGGTTTGTGTGCATGTCACGATGTTTCCGGACACAGAAGTCCCCCCCCCCCTCCAATCATGGCCGCATGGAGTTCCTACACATGCTTTGCATACCTAGGTTATCAGTTCTTATCATCCGTATAGTTTCACTTGAATCGAACCATTTTTCCGCAACCTACGGAAGTCAGTAATTTCCGGATTCCCCTTCCCTCAAATCCCCGAAAAATGGTCAGATCCAGGAATGGAAGTCTTCCTAGGGTATTGTGTCCGGTCCTTAAGTCTATTTGCCGGGTCACTAATATGCCTGCCAAATTCTATCGTCCTTAGCACACCTGTCATACTCGCGATCACCGGAGTTCCAGGAAACCCCCTCCAACTTACCCCAAAGAGCCCCAAGATGATCAGGTTATATAAGAACTTATCTAATGCTTCCCAAGTATCGGATCGGTACGGACTTTACATGGAACATCTTAGACAATAGATCTTTCCACTTGCCAAGTTTCATTCAAATCCGACCGCCCGTTCAGAAGTTATAAATGCTACTAGATTCCGGATTCCCTATCACTACAGTCTCCCCATGATGTTCGGATCGTGCAAACGACTATTCTCAAGTCGGTCAATTCGGATCCCTCATATTCCTGCCGAGTTTTATCATCCTATTACATCATGAAGTACCGAACTCGTTGGATCACCAGACCCGCCCCCCCCCCTGGGCTCCCCCCACAGTGCCCGAATCCGGTCCGGTTATGTCAATGATGATCTAGGATGATCTTTTTCGATTAGGTTTCATCCCGATCCCTCCACTCTAGCGTTTCCCAAGATTTCCAGCCCCCCCCCCTCCAACTCCCCCCAAAGTCACAGAATCCAGTTCCGATTTGAAGTGGGTCGGTTGAGACACGAGGTCTTTTCAAATATCAAGTTTCATTGATCCAATCACCCATTCAAAAGTTCTAAATACCTCAGTATTCCTGGTTCCCCCTCCCTTCACTCCCCCACGATGCTTGGACCAGGGAAATGACTATTTGCAACTTAATCTTTTGGGGTCCCTGACATGCCTGCCAAGTTTCATCGTCCTAGCTTATGTGCCGAAACTAGCAAAACCCGGAAGACCAGACCGACGGACGGACAGAAATTGCGATCACTATTTCGGCCCTTCTTGGCAAATATCCTCGTCAGGCTCTTAAACGTCAGGAACAACGTCAGGAGGAAGAAACGAACCTGCACGAAGGGCAGAATAACGCTGCAAAATGCATCGTATAATAGCCGACGTGTCCGTTTTTGGGATCCCAAAACGCAAGTGGAGGGATACCTATGACATCGCAAAAGTTGTCCGTCTGTCTGTCCGTCCGTCTGTCAGAGTGAGATATTTTGATGAAACTTGGTGTGAGGATTCTTTGGGTCAAGGGTAAGGTCAAGTTCGTAGATGGGTTCTGTAGCCCTACATGAAGGGGTTCAAATTAAGGGTGAAACAAACTATTTTTAAACAGCTAATGTGACAGTCGATTATGGGGTAAGAAGACATGCTGAACACATGGGTGAAAACCATTTTCTTGGTAGTAGTTCGTCCGGAAACCGGCAAAAAAACGGAAAGTTGGTTAGAATTAAAAGTGTTATTTGAAGTTGATTAGATGTTGGATTATGGGGTAAGAAAACATTGAAAACGCGATGATGAAAACCTTTTCTCGTCGGACAACTAGTTCGCCCGGAATCCGGCCGGACCGGAAAATTTGTTAAAAGTGAAAGTTTTATTTGAAGTTGATTAGATGACAGATTTAGGGCTAAGAAAAGACGCTGAGTCTGTATACGACAATCATTTTTCACCCGGACATTTAATTGGTTCGGAATCCGGTTGAAACAGGATATCTGAAGTTATTAGATGTTCTTTATAGGGATAAGGAAATGCGCTGAATTCGTTTCTGAATTGTTCTTTTTTTGCTGTACAAGTAGTTCGCTTTGAATTCGGCCGAAACCGGAAATTTGGCAGAAGTAAAGCAGGAAGTTTCGGTCAGTATCTTCAAAATAGATATGGCTTATACAGGTATATCTGAACTTGGTTTTCTCAAATGATTGGCGTGAAGAAGACTGGATCTGGCGAAGACAAGACCCTATTGTCTGGATCAAATATTAGATTTTTGGGATCCCATGGAACCTTAGGTCTTGTTAGCCATTGTTTGAACACATTTATTCCATACGTGTCATATAGGATAGTTTTGTAGATAGGATAATGTTGTCATAGTTTCTATGTTCGTCTGTGGTCTCCTCTTGCTATAGTGATTCCTTCTTCTTTTCTTTCTTTATTCCTACTCCGTCTCTGCCATGTGCCTTTTGATGGGTGTTGTTATTATTTGAAAACATTACTAGGCAATATGAATATACTTTACTCATTTGGCACATATAGCAGATCAACTGCCGGATTGGCACTCTGCCATTTGCTCCCCTTTTGATGTATAGCCTGCAGGAGTCGTTTTTTGCATGGCCTATATGATTAAGGAGCATTACCAAATTGATCGTCGCTTTCCGTCTTATTATATTAAACTACTCGATTTCTTGATCTAGTATCATCTGGCTAGATGATACTAGTCGATTGTACGAAAACGAATGAAAACGGTGGAATGCAATATTCCTTCTCAACCTCTCAGAAATCTTCTTCGGCATCTTTTCTTGATGGTCTCAATAAACTTGTCGATGTAGCGGACATTTTCGTAGAAAGTCGGAAATAGTAAGCCTTCTTGGCTGGTTTGGATCACGGAGATGGGGGGGGGGGGGGAGGGGGCTGAGAATAACCGCGTTTTCATCCCGGAACGATCGAGAAATGCAAAATTACAGGGGATAAAGAAACTCACTTCGGAAGTGGCTTCGTTATTTAGTTGCCATTATGACGGATAGGCTTGGAGCTCCTCCAATGTCCGTTATCGAGTGTTCTACTTGAAAATGATTTATGTCGACTGTTTCTGCGTATCTTTTCGAAAAAAGAGACCGCTAAAGCTTGGTGCCCGCAAAATGTTGACTCGCATTCGCCTAGACGGATTCGGCATCGCTCGCGGAAAAGTTCGCTCCGCGCCATTTTAACTACAAGTCGAATCTGTTCGCGTCGTACCGCGGAAACGACTCGCATTCTGTGGGCATCAAGCTTAAGACCGATGACCTGTTAAATTGCGAATGCACGCCCCTTATAAAATCCTTCCGGATTAGTTCTTTTTTTGGGATCACAAAACGAAAGTGGAGGGATACCTACGACTTCGTAAAAGTTGTCCGTCGTCTGTCTGTCTGTCTATTCGACTGTCAGCACGATAACTCTGGTCAGCACGATAACTCATTTAGGGGCGGGGGAGGGGGTTCAAATTAAGGGGCGAGCAATTTTGTTTTTATAGATAATGAGATAGTCGATTTAGGAGTACTAAGACATTTTCTCGTCGGACAAGTAGTTCGCCCGTTATCCGGCCAAAATCGGAAAGTTTCTTAAAAGTCGAAGTTTTATTTGAAGTTAATTAGATGTTCGATTTAGGGGTAAGAACCTGAACATTTATATTTCTCGTCGGACAAATAGTTCGCGCGGAATCCAGCCGAAACCGGAAATGTGTTAAAAGTAAAAGTTTTACCTGAAGTTGATTAGATGTCCGATTTAAGGGTAAGGAGACATGTTGAAATTATATGGGTAAGGAGATACGCATTTTTGAGTTTTAGTTTTCGCAAGACAAGTAGTTCACCTGGAATCCAGTCGAAACCGGAGATTTGGCAGAAGTAAGGCAGGAAGATTTGATCAGTTTCGTCCAAGTAGATATGACGTATAGCCTATGGGTAATGGTGGGGTTACACACTGCGTAAAATCCGAGCGTATTTCGAAATCCGAGCGTATTTTACGCACGTTTTGAGCTTGAAAAGATTTCTGGCAATGCTGACGTATTTAGATACAAAACGGACCGATCTCTCAAATACGTCCATATTGCTAGAAATGTTTTCAAGCTCAAAGCGTGCGTAAAATACGCTCGGATTTCAAAATACGCTCGGATTTTACGCAGTGTCTAAATGGACCATAAATAAATATACACATGCTTTGTGCGTCGGTCCGAGAGGACTTCTGGCAATCAGTTTTCTCCATATCCTGCTAATTCTTCTGCCCAATCTTTACGTAGTTTCATCCCATCATTTCTTCTAGTCATATCTTTTAAGTGTATTAGTTAATTTGTTTCTTGTCTGTGTATTTCGTAAATTTGTATTCCTCGTCTAGCTTTTAGCTATTTGGATAAACTTGATTTATTGATTGATATCTGAACTAATTTTTCTCAGATTAGCCATTGGCCTTCTTCTGTTGTAAATCTTAATAGTAAACATGTTCAAGGAGTCTGGCGAAGACGGATATTTACAAGACCCATTTGTCTGGATCAGATATTAAATGTTTGGGGTTCGATCGAAACCTTTGGTGTTATTCGCCGCATCACAGTTCAGCGCTCCAAGTGGACTAGTTTTTGTTAGTCATTGCCTCATAACCAACACTTGTGTAGACATAGTAACAAGTCGAATCCATAGGGTAGTGGGTCACTTTCACTTTCTGCTGCTGAGACATATGCAAAACCTCCATTACCTGGGACCGAGATGACAGAATTTCCACTCACTAACCTGTGGATCTATTTTACCATGTCTGGTCCAGGTGCGGACGGTGAGGCATAGGGGGATTAACAGAAACTAGTCCGCTTGGAAGCGCTGAACAGGAATATGGCCGATTGCCTCTAGATGCGCTAGTATAAAAGTAAACAACGACACGTAACCTCTTGATGTACGTTTAACCAGGATTATTTGGCCATTCAATTCTTATTAGGCCAGGTCATGTTTTAAACTGTTCAAAATGCCTATTCCTATATGTCTGCTGTACACGACTCTGCTCGGTCAGGCTTCATCAATTTCGTCAATTCTGGCTTTCGACTTCAGTGCTGACAGGGCTGATGCCTAATCACCTATTTCTCCTCCAGATAACTTATACCAGTATCTAACCTGTGACTGTTATTTTTTCTCCAGCGTATCTACTGGCAATTCGTCATTGGATTTTATGATGGGCGTATGCAGATGTATTCGTTCTTGTAATTCCCTGTACCCGTTATTTGTTCTTTTGTTGGCAATTCCATATCTGTTTTGAATTTGCTTTTAACCGGAAATAGTTATGGGATGGATTTTGCTGACATATCAATTAAGTTCTCAACTTCTCTTGACTTGAAAAAGCCTGAAGATGGTCCGTCGCTGTTGTGATGGTTGAAAGGTCTCGACAGATGTGCGGAATGATTTTGCCCGATCACCTAAAGAAGACTGTTCAAATAAATGACACAAAAATAAGTCAGCTTTTCAGTTAAACTTTAGAAGGAAAACCAACCTATATTTGTGTCATTTAATTGAATACATTGAATAATTTGGCTTCTACTAAGGGATTTTTTATTTTCCACTATCTGCTCTATTTATGACGTTCAGAATATCTGCTGCCGTCCCTACAACCTAAATTCTACTATGACCCGGGAAATTTTAATCTCAACAGAAACGCGGCTTTTCAGTGGACTGTGGTGAGCTTGGTGAAGACTGCTTAGTGCCTGAAGTGTTTTTTTTTTTTTAATCTTTCTGGTAAGGTACAAAACACAGACACAAGCGCATAGAAGTACCACAAATCACACGGAAATTCCACGATTTGAAAATAGATTATTCGTGAATAGCGGAACAATGAAGTAACTTATTTCCAGCGGGTCTTCGAGCCAATTTAAGTGAATAAATGATGGGTAACTAGATTTTCTTATTCCAGCCCTTTTCAGTTAAACCGTTTTTGTTTCCCGGTCACGGTTTCTTTGTCGTTCAGCTTTGTGAGCTAGCAAGTTCGGAGTTTGCCAGAGACGTTGATGAAACGTCTGTTATTCGGTGCTTTTAATTTTGAGTTTGAAGTGATATGGAAGATAATTTATTAGTCCATTAGGCTATTTCAATCAGTCAATTTATTATTCCTGACCTTAAAAAGTATTTACGATTCCTTTAGTCATTCGGTTGCTCGGTTCACTAACACAGTCTACGTAACGTGGTAAAGCGGCCGTCGTGACACTCCGCATTCTGGCTTGTAGCCTTTTAAGGCTTGGACAAAAATGGTGATCGACTAAAAAGAGGCACGGCATGGCAAAGGAGGCACGAGTAATAAAAATAGATTAGCAAGTAGTAGAAGTAGAGAAGTAAGTGAGAGTTCGTAACTCCAGAGCCTAGCAGAAGCCACGTCAGAGCATTGTTCTACCCTCACACTGAAGCCTGAAAGGTTCCTTTTAGTTTTTGTGCCCCTTTTTAGTACTTGTAACTCCTACACTATGCCGTGCTGTGACGTGCCTTGCCGTGCCTCGTTCTGGTCGATACCCTTTAAAAGCGGATTTCCGGATACTTCAACCCTCACAACAAGATTAGATATTGCTTTACGTCTCATTGCATCAAAACATTCAGTTTATTTTCTAAGAACATCTGACTAGCAGAGTAACGTCTCTACAATTAAAACACTGAGATAGAAACCTGAGCAATACGTCAAAACAAGTTTACTTATTTATCAACTCTGTACGATCTGTTTATTCGTGCTCTTCAGGAATGAAAGGCAAAGCCCTAAAAAAGATCTAAATTCAGATCTCAAATAATTTAATTACTTTCTCGTGATTCGCCTTTGTTTTTATGAGAAATCTGTGCTTGGAAGGGTTGGGTTAACTGTCCGGAAGATCCCAAAAGTCTGGGTGGTGACGCCTGAATTGCTGGCAAAACGCAAAAAGAAAACTCTGAGGGCCATGACAACAGAAATTAATAATAACACTAATAAGTCGATAATACACTCTAAGCTAAGAACCTTGTTCTATGCTCTGTCATCTTTTCCAGTCGCATTTAATTAAATTCACGCTCTCCACACACTTCCCTTCTTCATCCACTCAGTTCCTCGCAACGAAGCACACTGTTATCTTCACCACCGCACAGAGAACGAAAGTAAGGACCGCTCTTCCCTTCTGTTTTACCGATACATTTTCCCTTACCCCAAGCAGAAAACCATCATCAAACATGTCGTCGATTGCTTTACTGTAACGGTGTTTTCCAGGGTTGCCACATCATCCCGAAGCTCCGCCCTCTGGAAGTCCTGCGCCATGTTTTAATCGAATCCGGTGGCGCCGATTCGGAGTCCGTGCGGACTTTCTTTGTCATCCTGAAGGAAGATCAGGCTTCAGCCGTTGCTCTCATTCTTGCCTGCTCTGACCACGAGCAGGACAGACAGGTGGCTGATTGGGCGACGCAAGCCTTCCTGCTCTATGGAGGGGAAATCAAGAGCACCCCTGCTGGTGCGTCACCGCTTTTCCCACAGTCACCAATGACAGGAATAGAGTCGCCTGTGATAGGTAAGCTTCTTACCCGTTGGGGATTCTGCTACCCCCCTTTCCCGTCGATGTTGTATTTTAAAGTTTAACTGTAAAGGCTTATTTGAAGAGAATTGAGGCACCAAGCCAGCGCTAAAGTTCTCAAACTCTCACCATTATTTTTACACCAACGGAGAGAACTACGAAACACTCCATGTAAAAACTTCCTTTCAGAATCACTCTCATTACCGATACACCGCCCCCCATGTATCCACACTAAAAAAAAGTGTCCCTAGTGGCAAGGTAATGCGGGCGAACATGTCGATTCCAACCGGGGATGAGTTTCATTCGCTTATAAAATTACTGTTATAACATATACTTTTAAATCTGATATTTGAATACACTGAATTATTTTGACTTGTCCAAGGGATTTTGTATTATTTCAATCGGGGCTCTAGTAATAACGTTTAGAATGTGCGCTGCTTGTACATCAACCCAGAATTCACACAGATGCGGAGAATTTGAATTTCAACAAAAGCCTGCATTTCAATGTGTCACGAACCCTAAGCTCGAAAAATTGTATGAAGCAACTCCTCCAAAGGGAGTAGGAAAGTGATGATAATACATATCTTTTGGTTAAATTTTATTTCCGGCAGTGGCCTACTGTGTATTTGCTGAATACTTCAAGCATAGAAGGAAAGCACATAGAGGTACCACACATCCGAAAGAATAAGTTCGTTCGATGAAGTCAGTTGTCTGTGGATAGCGGACTAACGAAGTAACACATAAATAGTGAGGTGTAATTAGACTGTCGGATCTCAGCTCCATCCGGTCTAAACAAGGGAGGTGCTGCTCAATTCTCAGTTAATTCTCATTAAATCTTCGCTTCCCGATTCCCTTTATCTGAATTTCTTATTGTTGTCATTTCACATTCAAAGTTGAGAGTTGTGCATCGATCCTTTGATGGAACTTGTAATGCAAATGTGTTTTAGGGGTTGTTTGTTCCTTGTAAGTTTCGTCCTAATCCACCAGTCTTTTGAGCACTTTACCTAAAGGAGCCACTCTCACTCGAAGCTGTCGGTAGTTAAGTCATCCAGAAGCTCAAATGGAGCACTCCCCCCCCCCCCGCTATAATCTTGATCGGAGGTTGGATTTGAAAACTCAGAAAAAGTGTTTCCGGATTCCGGTGTTATCGTAGTTACTACGTATGACGTTACGAATTTTGGCTTCTTGGCGTCAAGGCTGGGACGCATTTTTAAATTTTCGGTAAAATATCACTCCACGGGGTAATCCAGCCAATCATGTTACAGAGATCTGTATTTACCACGCTCCCGAGCATGGTAAGCAAATAGTTACTATTAGTTACTATTTCGAGAAGGTTGGAACGGTCAGTGTAGTAACTTTTCGTGAGGTTGGAACGAAAATAGTAACTAATAGTTACTATTGTTAGAAGGGTGGAACACGTTCCGGATTTTGTGGCTTATATTTGGCGGGAAATCCAAATCTAGCAGCAAATTAAAGTCTACATAATAAAATTAGCTACTTTATCAAGCATATTAACTGAAGGTGCCTCTTGTTTAGAATGGTAAGGATGTAAGCACAAGTTCTACTTTTGCGCGACAACACTCAATAACTTGTGGCACACAATTGTGCCTATTTCAATTGTTCCTATTTCCTCCAAACGCCTATTTCATTCGCCACAGTCGTAGCTACTTAATTTCGATGTGAAATTTCAATGTGTCACATAGCGATTCTTGCCGTCTAATGAGTTAAAAAATAACCAGACGTGAAGACGGCAACCTGAACTTCACTCTTCCTAGGGACAAACAGAATGGATGGAACCGTTAATTAAGTGGAATAGTATCCGACTAGTCATTTAATATGCCTAACCGTGCGGCCTCTCGTACTTTTTGTTCGAGGTCGATATACTTTTACTCTGACTTTTGACATATGTCCCCTTCCGGGCGTCGCTCAGCGTAGATGTGATGTCAGCCTTCTCCATCTGGTGAAAGGCTCGTTATCACTTTGCGTAACGCTTGTTTTCGGGTGGAGGGTCGCTAGTCCAACCGACCCTAGGCTTGGGGTTTACTAACCACTGGGGTGGGCTCCACCCACCCGATGAGGTTCGGGCCGCCCTATACGGCACGATTAGTTTTAACGGAGGTGGCGAGTCCTCCTATCCAGTTGGACGTGGCTGCTTACTGGTCACCAACTCCAAGAGCCGGACGAGAGCCATACCCCCGCCAAATATCTGGTGTACTTTTAGTTCTTCAGAATTCCCAGTGATCCTTTAGTTGCACCTCACCTCACTGACTGAAGAGATCAGAATTTGGTTGCAGTGAGGTCGCAGTTCCCCTGTTCCCCGTTTCAGGTCGAACCCATAAAACTGACTTCCTAACTTTTGTTCTATTAGGTTTCGGACGTCCGTCTTTTGGCTCGCCACAGCAGAGTCCACAGCTAGGATACCCCAATGTTAGCACACCAGTTCATGGTAAGTAATATAATATAAGCAGTAAAAGAAAAAACACGAGATTTTCGGGGGTTTTCCTTGATTAGAAAAAAAATCATTAAATTGTACATAGACACAGAATAATTGTTACAATATCACAGATTTGTACGTAGGCTATACACATATTTTTAAACACGCACATTTTATTATTCGTTATTTTATTTGTATTTGCATGTCTTTGAATGCGTATCGCTCTTCCAGAATTTAGGAGTTTTGTCGTTTTGTTGTTTGTTCTATCCGCAACGTTTTTATGGCACTTGCCGTCCGGCCAGGTGCCATATACCGATACATTTTTCGGCCGGTCGGTCAGTACGGTGATCGCGAGTTAGGGTACTTCCAGATGCGTTAGGACGATGAAACTTGGCAGGCATATTAAGGACCCGACCAAACTAACATAGAGATAGTCACTTCCCCGATCCGACCATCGTGGGAGGGAGGGGGAATCTGGAATGTTGAGGTCTGTATAACTTTGGAAAGCTAGTTGATCGAATCTTAATGAAACTTGATAGTCGGAATGACCTCGTACCTCAGACGTCCTATTTCACGTCCGAACAGGATCCAAGGAATTTGGGGGGTGGGGGGTCGAAAGAGGAAACCGGGAATCTTGTGACACGCCTAGAGTGAAGCGATCGGGATTGAACTTTGTGGCAAGAACAAGCACAAGCCCTTGATACATCACTGACAGAACTGGGCCGGATTCGGGCATTGTAGGGGAGTGGTGGGGGGGTCCGGAATTCCGGTGATCCAGAGTTAAGGTACTTCCATGGGCTAGGACGATGAAACTTGGCAGGCGTATTAGAGACCCGACCAGATTATCTTGGAACTTGTCAGCTCCCCAATCCGACCATCGTTGGGGGAGTAGAGGGAGTGAAAATCTTGAATTTTGAGGTATGTATAACTTTTGAACGGGTGATCTTATCGATCTTAATAATATTTGGACCGCGTGTTTCAGGTGTGCCGTCTCAAGTCCAGTCCGGATCCGATGAATGTGGTGGGAGGGGAGAACCGGAAATCTTTTGACACGCTTAGAGTTGAGCGATCGGAAAGAAACTTGGTAGGAAGGAAAAGCACAAGAACTAGGTACATCATTGACTGAACTGGACCGGATTCGGGTATTGTGGGGGGAGTTGGATGGGGTTCCGGAATTCCGGTCATCGAGTCACGAGTTAAGGTACTTCCAGATGGGCTAGGACGATGAAACTTGGCTGGAACGTTAGAGACTCGACAAGATTGGTTCAGAAATTGTCACTCCCCAGACCCGACCATCCCTCGGAGTACTCATCTTAACCGCAAAGTACACACAAGGGTCATTCAAGCGAAATAAAGCCAGGCAAAAAAATCGATTTCTCAGATTTTGACGAAAATTTTCCAGGATGATCTACCAGGGTCCAGAACCTTCCCCAATTTTTTTTTTTCGGCGAACAAATTTAGGACGAATTATTGGAAATTTTCGGCAAAATATTCTGTTGTTGATGGTCGAAAAAGTAAATGTTTTTTAAAAATTCGACAAAAATCAGGGAAATTCAACAAGACCTTGAAATTCTTAGCTCCTTACCTACCTTGTATGTGGGTACTCTTCTTTTCTTTTGACGGTAATTTTGGCAAGGTAAGGCAAAAAAAAGTGGGTCTTGGTAGATCCACTCCAGAAGAACTGGCCAGATCGCGAAAATTCTGAGATTCCCCATGGAAGGATGCCTCTTTTTTTTTCTGCTGATTTTCCTTCTTTTGGGGCCTCGGCTCCACTCAGTAAATGTTGTTGCTTGAAACTGTCATTCAGTGCCACTTAGACATAGACATTTTTTTTTATTTCATCGAAAAATATATAAATTAAACAAACAATTACCATTAACGGCCACTTTTAAGACAAAAGAATCCTGATTGCGGACGCAATTCTAACCACCATGAATCCGATATATCATTCCTTCATTACCCCCCCCCCCCCCCCCTCCCTTGGGGTAGGGGTGAAAAAATAAATAAATAACATTAAATAAATACCCTTTCCCCTTATCACACTTCTTTCTTTTTCAAAGAATGGGATTTAACCATTCTCTTGAATGATGCCAGACTTACAGCAGCTCTGACCGATTCTGGAAGGTCATTCCAGACGCTCACACCTATGTTCCTGAGAACAAATCCTGCTCTTGTTGTATTTCTTCTCTCTTGAACTTCGAATGTCGGGTAAAATAAGGGTGATAAAATGAGTTAGTGTTAAAAAAATCATAAAAGTACTCAGGGCTTACCTTATTTACACTTTGAAAAACAAAAATCGCTAGCTGGTAATCACGAAGCTCACTACATTCAAAATCCCATTCTTTCTAAAACACTACGCAGTATTCTGACAAATTTGAAATTCTCCTATGAGACGCAGTGCTTTGTTTTGTATTATTTGGGTTCTTTTTATAATTCACCAAGAAATTGCTTGCCCAAACGGAGCAACCGTACGTGATGTAAGGATGCACAATAGCACTGTACAACAGTTTGACAACTGCTAACGGGAACACTTTTATCAGCCTCCTCATCAATCCCAATCCTCTAGCTGCTTTTGCCGATACTATTTCACCATGCTTCTTCCAAGACAAATTGCAATCAATATAAAATCCGAGATATTTACAAACAAACAGCTTAAAAAATCTTTTCCCATGAGGATGTTTACAAGTGGAGTTTCTATTTGCCAACAGCCTTTACAAAAATGTGGTTAATACTAAATCAATTAATATTTTCAACTGTATTAATCAGGATATTTTTAGCACTGCTTAGTTCGACCATTCCCAGTTTCTCGTATTACAGCTCTACTATAATAATTTGTGTTGGTTATTCCTTACATTACTCCATGAATGTAACTTTTACAAACAGTGAATAATGTAGGACCCAACTACTCCGCTTTGTTAGCCAGAAAAAGCAATCGGAGATTATTAGGAAACGACACTGGAGTAGGGGTCGGCACCGTTTTTGTTTTTGGCTAAAACAGAAACGGTAAAAAACGGCAAATAAAAAACGGAACAGAAACAGAAACGGTGATAAAAAAACGGAAAACCGTTTCTGTTTTTCCGTTTTTTTTCCGGAAAAACAGAAACGGACCGTTTTTTACAAAAAAAACGGCCGTTTTAACAGGTATTTTTGTTTTTGGGATCCCAAAACGTAAGTGGAGGGATACCTATGACATCGCAAAAGTTGTCCGTCTGTCCGTCCGTCCGTCCGTCTGTCCGTCCGTCTGTAAGCACGATAACTCTCGAAGGGAACGAGATATTTTGATGAAACTTGGTGTGAGGGTTCGTTGGGTCGTCGGACCAGTCAAGTTCGTAGATGGGCTTTGTAGCTCTACATTTAGGGGTGGGGGAGGGGATTCAAATTAAGGGACAAACAAAATATTTTGAAACAGCTAATGTGATAGTCAATTATGGGGTAAGAAGACATGCTGAACACGATGGTGAAAACTATTTTGTCATCGGACAAGTAGTTCGCCCGGAATCCGGCCAAAACCGGAAAGTTTGTTGAAAGTAAAAGTTTTATTTGAAGTTGATTAGATGTTCGATTTAGGGGTAGGAAGACATGCTGAAGACGATGGTGAAAACTATTTTGTCATCGGACAAGTAGTTCGCCCGGAATCCGGCCAAAACCGGAAAGTTTGTTGAAAGTAAAAGTTTTATTTGAAGTTGATTAGATGTTCGATTTAGTGGTAGGAAGACATGCTGAAGACGATGGTGAAAATTATTTTCTCGACGGACAAGTATCTCGCCCGGAATCCGGCCCAATCCGGAAAGTTTGTTGAAAGTAAAAGTTTTATTTGAAATTGATTAGATGTTCGATTTAGGGGTCGGAAAACATGCTGAAGACGATGGTGAAAACTATTTTCTCGACGGACAAGTATTTCGGCCGGAATCCGGCCCAAACCGGAAAGTTTGTTGAAAGTAAAAGTTTTATTTGAAGTTGATTAGATGTTCGATTTAGAGGTAGGAAGACATGCTGAAGACGATGGTGATAACTATTTTCTCGACGGACAAGTATTTCGACCGGAATCCGGCCCAAGCCGGAAAGTTTGTCAAAATTAAAAGTTTTATTTGGAGTTGATTAGATGTTCGATTTAGGGCAAGAAGACATGCTGAACACTTATGTGAAAACAATTTTCTACCCGGACATGTAGTTCGTCCGGAATCCGGCCAAAACCGGAAATCTGTTGGAAGTCAAAGTTTTATTTCTAGTTGATTAGATACGCGATTTAGGGTAAGAAGAGATGCTGAGTCCCTGTATGACAATCATATTTTACCCGGACATATAGTTCGACCGGAATCCGACTGGAATCGGAAAATTTGTTATAAGCTAAATTTCTATTTGAAGTTGATTAGATGTTCATTCCTGGGGAAAGAAGATACCCTGATTTCGTCTTTGAGCTTTCTTTTTTCGCCGGACAAGTAGTTCTGGAGTTCGGCCGGAACCGGGAAAATGGCAGAAGTGGCAGGAAGTTTTCGTCAAAACAGATATGACTTATAGGGGTAAAAACAACAGGCTGAATCCAAATCTGAACTTGGTTTTCTCAGGTGATTAGCTATTTGGCCTTAATCTGTTTCTGAATTTTAGTTTTAAAAATGTTCAAGGAGTCTGGCGAAGACTGGATCTGGCTAAGACAAGACCCAGTTGTCTGGATCAGATATTGAATTTTTGGGATCCCATCGAAACCTTTGGTCTTGTTTTTTTGTGCTAGTTCTTTGGGTTTATAAGATAACAGTAAGGCGACCATTACGACAGGAGAAGGTTGTGAGAGAAGGTTGAGTATAATTGTGTAAGGTGAAAAAAAAGGACTCTTCACCTGTCTAGTAAACTAAGCCCTTTTTTATACCCATGGTCAAATGCTGCGGTATGCTGGCAGGGGTGAGTATGGAAGTCATACGTATGTGTACCCCTTTTTCCCCAGAAGGGTACCAGGACCCTTTAAACGCAAAATATTTCAAGGTCAAAAATTAAATACCAAATTGTTTTAGTTCCTAAAGTACTGTATACTGATTTCCCTATGCGGAAGAAGGGGTACACTTACGTGTGAGAACCATGGACACCCCTGTCAGCATGCCCCAGCGTTTTGCATGGTCTTCACTCAAGTGCCATATACCGATAACTTTTCGGTCGATCGGTCGGTCCACTGTTCCCGAGTTAGGGTACTTCCAGATGTGCTAGGACGATGAAACTTGGCAGGCATATCATGGATCTGACCAAACTAACTTGGAAATAGGCACTTCGACGATCCGACCACCGTGGGGGGAGTGTTGTGAGGGGGGATCCGAAATATTGACGTATGCATATGTATAACTTTGGAACAGGTGATCGGATCTTAATGAAACTTGATATTTCGAACGATCTCGTGTCTCAGACGTTCCATTTCAAGTCCGGTTCGGATACAATGAATGTGGGGGGGTTGGACCGGAAATCTTGTGACATGCTTAAAATTGAGCGATTACGATTAAACTTGGTGGGAAGAACAAGCACAAGACCTTGGTACATCATAGACAGAACTGGACCGGATTTGGGCACTTTGGGGGAAGTTGGAGGCGGTTCCGGAATTCCGGTGATCCGGAGTTAAGGTACTCCTAGGTGGGCTAGGACGATGAAACTTGGTAGGAATCAAAGACCCGACCAAATTAACTTGGAAATAGTCAGGTTCCTCGATCCGAGCATCGTGGGGGAGTGCAGGGAGGAGGAATCTGGAATCTTGAGGTATATTTAACTTTCGAACGGGTGATCGGATCTTAATGAACCTTGATATTTGGATAGACCTTGTTTCTCGGATGTCCCATTTCAAGTACTGACCGGATCCCATTAATGTGGGGGGGGGGGTGGACGGAAGTACCGGAAATCTTGTTTCACGCTTAGAGTGGACTGTTCGGAAGAAACTTGGTGGGAAGAACAAGCACAAGAACTAGGTACACCCGAGACAGAACGGACCGGATTCGTGCACTGTGGGGGAGGTTGGATGGGTCTGGAATTCCGGTTATCGCGAGTTAAGGTACTTCCAGGTGTGCTAGAACGATGGAACTTGGCTGGAAGATTAGAGTCTCGATAGGATTGGCTCACAAATTGTCAATTTCCAGATCCGACCATCCCTTGAAGTACAGAAATGAACTGCCAGCTTCCTTGAAGTGTGCACCTTAACAGCAAAGTGAAAAATTTACTTTTGATAAACTTTACATTTCATGATCCACCGAAGGTCCATGATCATTTGTGCCACAACGGTTTTGCTTAAAAATTAATTCCTAGCACCCTGAAAGTGCACATCTTTACCGAAAAGTAAAAAAAAAACACTTTTGAACATTGGAAAAGTTCGGTGGCTCTTTCTTAGTTGTTAAATTACAGCTTTGAAGAAAAGTCTCATCAGAAATGGGAGCTTGAAGGCTTCAAGCTTTCAGTACAAAACGATTCGTGCTTCCTATTGGTTGGATTTCAAAAAATGCGTCTTAACCGACCAATGGGATGCGAGACTCCGTTTCGCAAAAGTGTTATTATACCAACAAGAAATAGCCAGATTAACGTTTCCAGCAAAAGTATTATTATACCAACAAGAAATAGCCAGATTAACGTTTTCAGCAATTAACCAGCTCAGAATGGTTATCAAAGGCCAATAATTTAGTCTGTAAGTCAAAAGTCCTACCGGTTAGTACCGGTATACCTCCTAACGTTAATTTTATTGTTATGCTTCCTCTAATGATGGTGTAAAAATATCCGTTTCGTCGGGTAGGGTGAAATCTCTCTAGTCTGACTCAAAAAATCTTTCCTTCCGAAAAGCGGAAAATATCGGTAGATGGCATAATCCGCCGAGAGAATAAAACCCGCTAGATTATGGCAGGACGCCACGCGTACAAGTCGTAACAAAAAACGGAAATTTGGAAAAAACAGGTAAAATAAAAACAGAAACGGCTAAAACGGTCAAATAAAAAACGAAACAGAAACAGAAACGGCATTAAAAAAACGGCTACCTGTTTTCTGTTTTTCTGTTATTTAAAAAAAAAAACAGAACAGAAAACGGTAGTAAAAAAACAGAAACAGAAACGGTGCCGACCCCTACACTGGAGGTCTTTTGAAATACTTTTACCGTTTTTCATTCTACATTTTGCGACTTTTAGGGAAGCAAGAGATGAAGTTCCTGCGACCGGAAAGATCCTTTTGAGTAATGTGTTTATGTAATCCATAGTAATGTAATAATTTTTTTTTATCGTTAGTTTTTTCAAAACTTAAGTGTTAAAATCGGAAATAAAATGTATCTATCATTTCACAGATAACTGTCAGAGCTTATAATCATGACGAATGACCAACGCCACAGGGATATTGGTAGTTCTACTTTAAGAAAAAAGAGAGTGAACAAAAAGTAAAGGTTTTTCAGAAAAATAGGAAGTTTTTTCGGTTGAGAAGGATATTATGAGCGTGTTCCACCCTTCTAACAACAGTAACTATTAGTACTATTTTCGTTCCGACCTCTTGAAAAGTTACTACAGGAGTGCTGCGTGAAGCCGCCACCCTAAACTCCTATTTTTGGGAAATGACTTAGGGAAAAAGAGTAAAGGTTGAGATAAAATCCAGTGGAGTATCCTGAAAGGAAGCTTAGAACCTTCGCTTTCTGCTGGTACCATAGTTTACTTGTAATTGTTCAAGGCTAAGCTGGAGAACACGAAAGAATATAGGCACCCAAGTGATCATGAAGTCGCCCACTTTGCTAAAAATAGTATTTTGCTACATGGTGAAGTTAAAGGCCAGCTGTTTGGTCAGAGAGGTTCCTTGACCTTTTGCAAATAACAAAATTTGCTGTTTTCTTGGAATTTGCATGATTTTTCCGGGGGTGGCAGCTTCATGATCCAAGGTGGCAGGATCATGTACCATGGCCAATTGGGGGGTGGGCGGTACCATAGTAAGGGCGGCTTCATGCAACACTCCTGTACGCTGACTGTTCCAACCTTCTCGAAATCATAACTATTTGCTTACCACACTCGGGAGCGTATTAAGCGTGGTAACTACGAATCACAGTGATGTGATTGACCGGATTAGACCGTGGCACGATATGTTTCTGGAAAATAGAAAAAAGCGTTCCAGCCTTAACGCCAAGAAGCCAGAATTCGTGACGTCATGCGTAGTAACTATGGTAAGTAGGTGAAACACGCTCTATCAGTTTGTTTACCCTTTGGCCTCTTTCTATTCGAAATCTAGATTTTTCAGTTAAAAGTAAGTAACTAGTTGATATGGGTAAACCAAGAAGAAATTTAGAGAAGCTGCGAGGTGTGACATTTAAAAGACGCGGTCGAAATGTCAGATCATCCCATAACTTCCGCGTTTATTCTCGAGTTAGACGTTCTACTGTGTTGGCGGGATCTCTTGAAACGCTATCGAAGTGAGTGAGTCGTTGAATGTGAAGTTGCGTTTTTGTGTCATCTCAGTCACCCCGGAGACATTGTAATGGACTTCTTTCACGTATCGACTGGGAGCCTTCATTAGTCTTGGTATCGTCTTCCATACCTCTCTCAGCTTCAAAGGGAATTAGCTCCGTTTGACATTGTCTGGACAGACTCCCTAGCTACATCAAGTGGTCTTGGATATGAATAGTTTCTAGGGGTGACGTATGTAGGATTATTTTTTTTCTCTCTTAGGCTTTGCACCTGGTGTCATATCAACGCCCCAGCCACTGCCTGAAGTAGATACAGCGTCCATGGTTCCCATGGAAAGCTTTTTCTCTGGAAAACATGACGGACTGTACATCTATCTGGGTCGAGTTCTAAGACCTATTTGGATCAAGCAATTGATCTCGGAGAAAAAAGTTGGAAGTACATCTATGGTGAGATTTTTTTTGTATGGGCATGCTCCCTCCGTATTTCTAATATTAATTCACTCTTACTTCCCTAATCATTATTACTTTCCTATTACTGATATTTCAGGTTTCATATCGACTAGCTGTGTTTACCGTTTCGTGCAAGGTCAGGCTCTCGACTGTGGTCAGTGGCAAGTCGTTTGTTGGGAAGACTGATTACTTGACCTAGTTACTTGGCCTATGCCTCCTGCAGGGCGTCGCTCAACGTCAGAGCAAAATAACTCTAGAGAGTAACGCGAAGACCTATCCTTCCCATGCATCAAATATCTGCCTCCGTCGCTTAGTTCGCGTGCAGTGGCGGGCGTAGATTCTAGCCATCGCTCGTTAATGATTGGTCAGAGCAAAATAATTCTGCTCTGCGATTGGTTGAGTTTCGGGGATGTTCGTATCCGCTAGTGGAGCTAGTGTTGCTGTGATTTGACTGTGTGTCACGTTTTCAAAGTTTGGGCGGTACTCTCTAGAGTTATTTTGCTCTGCTCAACGTAGAGGGTGTTACGATCACACTGTCAGAAGTTTCATAACAACACGAGGATGCGCGGTTTCAACAGACAGTGCGTAATAGATAACACATCGTATGTTATCTGTTGTGTTAGAAAACGTTATGCATGAAATGTTGTGCATAACAAGCTTTGTTAGGAAGAACCAAAATAGTATCTACTGACTTTATTCCCTATCGTCATGATATCGGAAAACTTTTTGGCGGTCTTCCTGATGGTAACACTTATTATGCATAACATTTTGAAACACAAGAGATAACATCCGAAGTGCCATCTGTTACGCATTATCTTTTGGAACCGCGCATCCTCGTTCAGGTTCTTTTATTTCGAAAATACTTCGTGACAATATATTTTGATCACTGGGGGCCGGCAGGGATACGAGCTCGTTAGCTCGGCCCCATTTTAAACACTGACTATATGAACATAGTGTAAATGAGTCGTTCCTGTGTAAATACTCACACAAAAGAAAGAAACACTCTTTCCATTCCGTATACTTCCACACGCCATACCAAACTCTCCACATGATAAAAAAAATAAAAAAATAATAATAATAATACCAAGCTGTGGCCTAAGCTGAAGGAACGCTAATTTTTTTTATAAAACAAAGTTAATAATGAAGGGTTGGGGATTTACCGGGATATTCTGACAGCGCAGCAGGTACAGCTGGTTCAGTTCAATTCAATTCAGTATAATCTAAAAAACAGATAATGGACAAGCCGCTGGGTTGTTTTTACGTCTAAACATAACATCATAACAGAACAATCTACAAATATATACAATTTTGCGACATTTATACCGACGTCTTATTAAAAATGTGGTCAATAACATGCTAGACTACGATTAATAAAATACAAATAACCTAAAAATTAACGTTCAAAAGCGCTCCGAGTTATATAAACGAACAAACGAGGGGATGAAACTCTGAGCATACCTTGTTCGCTCGCACACCTTCGTTGTGGACGCCTATGTTTGCCGACTTTTTGAGAGACAATCGGACAATCGCTCTTTTGGTCTGACGTGGGGTCGTTTCCAGCAAGCTTGTGTGGGGTTGAAACAAAGCACGACTTTCGCAGGTAGGTGTGGTTGCACTGTGAGGAGGTGGCTGTACGATCATAGGGTGCGCTGATTAGTTTGGATGGAACTCAATGTCTGTTGAGCTGTCTGCAATAATTTGTCGTTGGTCGAAGTCGAACCATCTCGGGCCGCGATCATCATCATCATCGTATTTATTCCTGAATATCTGTTTCACAACATGATAACATAGGACTGTCAACTTAACAAAATATAATTAATATATACAATTCATTTTAAAACTTGTACGACTTCATAAATTTGTAATAGAATTAAACAGTATGTCAAAGATAAGAAATATAAAATATGTAATACTAGATAAATATCAAAACATTATACGTGTCTTCAAGTGTTAAACAAGACCAAAGGTGTCGATGGGATCCCAAAAATCTAAGATTTGATCCAGACAATTCGGTCTTGTCTTCGCCAGGCTAATCATCAGAGAAAACCGAGTTCAGATATTCTATCTACCTATCTACACCTCTATAAGCCATATCTATTTTGACGATATTGACCAAAACTTCCTGCTTTACTACTGCCAAATTTGCGGTTTCGCCCGAATTTCGAGCGAACTACTAGTCCAGCAAAAAAAGAAAACTTCAGAAACGAAGCCGGCGTATCTCCTTATCCCCATAAAGAAATCTGATCAACTTTAAATAAAATTTAGACTTAAAAAAAATGCGGGTACAACCGGATTCCGGACTAACTAATGTCCGGGAAAAAAATGATCATTATATACAGACTCAGCGTCTCTTCTTACCCCTAAATATATCATCTAATCAACTTCAGATAAAGCTTTTACTTTTAACATATTTTCCGGTTTTGGCCGGATTACAGGCGAACTAGTTGTCCGGCGAGAAAACGGTTTTCACCGTCGGGTTCAGCATGTCTTCTTACCCATAAATCAAACATTTAATCAACTTCAAATGAAACTGTTACTTCTAACCAACTTTCCGGTTATGGCCGGATTCCGGACGAACTGCTTGTCCGGCGACAAAATGATTTTCACCATCATGCTCAGCATGTCTTCTTACCCCTAAATCAAACATTTAATCAACCTCAAATGAAACTTTTACTCTTAACCAACTTTCCGGTTTTTGCCGGATTCCGGACGAACTACTCGTCCAGCGAGAAAATGGTTTTCACCATCGTGCTCAGCATGTCTTCTTACCCCTAAATCAAACATTTAATCAACTTCAAATAAAACCTTTACTTTTAACAAACTTTCCGGTTTTTGCCGGATTCCGGAAGAACTACTTGTCCGGCGAGAAAATGATTGTCACCATCGTGCTCAGAATGTCTTCTTACCCCATAATCGACTATCACATTAGCTGTTTAAAAATATTTTGTTTGTTCCTTAAATTGAAGCCCCCTTCCCACCCCCAAATATAGGGCTACAGAGCCCATCTACGAACTCGACCTTACCCTTGACCCAAACAATCCTCATACCAAGTTTCATCAAAATATCTAATTCCCCTTCGAGATTTATCGTGCTTACAGACAGACGGACGGACGGACGGACAACTTTTGCGATGTCATAGGTATCCCTCCACTTACGTTTTGGGATCCCAAAAACTTCACAAAATATGACACAAATTACTTAAGGAATCTATCAGAAGAGTGACTAGGTGGGTTTTGTAGCGTTAATTTCTTTGGCGCTCTGGTGCGTGCTTGTTCTCCATTCTTTACTCCTAAGACTCATTACGGTGGTCATAATACTGGTCACAATTGATAACACATGGATGCGCACTTTCAATAGACAAGACTTTGGATGTAATCCGTTGTGATTTTGAAAATATTTTGCATTAAACATTATGCATAACAAGCATTGCCAGAAAAGAGCCGAAAAATCATTTTTTTGTTTTGTTTTTTGGGATCCCAAAACGTAAGTGGAGTGATACCTATAACATCGCAAAAGTTGTCCGGACGTCCGTCTGTCCGTCCGTCTGTAAGCACGATAAATCTCGAAGGGAATGAGATATTTTGATGAAACATGGTGTGAGGATTCGTTGGGTCGTCGGACCAGTCGAGTTGGTAGATGGGCTTTGTAGCCCTAAATTTAGGGGTGGGGGTTCAGATTAAGGGGCAAACAAAATATTTTGAAACAGCTAATGTGATAGTCGATTATGGGGTAAGAAGACATGCTGGCACGATGGTGAAAACCATTTTGTCATCGGAAAAGTAGTTCGCCCGGAATCCGGCCAAAACCGGAAAGTTTGTTAAAAAGTTTTCTTTGAAGTTGATTAGATGTTCGATGTAGGGTAGGAAGACATGCTGAAGAAGATGGGGAAAACCATTTTCTCGACGGACAAGTAGTTCGCCCGGAATCCGGCCCAAACCGGAAAGTTTGTTAAAATTAAAAGTTTTATTTGGAGTTGATTAGATGTTCGATTCAGGGCAATAAGACATGCTGAACACTTATCTGAAAACAATGTTCTACCCGGACATGTAGTTCGCCTGGAATCCGGTCAAAACCGGAAAATTGTTAGAAGTTATAGTTTTATTTCTAGTTGATTAGATAACCGATGTAGGGGTAAGAAGAGACGCTGAATCCGTGTGCGACAATCTTATTTTACCCGGACATATGGTTCGACCGGAATCCGGCTGGAGTCGGAAAATTTGTCATAAGCTAAATTTTATTTTAAGTTGATTAGATGTTCATTATTGGGGGAAGAAGATACCCTGATTTCGTTTTTGATCTTTCTTTTTTCGCCGGACAACTAGTTCTGGAGTTTGGCCGAAACCGGGAAATTGGCAGAAGTGACAGGAAGTTTTCGTCAAAACAGATATGACTTAGGGGTAAAACACTGGGGTAAACACACATGCTGAATCCATATCTGAACTT
Organism: Branchinecta lynchi; assembly: GCA_023053575.1. Taxonomy (NCBI): domain Eukaryota; kingdom Metazoa; phylum Arthropoda; class Branchiopoda; order Anostraca; family Branchinectidae; genus Branchinecta; species Branchinecta lynchi. The sequence continues at coordinate 7,796,125 of JAKZAP010000014.1, forward strand.
GGTTTTCTCAGCTGACTAGCTATTTGGCCTTAATCTGTTTCTGAAAATTTAATCGTAAAAATGTTCAAGGAGTCTGGCGATGACTGGATCTGGCTAAGACAAGACCCAGTTGTCTGGATCAGGTATTGAATTTTTGGGATCCCATCGAAACCTTTGGTCTTGTTTTGTTTGTCTTTATTTGAGGTCGTTGGGTCGAAGTTGAAAAAAACTTGGGTCAGAGGATGTCTGTGGTGGTTCGTCAACCGATCGTGACTTTTCTGTACTCCTTTGTAAGCCAAACCTTTTGAGGCACGAATGACTTCGAGCCACGAAAAACTTCAAGTACTGCACTTTCAAAGAACTTAACATGTTCAAATGGAGATCCAGTAATCTAGTAGTATTCTTACCAAGCTACAATTTCCTTCACAAAAGGCTTCACTTTTCTGAAGGCTTTTAATTGTTCTATAAATGCTGCCAAAAGTGCATTTCAACGTGGAAATCGATGTTATTTGTTCTTGATTCCTCTATTGTACTTCAATTCTGCCCGATGTCAGCTGAGAACCGGTTATGCAACAATGTCGCAACCTACCCATTCCTTCCTACGTCCTTTCATTTCCACCTGGAAATGCTTACGCAATAAGTGTTTTTAGATTTTCCTGAATCAGGAAATCTAATTACTTCGATGTCTCCAAAAGTATCGCTCTTTCAGATCGACTCCTCGCTTTCCACGGATGAAATTACCTTCATCATTTCAAAGCTAACGAGTCTCCACGACTTCATAGAAAGGAATTCATTGGTTACGTCCGCGTCATTGCCAGATAAGTAAGTCACTTAATTTTACCAATAATGACCAGGGTTGCCACATGTCGCACGATAGTGTGGACTTTAGTAGACGAAATTACATTAAAGGAATAACCTCAACTAATCATTACAATTAGTTTTACAAAAAAAATCGCCTGCAGCGCATTTTGTAGTATTCTCTATTTGGAAGATCGGTGTTTCATTTAGTTGGCGTTTTAGGATTGAGATTCTTGGGGGTTTGAAAAACGTTAAAAGCTAGAGCTTGTATGGTAGGTAAAGAAAAATCTTTCCGGAAAAGAGGACGAATTGAAAAATTTTGCCTGCGGCGCTTAGTTTAATTTGGTCTAGCTATTTGGAAAGATCTTGTGTCTCAGATGTCCCATTTCAAACCCGGACCGTATCCGATGAATGTTGGGGCGGGAGGTGGGTCGAAGGGGGGCCGGGAATCCTTTGATATGCTTAGAGTGGAACGATTGGGGAGAAACTTGGTGGGAAGAACAATCATAAGCCCTAGATAAATCATATATTAAAATAATGTATACAACGGATACGTTAGCTACGATTCTTTATCAGCGATATTTCAGCCTGACGAGAACCCTTGCCAAGAAGGGCTGAAATGTCGCTGATGAAGAATCGTATCTGAAGTATCCATTGTATACATTATTTTAATACATGTTTCAAAGTCAGCTTGGGCTCAAAGAATATTTATCTAGATAAATCAATGTCAGAACCGGACCGGCGTCAAAAATGAATACTCTTAAGCAAAAAATATATTTTCATGATCCACATGAGCCTACGATCACTTTTGCCTCAAGGTTTTTGCTTAGAAATGAATTTCTAGCTCTCTTAAAGTGCGCATCACCGCAATGTGAAAACAACAGCTTTTGACCAAATGATACATTCATGATCCCCAAGGGCCCATGGTCTTTATGATACAAGGCTTTTGCTTAAAAATTAATTTCTAGCACCCTTAAAGTGTGCATCTCAACCGAAAAGTAAAAAAAAAAATTTGTACCGAATGATATATATTTATGACCATAAAAGACCCATGATCATTTTTGCCTCGACGGTTTTGATTACAGATCAATTTTAGTGCCCTTAAAGATAGCATATAGCCAAATGCAAAAATGAAAGTACTTTTTTTTTTTTTACCAAACTAAACATTCTCGTGATTTCCAAGGGCACGGGATCATTCTTATCTTAAAGTTCCATGGGCACATCAAACTACCCCAATCTCACTCTGTAACAACCTAGGAAGAATGCTTACCCCCTAGCTCAGCAGCTTTTTCATCAGTTTCCTCTCTGTAATATTTCATGGCGTAATTTTTTGGGCCAGTAAATGCTCAGTTTACTAGCTTGGACAAAGATAAAAGGGATGTTTCTTATAACACTTAGTAGATCTTAAATCTATCCATAAATCAGCTTGTCTAATTCAGATTTGAATAGGCTATTTGTTTTTTAATGATTTTTGTAGCTATGTTATTTTTTATAAACTTATTGCATATTCTGGTACATTTTATAAAGCAAGTTAATCACTTTTCTGCAAAGAAAAACTTTTAACAGGCACTTGAAACATGGAAATTCTGATGAAACACTAGAACAACCAGGTAAACTGCATCTGCGGCTTGACTTATTGGTGCTTTTTCAAGAAAGGGATATAAGATTATATCTCAAATATATTCTTTTCTATCAAGGATTGCTTGGAGTTTTTGAACTTCCTGCCGCGATATCCCAGCTCCTAAGATTTGGATCGCCGAAATGGCAGAGAGGTAAAGACAAGGGATAACAAGAAAACGGACGATTTTCGTAGCGCTTTCTAAAGGAAGTCGGAAATGTTTATTTGTGAAGCATTTAATACAAAGTAAAGCATTAGAAGTGTCCATTGTGCTTTAAGCTTCTTCCTTAAAAATGATCACAACAAACCTACATATTGGCAAATTCCTACTTTCATCCCCTGACCCAGCCCGACTAGTGCCATATCAGCTGCCAGCTCTTGTTTTTAAAAGGCCTGCCTAAAGCCAGCTTGGCTTCTGTAATTGCCTTAACCGCAATTATCCAATGCGGACTTATCTAGTGAAAATTGTCTCGTGCGGCTAGCCTAATGAAAACTTGCCAACAGGACGTTACCTTGGCTTAGATATGAAGAAGAAAAATATATTACTATAGATACAAAAGATATCTTGGTCTTCTAAAGAGTTCATCGAAAATCATCCAGACAATATTTTTCATTTCCAAAATGGTCGTCAAGGGCTTTTGTGAAGGCGTCGAGTTATGGGTTTGCAATGACGTGTGACCGTAGTCAGGAACATATAAGTAAAGGAACCTCCGTCCGCCGATCTCTGTAATACGACCATGCGGAGTCGAATGGATTTCCGATGCCCTGCCCGATACGAATGAGCGTAGGCCTGTTAGAAGCTATGCGGGTCTTCTCAAGTTGCCTCTATGAATATGGCCTTGCAGTAGCGCACCGAAGACGAAACGTGAGAAAGTAGGTGGCTATTTTTTTGTTTTGACATTGTGACGTCACCACTGAGGTGGGTCATACACGCCTGCTACGGCCGTTCCTCTCAGTGTTCAACCGCTTAAAGGAAAGTTGACGGGTGTCAATTCGAAGCTTAGCAAGTATATATTTATTCAAACAATGTTTCAAAGTCAGCTTGGGCTCAAAGAATATTTATCTACGAAGTACGGAACTTTCACAGCCCAGACATGCAAAAATCATAGCTGACGTATCCGTTGTAAACATTGTTTGAATAAATGTTTCAAAGTCAGCTTGGGCTCAAAGAATATTTAGCTTAGCAAGTAGGTATATGGGACCGAAGACGGAGGTTCTATTGGCTTATTTATTTTTGCCGTCGGGTTCCACGCTTTGGCAATGTGATTTACAAACTTCCCCCGGGGACGTTTTCCTAGAAGGGATGTGAGCGAGCTAAGTTTGTAAAGGTAATGAAGAAGTCTTAAAGGCCATGAGAGAGGCTACTTTTCATTTGACAAGTTTCTGCGAGAGAAGCCTGTCACCTGGGAATTTGAGTTTCACAAGTTCTCACTTGACAAGTTGGCCGCTAGGCAAGATTTCGATTAACAAGTTAGACGTTCCACAAATTGCCTACAAGTCAAAGTTTATGTTTATGTTAATATTGATGATCCGAAGTCATGAATACTGTAAATATTCTTATTTGAAGATAATTTACTTTAATAAGATATTTATAGTCGGTAGAAGCTTCAGTTATTTATTACAGGTTTGTTTCCTTCCCCGAAGTTGAACCAGAGGATTGACAGCCTGACGAGGACCCTTGCCAAGAAGGGCCGAAATATCGCTGATGAAAAATCATAGCTGACGTATCCGTTGTAAACATTGTTTGAATAAACATGAATACTGTGTCGCTCGGTTTAAGAAGTAATGTAATATACGCCATGTTTAAAATAAAAACTATACCTATATAAACTGGTTCATTTTGTGACACTATGGACAAAAAAGTAGACAAGGTTAAAAAAATTAAATTAGGATTTAAACGTCTCACAGTATTCACTGCTTTATTCTAAAGCAGTTGCCAAATATTGGTTTAAATTTATAGAAAGAAAAATTTGAGAAAGAGAATAGATACAACTCGGACGTTTGATTTTTTCTAAATTTGTTTCCTGTTATATAATGTAACCATCACGTGTTAACTACTGATACTGATACTTTATTGTAAAACGAGACTTTCACAGCATTGGATTGCCGAACTTGTCGTTTTCGTCAGGTACATCATAATTACAAAACATTTAATAAGGCGGTTGTACATAATAAAGCAATAGTCAAAAAATGATCAAACAGAATAAAAACCCTAGACAATTAAAACATTAAAGGGAAATAGTTAATCAATTGTTCAAAACTTCAACAAAAGATGGTACAAAGCTCTTTCTGTAGCGATCGGTTCTTGTACAAACAGGGTTAAGAACCGGAACTTTTTGTGCTACAGCTCGAGGTAGTCGAGGTTTTGGCGGGCAATATGGGGTAGGAAGCAGGTGCTCAAAACATGAGTGGGAACGCAGACTGTTCCCGAAACCAGTACAAAGAGTAAGACGTCGGGCTGCTAAAGTAACCGGCGTCAGCCTCGCGCAATCATAGTCATTGATAACTCGGTTCGGTTGAGACTATATAAGACATTCACTGACTGAATAGGGAGAGTTTATTGAACGATATAATATCTAAAAAAAAATTCTCAACGCCGCATCGAAAACCCTTGACAGAAGTTGTCATTAGTTCAAACAAACGGAGAAGACTGAAGTGCGGACAAAACGCTGAAATCGACTCGAACCTGAAAGCTTAATTGAAAAAGGGCTGAGATAAGCCAATACAGTTACCCATCACATATTCACTTAAATAGATTTGAAGGCCCTGCGGAAATATGTTACTTCGTTACTCCGCTGTTCACGAATAATCGATTTTCATATAGTGGACTTTCTGTCGGATTCGTGGTACCTCTGTGCGCTTGTACCTGTGTTGTATGCTTGACGAAAATGTTTATGAAAAATAAGTGTTTATGCAGTGAGCACACCCGCGTCTATGTTGTGATTCAAGTTCTCCGCTCCATAGTAGAACTTTGCATTGCGAGGACGGCCGTAGATATTCTGAACGTCATACTAGAGCAAATAGTGACACATAAAAACAATGCCTAACACAATCTTAATAATTAAGTTACATGACTCAAAAATAAGTTGGCTTTTCAGTTAAACTTAAAAATTTGTCTTTCTAGTTTCAACATGAGCCGCCGAAATATCGCCGACGTTCCCGCTCAAAGACGCCACTATATGGACGTGAAGCAGGCTGAGAAGCAGTCCTTGAACGCCCTTGATCAACTCGTGAAGCACTCCGCTCAGGTCTTGGGACTTTGGAGGGTTCTCTGCGATCATCAACTCCATCTTTTGAAAGACAACCTCCCAACCGTAAGCTGATCTCTCCTAACTTATTAGCCGGTATCTCAAACGCGTAAAGTCTTTCCCAGAATTCCCCCTCATTTCAGATAAGGATACTTGCTTTTTGCAATCATCTCCTTCTGGTTCCTCCGGGCCGCTTTTTCGTCTGTCTCTGCCGCTCTGGTGGACTGTGGGTGAGATAAACGTACAACAAATCTGATTTCCAAGCCCCAGTTTTTGTGTGTTTGGTGAATGAATGAATGAATAGATCCATAGCCAATACTCTTTATGACTAACTCTCCTTGCCGATGAATCGCTGGGTACCTACACTGTAAAAAGTTTCTCCGTATAAAGGTTAAAGTTAACAGCAGTATTTGCTACTCGGATTCATCTTACCTCTATTTAGTATTAATTTTATCTGCGTAAGGACAAGAATAGTCCGAGTAGCAAATACTGCAGTTAACTTTAATCTTTATACTGGAAAACTTTTTACAGTGTAGCGGAAGAGCCAGAAGCGGTATCACCTCGGGTATCATAGAGGATTTGAGTTGTTGAGTTTGAGTCGCTAGTGAGACATTTTCTCGTTCTTCCTCAGGATCAGTGGCGTGTTTTGGACTTACTCATATCGAGTTTTTGCCGCACAAAATACATGAACATAATTACATCGCTCAACATCATAACTTTACATCACTCAAGATTTCCCTTTATTGGCTAACTGACGGTTTAAAAATTGGTATAACTTAATTATTTTAGCTTTGTGTAATGATGAGCGTCTAGCGTAATTTAGCATCTCTTGCTGGCGAAAGCCACGAAGTTGGCTTAGCAATAACGGTTTGAATTTGAAACCCCTTTTTTCGTTTGTGTTGGGTATGTTGTGTTGTTTTATGTATGTGTGTATGGGTAGCTGTAGGTGTCCCCTAGTAAAATAAACATCCTCTCGTAAGATTAAAGGTCTCAGAAATCGAGTCGAAAGACGGTCATAAAAGTCACTACGAAAAGAGATTCGCTCTTTGGGAAACAGCACAGGTCCTGTCTCGCAACTCAAAGCACACCCCGCAGTATTTACTTTCTATGTTCCAGTATAAACAAGACCAAAGGCTTCGCTGGGATCCCAAAAATGCAGTATCTAATCCAGACAACTGGGTCTTGTCTTAGCCAGATCCAGTCATCGCCAGACTCCTTGAACATTTTTACAATTAAAATTCAGAAACAGATTAAGGCCAAATAGCTAATAATCTGAGAAAACCAAGTTTAGATATGGATTCAGCATGTATGTTTACCCATATAAGTCACATCTGTTTTGACGAAAACTTCCTGCCACTTCTGCCAATATCCCGGTTTCGGCCGAACTCCAGAACTACTTGTCCGGCGAAAAAATAAAGCTGAAAAACGAACTCAGGGGTATCTTCTTTCCCCAATATTGAACATCTAATCAACTTCAAATAAAAATTTAACTTATAACAAATTTTCCTACTCCAGCCGGATTCGGGTCGAACTATATGTCCGGGTAAAATATGATTGTCACACACGGATTCAGCATCTCTTCTTACCCCTAAATCGGTTGTCTAATCAACTAGAAACAAAACTTTAACTTCTAACAATTTTCCGGTTTTGGCCGGATTCCGGGCGAACTACATTTCCCGGTAGAAAATTGTTTTCACACAAGTGTCAGCATGTCTTCTTGACCTAAGTCGAACATCTAATCAACGAAAATAAAACTTTTAATTTTAACAAACTTTCCGGTTTTGGCCGGATTTCGGGCGAAATACTTGTCCGTCGAGACAATGGTTTTCACCATCGTCTTCAGCATGTCTTCCTACCCCTAATCGAACATCTAATCAACTTCAAATAAAACTTTTACTTTTAACAAACTTTCCGGTTTTGGCCGGATTCCGGGCGAACTCCTCGTCCGATGACAAAATGGTTTTCACCATCGTGCTCAGCATGTCTTCTTACCCCATAATCGACTATCACATTAGCTGTTTCAAAATATTTTGTTTGCCCCTTAATTTCAACCCCTCCCCCACCCCTGAATGTAGGGCTACAAAGCCCATCTACGAACTAGACTGGTCCGACGACCAACGAATCCTCACACCAAGTTTCATCAAAATATCTCATTCCCTTCGAGAGTTATCGTGCTTACAGACGGACGGATGGACAGACGGACAACTTTTGCGATGTCAGAGTTATCCCTCCACCAGGGGCGTTGCTAGCCAAAACTCGAGGGGGGGTGGCAGGGCGCGCCCTGCCGCCCATTTTAGCTTTTCGTCGCACATGTAGTAATAAAATATGCGATACAAGCGTTGAAGTCTGAAGAAGCCTAGTCGTATCTACGAGCTCAAGGGCGGTTTATGGTATAAGACAGATTTTCCAGCAAGGCTCATAGAGTCATACCAGTTGGAAAGAATAGTCAAGAAAACAGCATCACATGCTGGAAACTGTGCGGAATTACCGAAGCAATAGCTCGCCCCACAGCACTTCCTAATGACTGTATATCAGAGAAAATGAAAATGAGCGCCGCAGGCGAAATTTTTCCAGGGGTCTATGACTTTTTTCGGGCAAAATATTACTGCAGCCAATAAAATCTAGATTTTGATGTGACCCAAGCCCCCAAATTCCAATACTAAAACATGAATGAAATGACGCGAGATTCCAGTAAATAGAGCCTACTACAAAAGGCGCCGCCCGCAAAATTATTTTGTGAAATCCTGTATGATCAGAATATGTCTTTTCCGATCCAAAATGAAATTAAGGGCCACTCAGAAAGGATCTGCCGTATGTCTTTGTTGATGACGAATTAAGAAAATTTGAGACTTTTAGCTGGAAGTTTGTAATGTGCTTCAGTTTGACCCTTTACGAAAAAGAAGTACTGATCATCCAGAAAAAAAACCCTGAAACAGAGCAGACTTTCTGAGTTTCCAGTTATAAAACAAAATAAAAGTCAAAGGACATGCTGCAACAATCAGGCCCGTCATTACTCCGTCGCTCATTGCTTACGAAGCCGATTTATTTTTAAACGTCGCTCTAACTAACTAGAAACCAACAAATTTTACACCACACGCAAAATCGGCCTGATTTTTACATGAGTTAACAGATATTGCTACATAACAGATCGTGTTACAATGATCAATCTGGCAAGCTCGAAACACGCGGCTGAGAATCCTATTCCTGAAATCTCAAACGCTCGAGAACCCAGAACGGCCTAGGTCCGAGGTGGATGTCAACTAAGTTTGTTGGTAACCATGAACTAGCCTTACTGACTTTTTCGGGCGCACTGCGAGCCAACCATTAAGCTTTCCTGGGTGAGCGCCCGTTTAGCTGAACTTTTGTGTTCGGGCGCTCTGCGAGCGTCCAGTTTAGCTATCTTTTTTTGCTTTTTTCTTTCTTCGAGGGGGGGGGTACCCCCCCCCCCCACACACACGCATAGCGACGCCCCTGCCCTCCACTTACGTTTTGGGATCCCAAAAACTATTTGAGTACTGTAAAACTAGGGACTGCTTTGAACAAATTATCCACTTCTAGCGAAAACTCGGCAAAATTCAGATAACCGGTTTTGCGCATCAATCGAATCGAAGATAAGTGAGGTATAGTTAGCGGGCTTAGAATGTAATATATGGAATTTGGGTTTCCGGGCTTAAGAACGCAGGACTGCAGGTATGGAAGTAGATTGCTTTGGCACTATAGACACGATGGGTCCTTTGAGGAAGCAGAAGATGGAAACTAGAACAGAGTTCCTGACTGCCTCGTTTTTCGCTTAAGTTTCGTCAGTAAATTGTGATTTTCCGACACATAAAAACTGAATTCTTTAAACTGTTGTTGGGCAAAGACCGAAAGTTATGTCTCGTCGCGATTTTTTGACACAAAGAGCCTTAAATCAATAGTGAGATGGTAATTAAAATGTTTTATTTTTTAGGACACGTTGTCTCAGATGAAAATGATGACCTTCCGTGACCTGGTCCTTGGCGGCCAAGACGTCTGCACCGCCATGATTAACGCTTTAGTGAACAGGTAGGCTTCTATTTTATGGTACTTGCCGTATAGCGATAGCAATTTCTGTCCGTCCGTCGGTCGGTCGGTCCTGGTTTTGCTAAATCGGGCAGTTCCACAGAAGCTAGGACGTTGAAACTTGGCAGGCATATCAGGGACCCGAAAAGGTTAACTTCAAGTAGTCACTTCCCCGATCTGACCTTCGTGGGGGGAGTGGAGCGAGGGAAAATCCGGAATCTTAAGGTATTTATAACTCTTGAATGGGTGACCGGATTGACCAAACGCTTAGCGTCGAGGGATCTGGATGGAATTTGGTGTTGATACTTTGAGAACTAGATCATATGGGCTATTTGGAGGGAGTCGGAGGGGGTTTTCCGGAATTCCGCTGATCGTGAGTTAGGATACTTCCAGATGTGCTAAGGACGATACAATCCCTGGATCCGACCATTTTTGGGGGAGTTACTGGAAGGGGAATCCGGAAATTGCAGAATTCCGTAGATTGCGAACGGGATGGTCCGACTCGAGTAGAACCTTATGAACGGGAAGAGGAGATGTCAGAGATGTTGTATTCGGCCCCAGCGGGGGGAGTCCCGGAATTTTGTTTGGCTCACCTAGGGGTCAAACGAGTGGAGTGTTTTCAGTGAAACTTGGAAAGAAGAGATCAGACGACCCATGTGACAAATTGTAGGGTCTGGACCGGTTCCGAGCATGGTGGGAGGGGGGGGGGGAATTCTGGAGTATTATTCACGAATAATACTCAAGATTCGAGTGAAACTTGATAGGCAGTAAGATAAGATGCTTAAGGTGATCCATTTATGTGTCCGAACCATATTTGATGGTGCAAAACGGATACGTCAGCTGAATTTGATTGGAGCTATATTTCGGCCCTTCTTGGGAAGGGTCTTCTTCAGGCTCAAAACCATTCAAGTTGGAAGAACGAACTTGTGGGAAACAAAAGTTCGACACAACACACCCCCAATTTGAGTCCGAACCAGATTCGGCCGCGGTAGGGGGGAGTTTGAGGGGGGGGAGGGGTACTGGAAAACGTCTAGGGGTCAGACAAGTTGATCTAAACTTGGAAGATAGACAAGTCATTTGACCTGGATGATCCAAGACGATGCCGGAAATGCTCAGACTCGACTGAAACTAGATATCCTATCCCCTAGGGGGGTCGAAGGGGGTATTCTTTACTTTCTTGCACCACCTGCTCGTAACAAGTGCCATATGAGCTCGTTGCTCGTGTTTTTTTAAGGACCCCTGAGTTTACTTGATTTAATTTATAAAAACCTTGAAAACCCTGATACATGGTTAAATCTTCTATTAATTGATCTCCAGAAAGCTTTTGACCTTATTGATCATAATATTCTTGTTGAAAAGTTCTTTCAGAGTTTAAAGTTAGTCCTTTTTGAAAAAAAATTTAGTTTCTTTTTTGACAAATCGATCACAAATTGTCAAATATAATAATGTTTTTTCTGATCCCCTCCCTGTTATTTGTGGTGTTCCCCAAGGTACTTTACTAGGTCCGATTTTGTTCTTGATTACGATAAATAGTCTTATTTCTGAGTACCCTGACCGATGGAAATATTTTGACGACCTCTCCGCTCTTGCGGTTTGCCGGCGAAATATCAAGAGCTCAGCAATGACCGTTCTGGATGACATTACCCAGTTAGCTGCTCTGTCAAAGTCAACTCCAAGAAATCTTCAATTATGACAATTAGCTTTTTAAAATCTACCCCATCCTTTCTTGACCCAATTCTCCTAGAAATCTCCGTTAAAAAAATTAAACTACTCGGAGTTACTTTAACCGTTGATTTAAAATGGGATGCCCATATCAAAAATATTTTAAAACAGGCCTCCCCATGTATTGCCGTTTTGAAACTACTAATAAAATTTTCTTGCCCTTCTAAAGACCTCTTCCAAATTTACATTAGTTTTATCAGACCTATTCTTGAATACGCTTGTTCTGTTTAGCACTTTGGGCTCTCTTCAGAACACACATACCGTATCGAGAATATTCAAAAAAGGGCCCTTATGATTATAAACGGGGAGGGTAAAGTGCCTTACAGCTACCTACTAAAAAGGTTCAAGCTGGCTACCCGGGAAGAGAGACGAACCCGCCTTAGCATCGATTTCGGTATTAAAACCCTATCTGTTCCCCGATTACGTAATGTTCTCCCACACCCTATTCTCCTATACGTATTAGACCCCAGCGAGAGAAATCCCAGAAAATCCCCAAACTAGCCCCTGTGGCCCCTCTTCATGAAAGATATAGAAGGAGTTTTGTTCCGACATTTGTTGAGTTTTACAACAACCAATAAGTTAGTCCCTTTTAGTGTTTTTTTGTTGTATCATTCGTTACAAAGTGTTATGGATATTCTTCATTTTGTATGACAAAAAGGTCAACTTCGGCGGTAATGCTGTGACAGCTACTTTTGAAAATAAAATTCTATTCTTATTCTGCTTTTCACTGGTTTTGCACCTCGAGTGGCTACTTACTTCTGAAATCTTCGTCTTTGCAAAATCCTTCTGAAATACTTCATTTGAATTTTTTAACTATCAGCGCTAGCCGAGATTTTCCTAGGTTGCAAGGTAACAGCTTTGTTTTTCGCATGAAATTTGAGCGATCACGCGCTTCAAAATCCGATGTCTGGTACTCGCGGAGGACGGTACCGCGGTCCGCTATGATTTCTCGGTGTTTAATCACGGCGCGTTCGGTTTTCAAAATTTTTGCATCCAGCCGCCGCGTTGGAGGTCGAGAAGGATGGATAGAGTCGACAAGCGCTAACGGGAAGGTCGCTTATTTCACGTGGAAAGTATTGGTATTTTGGAAATCGATGTTTGCTTGCCATTTCGTCTTGGAAAGATCATTTCTAGTAAGAGCAGTGCTTAACTAAGGCCTGAGTATAGGAGCGATATCCGCGTCGTTTTTCTAATTTTGAATGCATGAATGAGCAATGTTTATAACCGGCAATGTGTAACCAACGTTCATCAATGAGAAAATTTGCAGACACAAAAAAAAAGAAAGGAAAACAAAACAAGCACATGTCTACACACTAATTTACACACCAATCAATCAATCAATCAAGTTTAATCCGCATAGCTAAAAGCTAGAAAAGGAATACAAATTTACAAAATACACAGACACACAAGAAACAATTTAACTAATACACTTACAGGAAATTACCAGAAATAAATGATGGAATGAAACTACGTAAAAATTGGGTAGAAGAATTAGCGGGATTCACATAGGACAACATAACCCTATACAGTCAGTGAGAGAATCTAGCGGACGAACTAGACGTGTAATCCGCTCAGATACGGCGGTAGATGCATCGGCGACGTCATACTTCGCTGATATTCGCTGCAGAACTAAACTGGTAACCTTTCATAGAGTTTCTGTGAACCCTGAATCGCCTTAACTGGGAACTGGGCTTTCGTCAGTGTCCTCTATTTAAATTTAAGGTAAGGTAAGGTACAATTTTAATGGCAAAAATATATAAACCTGGTGTTTCTTAAAAGCATCAGACATGCCAGTGGCATAAAAAACGACGCTTCACTAATTCTGGTGGGATTTTAAAAATTATTAATACAATTCTAGCCTAAACTATTGTAAAGAAAAAACAAACGAACAATTATCACACATCAACACTAAAATTTAAGGACAACACGATAATTTGCGACAACAGACATATGACTAAAGAAAAAATGAAAAATAAAAAAGATTTGCGACATGGGTCTGATCTTCCTCAGAGCACAAACAAAAATGAATCGATTAAATCAGATAGAAGAAATATAATTGCTAGATAACATAAATCTTTTTAGAGCTCTTTTAAATACTTTCCTATCTTCGGACACCCTGACAGTTTCAGGCAATAAATTCCATACTTTTACACCTGTATGACGAATAGAAAAGCTAGACCTTGTAGAAGGATAACAAATGGTAGAAAGATTGGACCGCCGTCTTGTGTTATAGTCATGAAATTGACTGTTCAGGCAAAAAAGATTTTTAAAATCAGCAGGTAGTGAATCTTCTAGAAGATGACGGTAAACAAGTGTTGCAATATTCCAGTCTCTAATCTGACGGACATTTAAAATAAAAAGACTAGGCAGAATATGAGAAACTGATGAAGAAAATGGAAGACCATAAATTGCTCTAATTGATTTGTTTTGTAGGATTTGAATCCGATTAATATGTTTTGAAAAAGTAGAAGCCCAAGCTGAAGTACAATATGAAAGATAAGAATGGACCAGGGAGAAATAAATCAATCGAAGTATGAATTGTGGAAGACAATGTTTGAGGCAGGAGAGCACACCAACATTTCGGCTCAACTTAAGAGCCAAAGCATCGGTGTGCTGCTTGAAAGAAAGATTTTCATCAAGGATAAGGCCAAGATATTTAAAATTAAAAGATCTTAGAAGTTCAGTGCCAGAAAGAAAAAGTTTACCAGAAACTGAAACTGAACCAGACCGGGAGAAAAGCATGTAACGACATTTTTCCGCGTTTACAGCTAGTAAATTAGATGTAAACCAGTCAGAAGCAATCGAAAGAGCTGAATTAAGAACACTAAACTACTGAATCAAATCTGAATGCGAACCAAAAATCACAGTGTCGTCCGCAAACATGATAACTTTAACAAAAGGCATACATTCTGGAAGGTCATTAATGTAAAGTAGGAACAAAGTGGGTCCAAGGACAGACCCCTGTGGTACTCCAAATTCTATAGGAAATTCATCTGAAAATTCGCCAACTTGCCTACAAGAGAGACTTCTCTTGGATAGGTAAGAAGCAAAAAAATCAAGTGTCTTTTCTTCAACGCCATACTGTTTCAGTTTATCAAGCAAAATCCCATGGTCAATTGAGTCAAATGCTTTACAAATATCAATAAAAACTGCACAAGCGTGTTGACTAGTGTCAAGAGCATCATTGATCGACAAAAGAAGATTATGGATAGCAAGCTCAGTTGACCGATCTTTTTGAAATCCAAACTGATTTTCATTGATTATTGAATTATTTACTAAGTAAGAAGTAAACTGCTTGTGAACGACTTTCTCTAATAATTTACTAAAAACAGAAAGGATCGAAATCCCTCTGTAATTATTTAGAATATCTCTTGCACCACCTTTGTGAAGAGGAATTACGCGAGCTTTTTTGATAATATCAGGGAAAACACCTTGGTCAAGGCAAAGATTAATAAAAAAGCCAAGACTTCAGACAGATACTTACTAATGCTAAGAATAAATTTAGAAGAAAATCCAAACTCGTCTGAAGAATCGCTCGTATTAATCTCTTTGAAAATTTTCAATAAATCGTCCTGGGAAATATTTTGGAAAGAAAAAGACGAGTTTGGACGATTACTTGTATTTGGTCCAAAATAACGATTATCTGGCTTGACGTTAGCTTTAACCCCATCAGCAATTTTTTTTCCGCAAGAACTAAAATGCTTCGCTAATTCGTTTACAATACGTTTAGGGTCAGAAACGGATTCACCGCCTAATTTCAGTGAATTTATTGAATCCTTGGATTTAAGATTGGGTCGAATAATACTATTAATTGTCTCCCACGTTTTCTTAGCATTGTCTTTGAATTTCATAAAACGATCAGACAAATATTTACGTTTAGAATCACGAATCAGTGAGTTTAACTTGTTTCTGTAAGCACGATATAGTTCAAAACTTTTGTCGCTGGGTTTTTTTAGATAATCTAAACGAAGTACACTTTTCCGTTTCAAAGAAGCTAGAATCCCAGTTGTAATCCAAGGATCGTGCTTTTGAGTAAACTTTCCTGATGAAGATTTAGTAGATCGACAATCATCACATAATGTTCTAAGGCGATTAAGAAAATTAGGGAATGCAATATTAGCGTCAATACAATCAACAAGAGCTACGAGCTCATATGGCACTTGTTACGAGTAGGCACGGCTCGGTTATGTCAATGATATATCTAGTGTTTGCTAGGTGTCTTCCCACCAAGTTTCATCTCGATCCCTCCACTCATAGCGTTTTCCAATATTTCCGGTTCTCCCCTCCAGCTCCCCCCAAAGTCACCAGATCCGGTCCGGATTTTAAGTGGGTCGTCTGAGGCATGAGGTCTTTCCAAATATCAAGTTTCATCGAGATCCGGTCACCCGTTCAAAAGTTATAAATACCTCAAGATTCTGGATTCCCCCTCCCTCCACTCCCCCGACAGTGCCCGAATCGGCTCGGTTATGTCAATGATGTATCTAGTGTTTGCTAGGTGTCTTCCCACCAAGTTTCATCTCGATCCCTCCACTCATAGCGTTTCCAAAGATTTCCGGTTGCCCCCTCCAGCTCCCCCCAAAAGTCACCGGATCCGGTCCAGATTTTAAGTGGGTCGTCTGAGGGATGAGGTCTTTCCAAATATCAAGTTCCATCGAGATCCGATCACCCGTTCAAAAGTTATAAATACCTCAAGATTCCGGATTCCCCCTCCCTCTACTCCCCCCACAGTACCCGAATCGGCTCAGTTATGTCAATGATGTATCTAGTGTTTGCTAGGTGTCTTCCCACCAAGTTTCATCTCGATCCCTCCACTCATAGCGTTTCCCAAGATTTCCGGTTGCCCCCTCCAGCTCCCTCCAAAAGTCACCGGATCCGGTCCAGATTTTAAGTGGGTCGTCTGAGGGATTAGGTCTTTCCAAATATCAAGTTCCATCGAGATCCGATCCCCCGTTCAAAAGTTATAAATACCTCAAGATTCCGGATTCCCCCTCCTTCTACTCCCCCCACAGTGCCCGAATCGGCTCGGTTATGTCAACGATGTATCTAGTGTTTGCTAGGTGTCTTCCCACCAAGTTTCATCTCGATCCCTCCACTCATAGCGTTTCCCAAGATTTCCGGTTGCCCCCTCCAGCTCCCCCCAAAAGTCACCGGATCCGGTCCAGATTTTAAGTGGGTCGTCTGAGGGATGAGGTCTTTCCAAATATCAAGTTCCATCGAGATCCGATCACCCGTTCAAAAGTTATAAATACCTCAAGATTCCGGATTCCCCCTCCCTCTACTCCCCCCACAGTACCCGAATCGGCTCGGTTATGTCAATGATGTATCTAGTGTTTGCTAGGTGTCTTCCCACCAAGTTTCATCTCGATCCCTCCACTCATAGCGTTTCCCAAGATTTCCGGTTGCCCCCTCCAGCTCCCCCCAAAAGTCACCGGATCCGGTCCGGATTTTAAGTAGGTCGTCTGAGGCATGAGGTCTTTCCAAATATCAAGTTCCATCGAGATCCGATCACCCGTTCAAAAGTTATAAATACCTCAAGATTCCGGATTCCCCCTCCCTCTACTCCCCCCACAGTACCCGAATCGGCTCGGTTATGTCAATGATGTATCTAGTGTTTGCTAGGTGTCTTCCCACCAAGTTTCATCTCGATCCCTCCACTCATAGCGTTTCCCAAGATTTCCGGTTGCCCCCTCCAGCTCCCCCCAAAAGTCACCGGATCCGGTCCGGATTTTATATAGGTCGTCTGAGGCATGAGGTCTTTCCAAATATCAAGTTCCATCGAGATCCGATCACCCGTTCAAAAGTTATAAATACCTCAAGATTCCGGATTCCCCCTCCCTCCACTCCCCCCACAGTGCCCGAATCGGCTCGGTTATGTCAACGATGTATCTAGTGTTTGCTAGGTGTCTTCCCACCAAGTTTCATCTCGATCCCTCCACTCATAGCGTTTCCCAAGATTTCCGGTTGCCCCCTCCAGCTCCCCCCAAAAGTCACCAGATCCGGTCCGGATTTTAAGTGGGTCGTCTGAGGCATGAGGTCGTTCCAAATATCAAGTTTCATCGAGATCCGATCACCCGTTCAAAAGTTAAAAATACCTCAAGATTCCGGATTCCCCCTCCCTCCACTCCCCCCACGGTGCTCGGATCGGGGAAGTGACTATTTCCAACTTAATCATTTGGGGTCCCTGATATGCCTGCCAAGTTTTATCATCCTAGCTTATGTGGAAGTGCCCGAACTAGCAAAACCTGGACAGACCGACAGACCGACAGACGGACAGAAATTGCGATCGCTATATGGCACTTGGCCGAAGGGCAAGTGCCATAAAAACACTAGACCATGCTTCAGAAGATAACAACGAGCGAAGCTTTTCCATGTCAACTGCATGAAACTCATTGCTTTCTTTTAATCTTGGGTTATCAGAAGGGCTATTCATGGGTAACGAAAATTGGGTTAGCACCGGGAAATGGTCAGACGTGTCAAAAGATATTACAGCAGAATATTCCGCATGAAGGGAACCACCAGAGTAGAAAATATTATCAATAAGTGTTGCGGATAATCGAGCAACACGAGACGGCAGAGAAATAGTTGGAATAAAATTAGAAGTAAGCATATTAGTCAAGAAATTCAAATTAGCAGAGTTAGATAGATCAAGTAAGTCATAGTTAAAATCACCCGTGACAATAGTGCGATTCCGGGAAGCAGAAAGCCCTGCACATAACACAGAAAGTGATGATTCGAAATCAGAATGTGAACAAGAAGGAGGTCGGTAAACACAACCAAATGTCACAATAAAATCATGGCATATAGTTACATCAAGGAACAAGGATTCCAGGGTGCCTTCCTTCCACAGTGAGACATCATGTCGGATAATATAAGAAAATGAACTTCGCATGTAAATTACTAGACCACCTTTAGATTTAGCCGAACGATTCTTAGAAACACACGTATACCCAGGAATGTCAAGAAGGCTCACTGGAGAAGAGTCGGACAGAAATGATTCACAAACAGCAATTAAGTCCACATCATTTCTCTGAACAAGAATTTTCAATTCATTAAAAGCGGAGAAAAGACCTTGAGCATTCAAGTGCAGAACCTTCAGGTTCGCCGATTGGGAAGGAAAAGCAGATGCAACCGAATCAAAATCTAAGAAAGTACACTCAGGAAGATTTATCGGTAACGGCACATTGGAATCACTTGGTGAACCAAGAGAAAGATTCAAAATTTCATCAAGCTTGAGCCTAGCTTCAAAAAACTGAGCGAAAGAGTCCATAAACAGAAGAAAAAAATAAATCATGTCAAGGAAAGCCCTTAATATCACTGGATAGGGCTGGACACAGGATCAGGTAGGTTTAAAACGTCTTTTACAGAACAAGCCTGAAAAACATGGTCACCTAGTCTAATTTTAATAACACCTCTTGAAACCCAGACTTCTCTGTTACTGTTACCGTACCTGTCCCTTGCCAACTTCCAAGCTTCTTGACGTGCTCTCGTCAGAGCTTCGTTCACATAAATTTTTGAGCCTCGGAGACCAGCACGACGGCGCAACACTTCTTCAGCTATATTCACCGTGGAAAAGGTAACTTGTAACACTGAGTTGTCACCCAACCTTGGTCCAAGACGCCTAACCTCACGATACGATTCGGTAAACTCAATTCCAGTTTCTCATGTAACATTTGAGAGACCTTGGAGGGCAATGATGAGATGTCCCTAACTGTAGATTGAAAACCATGAATGACTACAGTCGCTGATAGATTTTTTTGCGCGAAATCGTCAATTGCAGACTCTAATTTGTCAATGCGGACACTTTCAGATTGTAACTGGGACTGGATGCAGTTGATCAGTTTTTCCATCTTTGATAGTCTGGTTGAAAACTCAAGTTCAATAGCTTTGTAAACGGACTGAGAAATCTGGTCCTGTAAATCACTCGGAAGGCTTTGATCACCTAGAGCTACCCGTCGAAGTTCTTCATCAACTGCAGATCTAATGTCCGACTGCAAGTTAGCTCTGAAGTTCGAGACTTCTGACTGAACTGTAGTAAGTTACGACGTGATAACACTTAGGTCCGGGGATCCAGAAAGAACAGGTGAGTCATCCAGTTGGTCATTGTCACAGTCTCGAAGCGCATGTTGGACATTCTTTCGTTTATCACTCCGAGCATCGTTTATGTGTTCATCAAATACAAAAAGGTCAGAGGATTTCACCACATTTGTTGTTTTAGTCCCATAACAGACAACTTCATGCTGTAAACCTTTCTTGGTCTTGATGGTTTTGATGACCTTGACAGGCCATAGTTTGTAATGGGAAAAACTTGCCAACGCCTTTTGTCCCGGTTGTATCATTTGGAGAACAGAAGCAATCAGTGGGAATGACAAACTAAAACAATGGCTA
The DNA here is from genome assembly GCA_023053575.1 of Branchinecta lynchi. Taxonomy (NCBI): domain Eukaryota; kingdom Metazoa; phylum Arthropoda; class Branchiopoda; order Anostraca; family Branchinectidae; genus Branchinecta; species Branchinecta lynchi. The sequence continues at coordinate 7,815,916 of JAKZAP010000014.1, forward strand.
GCACACGTGCCAAAACAAGTTCAAGGAAATTTGCTTCTAAAATCCGTCCAAACACCTGAATATTACTTGGTCTTTTACAATTCCAGATATTAAAACACTTCAGAAGGTTTTAATTTAAGTGGTGAACCGAAAGACAAAAATACTCCTCGGGCGGGATTTGAACCCCTGGACGACTGGCTCCTTAACATAGTTAGGTAACTACTACAATCCTCATATAGAAGTCGGCTATAGCCAGGATCGGTGGTCGCGGACGAGGCAAGTTTATCTTGACAGTTCACTTCCCGGTGAAAATGGAATGAACTTATTTGCATTAAGACGGAAATACAAACAAGAGGCCCTGACAAATCAGTCGGAACTAGTTTTTATGGCACCTGCAGATCCGCTCAAGTGCCATATACCGATCACTTTTCGGTCTGTCGGTTGGGCGCTCACTGTGATCGAGTTAGGGTATTTTCAGATATGCTAGGACGATGAAACTTGACAGGCATATCAGAGACACGACCACTCTAACTTGGAAATAGGAATTTCTCGGATCCGGCCATAGGGGTGGGGGAGGAGGAATCCGGAATCTTGAGGTATGTGTAACTTTCGAACGGGTGATCTTATTTAATGAAACTCGATATTTGGAAAGATCTCGTGTCTCATATATCTCATTTTAAGTCTGAGTCGGGTTCGGCTACTCTGGGGAGATTGGGGGGGGGGATCTTGTGACAAGCTTAGAGTGGAGGGATCTGGATGAAATTTGGTGGGAAGAACAAGCACAAGCCCTAGATACCTTATTGACAGAACCGGACCGGATCCGGACATTGTGGGGGAGGTGGAGGGGAAGTCTTGGAGTTCTAGTACTTCCAGATGTGATAGGACGATGAAACTTGGCAGACATCAAGGACCCGACCAGATTGATTTGGAAATATTTACTACCGCAATCGGACACTCGGGGGGAGGGGGGGATCTGGAATATTGTGGCACGCAGAACCTTCGAACTGGTGATCGGATCTGAATGAAACTTGAAATTTGGGAAGGTCAAGTGTCTTGGATCTTCCAATCTCGTGACATGCTTCGAATGGAAGGGTTAAGACGAAATTTGGTGGGAAGAACAAGTACAAGTCCTAGATCCAGCATCTGTAGAACGAAACCGGACCCAGACACTGTGGGGTCACTCGGACGGGGGGGGGGGGATCTTGGTGATCATGATTTAAGATACTTCCAAATGTGGTGAGGACGATGAAACTTGGTAGGCTTATTAAGTACCCGACCAGATTGACTTTGAAATAGTCACTTTCCGCCCGATCATCTTGTGGGGGGGGGGGGTGAAGAGAATTCTAAGGTTCTAACTGCTATTGTTACTTGAGTTTAGGAGCTCAGGACTAGTCTGGTATCGGACTAGTCCAGAGCAAAATAACTGAAAAGAGTAATGTGAAGACCTATCCTTCCCATGCATCAAAAATGGGCCTCCGTCGCAGCTTCGCGAGAGAAGCTTCAGCAAACTGTTCGTGTGTGCAGTGGCGGACGCAGAAAATTCTAGCAAGGCTAAGATGCGCTGCAAACATCGAGGATCAGATCAGAACCAGCGCTCGTTAACGGCGGGTTGAGTTTCAGTAGGGATGTTCGTGTCCTCTGGTGGAGCTAGTATCGCTGCCATTTGACCATATGTCACTTTTTTGAAGTTCGCACATTACTCTCTAGAGTTATTTTGCTCTGCTAGTATCGGACTAGTCACTGTTCTGTACGTCCTCGTGGGAGTCGTGTCATCGCGCTTTTTGATTGGCTGATCTTCATCGTTCAATTAAAGAACCCTAAACTAATAGATCATCAAACAGTTCATGAATCGGAGCCGAATGAACTACAAGAAAGATCATAACTAACAGCACATTTATTTTCAAACCTGGACGAGATTCAACCATGAATTTTAAGAAAAACGCTAGACCGTGGTCGCATAATTATTTCTCAACAAAGGCTTCTTGATAGCAAAGATACCCTAAGAAAAAAATTACAAACTTGTTCAGAATTTGTTTACTAGATCCGTCTTTAGTCCCGCAATTCACCACTTTCACCGTTTCCCGAATATATTTACCAAGTCTTTTATGGTTCATTTCACCGCTTACAGCGTTTCCGGAATCTGTTTACTAGTGCCGTATTTTATCTGTCACTTTGACCGTGTCCCCGTATATGTTTATCGTCAAGTTCCTCGCTTCCAGTGTTTCTGGAATTCGATTATCCTACTGGATCCGTCTTTTGTTTCTCAGTTAATCACTTTCGGTGTTTCACGACTAGGTTTCCCACGTTATCCTTTAGTTCGTCGTCGAGTGCTTCCGGAACGTGCTACAGCTTAAGTGAATATTTAATATTCTTCTTGTTGGCTTCTTTTTGAAAATTGGAAATATTGTCTCGAAGCTGGATGTCCCTTTTAAGCAGTTTATGTGCTTGCTTTGCAGTTACGGGAAGTGGATTCAAGACACAAATTATGTAATAAAGGAGCTTAAATTTAAAAATACAGGATCCCAGAAGACGAGAGGGAATTGGTTCAGGTGGTTAGGCGTGCCTTAGTTAGCAAGGGATTATTGATTGCTTCATTCACTCTCAGCTAGTCAGTTAGGATTTTTGAAGATGTGGTCATTAAGAAATCGGTTAATCGGTCAATAAACATCGGTTAAAGAAACATCTCCTTGAGGGTAGATGGTGAGTGGAGGTTTGGAAGACGAGCGAGGACAAATTGACAAATTTATTGATTAATTTTTAGATAAAATATTAAAAACGAGATTTTCGGGTTTTTGTCTTGATTAGCTAGTTACCCCTCCAAGATAATGTGCGAGGGATAAATACAGTTTCGGGTATTTCGGTTGCACTTCTGGCAAACCGTCCTCAAAAACCCGGAAAAACTCGTTTTTTCTATTTTATTTGAAATGAATGGTCAGCTTGGCTTCAAGCCTTATATTAATTTTTAGTTTATTTTAGTGAAGGTTTGATTAGAATATGGTTGTAAATGTGTACTGGTTTCGTTTTTCAAGCACGTATGTGCTTTGTTTGTAGACGTTTCGCCCTTTTATAAAGACGAAATCAATCTTACTTTTTTCTCATTTTGCTTTATAGAGCAAAATTACAAAAAGATCCCGTGACATAATGTCCACGTGTTTGGCCTCTCTCTGGCCTGACTCCGTTTTCAATGGGAAGATTGAGTTACATGTTAGAAAAGTTGGTTTGAATGGCTTTTGACGAACCGTCGGTAATAGGATAAACCTTGGCTGTTGGTGTTCCAGCTTTGCTTTCTTTTCTGTATCTTTTTTTGGTCCACTTTTCCGTATCGATGTGAGGGCAAAACAAATACTAGTTAGAAATTTCAAAGTTTGGCAGGCTATTAATAATTATAATAAATAAGAAAGTCGGAAGATAGTAGTCGAATGTGGCAAACATCATAGTTTCACCGGGCACTTTCATACTGTGCCAATTACGGTGCAAACGGCCAAGAATCGGTGCAAACCTAGCTGACCTTTTTTCTATTTATATTTTTTTCACTTTTCTATATCACTGTCACTGCTGGATATGGTACCAGACAAAATTCATCAGAAACGAAAGTTATAAGACAAAAAATTACATCTGATAAAAAGTGACATTCAAAACAGTGATGTCGAAGGATCGGCGTCCAAGGATGCGGCAGTTTAGAAAACTATGATCTACATCTTCTAGAATATCGAAAAAAAGGGTGAGGTCAGATACCAGGGGGAAATCTTAAAGGAAACCTCGCACTAAATAGTGTTTCTGCTTTGATTTTCTCAGATAGTTGACCACTTTACAGCTAAGCCATGCTTACGGAAAAAATTCACGACTTCTGCTGTTTCTAGCCTCTTTCCGTGTCCTGTGCCTTGGATGATAATCTTTTGAAAATGTGCATAACCGGTCTTCAGACGAATAAGCTCCTCGGAAACAATGATTGTTATACGTCACGTAAAGAGTACAAGCGTGATAATCAATGTATTGCTGGTAGCGTAGGTAAGGTAAGATACACTTTTGAAGCGAAGAATCTCGTTAACAAGGATGGACTGAAGAACTACTGAAATAAAATGAATTACTATCATAAGTATGACCTGTCCTTTAATAAATATTTCGTAAATTGAAATGATATTGCTGTCTTTCCTAGCATCGCACTTTTGAATCTGCACCAGCAAAGAGGAACGTAGAGCATGCGCGGTAGAGCATTTTCATTAAATAACGATTTCAGAATAACCCAATTAAACGATTTTTATTTTATAATAGGAGGGCATTCGATTGTGTAGGAGGCACAATATTTCAGACTTCTCTACATTGTTTTCTAGGTTGAGGTATATGTTCAGCCTGTGTCGTGTGGATACGTGATTAAAAGAGGGCGGGAATGTCGTGAACTGCCCTGACGAGCCTTAAGCAGGCTGCAAATGTCTTCTTTTTACCCAATGAGTTTGTCGTAATTAAAAGCGTAATTTGATGAAAAAATCTTCTTACTAGAAGTCCCCAACGTCAACGAAGAAACAATCTTTACAATCTCTTTCGCTTATAGGTACCTAACTGACTCCGCCTCAACCGACTCAATCAGTAGTCGACTGAGAGAAGTGTGTCCGTCCTTGTATAAGTCCGACGACGCCATTTGCTCAAAGGTAAGTTTCCGGAACTCTCTTTCCTGACCCCCCCCCCCCACCCACCCGCATGGTTTCTGTAGCCGTTGTCTCGTATGTCGTTTGATAAGTTCAAACGGTGGATAAAACAAAAACGTCAGCAATGATGCTTTGGTAGCGATATTTCGTTGTCCCTGACGTTCGACAGCCTGACGAGGACCCTTGCCAAGAAGGGCTGAAATATCGCTGCAGAAGTGCCTTTTTGGGATCCCAAAACGTAAGTGGAGGGATACCTATTGACATTGTAAAAGTTGTTCGTCTGTTAGCACGATAACTCTCGAAGGAATGAGATATTTTGATGAAACTTGATGTGAGGATTCTTTGGGTCAAGGGTATGGTCAAGTTCGTAGATGGGCTCTGTCGCCCAACATTTAGGGATGGGGGAGGGGTTCAAATTAAGGGGCAAACAAAATATTTTTAAACAGCTTATGTGATAGTCGATTATGGGGTAAGAAGACATGCTGAACACGATGCATGGTGAAAACCATTTTGTCGAGGGACAAGTAGTTTGTCCGGAATCCGGCAAAAACCGAAAGTTGGCTAAAGGTAAAAGTTTCATTTGAAGTTTATTGAATGTTCGATTTAGAGGTAAGTAGAACACTTATGTGAAAAGTATTTTCTACCCGGACAACTAGTTCGCCCGGAATCTGGCCAAAATCGGAAGATTGGTTGAAAGTAAAGGTTTTATCGAAGTTGATTAGATGATAGATTTAGAGGTAAGAAGAGACGCTGAGTCTGTATATGATAATCATTTTTTAACCGGACATACAATTCGTTCAGAATCCGGGTTTTAATCGGATTTTTTTTTCATAAGTTAAAGTTTTATTTTAAATTGATTAGTTGTTCTAAGTAAGTAAGTAAGTAATTTATTTATAACCCGCCGTTTTCAGAAAGCGGAGTAAATGCAGAAAGTAAATAAAACACATAAACATACACAAAAAGACACTTAATTTCAATCGTCGGCCAAGAAGCAGTGTAGAAGGTCGTGCGCTTGTTGGGTTCTGTTGTCAATGATTTTTGATAGCGACGTTGAAACTCCAAAAGGGTAACACTTGCATCTTGAATTTTGAACTTCTCCGTCAAAGTATGGTTATGGCATAATTTCGACAAGTGGAGCAGGTGCTTTGCATGTTTAAAATAACATGATCTCATCTTTTTTATCTCCTTCTTTCGCAGAATATGAGTGACACCGGAACGAAATAGTATAGAAGGAGCGCAGAAGGTGCTGTACAATTTTCACAAAGCTTTACGATTATAGCGCCCCCGGTTGGGGACGATGCGCCCATACGCGGTACCGATTTATCTAGAAACTTCTTGAACAACCGAAGAGCAAAATTTTGACAACGATGATTTGAATGTTATGCCAAGCCATCGTAGAGATTCTGTTTATCTGACGACGAACGATCCAAGAGAGATAGAAGCTTTAGCATTCAAACGATTTGACGAAGGGTTGAAATGCAGGTACTCACATTTTGAGAGGTTAACTTCAAGACCGATTTTGAGAAGTTCCGACGACAGCTTACAGACATTTTTGGTGAGTGTGGATCGGGTACGGCTTACTAAGAGCAAGTCGTCCGCGTCTTTATAAAAGTAAGCAGGATGCAAAGAATCAAGACAAGAAGATATGGCCGATTTGAAGATGTACGGAGATAAGACTCCCCCTTGACGAACACCAGTTCGGACTGGAATAATCTCTGACAAGCTACCTTGCCATTTGAACCTTACTGAAGAATGACCATACCAAAATTTTAACAGATAGACAACAGACAGATTCACGCCAGAAGTAATGAGAGAAAATAGGGCCTGAGAGTGCGTTATATTGTCAAAAGCACCAGCTATATCTATAGAACATATATGTATTGCAGACTTGTCGCGGGTAGCCTGTTCCATCATTTTTGTCAATATGTGATGAGCGTGCGCACAACTGGCGCTCGAACGGAATCCAAACTGCATTGAACCAAAGCGACATTTTTCAACTATTTCTGGAAGAAGGACGTATTCCAGGATGTTGCTTATGGTACTAGAAACTGCAATTGGCCGATAGCTTTTGCAAAGGTCCGCGTCTTTCCCTCGCTTAATCACCGATGTTATAGTACCCAAGAGGAAACTATTCGGAACCAAACCCTGGCATAAACAAATTTGAAATAGCAGCTGAAGGTGTTGTGTTAAAGGATAAGGAGATCCTTTAAAAGGATTTTGTATAGGGATAAGGAGATACGCTGATTTCGATTCGCATGGACTATTTGTCTAAGACAGTAAAATTTTGTATAATTTTTCAAGATTTATTTTATATATTTTTTTCAGTATTTTTTTTTATTTTAGGTCAATTTCTTCTTTTCAGTATTTGAAAAAAAAGTACTCGATGAATTCAGTATTTGAGGAAAAGTGCTCGATGAACATCTGCAGAGGTTGTACAGCGTCGTATCAGCCGCTCCGGAGGCTGATACGAGGTCGTAAGAACCTCCACAAAACTAATTGTCATAAAATAACTTCCAATGGGGCATAGGAAGATATGCGTGGCATACCTGTTCGAGAAAAGTACTAGCACATTAACGGTAACTTTTCACTCGGATTAAATCGTTTGAGCACTGCCCTTGAATTCGGTGCCATAAACTAAATAACTGTAACATTAAACTACATGCCATATAACTAAACTAGCTTTGTGAGTATCCAATTTCAAATCACCATCAGGATCGAGATCTGGATGTACCTGTAAAGATTTCACGATCGGTAGATTTGATGGGGGGGGGGGGTAGTTTTCTCTTTAGAAAGTTAGTTCTGGAAATGGAACTTTCATCCAATCTGATTTTAAATTTTAGGTCGTCGGTTTGCGTTTGCAAATCGTCGACAACGGTTTTTTATGGCAGTTGCAGCCTCTGGCTCAAGTGCCATATACCGATCGCAATTCCGTCGGTCGGTCGGTCCGTTTTTTTGTCACACGTTTCGAGTTAGGGTACTTCCAGATATGCTAGGACGATGAAACTTGGCAGCCATATCATTTCCATAACCTGGAAATAATCATTTCCCGATCCTACTATCTGCGGGGGAGTGGAAGGGGGAGGAATCTGGGGAATTTAGGGCAGTTTGTCACACTTTTTGAGTTAGGGTACTTCCAGATGTGCTAGGACGATGAAACTTGGAAATAATCGACCAAACTAACTTTTAAATAATCAGTTTCCTGATCCGACGATCTGGCAAATAATCAGTTTCCTGATCCGACCATCTGGGGGGGGGGGGGTGGAGGGCGGGGGAATCTGGAAAATTGAGTAGTGTGTAACTTTTGAACGGTGATCGGATTGGAATAAAACTTGATAACTGAATAAAGGACATAGCTCTGACGTCCCATTCAAGGTGTGGACTTTTAAATAATCAGTTTCCTGATCCGACGATCTGGGAAATAATCAGTTTCCTGATCCGACGATCTGGGGGGGGGGGTGTGGAGGGCGGGGGAATCTGGAAAATTGAGTAGTGTGTAACTTTTGAACGGTGATCGGATTGGAATAAAACTTGATAACTGAATAAAGGACATAGCTCTGACGTCCCATTCAAGGTGCGGACTTTTAAATAATCAGTTTCCTGATCCGACGATCTGGGAAATAATCAGTTTCCTGATCCGACGATCTGGGGGGGGGTGGAGGGCGGGGGAATCTGGAAAATTGAGTAGTGTGTAACTTTTGAACGGTGATCGGATTGGAATAAAACTTGATAATTATTGAATAAAGGACATAGCTCTGACGTCCCATTCAAGGTGCGGACCAGATTCGGTAGCTATGGGGGAGCTGGCGGGGGGGGGGGGGGGCGGAAATCTTGAGAAACGATTAGAATTAATAGATCGAAGTGAAACTTGCTGGGAAGAACAAGCATCTGCCCGAGATAAATCGTTTACACAATTGGACTGGATCCGGACCATTGGGTGGTGGGGGGGTGGAGGGGAGATTCCTGGAATTACGGTGATGTCAGTTTTGGGGATTTTCGCGACGAAACTTGAGAGGCATTTCAGAGACCGGACCAAACTAACTTGGGAACGATCAGTTTCTCGATCCGACCATCTGGGGGGGGGGGGAGGGCGGGGGAATCCGGAAAATTAAGTAGTGTGTAACTTTCGAACGGATGATTGGATTGGAATGAAACTTGATAAGTGAATCAAGAAACTATATTTGATGTCCCATTTGAAGTACGACCGGATTCGGTAGCTATCGGGGAGGGGAAGACCGGAAATCTCGAGAAACGGTTAGAATGGAGGGGTCGGAGTGAAACTTGCTGGGAAGATCAAGCGTCTGCCCCAGATCAATCGTTTACACAATTAGACTGGATCCGGACCCCTGGGGGGGGGGTCCCTGAATTCCGGTGATGTCAGTTTTGGTGATTTTCGCGACTAAACTGGGAGGCATGTCAGGGACCCGATCAAACTGACTACTAGTCGTGGGGGAGTGGAGGGAGGGGGCATATTTGGAACGGGTGGTCGGATTTGAGTGAAATTTAATAGTTTAACAGAGGACATGTCTCTGGTGATTTCTTTCATGTCCGGACCGGATCCGACAACAGCTTGGGGGGGGGGCAGACCGGAAAATATGTGACTGGCTGATAGTGGAGAGATTGGGATGAAAATTTTGTGGGAATAACAAGCAGATAAATCTTTTTCAGAACTGGGCTGGCTCCGGCTACCGTGAGGAGAGTTTGAGGGGAGGGGTCTGGAATTCCGGTGATCACGAGTTAAGTAACTTCCAGATATGCTAGGACGATGCAACTTGGCTAGAATATTAGACATTTGACAAGATTGGCTTAGAATTTGCCACTTTCCAAATCCGACTATTCCTTAATCGAAATGTACATTTTTATGATCCCCGTGAGCCCATTATCGTTTTTCCTCAAGGGTTTTGCTTACAAATGAAGTTCCAGCTCCCTTAAAGTGCTTATGTTATCTGCAAAGTCGAAAAGTACTTTCTATCAAATGATTCCTCTCAACTTATGATAGCGGGTTCAACAGCTATGGGAGAGTTGGGAGGGGGTGACCGGAAATCTCAATAAACGGTTAGAATGGAGGGATCGGAGTTAGAATTGCTGAGAAGGCCAAGCATGTATTATAAATAATTCGTTTGCAAAAATTAGATTGGGTCGCCACACTTGGGGAGGGGTGAAGGGGGGCCTTCCGGAGTTCCTGTGATGGTATTTTTCAAGACAAAACATGGCAGCCATATCAGGGATCCGATGAATCTGACAGAGCCCTTACCTACTATATACAGTTGCAAGTGCCATATGAGCTTACAACTCTTGTTAATGGATCATTGGCGTGTATATGTTGTTTCTCAACTTTTCTCTTTTTTATAGGTGAACGAGCTTCTCCTAAACGCTCGTAATGAAGGAAACCGAAACAACAGAGACAAGCATCTTAGAGAAGCTTTAGAGGTAATTAGCAATTCATAACTTCCTTCGCTCGTCTCTAGATTCCGAGGTTTCATAAATGAAGCATCTTGATAAACAGAGTCTTTCTGGGACTTCTTGTCCCTGAATGCGCGACTCCGGAGTTGTAGTTGGCAACTGTTTGAAGATTTTAAAGCGTGTTCCAGTTAAGGAAAGGAGATACATGTATGTAAATGAATGTTTTAGGGGTTGCACACTCCCCGGCACAAGCTGTATACCCTTTCCGGGCACCGACTGATACCGGCCGAAACCAGCGGTGCTGGCAATAAATTAGGCGATTCATTCTTCGAACGTTTCTAAATATGCTGATGTTTTAACACCTTTAGCAACCGGTGCCGGACAACGCGCCACCGGGAAAGTACACTAAAATCTTGAGTGGGAAACCCTTCGTGGATGTGAAAGGACCCCTCACACTATTAACTCTTCAACTCTGAGTATTTTAAAATATTTGAATACCTTAAATCTGGGCTGTGCTTACAACAGATAACCCACCTTTTTTTCTGTTTTAAGCCTTTTCCGAGACCCGTGGACTTGTAGCGAAAATAGGGAAACAATTTGTATAGCCGGTTTTCCTGATGTAAAAGGTCTCGCAGACAACCGTCGACAGCGTGATACACATCGAAGGTAGCGAAAGACGGCGAGTGAGAAAATCAGCGTAGTCTTGTTAGAGGGGTTAGTATGTCTCCGGGTTTAGAAACATATGGATTGATTATGAAAGTAGGTTGAGTTAGTATTATAGGTAAGAAAGGTCCTTTAAGATATGACACCTAATGGGATGCATTAATAACCCTAAAAATATGTCTTTTGAATTGCGGAAGTGCCAAGGAGAAAAAAATATTTGCCATGTTACGGCGATTTTCACCATCGCCTGAAAACGCCAAACATTTAAAGTTTAACCGAAAAGGGCTGGGATAGGACAATCTAGTTACTCATAAATCCTTCACTTAAATTGGTTTGAAGACCCGGTTTGAAGATTCCGCTATTCACGAATACTCGATTTTCAAAATAGTGGAATTTCCGTGTGAGTGAGTTGTGGTACCTCCATGCGCTTGTATTTTTGTTGTATGCCTTACGAGAAATATTTTTCATTTTTTCGTTTTTTGTTCAGGCATGAAGTAATCTTCACCAGTCTCACCACTGCCCATTGAAAAGCCACGTTTGTGTTGACATTAAAACTTCACGCGTTATAGTAAAATTTACGTTCTGGAGACGGCCGCAGATATTCTGAGCGTAGTAACTAGACCAGATAGTAACAAATAAAAAAAATCCTTTTGCTGAATCCAAATTATTCAGTGTATTATATTAAATGACACAAAAACAAGTTGGCTTTTCAGTTAAACTTTAAAGAAGAAAAAGAAAAAGAAGGAATTAGAGGAATATCATCTGCTGTGAAATGGGGTAATTTGGTCCTCCCACTAAAAATGAAACTCGAAAAAGGAATTGAGTTTTCCTTCCAGCAGATTGCTAAGATTTCTAGGCTCAACTTTCGAGCGTTTTTCTTTATTGTCTTTACGAGGTCTAAACTTGAAGGTCTCGGGCCAGAATTGACAAAACTAAAATAAACCAGCAGGGTTCGTGCGGCTCTGGAAATCAGGGAAAAGTCAGGGAAAATCGTAAAAAGTTGCAGAAAGTCAGGGAAATTAATGGTAAAGTTCAGTCTATACTTATGCATCAAGTTTTTTTTTACTGTAAGTTTCTTTTTCGTCGGTTCTCTGTCCAAAGTTTATGAGTTGATAACTTTGTTCTTTGAGCCGTCCCAGGTTGTGGAATGAGGAATCGCATTGTTAATTTCTCGTATAGTTTGAACGGCTTTACGAAGCTGATGGATGTTTTGTTCAGTTTTTATGGCACTTGCCTTCCGGCCAAATGCCATAATCCGACCACTTTTCCGTCGGTCTGTCGGTTGGTAGGTCAGTCCGGTGTTTGCGAGTTAGGGTACTTCCAGATGTGCTGGGACGATGAAACTTGGCAGGTATATTATGGACCCGTCCAAACTAGCTTGGAAACAATCACTTGCTCGATTCGACCATCGTGAGTGGAGGGAGGGGAGCCCGAATCCGCAATTTAGAGACATGCATAACTTTTGAACGGGTGATCGGATCTTAGTGGCTTGATATTTGGAGAGGCCTCGTGTCTCATGTGTCCTATTTCAAGTGCAGACCGAATACGATGAATGTGGGGGGGAGTAGAAGAGGGGCGGACCGGAAATCATGTGACACGCTTAGAATGGAGCGACGGGATGAAACTCGGTGGGAGGAACAAGCACAAGCCCTAGGTACATCATTGACAGAACCGGATTTATGCACTGTGGGGGAGCTGGAGGGGGTTTCCGGAATTCCGATGATTCGGAGTTAAGTTACTTCCAGGTCGGCTAGGACTATGAAACTTGACAGGCAAGTCAAGGATCCGACCAGATTAACCTGGGAATAGTCAACTTCCCCATCCGACCACCGTAGGGGGAGTGGAAGGAGGGGGAATCCGGAATCTTGAGGAATGTATAACATTGGAACGGATGATCGGATCTTAACGAAACTTGATATTTGGAAAGAGCTCGTGCCTCGAATGGCCCATTTAAAGCCGAATCCGATGAATGTGGGACCGGAAATCTTGTGACACGCTTAGAGTCGAGCGATTGGGATGAAACTTGGTGGGACGGACAAGCACAAGAACTAGATACTCAGTGATAGGACCGGATCGGATTTGGGCACTGTGGGGCAGTTAGAGGGGGGGAGTCCGGAAATCGGGCTATCGCGATCCAAAGTATTTACAAATGTGCTAGGACGATGAAACTTGGCTTGAACATTAGAGACTTGACCGGATTGTTTAGAAATAATCAGTTCTCCGACCCAACCCTCGTGGGGGAGTGGAGGGAGAGGAAATCTGGAATATTGATCTACGTATAACTCTCGAACGAGTGGTTGGATCTTAACGAAACATGATATTTGGGAAGACCTCATGTCTGGGATGTCCCGTTTTAAGTCCGGACCGGATCCGATTAATGTTGGGGGGGGGGGGGGGTATCTTGTGACACTCTTAGAGTGGAGCGATTGGGATGAAACTTGGTGGGAAGAAGGACAAGAACTATATACATCAGTGACAAAATCGGACCGGGTTCGGGCACCGTGAGGGGAGTTGGTGGGTGGGGGGTCCGGAATTTCGGTGATCGCGAACTAAGATAATTCCAGATGTTCTAGGGTGATGAAACTTGGCTTGAACATTAGAAACTTGACAAGATTGGATCAGAAATGGTCACTTCTCAGATCCAACCATCCCTTAAAGTACTAATCCTAACCTTAAAGTACTAATCTTAAGCAAAGTACAGAAAATGCTTTTAAGCAAAGTTTACATTTAACTCAAAGGTGTTAAACTAATCTTTAGCACCCTTAAAGTGCGTGTCTTAACCGAAAAGTAAACGATATATATTCATGGTCCCCAAGGGCCCGTGATCATTTTTGCCTCACGGGTTTTGCTTACAACTAAGTTTCTTAAAATACAAACAATAATTTTGAGCAAAATATACATTTTCTTGATTCCAATGAGCTTATCATCATTTGTGCTTCAGGGGTGTTCATTACAGATGAATTTCTAGCGCCCTTAAAGTGCGCGTCATCACGGCCAAATGCATAAATAAAATAGATTTTACGAACAATACATTCTCGTTATTTCCAAGGACTCATGACCGTTCTTATCTCAAGGATTTTGCTTACATATGATCACAACAAACCCACGAATTGACGAGTTCATACTTTAATCATCTGACCCAGCCTTGCAAGTGCCATATGAGCTTCCAGCTCTTGTTTTTTCAGTAAATGAGTTAATTTGCTCACTAAGGTAATCGAAAGGTGTTGGAAAACTGCTGGAAAAAGTCAGGGAAAATCACCAAAAAAGGTCAGGGAAGTCAGGGGAAAACGTGGAAGAGCAAGCGCACGAACCCTGACCAGTTAAGTATTCTAACAGATTATTATTAGTATATTAGTAGAATAGACGATGTTCTTGGCCAACCACGGTCTACCACAAACCCCTGATTTTGCGGTACCCTATACCTAATGGTGGACACGTTATGCCGCCTTATCCCGAACGGATTTGGATTGGTTAATTTCTGTTCTTCACTCGAATCATCAATATTTTATTGTGTTCTGGAATATGCAAGCCCACTGTGGGGACCTGCAGCACTGCGTACTGTTTACTTCATCCAAGAACTTGAGTCGGTGCAAAAGCGGGCCTTGTTCATTATTATTAGCGACGACAGCTATCTTATGGTGAAGCGCTTGCTAGACTCGATCTCCCCACGTTGGCCCAAAGATACGAGCAGATTATCCTGAGGTTTGAGAAGTTTCTTCTCTCCAAACCCCAGCATCGAGACATCTTACCACCCACTACACCGCCCAACAACCGTACGCGTCACCAAAATAAAATGGTTTTAGTAGCTTCGCGAACGAACCGCCACGCAAATTCGTTTGTAGCTTTTTTCAGGGATTTGCTAAACAAAGCCGAGTGATATTTTCTCTTTTTTTTATGTTTTTTGTGTTAATTTGTTATGTAGTATGGTGAAGCAACGCAAATTAACTGTCAGCTAGGATGTTGTCTAAATAAACCTATTTCTCTCTCGCTCGTTACGGTACTCAGTTTTTGGCATAGGGTATCCAGCGTTCGACATGACGGTATGCCAAATGATAGACAAACCAGCGGCATATGATATCGACACATCAGGGTTTTGTGTTGGAAATGAGTTGAAATTGACCCATAATGTTGCTCCGCCTCATCCTTTTATCCTCCCTCTAATGTTTTAGGCTTGCTCGGGTGTCTGCAAGGTCCTACTGGCAGGTAGGGTGAAGCGTTTCTTGCCCTACTTCTTTCTTGCGGCTGCCAGTTTATGAATGGTGTTAGGAAGCCTGAATTCACTATAAATGAAATATTGCAGTATCTGCTACTGGGATTAATCTTGTCTCTGAAAAGCTAATCTTATCTCTAATTCGTATTAATCTTATCTAAGTAGAGAGAAGATTAATCCCAGTAGCAAATACTGCAGTTAACTTTAATCCTTACTCGGAGAAACTTTTTAGAGTGTCCGTGCTATTTATATTTGTATAAATAGTGAACTGAAACACAAATTGACCTCAAATCCCGGCTGATCGCTTTTGTCTTCAGTTCACCATTTATAAATGTTCTCATCTCAAGGGCGTCTACCCCGTCAAATTGGTTTATTTGGTTATCGCCGTAAGGCTTCGCATGTAGGGCCCGGGTTTGTCTACGACGCTTAGACATTGTTCTCAATTCAGTTATCTTCAGTATACTTAATATCTGTAGAATTAATGCTACGTTTTTGACGATCAAACGCAACTATTCTTTCTTATTTTAGTTATGCAAGCAAATACCAACCCGAGTCCAACTTGGCAACGTGTGTCAGCATCTAGCGGCATTGCAGTGCTACTCTGGGATTGTTGACCTCTGTTTGGCTGTCGCTGAGAAGCGGGATCCTCAGAAACGCGCCCTCTACTATTACAACAATAACGAACCGGTGGAAGATAGAGCAGGCATGGACGCCTACCTGGCTAGGTAAAAGAGTTTGTTCAAAGCTACCGTCCCCAAATGCGTCACGACTAGTTGTCGGCCAGTCGGTAAAAAATAGCCAGTGCCGCGATTTTTCAAAACAGTCGATTTTTTAAAAAAAAACAGTCGATTTCTTCTTAAAAATAGTAGTTTTTCTTTCAATGGTTCAATTTTCTATCGTTTTTTTCTCAGTAATGGTCGTTTTTATCTGCAAAAATAGTCGGTAAAAATGACCAGCTAGTCGGTAAATACTTGCCCCCCGCCCGCCCCCCCCCCCCCCCCCCCAAGGATTTTGGCTAGTAGATAGTCCTTCAGCCCAAGCTGACTGCGAATCATATTTGACGGTGCAAAAACCCGTCAAATATGATTCGCAGTCAGCCTGGGCTGAAGGTGCAAAAACCCGTCAACTATGATTCGCAGTCAGCTTGGGCTGAAGGACTATGTATCACCACAGTACGGAACCTCAGATCGCCCATACATGCCGCCGAACTGTATCCATCTTAGCTGGAAAGAAGAAGAAGAGACAGGTGACTCCAAAACCAAAATGCAGAAGAATCTCTACCCTTTCGACGACCCAATCGAACAGCAAAAACAGCAGCCATGTTCGGAATGAAATCACAGCACCAGCTTTAACGCCAACCAATTTTCAGAGAAGAAGTTCATAAAATCAGATATTTAAGGAAGAATCTTTAATTGTTTTCTCACAAGTTCATTTTCCAGCTTGAGCGGCTTGAGCAGAGGACCTTTTCCAAGAAGGGCCGAAATGTAGCTCTAATAAAATGTAGCTGACTTATCCGTTTTACACCGTCAAATATTTTGGCTAGTAACGCCTTTGACCGTCCAACCATAAAACTCGGCAGAAATAGGTCAGAAAAAAAATCTGGGCAAGTTTTTCCAAACCTTCAGTAAGTTTGGGGAGCGCATCGCAGCGGGGGCTTCTAACTCCTCCGGTTCAACCAATCTAGATGCAACCAAACCGTTTGAGGTTGTGCGTACAATCTACCAAGACTACCTATGAATGAATTTATTAAATGCAGTCTAGTAATAAGGTATTTTCACAGTATATACAGAAGAAGAAAAAAAGTAAATGAACGCTTAACAAGAAATACAGAGGGTAAGCAAAATCTAAAACAACAGCAAAAGATAAATGAACGCAAAAGGAGAAATACAAAACGAAACACGAAAAGAACAGTAAATTTATTGCATTAGCAGGCGCATTGGGCAATGGGCAGGAAGGCGATTGGATGATGGCAGAAGATGTTCACTTATTTCTATCTCATGTAGCGCGAAAATGGGTGTATCGCTGTATCGGGGGGGGGGGGGGGCAAATGGCCTGTTACCTTTGATTTAAAATATAAGTTCGCCCTGGATATTGAATTAGGACACATAAGAAACGTGTAAGGTAGTAACCAATAAGCAGGTGGTATAGAGGTACACATTTTTGCAGATTTGGGTGTAAAGTAGAAGCTCTAGTCCACATGTGGAAATTATAAATCATGATGATAATGATTTTATTCATAACTGGTCAATAAGCACACAGCACGAAGACCGAGTAAATAACAAGGAAGACAGAGAACAATAAGGAGGAACACGAAAGAGAAATAACTTACAAATACACAATATGTTTGTATGTTAAAAAAAAGCCCTATGGAGCATGGCGGGAAAATATTAAAAACAAATAATCACTCTAACTCTATCATCCCAAATATTCAACACTCAACTCAGAATTCTAATAACTAATTAAACTCTCTAATGAACTAACAACTATCCTTGCCACAACTTCGACCTGCGATAAAACGCTCGCGGTGCTCAATGGCAACCTACAGAAAACCGACGCAAATCCTGGAAATTTTTACTACCAAACAAATCTTCTAGAGCACCGCCTTCTTCACTAAAAACTTATCTCAGTAAATCCCCCAACTCAATACAGCAACAAACCAAGTGCTCCACATCTTCATCCATCTTTCCACATAACGGAAAAAAATATGGACCAGAACCGCACAAAATTTTACCAATATATTCTTCTCACAAGAGCCGGTAGAGAATCCGCCAGAAAACTCACTATCCACTTCAACTCATCAGGTCTTAATCCAACTTTGGGATAAAGCTCCTCCCCCATAAATCCTTTGCCTGAGCATAAATCCTCAGAGAAAGAGTCACAACTCACCTCCTAAAGCCACTGCTTTAGGAGGCCCCCCCCCCCCCCGATTAATCAGCTCTAATTTAGACTGTGAACATCGTACGCACCAGTAGCTAAAAATTCACATGCTTTACCAGAATCTTTAAATATAGAGCAAAGCGATTTCAGCGCGTGGAAACAACCTAAATCTCGTCGTAAGCCAAACTAGAATGGGGGCATCTTACAAACAGACACATTTATTATTAATAATAAGAGGCTCAAATATTTTGGACAGCACACTAGATACAGTAATTAGACGATCAGAGGGACACTTGGAAATTGCCTTGCCCTTTTTGGTATCCCAAAACGTAAGTGGCGGGATACCTGTGACATCGCAAAAGTTGTCCGTCTGTCCATCCGTCTGTCAGCACGATAACTCTCGAAGGGAATGAGATATTTTGATGAAATTTGTTGTGAGGATTCTTTAGGTCATGGGTAAGGTCAAGTTCGTAGATGGGCCATTTAGGGGCGGAGGAGGGGGTTCAAATTAAGGGACAAACAAAACATTTTGAAACACCTAATGTGATAGTCGATTATGGGGTAAGAAGACATGACGCACACGAGACGAGATCGGCACTGCACCAAAAAAATGCTGTCGGGACGTCTCGAGACCGAGTCTCTCCCCTAGTTCTAAAAGTGTTTGGGGAATAGTTAACTAGAATAATATTTGATATAAGAATAATAAAATATATAATATAATAAGATAACATAACCATCGCTTCGCTAATCTCTTTACTTGGTCGCTGAAGACGTCCGTGGGATTTTAAATTTCCCGAGGTGAGACCGGACAGATTTTCGAAATGCGTCGCTTCGTAAACGACGTCCGAGTCAATGAAAAAGGCGTCTCGAGACGAGTCCAGAGTTCGAATCCACTAGCTGTAATTTGACGTTCGCGGTTTTGTACTTTTTCTGTTTGAGCATGGCGGGGTTTTTGCTGTGGCGCGGTTTTCATGTCGTGTTTTTTTTTATTTTGTAGTTTCCACCGTCGCGGTTTTGACATGTAACCATGGGCAGACAAGCTGTTCATCTAGTTTCAAAGTGGCTGGAGCACTATCGTAGGATCTTGAACATGGAATTTTACTCCTTCCAAAGTTCCTTTTCTTGTTCCAGAGAAAGGTCGATCTTACTTTTTGTCTGGAATGTGAAACCGAAGCTCCGGTTCTACGATCGTAAATAAAGGAGGTGGATTTGAAGTTCTGTGCTCTTGATGGAATAAAGACCGTGTGTCCCTCTGCTCGTCGGAAAGGAGATTCGCTCACCATCCTTGACTGTCCCGCTATGCATAGTTTTTCTCGCCATTGCCGACTGCCAACAGTTCGTTCTTGTAGAAGGGTTAGCACGCTGGACTCGGAAGCGAACGATCGCTGGATCGAGTCTCCGCGTTGCCGACCCGCTCTGGCGGTGAGATCTAAGTTCCGGTTCGACGATCGTAAACAAAAAAGGTGGATTTGAAATTCTGGCATGGCATTTCCCACGAGCATTTAAAGTACGATTTACCAGCTCTTAATAACCACCTCCAGCTATTGTTCCAGATGATCCTGTCAACATCCACCTTACCGGAAAGTTTTCTTCTGGGTACGATTACCCCAGTCCTAAAAAGAGGAAAAGATGCAAATCATTGCAGCTCTTACAGGCCAATTACTGTTTCATGCATCCTCAGCAAAATTTTGGAATACACTTTGGCACCTGAAATTACTTCTAAATGTGACATCGGAAGTCACTGATCCAAATTCTAAAGCAAGAATCAGCAAAGAGAGAGACAGTTCATCTTTGTGCCATTGACATCGCTGGAGCTTTCGAGAACGTTAACCACGTCCAGGCTCTACTGTCTTTGATGGAAAACGGCGTAAATAGGTCGATCATATTGGCCTTAAGATCGTGGTACTCCAAATGCAAGCTGTTAGTCAAATGGCAAGACAGGCTGAGTCACCCTATTACAGTGAAAAAGGGAGTCCCTCAGGGCAGGGTCCTATCGCCCCAGGTTTTTAAATGTGCGATTGCTCAGTGCCTAAGAAAGCTTACGCCAACTTTTAACTTCCGTGGCATCGATGTTAGCTACCTGGCCTATGCTGACGACGTCCTCCTTATCAGCCGATCCAGGAAGGGCCTTGAAACAAACGTTGCTAGCCTGAACCAAACGCTTGGCGAGATTGGCCTATCAGTCAACACTAGTAAATGTCAGTACGTTTGTTTCAACGCTCCTGCTACTCTTCGGAAGCCCTCTCTGAATGTTGGAGGCAATGCTCTCATAACCGAGGAAAAAATTCGATGGCTTGGTATGACAATTGCGCAAAGATGCGAAAGATTTGCGAGGAAGCAGTTAAATCAGCCGCTAAAAGAATTAGATATGGCTACTGCAAAATTGCGCCGAACCATTCGAGGTATAGCAGACCTGGGCTTGGGAAGTTATATACTGCCTTTTGCGCACCGTATGTTAACTTCCTTGCTGGATTACATACTATACTCAGAAGAAAGGACCTTCGACGCATACGCTCGGCATACTTCAGATATCTGAGATTTCTTCTCTACCTACCCCGGCGCACACGGAACCGCTACCTAATCCGCCGTTGGTTAATTTCCGACCCATTGTTGACGCTTGAAGCCCTCTCCTCTAATTTGTGTTCTCCGATTGGAAAATTACCTGTCCACGATCCGGTCAACGTGATTCTAAATTAGTGAAGCTTTATGGAAAATATTTGTTGAGTTTTTTGCGATTATTATATATTTCTTTATCTTTTTTTACTGCACTTACGCCCTTTGGCAGTGCGTCATAAATTCATTCATTCATTCATTAAGAATGGACAAGCCATCAGAAATCAAATGACAGGAGACCCGCGAAACAAGTTTGCCCAGAACAGATGGGAAAATGTCGATTACAAAGAGAGGGTGGGGTGGGAACAACGCTTGAGAAGGACAAGGAAGATTTAATATACACCCGAAATTCGTTTCCCAGGACAGGAGGGGTTCTGCAGACGCTGGGATAGCTCATTCTAGTCGGGAGGTACATTTTTGGCCTCTATGCTAGCAGAGGCGTTACTATCCAGAATGTTTTTGGGGGGGGGGGTAGGAGCAAAAATATTCCTACAGCCCAAGCTGACTGCGAATTATAGCACTATCATATATGGGAGGAGTAAGGTATTTACCGACTGGCTGGTAATTTTAACCGGCTTTTTTTGCGGAAAAAACGACTGTTTTGATGAAAAATCGACTGATTAAAAAAAAAAAACTACTGTTTTTAAGCAAAATCCACCAAACTGACTGTTTTGAAGAAAAATCGACTGTGTCCAAAAAAACTAATTCAGCTATTTTGTCTACTGGCTGGCAGACAACATCGGGGGAGGGTTGGGGGTGCATCCACCAAATAATGAAACAGAAGTACATCAAATCAACCGAAAAAAAAACCAACTCAAGCCTCGTCGGCGAACCGGCGTCTTTTTCTATCTGTAAACTCCTGTCAGGCAAGACCAAAAGCTCGTTACGTCCGTAAATCCAGAATTTTTTTAATGCACTATGGCAAACCTGTTTTCCTCGTTTCGTTTCTGAGGAAGTGTGTTTTGAACGTGCAAATTAAATTTTTTGCTATTAGGCCTATAGTTCGGAGCAAATCTACTTTCTTTTCTATGGGCACTATTTTGTCACTTTTTTTCGATGGACAGAGTTGTGATTTCATAGCTCTTCTTAACTTTTCATTGGGATCGCAAAAAGACGCTCTGCTCCTCGGCGTTGGCGCTGGCAAACATCCTTGTTTTGGCCACTATTTTGTCACTTTTTTCGACGGTCAGGTTTGTGATTTCGAAGTTATTTTTCCTTTTCAATGGGATCGCAAAAAGACGGTCTACTCCTCGGCGCTTCACAAAATTTCGCTTGTGTCGCATTTCATAGTATTATCTATTTAGAGGAACGGTGTGTCATTTACTTGGCGATTAGGCTTGGAACTTTTTAGATTTGAAACACATTAAAGGCTGGCTAGAAACTTTCTAGACAAAGGCAGATTTAACAAAAATCGCCTTTAATTGGTCCCGGGTACAGGCGTTGAAAGCTTTCCTGTTTAGCGCAGTTAAAATGTAAAACTGAGACTATGAAGGTATTTATACAAAAATTTTATTACAAAAATAATTTCAGCTGATGCATTGCAGCTAGTTTTACACCGGCTCTATTGTTTGTTGGTGGGGAATGTGCGTCATTGCCGCGTAGTCGCAACAGTTCATTTGTGTTGGTACGTGCGAGTTGTATATTCCGATCCAGGAGTCGTTGAAATGAGGGGTGTCACCCCCCCCCCCCCTGGCCTGAGTGCTTCGGGCCACCCCTGGCTGGAGGGGAGGAACCAGAAATCTTGGAAAACGCTTAGAGTGGAGGAATCGGGATGAAACTTGTTGGGAAGAACAAGCACAACTTCTAGACACATCGTTGACATAACCGGACCAGATTTGGGCACTGTGTGGGGGGGGGGGCGGAATTTCGGTGATCCTGCTAGATGAAACCGTCTCAGATGTTCCATGTCAAGTCCTGGTGGAATCAGATACTTGTGGGGGGGGGGGTGAAGGGGGGTCCGAAAATCTCGTGAAACGCTTAGAGTTGAGGGATTGGGGTGGAACATGATGAGAAGAACAAGCCTTAGCCCTAGATACGTAATTGACAGAAGCACATCGTATCGGGGCTCTGTGGGGGGAGTTGGAGGGTGTTTCCGGAATTCCGGTGATGGCCAGTTAGGATAGTTCCAGCTATTCTAAGAATGATGAAACTTGGCAGGCCTATTAATGACTTAAGGACCGACATAACGTCCTAGGAAAACTTGTGTTCCTTGATCCGACCATCTGTAGGGAGTTGAGGGAAGGGAAATCCGGAAATCACTGGCTTCGTAAGTTGCGAATGTGGTGGGTCTGATTCGAGTGAAAGTTTATGGGTGATAAGAACTGAAGACCTAGACAAGCGAAACATGCGTCCGAACCACATAGGAGAGTTGGACGGCGGTGGGGGGGTACAGAATGGGATGCAAGTTGGACAGCTCCGAGTTAATGCGGCCTCGCTTTGTTATCTGGTGTCTGGATCGGATCTTGTCATTGCAGGGGAGGGGGGTGAAGTGGGAACCGGGAATTCACGGATAGGCTATTCTCCGATTCCAGTCTAACTTGACTAGGAGATATCAGAGATGGGACGTTTATGTATCCGATTCATAGTCAGCCACAATGGGGGGGAGTTGGAAGGGGATTGCTTGAAATGTTTTGGCTCTCATAGGGGTCAAACGAGTGGAGCGATTTTAAGAAACTTGGAATGTAGAGAGCTCCATGCCCTAGATGACATATTTTAAGGTCCGAACTGGATCCTACCACGCTGGGGGAGGGGGGATGGAGAGTTACCGGAATCTCCCGAAAAATTTATTCAAACAATGTCTGCAACGGATACGTCAGTTATGATTCTTCATCAGCGATATTTCGGCCCTTCTTGGCAAGGGTTCTCGTCAGGCTGTCAATCCTCTGGATCAACTTCGGGGAAGGAAACAAACCTGTAATGATACTTGTATACTCCTGAAAAACGCTCAGACTTGAGTGGAACTTGAAAGGTGGTAAGAGAAAATGCTTCAGACGATCCATTTAGTAGTCCGAAGTCCGAACCAGATTCTGACTCGGCAGGGGAAATTGGAGGGGGGTACTGGAAACCGTGCGGCATGTGTTGGAACCAAACGACTGGATCTTTAGAGTTGAAATTTGGAAGATAAAAAAGTAATTTGCCCTAGGTGATCCGAGGCGACGGAAATGCTCAGACTTCAGTGAAACTAGATTTCGTATTTATAGGTCCGAACCGCATTTTTAGATTGGGGGGGGGGGGGGTATTTTGGTTTCTCGTCTACTTTTTAGGTACCATCTACTCGTATCAAGTGCCATATGAGCTCGTAGCTCTTGTTTATTAATAATATAATACTACACCCATTCGTTGGTCCTCTTGAGGCTGAACGACGAACAAGTGCGCAAGCGCTTAGACCTAGAGTGTGAAAGTAAAATGTTGATCACATTTTATAAAAACACAGCTTTAGATCCAAGCCATTCCACTTCCCCAATAACCAAATAAGTATTGAAATAACCCTAATTTGTAATCATCCCACTTTGAAAGCTCTAGATGTATACAAACCGCAAGTATAAATCCAAAGAAATGTTGAAGATCGTGCACGAATAGCTTGGATTCCAACATTGTTTCTACCAGCCAGTCGAACCCTTTAAACCTTTTTTCCATTAGCAAGGTAATAACAAGTGGAATAAACCAAATCGTAGCAGCCTAATACCCCCTTTGTCACAATTCATTAAGAACGGCATATCATCGATCATATGACAAAACAGTCCAGTTTCCAACTGTTCATTAAAGATTAAAGTACGCCGCGTCGTCTTCTTTGTTTCTGTTAGACCAAAATCCTCATCCACAGATATACTGCCCCAAATATACAAGGGTACAACTTGAGACCTGTCATAGACGAACTTAATTCATGGAAAATCTGGGCCCAGCAGCCCATGAATAGGAGGGAGTCACCCATCAAAACGCGTATTAGCTTGCAGTCCAATTCCAGTCACTGGTCAAAAACTTTTTTCATGGGCAATTTGGGACCACTTGCCCATGAACGGGAGGGTGGGGGTGGTTCAACTCAACATATATATCCCCAACCCCTACGATCCAAAAGCAAAAAGGAATTTCATCCCGTTATCTCCAGTTATTGTCAAGTTATAAACATTAAAAAATGGGCAATCTGAGCCCAAGTGCCCCTAAATCAAGTGGGGATGGAGTTTGGAACCTGTAAAAGGTAAAAGAGACCCAAATGCTCACAAACCTACCAAGTTTCCACTTGATACCTGTTGGTTCCTGTCACGGGTAACGAACTTTACTCCTGGGCAATCTGGGCCCAGTTGCCCATGAACGGGTTTTGTGGGGGAGGTGCAACTTTAAAAGCAATTTTCCAGCCGTTGGATCTACATGTACAAAGCATTGCATCGTCCTTTGTCCAGTTCTGGTCAAGTTATGAACATTATTCACTGGTCAATGTGGGCCCATTTGCCCCTGAACGGGGTTGGGGTGAGGGTGGGACTCCCAAAAGACACAACTAGACCCGAATACCCACTAGTGTACCAAGTTTGAACTTGATACTTGCACTGGTTCATGATTTATGAGCTCCACAAAATATAGTGAAAACCGGAAACCGAAAGCCGAAAGCCGAAAGCTGCTACAGCGCTCGCAATAGTGGACTGTTCGAAAGAATATTCCACTAAAAACGAGCCTGCAACAAAATAAGTGAATATTATTGAACGAATCGTATTGCTGATATACTTCGTAGGACCTCCTACTCCTAGGAGTTGAAAGCTGGTGCTGGGTTTCCATTTTGGAATGGAATGGTGTTTTTTTAGCAAAGTAAACATATTTAACAATGCAAAACGGATACGTCAGCTTCTTTTTATTAGAGCTATATTTCGGCCTTTCTTGGCAATGGTCCTTTTCAGGCTCAAGCCGCTCATAATGGAAAATGGACTTGTTGATAAACAACTAAAAATTCTTCCTTAAATATCTGATTTTGTAAATTTCTTCCTTGAAAATTGCTCGGAGTTAAAGCTGGTGCTATGATTTAATTTTGCTGCTGTGTTCCTGCTCGATTGGGTCGTTGAAAGGGTAGAGAATCTTCTCATTTTGGTTTTGGAATCACCTGTCTCTTCTTCTTCTTTCCATCGAGGATGGATACTTGTCGCAAGTAAACAGTAATTACGATGTAAAGAAACAAAACAAATAAGACTAATGAATCCATTGTATATGTAGGATTGATGCTTACCGTCAAATCACAACGTACCTTGGTCAGCTGATGGCTGCTGTTCCGTCATCTCCGCTCGGACCCCCGACGTCAACCCAGACAGTCGCTGAAGCTCAAGCGCAGGTGAGTTATTTGAAGTACAAACGTTAGCATGCATATGTCTTTTTCTTGCTGTATTCACAAAACCAACTAGCCAAATTGCAAGGCATCGCCAGACTTCTGGTGTAATAAATATCACATCATATCATCTTCTCGTACTTAAAATGTTGGCGCGCGTCCACAAATAAGGAGCCCAGGTCCGTCAAATTTCTCACCTCGATCATTGATGACAACAAGACGGGTCCCTACTCGTAATCTATACCCAGACGAAAGTACGAGAAGAACAAGACCAAAGGTTCCGATGGGATCCCAAAAATTTTAATATTTGCTCCCGACAATTAGGTCTTGTAGACATTCGGTCTTCAACAGACTTCTTAAACATTTTTACTATTAAAATTTACAAACAGGTTAAGGCCAATGGGAATAATCGGAGAAGACCAAAGTTCGTATTTGACAGTGCAAAACGGATACGCCAGCTGAATCTCACCAAGTTCAGATATATTCAGATATCCATTTTACGCTGTCAGATATTTAGATATGAATTCAGCATGTGGTTTACCCTATAGCCTACATCTTATCTTCTTCCTTCCTTACTTCTGCCAAGCTTCCGGTTTCGGCCGGATTCCGGACAACCTACTTGTCTGGCAAAAAACTGAAGCTCAAAAACGAATTCAACATGTCTCCTTACCCTATATCCAACATCTAATCAACTTCAGATTAAACTTCTACTTTCAACAAATTTTCCGGTTTCAGCCGGATTCCGAGCGATCTATACGTCTGGTGAGAAAATGATTGTCATATATGAATTCAGCATGTCTTCTTACCCACAAATCGAACATCTTATCAAATTTAAATAAAACTTTTACTGTTAACAAATTCTCCGGTTTTGGCCGGATTCCGGCCGAACTAATTGTCCGGTGAGAAAATAAATTTCATATTCGGAATCAGCACGTCTCCTTGCCCATAAATCGAACCTCTAATCAACTTCATATTAAACTTTTACTTTTCACAAATTTTCGGTTTTCGCCCGATTCCGGAAGTAGACATTCGGTCTTCAACAGACTTCTTAAACATTTTTACTATTAAAATTTACAAACAGGTTAAGGCCAATGGGAATAATCGGAGAAGACCAAAGTTCGTATTTGACAGTGCAAAACGGATACGCCAGCTGAATCTCACCAAGTTCAGATATATTCAGATATCCATTTTACGCTGTCATATATTTAGATATGAATTCAGCATGTGGTTTACCCTATAGCCTACATCTTATCTTCTTCCTTCCTTACTTCTGCCAAGCTTCCGGTTTCGGCCGGATTCCGGACAACCTACTTGTCTGGCAAAAAACTGAAGCTCAAAAACGAATTCAACATGTCTCCTTACCCTATATCCAACATCTAATCAACTTCAGATTAAACTTCTGCTTTCAACAAATTTTCCGGTTTCAGCCGGATTCCGAGCGATCTATACGTCTGGTGAGAAAATGATTGTCATATATGAATTCAGCATGTCTTCTTACCCACAAATCGAACATCTTATCAAATTTAAATAAAACTTTTACTGTTAACAAATTCTCCGGTTTTGGCCGGATTCCGGCCGAACTAATTGTCCGGTGAGAAAATAAATTTCATATTCGAATTCAGCAGGTCTCCTTACCCCTAAATCAACCATCTCAATAGTTTTCAAAAAATATTTTGTTTACCCCTTAATTTGAAACCCCTCCCCCACCCTCAAATATAGAGCTACAGAGCCCATCTTCGAACTTGACCTGTACTTTGATCCAAAGGATCCTACCACCAAGTTTCATCAAAATACCTCAACCCCTTCGAGAGTTATCGTGCGGACAGACGGACAACTTTTGCGATGTCATAGGTATCCCTGCACTTACGTTTTGGGATCCCAAAAAGACTAACATCAGAAAAAAACTAACAACAGAAAAATACTAAACTGTCGCTTCAGATTTTCAACTGCCTTAAGGGCGACCCTTAGGAACCTACTTCAAATTTTGGTGTTCCTAAAACTTTTAGTGTTCATTAATCCCTGTTGTGCCTAGACTCACTCCAAGCACTTTCATTCTCCGTTCTTTCAGTTTCTTCAGCTTAGCTATGCACATTCGCATAGACAATGAATCACTATTTCGTCTGGACATATGATATGATTAAGGACCCGTGATAGGTGTGGGTCGGTGTCACTTTCCGACTATAAAACACGCCAGTAGAACACCTTTTCAACACCATCTTTTAGAAAAACCAGTATATTATATGACGGGTAATTCCTCTCCGATGTTGAATACAGAAACTTACTTACTTAGGTTACTCCAAAGTGCCCACCTGAACAGTCCAAGCGCTCGCTCACGTCTGAAATGTAATTCATTTCCGATTCGGGCAACGAAATGCAATCCATTCAAAAAGAGCCTCGATAACTCGAGGCAACCGTGTTCAAGTGGTCACTTTGGCAAATCCAAGTCATTAGGGGTTGGCGTCATACGAGAGAAAAAGCAAATATCACAACAAACCGTCTTGCTGTCATCCATTATCGGGGCCAAGGCCGTATCCAGGGGGGGGTTAGGGGGTTGACCCCCCCCCCCCCGAAACACACACAAATAGTCATTTTTATAGGCTTTTCCCTCTGATCTATGTATTTTTTGTACTTTTTTGTCCGACCCGCAGGCAAACCCCTGCGGGTTTGCTGCAGGCAAGGTTTGTTTCGGGGACGGTTTGATGAGGACGGTTTGCCGGAAGTGCAACCGAAATATCCGAATTTATATTTATCCCTCGCACATCATCCTAGAGGCATACTTAGCTGATCAAGAAAAAACCCCGAAAATCACGGTTTTCTATTTCTTTCGTAATGAATGGTCAGCTTGGCTTCAAACCTTATAAACCCCAAGCCCCCCCCCCCCCCCCCCGAAAAATATTCCTGGATACGGGCTCTATCGTGGCTATGTACTTGACGGACCTGGACACCTCATTTCTTGAAGTCAGCAGAAATCTCATGCACGAAGAGATGATACGATATTTATTATACACTAGAAGCGAAACGGCCATAGCAATGCAGATAAGAACAAAATGACAAGCTAATCTCTAGATCCCACTCAAAATTAAATTTTCATCGACATTTTGAGGAATCTACCCATTTTCTTTATTGAAATAAAACACTCACTCACTCTTCAGCGTTTGCCCCATCGTTTCCTGATCGTACTCATTTGCTCCAAATATTTCACCTCTCAAATCATTTAATTCCAATTCACACGGAAGATGCCGCACACACTCATTCATATTTCTACACATCGGGCAAAAGTAAGGACCAATTATCCCGATTGCGCTACCATGGCGGCTTGTTCATGACAATAATAGTGGTAACCAGATGAATCGAACTGTCTTATATTTAAAGAAACCGTCATAGCTATAATGGCAATACAACCTACTTCCCTAATTTTCTCCATTAATTCTTAAATCTGG
Organism: Branchinecta lynchi; assembly: GCA_023053575.1. Taxonomy (NCBI): domain Eukaryota; kingdom Metazoa; phylum Arthropoda; class Branchiopoda; order Anostraca; family Branchinectidae; genus Branchinecta; species Branchinecta lynchi. The sequence goes on from JAKZAP010000014.1 coordinate 7,845,046, forward strand.
AGACGAGTATTTCAAATGTTCAATTCTAAGCCACTAACGACACCTCATTGATCTTCGTGTTTGCCACGTTTCAGTTTTTCCATGCGCATTATGCTCCCGCTGAGTGTTCTAAACCGGCTATCTGAATTTTGCTGTGCTTTCGCTAGCAGTCTATGTGCTCGGAAAAGGCTTAAAACAGCAAAGCCGTGGATAATTTGTTAAAAGTAGAGCCTAGTTATGGTTTTGAATATTGGAACATAAACAGTAAATAGGGTGAGGTGTGCTTTAACCACATAATGCAGAAAATAATGCTATAATTTTTATCGGAATTCAAATTTGTTGGCAGCTTATCATCTGGTAAAATGGGGGAAACGAATCAAACGTCAACGTCGTCGATAACTGGTTTTTTCTAACTTCCCACATTTCTCCACTGCATGAGAATCGGAATTTCAGTATCAAGGAAATTAATTTTCTACAAAGCTTCTTTGCATTTCATTTTCTCTGATTATTGCCGATTTCCCTAGAGGAAGAATCCATGGTATTTTCTAATTTCTTCTTTTCCCTGTGGTAACGGATTTGCGGGGGTGGTTTTGTTTCCTACTTCTGCATTGAAGGAAACCTGTCGGATTGGGAATGGTGTCGCTGTCTATAGGCTATGTCGCAATGATTAATGCAGTTTGATATATATATATATAACTGCAGTAAAAAAGGCTTTCGCCTCTATAAATTTCTCGAGACACTGTTTACACTAAATTGAATTTTTGCCAGGTGACGATTCACGCCTGGTTTAAAACTGATTGATATTTTTGGCATTTATTTTAGATTATTCCAGTGTTCCACTATCAGGTTTTTGAAGCTCCATTTTCCAATGTCTTTCCGGAATTTCTCACCACGAGTTTTCAAGATTTGTCCGCTGAGACTATTGTGATTGAAAGTGAGGACATCATCAGGCCTTATGATATCATAGTAACTATGACAAATCTTGAAAGTCTCGATCAATATAGTATAGAGGGTTAGTCACCCTCTATACTTGACAGTTTCAGTTATTTACACTCATTTGCTTCCAAACTTTTCATAACTGTTGCCTTACTTAAGTTTAAAGTAAACAAAAAATCGCTTCAGATGTCCGAATGACATTTCGTCATTTACTGGGCATTACAGAAAATAAAAATGTTTGAAACTCTCATACTAACGAGAACAGTATCTGTACTGAAAATCCGTATGAGGGAAACTGGAAAACAAAGGAAAACTAAAAAAGCAAAGCCAAAAAATCATTGTTTTTCGGCGTTGCCCCATTAGGGAGTAATGCGATTTTCAAAAAAGGGAGTTAACGCCTATTTGGACTTAGCTCCTTATGGTATTTCAGTATCAGCGTGAAACAATCTTCTTGTGAATTGCACAAGCGGTGTGAGGCCAATAGTTTCAGCTTTTTGCAAGCGTTCTTACTAAAACCGAACACAATACTCTTCAATCTTAGTTGTGTTTTGTCTCTGTTCTGTTCGCTGTTTTCTCTCTGTTTTATATTTTTCCCGTTTTTGTCAAAAACCGGAACACGCTGTCTCTCATTTTCCCGTTTGTGTACGCTGTTCCGTGTTCCACTGTCTGTTTTGCAAACACGGAACTTGCTCTCCTAGCATGTTTTATCATTGTTCAGATTGAAAATTGCAGAGTGATTCGCAGATGGAAAATGAAGAATTGCAAAAGTTCAGAGGATAAAGATGGACCCTAAAGCATGGTCGTTATGGAATTTAATTTGCAATGTAACAGGTTTCCCGCCTAAGACGTGCTCAGGAACCTAATTTGCGTTTTCGTAAGAACATCAACAAAATACGAAACACGGAACAGCGTAAGCAAAAAACCGTTTTTTATCCAAAGAAGACAATTGTGAACACAGAGCATGGAACAGGAACCTGAGACAAAAAACGCAACTCTTATCTTCTAAGGACATTAGTTGCGTTTTGGGTGGTCGTTATGGAATTTAATTTGCAATGTAACAGGTTTCCCGCCTAAGACGTGCTCAGGAACCTAATTTCCGTTTTCGTAAGAACATCAACAAAACACAAAACATGGAACAGTGTAAGCAAAAAATCGTTTTTTATCCAAAGAAGACAACTGTGAACACAGAACATGGAACAGGAACCTGAGACAAAAAACGCAACTCTTATCTTCTAAGGACATTAGTTGCGTTTTGGGTGGTCGTTACGGAATTTAATTTGCAATGTAACAGATTTCCCGCCTAAAAAACACGAAACATGGAACAGCGTAAGCAAAAAATCGTTGTTTATCCAAAGAAGACAACTGTGAACACAGAACACGGAACAGGAACCAGAGACAAAAAACGTAACTCTTATCTTCTAAGGACATTAGTTGCGTTTTGGTATCTGATACCACGGTCGAAGACCTTTTTTGCAGTTACCGAGTATCTGGCCAGTTATCGTGGTGCTGCAATAGGTAAAAAGAGTAAAAGTACAAAAAATCAAATCCTCTGACGCCGATTTCCCGATTTCCCTCCCAAGCCTGTCTGGAGAAGGGTGTGTGTCAAGCAGTATTTGCGTTTTTGCAGTTTCCGTGGTATCTGATTTCACGGTAACTTAATTTGCATTGTGTCGATTTTGCAGCCGGATTCCGGGCGAACTACTTGTCCGGCGAGAAAATGGTTGTCATAATCGCGCCCAGCTTGTCTCTTACCTCTTAATCGACTATAGTCATTAGCTGAAAATATTTTGTTTGACCCTTAAGTTGAACCCCCTCCCCTACCCCTAAATCTAGGGCTACAGTTTCTCAGATACTGAGGTCAGCTACTACGGTGGGGACCATGGGATCGGAATATCAGATACCACGGTAACGAGCCAGATAGTAACTGCAGTAACATTCAGACCGTGGTATCAGGTACCAGGGTATCTGCAGAAACGCAAATAATGATTCCGTTTTTTTTTAGGCTGAAAGTATGCTCCACTTGGTACTCCAGTCCGACGATGAGCTTTGCCATGTTGCAGTCTATGACTGGATGGTTGAAAGAGGCTTTGTAGAGAAGCTCTTGAAGGTAAGTCTTGGTCCTGTACACTTTAAAAAGTTTCCCGTGTAAGGATTAAAGTTAACTGCAGTATTTGCCACTGGGGCTAATCTTATCTGACTAATCCGAATTAGAGATAGTATTATCTTAGTAGAGACAAGATTAATCCCAGTAGCAAATACTGCAAGGTTTTTTACAGTGTATCAGATATTTTATCTTAAAATGACACCATTAACTGATGGTGTAGTAGTACGAGAAATTTTTGCAAAATACTGAAGAGTGAACTAGTAAATTCTCCAGCTTGAGCCTGAAGAGGACCCTTGAGAAGAAAGGCCAAAATATCGCTCTAATAAGGTCCAGCTGACGTATTCGTTTAGACTTGCAATACAATATATTTGCAGATAAATATTATGATGACGGAAGACGAAAAACAGAGCAAAATAACACTAGCGAGTAGTGCCAAGACTTGAGAAAAGTGACACACACTTGAACAGCAGCGACATTAGCACCACTAGTGATAGAGAACGTCCCTACTGAAACTTAATCAGTCGTGCACCAGCGCTGGATCTTATAACTTGAAATTCTGGACACAAAGATACAACCTCCTCTGTATCTTCGATGTAGACCGCATCTCAGCTTTTTAAAAATTTATAAACCTGCCAGTTTGTTTCGTTTGAATACCACAAGCGTAATGGGCGGCGCTACAAGTATCGCCCGAATGTGAAGCATGGAAAGCATACATTTTAGCGCTACTCGCTAGTATTATTTTACTCTGCGAAAAATTGACGCCAGAATGTGTAGGAGAAACCATAGCCGATGACGCTGCAGTAAAAAAAAAAGGTTAAGGATTAAACCTGAGCTTTCTGTATAGCATAATATGTTTTAAACTCGACCTGAGTACGAAATTACGTCACAGGAGAACTCCGGTCCATATTCCGGGAGTCGATCCCAGACTGGCAGGAGTCTTAAAGGATCAGTCGCGTATATAATAATGAAGTAATTTATATATAATAATAATGCAACGTAATCACTCCACTGTGACCAATTCCGTAATTGCTGTACATGGCAGTCATGCGGTGCATTCCAGCACCCACATTGATTTTTGTGCTTACCCGTGTTTCAGTATTTTGATGCGTATCACTCTCCCGAAGATTGTTTGTGTTTTTGGGATCCCAAAACGTAAGTGGAGGGATACCTATGACATCGCAAAAGTTGTCGTCTGTCCGTCCGTCTGTAAGCACGATAACTGTGGAAGGGAATGATATATTTTGATGAAACTTGGTGTAAGGATTCGTTGGTCGTTTGAGTTCCTAGGTCAGTCGTCAGTCGATGGGCTTGGGCTTGGGGACGTTGGTCAGTCGAGTTCGTAGATGGGCTTTGTAGCCCTACATTAGGGATGGGGGTTCAAATTAAGGGGCAAACAAAATATTTTGAAACAGCTAATGTGATAGTCGATTATCGGGTAAAAAGACATGCTGAACACGATGGTGAAAACCATTTTGTCATCGGACAAGTAGTTCGCCCGGAATCCAGCCAAAACCGGAAAATTGTTAAAAGTTAAAGTTTTATTTGAAATTGATTAGATGTTTGATTTAGGGGTAGGAAGACATGCTGAATACGATGATGAAAACCATTTTCTCGACGGACAAGTAGTTCGCCCAGAATCCGGCCGAAACCGGAAAATTGTTAAAAGTTAAAGTTTTATTTGTAGTTGATTAGATATCCGATTTAGGGGTAAGAAGAGATGCTGAATCCGTGTGGGACAACCATTTTTTACCAGGATATGTAGTTCGACCGGAATCCGGCTGGAGTCGGAAAATTTGTTATAAGTTAAATTTTTATTTAAAGTTGATTAGATGTTCATTATTGTGGAAAGAAGATACCCTGAGTTCGTTTTTGAGCTTTCTTTTTTCGCCGAACAAGTAGTTCCGAAGTTCGGCCGAAACCGGGAAATTGGCAGAAGTGAAAGAAAGTTTTCGTCAAAACAGATATGACTTGTAGGGTTAAACACACATGCTGAATCCATATCTGAACTTGGTTTTCTCAGATGATTAGCTATTTGGCCTTAATCTGTTTCTGAATTTTAAGAGTAAAAATGTTCAAGGAGTCTGGCGAAGACAAGACCCAGTTGTCTGGATCAGGTATTGAATTTTTGGGATCCCATCGAAAACTTTGGTCTTATTTTTGCCTGAAGTCGCCCGGTGTGGACAAAGACTTGAAACAGCCAAAGCAGCTGGTAAATTTGTTAAAATGCAGAGCCTTGTTTTTAAGTATTTAACCATTTAAGTATTCTGGAAAATAAACAGTAAATAATGCGATATTTTTTTTAAGTATGTTAGTAAAGACGAAGAAAACCAAGGCTTTATGTTTATGGCAGTGGCATTACTAGCCAAAATATTTGTGGGGGGGGTGGTGGTGAGGTATTTACCGACTCGCTTGTCATTTTTACCGACTGTTTTTGCAGATAAAAAACGACTATTATTGAGAAAAAACGACTTTGTTGACAAAAAAATCGGCTGATTTTAAGAAAAACTACTATTTTAAGAAAAAATCGATTATTCTACGGAGAAACCGACTGTTTTTACGAAAAATCGCGGCGCTTCCCGCCCACTCGGCTATTTTCCCGACTGGCCGACAACGTTCGGGGGGGGGGGGGGGGCTCCCACCCCTAGTCGTGACGCCACTGGTTTATGGTAGTCTGTTGGCTTGAACATTTTTGCTCGAGGCAGTTCCCGGAAGCAGTTTAATATCCGTGAAGTCAGTCAGATGAATAATTGTTCATCTCGACTAAACATGCCGCCGTTGCTTCCCTTTGACCCTTGAAAGGGATTTAATGAAAAATGTCACTCCGAAATTTCCTTAAAAACTGAAGAGGAAAGATGAGAGAAAAATAGAAATGAAAGACTTCTCGGGAAGGTCCAGAAATTCTTTAGGGCTTAAAGGACACCTGAACAATGAAACCATACTTGAACACACCATGGAGAATGCATTTACGGACATGGCCACGGAAAGCATTCTTCTCCTGAGCGTGACCTTTTTCAAAATAGAGATGTTCGTTTCTGGAGGTTTGCACATGCAGACTCCAAGACAAAAAGCGCAATTTATTCAAATCTTGTACAGCACTGACTGGATCATATTGGAATTTTTTCTAGATATACGTTTGGGCCTAACTGGTTAAGAAATATTCCAGAAGAAGGTTTGATTGGAGACATTAGTTCATTTCTAAAATTGTTCGGTACTGAAATATGGACAGATGCAAAATGGAGCAAAAATCATAGCTTGGGAACACTGTTTCGTATTTGGATTGGGTTTTCTGCAGGCAATGTTAACGGACGTCATACAGATAGGGATGATACTTGGTACTCTTCATTCAGGTGTCCTTTAACAGAAGAACTGAGAGCACAAAGGTGATGAGAGAGAGAGAGAGAAAAGTTTAGTAACAATAATATATTCGCAAATTGGATGGCAGGCCGTTAAGCCTCTACAAAATTCTAAATTTATATTTCTTCTAAATTTGCTCAAATGTAATGGAATTAAAAAAAAAAAATCAATATCATAACAGACCTGCCACGTGAAAATCTATACAGATTTGTTTGTGGCAGGACTCAGTAATTTAATCACTTAGCATAATTATATTGGGAAAAAAAAAGAAAAGGGAAAAATAAACGCAGTACTATACATAAACAACTATATAAAGGTAATACAAATAATTCTCCTTTTATGACAAATTGAGTTCATAATCTACAATACGGCAAAGTTTTGCTCTCTTTCTCCCTGTTCTAGTCATATTTTCGCCATCTGCTGAGATACTCAGTTGACGAAGCTGAAAATTAGTTTTTGCTAACTTTCCAGACATTAACCGCGATTATCTCGAAACCAGGAAAAATGTGACTCATCGCCTTTTTTTAGTTTAACTGAAAACCCAACTTATTGTTGTAGCATTTAACTGAATACACCTAAAAAAAAATTAATGTGTTAAGGAATATTTTTTATTTTTCATTATTTGCTCTAGAATGACGTTCAAAATGGATACGATCGTCCTGAGAGGCAAATTTCCACATGACGCAGAATCTACACGGCGTTTCAGTGGCCAGTAATGAGCTTACGGAAGATAGCTCACTGCGTGAATACTTATAATACTAACGCAACCTACTTCCACAGTCACTCCTTATATTTCTAAACCCGGAAACCCCAATTTCGTATCGTACATTCTAACGCCTCTAACAAAACCACGCTGATTTTCACTTGCCGTGTTTTACCTTCAATGTGTATCGCCCTATCGCTGCAAGAAGTTTTTCCATCTGAAAAAACGGTTATGTAAATTTTTTCCCTGTTTTCGCAGTAAGTCATCGGGTCTCCGAAAAGGCTTAAAACAGCTAAAACTGCGGGTTATTTGTTAAAGGCACAGCCTGGTTTAAATATTTTAAACACTGCCAGATGTCCTTTAAAGTTCTGCCAATTGATTTTTCATTTTCCACCATCTGCTCTAATAGTGACGTTCGGGATATCCACGGCCGTCCCCACAGTGCAAGTTCTACTATGACGCGGAAAATTCGAATCTCAACACAAATGCGGCTTTTCAGAGGGCAGTGGTGAGCTTGGTGAAGACTGCTTAGTGCCTGAACACAAATTTTTCGTAAATATTTTTCGTTAAGCGTATAACACAGGTACACGCGCATGGGGTACCACAAATCACACGGAAATTACACTATTCGGAAATGATTTTTCGTGAATAGCGGAGCAACAAAGAAACGCATTTTCATCGGGTCTTCAAGCCTCTTTGAATAACTGATGGGTAACTAGATTAACCTATCTCAGCCCTTTTTCGGTTAAACTTTAAATAAATATTTGCTAGAAGTGAACATTTCTCTTTTTTTTATCACATTCAAAGTTAGGCGACTGTCGGGGTAAGATACCTCTACTGCACAACTGGTCCTTAGTTGGCTATCATCTTCATCGGAAGAGTTGTGTTAAAGTTTCAATCTAGATTCACGAATAATCGATTTTCAAATACTGGAATTTCGTTGTCTGATTTGTATCCTCTACGCGCTTGTATCTTTGTTGCATGCTCGACGAAAACGATTTACGAAAAATTGGTAAGACAGGTCCTTTATAATTGAATGTATTGAACTAAATGATACAAGAACAAGTAGGTTTTTCAGTTAAACTTTAAAGTAAAGCCACACACTGTGATTTGTGTTCGTATTTTGCAAGTTTTTGGGATCCCAAAACGTAAGTGGAGGGATACCTATGACATCGCAAAAGTTGTCCGTCTGTGCGCGCTATAACTCTCGAAGGGAATGAGATATTTTGATGAAACTTGATGTGAGGACTCTTTGGGCCAAGAGTAAGGTCGAGTTCGTAGATGGGCTCTGTAGCCCTACATTTAGGGGTGGGGGAGGGGGGTCAAATTAAGAGGTAAATGAAATATTTTTAAACAGATGATGTGATAGTCGATTATGGGGTAAGAAGACAAGCTGAACACGATGGTGAAAACCATTTTGTCATCGGAAAAGTAGTTCGCTCGGAATCCGGCCAAAACCGGAAAGTTTGTTAAAAGTAAAAGTTTTATTTGAAGCTGATTAGGTATTCATATAGGAGTAAGAAGACATGCTGAACATGATGGTAGTTAGCCCGGAATCCAGCCAAAACCGGGAAGTCTTTTAAAAGTAAGCTTTATTTGAAGTTGATTAGATGTTCGATTTAGGGGTAAGAACACATTCTGAAGACGATGGTGAAAACCATTGTTTTCGCCGGACAAGTAATTAGCCCGGAATCCGGCCAACACCGGAAATTTTTTTAAAAGTAAAAGTTTTATCTGAAGTTGATTAGATGTTCGACTTACGGGTAAGAAGACATGCTGAACACGATGGTGAAAACCACTTCGCCCGGAATTCGGCCGAAACTGGAAAGTTTGTTAAAAGTAAAAGTTTTATCTGAAGTTGATTAGGTGTTCGATTTAAAGGTAAAGAGACATAATGAACACTTATTTGAAAAGTATTTTCTAACAGGAAATTTAAAAAGTAAAATTTTACTTTTAACACAGGTGTATCCGTCGAAAACCAATTATATGATATTTAGTAGACTTCAACGAATTATAAATCATCAACAACACGTTTTCACTTGGAAATTCCCCGGTTAACCAAGTTTATGCTTGTAAATATCTTGGTTTCAATCCTGACGTAAATTTTAATTAGAAAAAACACAGTGACATTATTGCGACAAAAATGGCGAGAGGCGTCGGTGTAATGCGCCGATTCAAAAACATTCTACCGGTAATGACATTAAGAGACATTTATTTTTCAATTGTTCATCCATATTTAATATATGGATGTTCTGTGTATGCCAGTAACTTTAATTCTAATTTTAAACGTGTTGAAATTCTGCAAAATAAAGCTCTCCGTGTTTTGGGTGAGTTAAAAAATTGTCGCCATACAGAAGATTGTTATCGAGATTTCAATGTGTTGAAAGTTAAACATGTAAGAGATCAGCAAATTGGTAATTTTGTGTACAGTGTATTAAATAAATTTTCTCTGTCGTATTTTAGTAATTTTTTTAGTCTGAATTCAGATTACCATGATTATGATACGAGGAATAATGATAGACTTGTTAGTGAGTCGCGTAAGAGTAGTAGAGCGTCATTTATAATTAGAAATAGTGGTGTGATTGTTTGGAATAATCTACCGGCATGCATTAGGGAGTCTGATAATCATTTATTGTTTAAGAATAGATTAAAAAAATATTTGTTGGGTAATTGAGTTGGTTGTTTAATGAAGATTGGGGCAGGATTGGGGAGGGGAATGGAAATTGGGTAGGCTAGGGGAGTTCGAGTGAAGAAATCTGATTTGGAGTAAGTTGAAGTCTCATGAAGTTTATTAAAAAAAAAAAAAAAAATAGATCTTGATAATTTGATGTCCGTCTTGCACAGGTGACCTGCTGTCACATGTTGAGACGGGCTATTGGTTTTAAGAATATGTTCAGTATGTTGTAGAAATGTTGAAGAAATAAATTCCTTCCTTCCTTCCTTCAGGACGTCTTGTTCGCCTGGTATCAGGCCGAAACCGGAAAATTTGTTAAATCAAAAGTTTTATTTTAAGTCGATTAGATGACAGATTTGGGGGTGAGAAGACACGCTGGATCTGTATATGACAATCTTTTATTTGCCGGGACATATAGTTCGTTCGGAATCCGGTTGAAACCGGATTTTTTTGTATAAGAAGTTTTACTTGAAGTTGATTAAATGTTCTTTATATGGATAAGGAGATACGCTGAATTCACTTCTGAACTTTTTTTTGTTTTCTGGACAAGTATGGTAGTTATCTCAATTGTCTGGGTCAAGTATTAGATTTTTGGGACCCCATCGAAACCTTTGGTCTTGTTCTCAGTTGTTTTAGCACCCTCTAACGGCCAAGTTACGGCGTTCGAAGTATCCAAGCATTGGGAAGGTAAATTAAACAATAAACAACATATTACATGAAATTAATGTTTATTCCCCATCTTTACAGAAAATGTTGCTGATGGAGTAAAAAAGGAACAATGAACAACACGCAAGATACAAATTTTAACTTGGCAATACATAACTCAACAAGAGCTACGAGCTCATATGGCACTCACTTGATACGAGTAGGTGGTACCTAAAAAGTAGACGAGAAACCAAAATACTGCTCTATCTAAAAATGCGGTTTGGACCTAGAAATACGATATCTAGTTTCACTAAAATCATAGCATTTCCGTAGCCTCGTATCACCTGGGACAAATGATGTTTCTACCTTCAACCCTAAAGATCCACTCGTTTGGTCCCCAAACATGCCACACGATTTCCGGTAACCCCTCCAACTTCCCCTACCGAGTCCGAATCTGGTTCGGACTTTGGACTACTAAATGGATCATCTGAAGCATTTTCCATAAAGTTTCACTCAAATCTGAGCGTTTTTGGGGAGCTTCCTGTAACTTTCCCTCGCCCAGCGTGGTCGGATCCAGTTTGGACCCTAAAATATGTCATCCAGGGTATGTCAGCTCACTATATTCCAAGTTTCATTAAAATCGCTCCACTTGTTTGACCCCTATGCGAGCCAAAACGTTTCCGGGAATCCCCTTCGAACTCCTCCCACTGTGGCTCAATACGAATCGGAAACATAAATGTCGCATCTCTGACATCTCGTAATCAAGTTAGACTGGAATCGGAGCATAGCCTATCCGCAAATTTCCGGCTACCACTTCACCACCCTCCCCTATCGTGACCAGATCCGATCCAGAAACCAAACAACAAATCAAGGCCGCATTAACTCGGAACTGTCCAACTTGCATCCCATTCTGTACCCCCCCCCCCCCTCTTCGAATTCTCCTAAACGTGCCCAAATGTTGTTCGGACGCATATTTTGCTTGTATAGGTCATCAGTTCTTATCACTCATAAAGTTTCACTCGAATCGGACCACACGATCGCAAGTTACGGAAGCCAGTGATTTCCGGATTCCCCCTCCCTCAACCCCACAAAGATGGCCGGATCCAGGAACACAAGTTTCCCTAGAGCATCATGTCGGGTCCTTAAGTCATTAACAGGTCTGCAAAGTTTCATCGTTCTTAGAATATCTGGAACTATCCTAACTGGCCATCACCGGAATTCCGGGAAACACTCTCCAACTCCCCCCACAGAGCCCCGATAGATCTGGTTCTGTCAATCACGTATCTAGAGCTAATGCTTGTTCTTCTCACCGAGTTCCATCACAATCCCTCAACTCTAAGTGTTTCATGAGATTTCCGCTTCCCCCTTCACCCCCCCCCCCCCTCACAAGTATCTGATTCGACCAGGACTTGACATGCAACATCTGAGACGATAGTTCTTTCCACTTGCAAAGTTTCATTCAATTCCGATCACCCGTTCAAAACTTACGCATGCCACCAGATCCCGGGCTCCCCATCCCACCACTCCCACCACGGTGGTCAGATCCAGGTAACGACTATTGTCAATTCAATCTGTTCGGGTCCCTGACATGCATTCCAAGTTTCATCGTCCTAGCACATCCGGAAGCAGGATCACCGAAATTCCGGACCTCCCCCTTGACCCCCCACAGTGCCCGAACCGAGTCCGGTTATTTCAACGGTGTGTCTAGGACTTGTGCTTGTTCTTCCCACAAAGTTTCATCCAGATCCCTCCACTCCAGCGTTTCCCAAGATTTCCGGTTCCTCCCCTCCAGCTCCCCAAAGTCACCGGATCCGGTTCGGATTTAAATTGGGTCGTCTGAGACACGGGGTCCTTCCAAATACCAAGTTTCATTAAGACCCGATCTGCAGTTCGAAAGTTGTAAATGCCTCTAGATTCTGGATTCCCCCTCCCTCCACTCCCCCCACGGTGCTCGGATTGGCGAATTGACTATTTCCAACTTAATCTTTTGGGGTCTCTGATGTGCCTGCCAAGTTTCATCGCCCTAGCGTATGTGGAAGTGCCCGAACTAGCAAAACTTGGACAGACAGACCGACGGACGGACAGAAATTGCGATCGCTATATGGCACTTGCCATAAAAAAAAGAGAGAAAAAATACACTTCCTTTAACTATTGTTTAATTGCTGGATAGAGGCTGTTTAGAGGGTCGAGGAATTCTAGAAATCGAGCATGACGTCGATTACTAGACCACAGCGGCAGCCCAAGCAGGAATTTAACATATTTGTAAAAAGTACTTCTAATAGTTCTGACATTAGATGTGTGGAAACGTTTCCAGAAAGGTGCTATTACAAGTGCATGCGATAATGTAAGAGCATTATACAGCTGCGCTAGCAGTTACGCAGCAAGCATACTATTTGCTGTTCTGACTTTAGCGGAAAAATGCGCTAAAGTCGCAAATTACTTTCATTTCCTTCTGTGTTTCAGAAGAAAGCTTGAACTCTTAAGGCTACTAGCTGATATTAAGAGCGTGTTCCACCCTACTTACCGTAGTTACCACGCATGACGTCACGAATTCTGGCGTTTTGCCGTCAAGGCTGGAACGACTTAACTATTTTCCAGCAGGATGTCATGCCACGGTCGATTCCGACCAATCACGTTACAGAGATGCGTAGTTACTACGCTCCCGAGCATGGTAAGCCAATAGTAACTATAAGTTACTATTTCGAGAAGGTTGGAACGGTCAGCGTAGAACTTTTCGTGAGGATGGAACGGAAATAGTAACTAATAGTAATTATTGTTAGAAGCGTGGAACACGCTCTAAGTTCGCAATGTATCATTTCCAGTCGATTGTTTGAGAGTGAAAAACAAAAGCAAGGTCGCCTGAAATATATTTAAGTATCAAAGCAATCTCTACTGTCAGCTAGGCTAACTTCCCTGTTTAATCCTGAGGTATTTTATTCCTTCTAGCCATCAAGATGTAAACCAATATCTCAATCTCAATCCTTCGTAGTACGTGTTTCACCAACAGTTATGCGGTCATTGTATTGTACGTACATCCGTCAGTGTGTAGAATATTCTTGTTCAGTGTGGCATCCGGGACTTAATGATGGTCAGAGGGACAGACTTGAAGGGATTCAGAAGAGAGCAGTGAAGATCATGCTAGGCTCGACCTACACTTTGTATGAAGCGGGTCTAGACAGGCTTGGTCTCTCCACTCTGTCTGAAAGACGACACAAGTTAGCAATGGGTTTCGGACGTAAATGCTTCGCTCTTCATACATCGCTCCTACCTGATTACGAAGCCCCAAACCAGACTCGCCCTGAAACATGGCTTCGTGCTGCAACCCGTAATTGTACCAGACTTGTTCGCCCCGATATCCACTCTTCTGACCGGTATCTTTCGTCATTTGTACCATATTTCGTAAACATTATCTGAACTATGATATATTCTTTATTAATTGTATATACATATAAATATTTTAAGGTAATTATTGAGAAGTGATTATTAAGTTTTAGCCATGGTAATAATTGTGTGACGATCCGACGCTAGCGAGTAATTTGCTATACAGGAAATCAGCGCTCATGCTGTGGTGGATTGCTACAAGACGTATGTGCGGCCGGTTCTTGAATACGCATGTAGCGTATGGCATAGCTCTCTCTCCAGTGAACAAAGCAACGAATTGGAGACCCTTCAGAAAAGAGCTTGCCGCATTGTACTCGGTCACATACGTTGATTACAACACTAGCTTGTCGACTCTAAAGCTAGAAACACTCAACCAAAGGAGACACGATCTCACCATGGCATTTGGATATTCCCTCCTTCTGTCTCCAGACCATCGCGACATCCTACCGTCTTTTTACACCCCTGAACCAACCGTCGACACGCGGGAAGCAAGAAAAGTAGCGAAGACACAACTCCTTAGAGAACCGGATTTCAAGTCTTCTCAGTGTTTTTGTGGCACTAGCAGCCTCTGGCTCAAGTGCCATATACCAATCACAATTCCGTCTGTCGGTCGGTCTGAGTTTTTTGTCACACTATTTCGAGTTAGGGTACTTCCAGATGTACTAGGACAATGAAACTTGGCAGGCATATCAGGGACCCGACCAAACTAACCTGGAAGTAAACAGTTTCCCGACCCGACCATATGCGGGGGACTGGAGGGCGGTGGAAACTTGAAAATTGAGGGCAGTTTGTCACACTTTTTCGAGTTAGGGTACTTCCAAATGTGCTAGCACCATGAAACTTGACAGGCGTATCAGAGGTGCGACCAAACAAACTTAGAAATAATCAGGTTTCCAATCCGACCATCTCGGGGGCGGGGAGGGCGGGGGAATCTGAGAAATTGAGTGGTGTGTAACTTTCGAACGGGTGGTGTGTAACTTTGGAACGGGCTTAATAACTGAATAGATTCTGTATCTGTGATGTCCCGTTTAAAGTCTTGACCGAATTCGGTAGCCAATGGGGAGTTGGGGGGTGGGGAGACCGGAAATTGCAAGAAACGGTTAGAATGGAGAGATCGGAGTGAAACTTGCTGGGAAGAGCAAGCAATTGCTCTAGATAAATCGTGTACACACTTGTACTGCATCCCGACACTTAGGGGTGGTGAGGGTAGATGGGGTTTTCCCCGAATTCCGGTGATGGTGACGAAACTTGGCAGGCATATCAGGGACCCGACCAAACTGACTTGAAAATACAAATTTCGTCGATCTGACAATCGTGGGGGGAGTGGAGGGAGGGGAATCCGGAATACTGAGTTTTTTAAGGATTGAATAGAGGACATTTGTCTGGTGATCTTTTTCATATCCGGACCGGCTCCGACAACTATTGGGGGGGGGGGGAATACGTGACCCGCTTAGAAAGGGTTATCGGGATGGAAATTTGTGGGTAGAATAAGCAGATGCTCTGGGCAAATCATTTACTGAACCGGATTGGCTCCGGGCACTGGGGGGAGTTGGGGGGGCGGATATTTCAAGAAACGGTTAGAATGGAGGGATCAGAGTGAACCTTGCTGGGAAGAACAAACATCTGCTCCATGTAAATCTTTTACACAATTGGAGTGGATCCATACAATTGGGGGGGGGGGAGGGGGTTTCCCGGAATTCAGGTTTTGGGGGATTTTCACGATGAAACTTGGCAGGCTTATCAGGGACCGGTCAAACCGACTGGGAAATAAAAAAAAAATCCTGGATATGATAATCTTAGAGGGGGGGTGGAGGGAGGGGAATCCGGAATATTGAGTCATGTGTAACTTTGGAACGGGTGATCGGATTCGAGTGAAATTTAATAATTTAACAGAGGACTTTTGACTGACAGAGGACTGATCTTTTTCATTTCCGGCTCGAATCCGACAACTATTGGGGGGGGGGGGAATACTTGACCCGCTTAGACTGGTGTGATTGGGATCGAACTTTGTGGGAATAACTAACAGATGCTATGGATAAACCATTTACAGAACCGGATTGGCTCCGGGTATTGTGGGTGGAGTTGGACGGGGGGATCTGGGATTCCATTTTTATGGCACCTGCCGTCCGGCTTAGTGCCATATACCGATACATTTTTCGGCCGGTTGGTCAGTACTGTGACCGCGAGTTAAGGTACTTCCAGATGTGCTAGGACGATGAAACTTCGCTGGTATATTAGAGATTCAGCAAGATTTGCCTAGAAATCGCTACTTCTCAAATCCGATTATTCCTTAAAGTACCAATCTTGACCGCAAAGTAAGAAAAATACTTTTAAGCAATATATGCATTTTCATGATGCCCATCAGCCCATTATCATTTTTTCCTGTAGGGTTTTGCTTACAAATGAATTTCTAGCTCCCTTAGAGTGCGCATCTCAACCGCAAAGTCGCAACTTACTTTTGATCAATCAATACATCTTAACTCATGCAAGTGCCGTATGAGCTTACAGCTCTTGTTTAAAATCCTTTGAACCATATTTCGTATATAATTATAACAAAGCAGTGTTTGACACTTACTTTATTTTACTTGGCATTAACCGTTCTTTTATTTATTTTTCAAACCATTTTGTTTTGACGTACAAGGTTTTTTTTTCTACAGAAATATTATGTGAAATATACTTATTGACTGATTGATTATTGATAAGCGTTGTTATTATATTAAACCAAGACACACAAGGCCGTCTTCCCCATTAAAATTTTTGGTTTTCTTTGGTTTTCACCATGAGTCTACTTGGTTCCGAGAATGCAGTCCTAGACTTCTAAATTAAATTCGAAAAAAAACTGTTAATGGTTTATTGGTCACGCTACAAGTCCCTTGTGTAAAGGGCGATATACGTGTTACCATAAAGATCCATCTCAAGTGGACTTCCAAAAGCGTAATAGCTTTCTGTTGCAGATCGGTGCACTTCCATGGCCCACTTAACCCCTCGTCAGCTTAAGTATCAAGCCCCCCCCCCCCCCCCTAACATACACACAATCATTTCGTCCTTGAAAATATCAACTCGGAGGTTTTCTCGGAAAACAGTAGCCTAATTGAATTTTATTGCAGATCAGATCACCGTTCTTGGAAAAATACTTACTGCGGGAAAAAGAGCGTCATCCTGAAGTGATTGCAAAAATGGATTTACTTTGGCAGTATTACGAGAATCAAAGAAACTTTGGAGGAGCGTCTAAGATACTCGCTACATTGGCGGAAGCACACCAGTAAGTACTTCCCCGCATCTCCTTACAACAGTCCTCCGTGAGGGGGCTACTACTAGCGTGTTCCACCCTACTAACAATATTAACTATTAGTTACTATTTTCGTTCCAACCTCGTGAAATGTTACTACGCTGACCGTTCCTCCTGACCTAACTACTAATAACTATTTGGGAACGTGGTAAGCGTGGTAACTACGAATCCCTCGTAATTGGAAGATTAGCCACGATATTTAATCTTGGAAAACAAAAAAAATATTTTAAATTGTTCGATCTTATTAGTATTATTATTATATAAACCACAAGCACCATCATCTCATAATTTTTTCATTTCCTAATCACCATTTTCAGATCTTGTGTTCGATGTCTTCTCCTATTGGTCAACTTTCCGAAAGTAGTTAGCTAAAGTTGAACTTCTTGCCTGCTTCCATGAAGTACTTTATGCGGGTTAGCGGAGCAACTTTACAACTTTGCGAACGACTTTTCGCACTTTACAAAAGTCATCTCCTAGGTCCAACTTGTTGTCGGTCACTTTCTGCCTTTCTTCTCATCTGATATCCTACTTGAATGCTAGGATGCTCCTAAGGAGGGTTTTCGCGAGAACTAGGAATCACTTTCCAGCGAGCGAAACGCATCGCAAAAACTGTGGGAAAGCGATTCATGGAATCACTTTCCACTTTCCCGCTGGACTGATCGCGAAAACACATGGAAAGCTGACATCGCCTGGAACATGTTAAATTAAAAACAATTTCTAATAAATATGGTTCATTTAACGGTTCTTTGATTCTCATATATTTCATCGAAGGCACCCTAATAACGCTTGCCATTTTTCTTTATTTATTAGTGATACTTGCACTGTTTTTTCCCACACCTTTGAAATTCCCGCCGAAACATTCATCTTTCCGTGGAGCTTTCCACTATCATCGTGGAATCACTTTCGGGGAAAGCTGCTTCGGTTTCCGAAGCGCGAAAATCGGGTTGGAAAGTTTGACAACTTTCCGAAGTAGCGCGAAAACCATTGGAAGGTGATTCCGACTTTGCTTTCCAGCTCGCGAAAACCCTCCTCTAATGTGTGCACGACTATGATCATCTCGCCGTACGGTAGCTCCTCGTCTCGTATCTTCAAACTGTTGATGACTGCGATTTGTTGGAGGGAGGGTGGCGATTTAAGACAGTGGCAGGTTCGTCGGAGTTTTTGGGTCGCTAAGGTGTTTTCTGGGCACTCAAAGAGGATTTGCTGCCCCGTTTCATCCTCCTGGTGGCAGAGTCTGCAGTTTGGAGTGTGACGGAGGCCCCAATCACACAGGGCTTTGTTGAGCAGCTGGGTTGTCGCTTTGAGATGGTCTGAGCCGTCCTTAAATTATATTCAAAAATCTTGCTTAGCGTACCCGTGACAGTAATGGGTCGATACAAAGCCCAAGCAGAATTATCCTTTTCGCGTTTCAATATTCATTTAACAGTTTCAGAGAGGAAACTGTCGGGGGCGAATTTTTTTTTTTTTTTTAGTACCTCTATCCTCATGCCTCTGAACGTCACTACTAGATTCCAGAAAAAATTTACCCCGTAGCAGAGTCAAAATAATTCAGTGTATTCAGGTCCAAGGTATAAGGATGAGCTTGATAATGATGGTGTAGAATTTTATTAACGCACCAAACGAGAAAAGGGAAATAGCGCAGTACAAAACAAAAAAGAAAGGACATATTACAATGAGCTTTCGAAAACTTAGTCGTACTTAAATATTGTTCTGTCTTGAACCCTTGACTTGGGTAGGAGGGGTGATGTAGACATTGCAAATGCTACACTGTACAAAAAAGTCTTGCAGTATTTTCTACTGGGATTAATATTGTCCCTACTGAGATAAAAATTCGTTCTAATTCGGATTTATCTTGTCCCAGCAGAGAAAAGATTACTCCCAGTAGCAAATACTGCAGTTAACTTTACTCCTTTCTCGGAGAAAGTTTTGACACTTTAGAATGCTTCTGATTTAACTAATTGTTTCTAAGAAAAAGTGCTCTTAAAGCAATATTTGTATTAACAAATGTGTGAATTAATATATTCTTCGGTGAACAGAGCGGGACGAGTTATGTTCCAAGTCAAATGTCAAGTTGTCGCGAGGAAAAATAACGTGCTGCAGCCGAGCTATAGACCAATTTTACAT
This sequence comes from Branchinecta lynchi, assembly GCA_023053575.1. Lineage (NCBI taxonomy): Eukaryota > Metazoa > Arthropoda > Branchiopoda > Anostraca > Branchinectidae > Branchinecta > Branchinecta lynchi. The sequence continues at coordinate 7,864,235 of JAKZAP010000014.1, forward strand.
CCGTCATTACTTTTGTATCTTCTTTGAAATATGATTCAGTGGAACGGCACTACACAGGATAGAATCTAACAAAAACTTCAAAAAGGGACCATGAACTGTTCCACAGTTTATCGAGTGTGGAGATTCAACCTTCAGTGAGGAGGAGACATCGCTCTCCACTTTATATGTTAAGGATCCGCGATAGTAACCACGCTTGTTTCCTGCTTTATCTTTTCTCCAGTCCCCGCATAAATTTTGAATGTGGCGAAGAAAAAAATTTCTGTCTGTGTTAGAGCTTAAAACTTGACTGAAAAGCTAGCTTATTTGTAATATATTGTATTTGAATAATTTACGCTGTTGAGGAATTTGCATTTTTGTTAAATAAGGACTCGTAGTGATGTTGAGAATATGGATGGCGTCTCAACAAAGACGAATACACAGTTGAACCGCGTAATTTGAACGGACGCGGTGAACCCCAGAACCAGTACCCCAGCAAGTTTGTTTCTTTACAACAGGCAATTCGGTACCAGTGTTGATCTTGTGATAAACTAAATGTCTGAAATTACATAGACCTACCCTAACTTTGAAAGATCTTTCCCGCAAAAATAATCTTTATTTGGGAGTGTCGGATTTGTGGACCGATTTGTCCGATTTGTAGCCTGTGCAAGCCGTTTCGGTGAATCGGTGATTCATAACTAGATTTTCGTATTTCAGCCCTAGTCGGTGAACCTTTTGAAATAACATGCCAATAAATCCACCCGAGAATCCAATCCAAAAATGTGTAGCCACTGGGTCCGACGTAGGTGTCGGTTCCTTTCTGCCTTTCTATTGACTAGAGCGGTATCATCGCCTGTAATGGTGCATTCTCTTCTCAAGGATGACGTTGATGAGGGCTTTTTGGGCGCCCAAAACGTAAGTGGAGGGGTACCGATGACTTCGTAAAAGCTGTCCTCTCTTGCAAAGTCGAATCCTCTCTGGGAATACAATTTTTTGTGTTAATGTGTTTGTTAAAGCGTCTTGGATTGAGGTAATTTGTCTCACTACCGACGAGTGCTCAATCTCTCACCAACATAGACACTTACGAGTTGTTCAAAAAAAAACTTGAGCAGAAAGACTTCAAAATCAGTGTTCATTTCAGTCATCTTTTGGACATCATATTCATTGCCTATAAATAAAGAATCATCGCTATCGTGAGTTCTGACAGTTTAATTGCTGTCCGAACTCGTCCCATGAAAATCGTCCGGCGTCCACCCACGCGGACCGATTCCGACAATATGGGCGCCAAAAATAATTGGGTTAAACAAACACTTGTGGCTTGCACCAGCTCTTTTAGAGAGACATTTCTAAGCACCAGTGAAATGGCGAACTTCGACGGATTTCCTCTGTAAAAATATCGGCCCACTTCTGCTCCCAACATTATTCCAGAAATCATCGAAAATATTATTTTTATATTTTTGGCCGTCATGTTTGGACTAAAACGTTACAACTTCTCGCTGAATGTCCGCTACTGTCATACATCTTGTGACAGTCTTATGGTGGACATAATCACAGACATTTGGCGCAAGGGCTGGATGTCCGGACTCGCCCCGTCCGGTTTCGCCCCGTCCGGTTTCGCCCCAGTCTACCCTATGGCAAAAATGTCGCAAATCCTGCTATTTCAAAACATTTTGGCCGATTTCAAAGGAGCTCTTTTCCAGTAAAGGGATTTATTTGTTTTAAGAGTATTAGCTCCTGTCATAAGAGTAAACTGGAACCTGAGAATACACCATTATTTTTTACTGAAAACCTAAAAAAAAGGACCTAATTTTATAGGTGCCGGAATATCGCGGATTTCTGCGGCAAAATGTCTATATTTAACTTTGGAACGGGTGATCGGATCTTAAGGAAACCTGATATTTGGAACGAAATCGTGTCTTAGATCTGCCGTTTCAAGTCCGGACTGGATCCGATGAATGTGTGTGGGGGGGGGGGGGGCTGGAAATCCTGTGACACGCTTAGAGTGGAGCGATCGGGATGAACCTTGGTGGAAAGAACAAGCACAAACTATAGATATATCAGGGACAGAACCGGACCGGATTTGAGCACTGTGGGGTGTGTTGGAGGGGAGGGGGTCATGAATTCTGGTGATCGCGAGTTAAGCTACTTGGAGATGTACTAGGAACGATGAAACTTGGCAGCATGGAATGGTCTCCCGGATAGTATTACAGCGGCCGGTAACTTGTTTAAAAGAAAGTTAAAGAATCTTTAATTGAAAAGGTGGTTGAATTTTGTGGTTTGTTGGAAGGGGATGTAGGGAGGTGGGGAGTGAGGAGGTGGGGTGAGGGGAGGTGAGATGGGGGTGGTGGGTAGGTTGTGACGAGGGAATAATTTTTCTTTCTTTTTTCCTTTATTAACTCTCTTTCTTTACCTCTTTTTTCTTTTCTTTTTAAATTTATTATATTAGTTTTTCTGTTTTATTTATTGAAGAAGTCAAAAGGTGGTTAGACGATACAGCCACCCACAGGATTTTTGTCTTTTATGTGGTTGTTGAGTTTTTTGTATAATTTAGTTGTGTTTTTTTGGTGAAGTAAAAAATACCTGAATCTGAATCTGAAAAAACATTAGAGACCTTACAAGATTGGCTTAGAAACTGTGACTTCCTAGATCCTACCATCCCTTAAAGTACTCGTCTTAACCTCAATGTAAAAGAAGTACTTTTAAGCAAAAATATATTTGCATGATCCCCATGAGCCCATGATCATTTTTGCCTCAAGGGTTTGCTTAGAAATGAGTTTCTTCTAGCTCCCTTAAAGTGCCCATCTTAACCACGAATAAAGTGAAAACAAACTTTTGACCAAACGGGGATCATTTCACGATCGATAGGGACCACGATTATTTTTGTGTCAAGGGTTTGCTTACAAGTGAGTTCCTTCAAGTACAAACAATAATTTTGAGTAAATATACATTTTCATGATCCCGACGAGCCTATCATCGTTTTCTCCTCTTGGGTTTTGATTAAAGATAAATTGCTCGCGCTCTTAAAGTCCGCATCATCACAGCCAAGTGCAAAAATAAAATTCTTTTTACCATATGATACATTCTCGTGATTTAAAAGGGCCCATGATCATTTTTAGCTCAAAAGTTTTTAAGTGCCTGAAAACAAATGTACTTTATGAGTACCCAAGTTTTAAATCCATGACTTGTACTTTTAAGTAATAGTCCCGAGTATCAGTTTTCACTCCCCCCCCCCCCTCGAGTGGTTGCTAGTGACGCCCCTGCCTGTCTCTACGCTTCAAAGCATAACTATTTAACAAGTTAAGTGGATAGCATACTGTACTTAAAGTTTAACCGAAAAGGGCTGGGATAGGACAATCAAGTTGCCCATCACTTATTCAATTAAATTGGCTTGGAGACCCGCTGAAAATGCGTTACTTCGTTGTTTCGCTATTCACGAATAATTGGTTTTCAAATAGTCGCATTTCTGTGTGATTTGTGGTACCTCTATGCGCTTGTATTTTGGTTGTATGACTTACGAGAAAGATTTATGATTTTTTTTTGTTTCAGGTACTAAGCAATCGTCACCACTCTCACCACTACCCACTGAAAAGTCGTGTGTGGGTTCAGATTAAAATTTCCCGCGTCATAATAGAATTTACGTTGTGGGGACGGCTGCAGATGTTCTGAACGTCATAACTAGAGTAATAGTGGAAAGTAGATAGTGTTCAAATGATACAAAAATTAGCTGGCTTTTCAGTTAAACTTTAAGAACACTTCTTGGTACTTGGTGCTATTCTAAGTTTATTTTTCTTAAGTAAGAAGTATTAAGAACATTAATTGGTACTTGAGGCTATTTTTCTCAAGTAAGAAGTACGGTATTAAGTTCTCGAGGGAAAATGTACTTGAATAGTACTTGAGTTATCTCCCAATACTGAGGGCCCCCCCCCCCCACACACACACACACACATACACCCGGAGCGAAATCCCGACTACGCCTATGGCAGAGAGCCTGCTATCTTTCTCTCAGTCGTTATTTCCTGTTCTCTCGCCTAGTCGTTATTTTCTATTTGCAAGAAGTGCCGTCGCTATCTCAGCAATTTGTCCCGATTGTGTCGCTGGTTCTGTTGTCCTTTTCAAAGCAATACAACTTGTTTCCACATTTCAGCTCTCAGCTCAACTTGAGTCAGCGGATTGAATATTTGTCGAGAGCGATAGTCTGTGCCAAATCCGGATCCATGACAATGGGTCCCATCTCGACACAAGGGGATTTGCTCCACGAGCTAGAAGAAAAGATGGACGTGGCTCGTCTCCAAATGCAGGTAAAAGTGGTTTCATCCTCCCCAGCTCAACCAGTCCAGTATACTAAGCCTTTTTGATAACCATGCTCACACCATAGGCATGCATGCATATTCTTGCGTATGTCTGCCCTTGTTTCCTAGAGGGGTACCAGCAGGGCCGTATCCGGGACCCCCCCCCCCCCCGAAACACACAAAAATAATCATTTTATAGGCTTTTTGTACTTTTTTGTCCAACCCGCAGGCACCCCCCTTCCCCGGAAATAAATTCCTGGATACGGGCCTGGGTACCAGTATATATTTGTTTATTTTTTTATTCTCATATTTCCACCAGTACAAAATAATGTATAAAACATAACTATGCCTAAACCTTCTGGTCCATTCAGTGACACGACACGTATGTGACGAAAAAAAACATGACTTCATTTACCTTGAAATTGGTGTATACTGGTACTCCTCTGGGGAATAGGGGGTATATAAAGGTACGAGGACTATCCTTACCCCTCCGAGCATGCCCCAGGGTGTGAGCATGGGTATCAAAAAAAGGGTTAGTGTAGTAGACTGCCTTCAAATAACAGGAGGACCCAAATAAGTATTTCCCCGTGGGGTGGTCCATTTTTCTGCCGCCACTCCCATAGATTTTTTTTATTAGAGCAGCCATCTTTTAGTCCCATTTCATATTGATGAGCTAGCGTTCTTGTTTATAGGCTCGAGAAAGTCTTAAATTTCAACATTTTCGGCTAGAAAAAAGGAAAAACTTCGCATTTTGGGAACCAGGCGTTCAAATATGCTGTTGTTGTTTTTTTTTCTGCTGCAAGGCTTGTCTGATTAGGGGGTAATTTATAGAATACGGAAATTGCTGATGGTGTTTTTGGTAGACTCGGAAAAGCATATGATAAATCATGATTTTTGATATTAGAGTTCAATTTAATTATAGCTTACCTTACCTCTCGCTGGTAGACTTACCTTTCTTGGTAGTGTATGTGCTGAAATTACGTTTTTAAATTCGAAGCAGACGCAACTGCACCAGGATTTGGTCCTAATGAGTCCGAAATTCGAACTCAAGGATATGTTGGAATGATTTGCTATTATTAGAGTTCATTTCAGCAATAGCTTAGCTTACCTCTCGCTGTAAGACTTACATTTCCTGAAAGTGCATGTGTTATCTGAAATAAGTGATTCAGATAAACAGACAGAAATGCACTACGACTTGGTTCCAATAGAGCCTGGATTCCGAAACCGGGTCCGAAAATGAGAATCGATTCCGGTAAATGTGTACCGTGTATGAAAAGTACTGAGCTCATCCGAATGCTCGCATTCGGGTTTTCACTAGAGTTTGTGAGAACTAAGCCTAAGGCAAGATATCTTTCTTTCTAGATTTTGGAAGCCGTAATGCAGCTCCCAAGTCACGTGCCTCAAGTGCGTGATGCGATTGGTCGCCTGAACTCACAGTTCTTCGACATCACGACAGTAAGTCAGACTTCGTTCAGGAAAATATAAGCATGATATATAATATGCAGATATCATGGTACCTGATACCAAGATCTAAAATTGCTTTTGCAGTTATTGCGGTATCTGATACCACGGTCAAAAGCAGTTTGCAGTTACTGAGTATCTGGCCTGTTGCCATGGTATCTGATATTCAGATACCAGGGCCCCGACCGTATTAACTGACCGTGGTATCTGAAAAAGTCATCTCACGCTCGTCATCGACACACGAGCCTACTAGGTTTTGTCAAATTCGGGGAAAGAAGTTTCTCTATCGTGGTTTGAGTGGATTTAAGTATTTCTTTAGGGGGGGGGACTTCCAAGAGCTAATTAGGTAATTGTCGCAAAGCAACAGTTGTATCACCTTTATCAGATACCCTGGTGTCTCCAAAAATGCAACTATAAATCGTTAGCCTAAAGTCGTCTTGTAAGATGTGGGCAAGATGGGTTAAAGGACTTAAAGGACAAAAAAAAATTAAACTAAAAAACATAAAACACAACATTTCGTAAACTAGACGTCAGCCAGGAAACAATGAATCATCTCGTGTGCAGAATGAGGGGAGTGGTAGACAGGTGAAGGTAGGTACAGAAGTTGTTCGGGGGTGCCGCTGGATGAACACACGGTTGTACCGAGTTCCGGTTTAAACTGGTTACTTCAATGGGTTGCTAGACATTGAAAACGCTAGAATGCTTCCAATCTAACTCCTTCAAAGGACACTTCGCCCTTCTGATACTGATTCATTTACGTCAGTAGTATTTCAATCCATTGTCGTTCCCGAGATTCAACACTTCATAAGTGTATCCTATCCCCTCTATTGGTATTAGACTGATTATTACGCTTGTCACTGTTGTTTCTTGGACGTATCAGATTCCCAATCATTGTTTCCGAGGAGCGTATCGTTCAGTACACCGGTTATGCAAATTTTGCCACGTTTTTCACTCCACGCAAGGGACATGGAAAGAGGCCAGGAACTTTCGAAGCCTTGTGTAATTCGCTGTAAGCGCGGCTAAGTTTTAAAGTAGTCAACTATCTCGGAACACCTTCGCAGAAACACTATGTAGTGCGAGGAGTACTTTAATACATAGAAACCTATTAGAAAGTTCCTGAGTCACGTGAAAATATTGGCCAGTGTGGAGGTTCCAACACGATTGCATCGGAAATAAAACGTGAATGTTCCAAGGGGCTTCCCTCTGTTGTCACTAAAAGATGGCGATGTCACGAAGCACTTAGTTCTACCTGGGTTTCTTTAGTCGCCAGTTAATTTACTTTCGTGGGTAACTCCAGAAGATCTAAAGGAAGTAAAAAATGAGCGCTTAATACCCCTTTGAAACTCACGAAAATTAACAGAGAATTTGGGATCTCATGCGAAGAGAAATATATAGGAGGTTGCAGCTGACAGGGATTGCTTTTTTGTTTTATTTACGGGCCCTTTTGAAGCCCTAGATTTAATTACTGCTCGTTGTGGGTGTGCAGAGTTTGTCCAAAGAAATTCATTCCGCGGAGAATAGACAGATATAAGAATAGATAGATAGAGAATACAAAACCGAAATGACAGAATTCAGCGCGTAGTGAAACTTGGAAATGAGACCCAGTCCGTAATAAAACTGTCCTTCACTTGTTTCAGTGCTATGTAATTTGTAGTACGAACTACATAATACGCCTCGGGAAACGCACGCCACCGCAAGAGATAACGAGCGTGTTCCACCCTACTTACCGTAGTTACTACGCATGACGTCACGGACTTGTGCTTCTTGACGTCGACCGTGGAACGTTTGTCTATTTTTAGCAAAACATCGTGTCACGGACTCATCCGACCAGTCATGTCAAAGAGATTCATAGTTGCCACGCTTACTACGCTCCCAAGCGTGGTAAGCAAATAGTTACTGTTAGTTACTATTTCGAGAAGGCTGAAACGGTCAGCGCTAACAGTTACTATTTTTAGGAGGGTGAAACACGGCCAACTTGAACAGCAGTGTGAACTGAAAGTAGCTTCCTTTCAGTTCGCATTTTTGACCGCCCACAGGTTTATTAGGCAGCAGCGGTAAATCTTAAATGACCCTCTAGTTAATTCTACCTTTTGGATTGTCTCTAGCTCCCTTACGGAATTATGAGCTACTGAATTCCTGGTCTTCCGCTATTGTTTCGTTTTATACCTACGACATATTAGCGGTTTGTCGGTTTGAGCCTAGTTTTGTTTGTCGTGCAACGCTGACTTAGCCGAAACTCTTTCACACAAAAGGACATGAGAAGCTTCAAAGCTCAGAGTTTTGTCCCCTCGTTTGTTCGTTTATATAACTCAGAGCGTTTTTGAATGTTAAGTTTTAGGTTATTTGTATTTTGTTAATCGTAGTCTAGCATGTTATTGACCATATTTATCATAAGACGTCGGTATAAATGTCTCAGAATTGTATATATTTGTAGATTGTTCTGTTGTGACGTTATGTTTTGACGTAAAAACAACCGATCGGCTTGTCCGTTATCTGTTTTTTAGATCATATTGAATTGAATTGAATCGTAGTTGTTCATTATGGAAAACATGGTAGACCACCAGGGCCTCGTTTTTGTTGCACGCTGCAGGTCCACTTCTCTGCCACTTCCGGTCTGATTATGTCTTCATCCGTTTTTGCACTGCAGTGCTTCCGAGGAAGACGGCAGCGCTTCTCGAGAATCGCGGACTTGCTCACCGACCAAGTCCGTGCTTCCCTGCAAGATGCCGCAGCGTTGCCGCTTCAACCAAGAAGAAAGTGGATTCAAAAACGCATATTGTGCAAAAGCAAAGAAGTGCTGCAGCAGCGATGCGGCAGCACTATTGCAACAAAAACGAGGATCAGATTTATCTTCTGTTTTGGACTTCTGTTATTTTGCTTGGTTTTCCCAGTTTTAACTGCGTTGCGTTCAGTTTTCAAATATTCTACGTCCAGTCACCGTGTCATAGAGCAGGAAGGCTGGATGAAAAGGGGCGACAAGAAAATCGCTAATTTCGCGTGGAAAGTAACGGTACTTCGAAAAACGATATTTCTGAAGCATTTCATTAGGAAAAGATCATTTCTAGTAAGAGTTGTGCACCAATCTAGCGCCTGATGTAAAACTGTCGTTTTTGGCCTCGGAAGGCGTTGTACTTTTTTTTTTTCTTTTTTTTTAGCTTTACGAAGAGTTCTCTGAGCCCTTTGGCCTTTGGGAATGTCAACTCGCTATTATGCAATGTGCTGGACACCAGGATCCTTCATTGGTGACGAACATTTGGTCTCAGATATTCGAGAGAGGTATTTTGTCTTTTACATAATTTATTGCTTGGGTTCATTTATTTATATCCCTCTAAGTAATGATACCAGGAGGTGCAACGTTGCAGTTGGACTTTTTTGCACCCAATTTGATATCACCAGACAGTTTCACAATTTCAGTCAATTCAGTTTATTTCTAAGACGGGAAGCGGACAAGCCGAGTATGCGTTCAATCGTCAATAAATATATATATTCAATCTCTTAGTTGTTATGGCCTGTTGGCTTTTTGCAAGAAATATCATATCATCATATCATAAAGAGTGTGTTTCATCCTTCTAACAATAGTAGCTACTAGCTACTAGTTCTTATTTTCGTTGCAACCTCGTGAAAAGTTACTACGCTGACCGTTCCAACCTTCTCGGAATAGTTACTTTTTGCTCACCACGCTGGGGAGCGTAGTCAGCGTGGTAACTACGATCTCTCTGACGTGATTGGCCCGATTAGCCCGTGGCGCGAGACATTGCCGAAAATAGAAAACTCGTTCCAGACTCGACGCCAAGAAGCCCTAATCCATGACGCCATGCGTAGTAACTACGTAAGTAGGATGGAACACGCTAATGTCAGCACTGGGTGTACAAAATTGCAATTTTCTTGGTTCGGGAATGCTATGTGTCCCTTTAAATTATATCACAGCAATTTCGCTATTCCCTGGTGTAAAAAGTTGCAATTTCGCTGCTTCGGGAATGCGGTTAGATGTTGCAGTTGGACTTACTTATTTATATATCGCTTTAACTTCCACGACATTTTCGCAATACCCCTGACATTAACTGCAATTCGCCTGGTTCGGTAATGGTCGTAAACAGGCCCGTATCCAGAAATTTATTTCGGGGGGGGGGGGGGGGTCTCCTGCGGGTCGGACAAGAAAGACATAGATCAGAGGGAAAAGCCTATAAAAATGATTATTTTTGTACGTTTCGGGGGGGGGGGGGGTAGGGTCCCCCCCCCCCCCTGGATACGGCCCTGGTTGTAAACATTCCGAGTTTTCAGTTCATCAAGTTAATCAGATTTTCAGTTAATCAAAAAAAAGGAAATTAAGGGGAAAAGAGGGTTATACGTATACAAGAATCACTTCGTGTCACTTTCTTTTTAAATAATAGAACATAAATTTTAACGAGTTCGTGTAAGTTTAGTGACTCGAGAACGGCAATTAAAAATATACGACACTATATTCAACAAGTTGGAGTAGAAGTGTCAATAAGATAAGCCTGCTGTTTCAGCTAATTTCTTCTTTTTGTTTCAAAAATGTAGATGCAGATGTTCGGTTCATCAGTGGGGTAGTAATTAGGTCGTCTATCTCATCGGCGTTTTTTTTTTCAAACCGCGAAATCAAGTTCCAAAAGACAAAATGCAAATCGATGGCTTTACGGTAAGTTATATTCGAAAACTATTTTAAATTTACCCAAATAAGATTTCGATAATTTCGAGCTTGTTCAATAAACCTGCGATTGAGGCCCAAGATTGATCCCCCCCCCCCCCCTCTCCCCAAGGTTTGCTGAAGGGTTCCTACTGCTCTTGTTTTCCCAGCAAAACCAGTACGGTCAAAAAAACGTACTCGTGTTTGGGCTACTCGTCGAACCACGACCTTGTTCTTTTCGCACCGGAAAATATGACACATTTGAAGCACACCTAGCACTATTTACTATTTTATGTTCCAATATTCAGAACTGTCTGGATACTAAAAACTAGGCCCACCTTTTAACAAATTATCCACAGTTTCGGCTGTTTTGAGCCTTTTCCCAGGCCCACTGACTTCTAGCAAAAAATTGACATAATTTAGATAACCGGTTTTAACGTCAATAGCATGATACGCGAGCACTCGTCGGGAGCATAACGCACTTTAAAATAGTGAATCGTGGCAAGTGCAAGGATTAATGAGGTATCGTTAGTGGGTTTAGAATGTAACATGTGAAGTTTAGGTCTCCGGATCTAAGAATTAATAAACGCAGTTACGGAAATATATAGTGTTGATGATGCATCTGCTGTTGTGGATCAGCGGCGAGCAGATGTTCTTTCCTTGAAACCTTTATAATGGAATTCTTATTATAGCTGTATTATTTAAGAGTATTTAGGTTCAGTCTGTTTTTTGTTGTTTTTTTCATTTTTTTTCCCCAGTCTTTATCGGCGCGTTTTCTGCAATTTTCTTATATGGCTAGTGGAATTATTTATTGAGTTTACTTTTAAATCTTTCCTTTTCTTTTCATAGAGCTCAACAAAGCAGGGAATGTCGGCGAGTCGTCGAAAATCGCACTTTTGGCAACATGTTTAAAACGTCTCGGCCGCCAGTATGCATCTTCGGAACAGTACTTCCCTCTAGGTAAGTCTGCTTCTCATCTCTCTTCCGAGAACTTACCACAGGCTTGTCGAGCGAAGAGCCAGCGCCGCAGTCATCTCAGAACAAAGATGTGTTGTTATTGTTATAACTCTCCTTGTCAGTTTGTTATGGTTGCGTTCCGCCACTTAACGATTGTTAACAAATCGTTAACAATCGTTAACTTTTCCCGTTCCAAGACTCTGATTGTTAAATTTAAGCTCCGCCTTCCTACGATTTGTGGTTCCAGAACTTAACGATTGTTAACTATTTTGTAACGATGGTCGGTGAGCATCGTTACAAAATAGTTCACAATTGTAGAACTGGGAAAAGTCAACGATCGTTAAAGCTGCAGTTAGCTCCGCCCCGAAGTGCAGTTAACGATTGTTAACAATTGTTAAGTTTGCGGAACGCAACCTATGTCTTCATTCTTCTTTTCCTCTTCTCCTTTTGTCTCTCCTTTTTTTGATTTGTTCGGTTTGTTTCCCCTAAATTATATGAATAAAGAATAAGCCGCACCTATTGCCAGGCCTTATGGTGGGGCCATAAATAGTTAATGGTCTTTATTATTTTTATGAATAAAACTTAAACTGAAACTTGATCGGTCAGTTACTAAATTTATCTAGCGAAATAGCTTATAGCTAGAGATTACTCCAATATTTCAAAGCATGACACGGAAGAGCCCGTTTTATTTTCTGTTTGCTCCTCGGTCAGTTTGGGTGATGCTAGAAGACTGGAGCGGTTCTTCCGGTCACAAGTGAAGCACTGATTTACTTTTTTGGGTATTCTTTTTTATTTTTCAAAATAACAACAGGGATCGTGACAGGAGGCCAAATGGCGTGTCGACTGTGCAAATAGCGATATATTTGTCTGTAGTAATATCTTAGCAATATAGAAACACAAAACTGAGTCTCATTGGTTACAAAAATTTGAGGGCTGGGGAGGAGTAGCAGCACTGGTCTTCTTTTCATGTAGGCCTTTTTTGTTTCTTTTTTTGTCAAAAGACTACAGGGATCGTGACCGGAGTGGCGTATTGACCATGCCAATGATTAGATAATTGTCAGTCCCAAAATCGTAACACTAATGTAAAGCAATATAAGCCTAGAAACACAAAACATTCTAATTTCGAGAAGACAAAAAAAAATCTTACATCGCTTAGTGTGGGGGGGGGGAGGGGGCAGCTCGGAAACTCGCTCCACACAACTTCTTTACGGTCGTGCACGTCAGGTTGGAAGGGGGGAGGCAGAAGAGAAAGGAAAGAAGATTTGTGTTGCAGTTTCAGAGTAAAGACTGATCACAGCCGCTCCCGTCTGTTGTGAAAGTTTTTGGGGGGTTTTTCGGTTTGCCACCAACCCACTGTCGGCTATGGGGTTATTCAAGTTCAGGTTTTGTTTACTACAAATCTAAAGAATCTGTAAAGAGACAATTCGGCAGAGTGGGCTCGAGGCCAAATAACTTTTTGGGATCCCAAAACGTAAGTAGAAGGATACCTACGATGTCGTAAAAGTAGCCTGTCTATCCGTTTGTTAGCACGATAACTCTCGAAGGAGTTGAACTTATTTTGTTCAAATTTGGCATGAGGACTGCACCGTTAACCTTAACCGTTATATGGGGGGATGAGCTACTTCTAGCTATCCTTAAGTCTAGAAATGCTAGGTCTATTGTGTGTTTTGGCAACATGATAAAAGTTATTAGTTTAGCAGAAAGTCGGTAGGATATTAAGTTAAGAATGTGAGGTTGTTTGTTAGTTGAGATTGTTGTTTGTTTTGTTTTTCTGTATATGGCTTAATCGCTTTCAGATACAGATATGTATATATATATATATATATATATATATATATATATAGATAGATAGACAGATAGATAGATAGATAGATAGATACTTTAATTTAGCCCTTAGGCCATACACAGAATCACACATTTATATGTATATGGTAAGCGTGTCCAAAGTACTTTGGCGGGTTCTTTCCCTTGACGTGATCCTACCCTTGCCAATCAAACCAGCACAACTCTATATCATGGCTTTATTCATAAGATAGATAATAATCTCAACACTTATTTATACGGTGGTCGAGGCCGAACTTCCTATTCTAGTGTAATGCACTGATTCCAAAATACTGACCCTCCTCTCCTTCTCGATGCCTGATTATTTATACTGATTTCCTCCAGAGCTTTCTCTAACAAGACTATTAATATGCAAACCTTGAATGACTTCGAGAGAGGGACAAATAACCTCCAACGAACGAACTTCTAAAGGCAGAGTGGATTGAACTCCCAATAGAAACAAGAGCTACGAGCTCATATGGCACTTGTACGAGTAGGCTGTACAAGAAAGTAGATGAGAACGTCACAAAATACACCCGCCATCCAAAAATGCGGTTCGGAAATAGAAATAGGATATTTAGTTTCACTCATTCCTGAGCAGTTTCGGCATCGTCTCGATTGTCTGTAGCAAATGCACATGACTGTTCAAGCTTTCATCCCAATAAATCCATTTGTTTGATCCCTAAACGTGCTACACGATTTCCTGTGCTCACTCTATCTCCACCTACCGTGGCCGAATCTGGTTCGGAATAAAAAAAAATCGACCACCTAAAGCATCTTCGTTTATACCATCTATCAAGTTTCACTCGAATCTGAGCATTTTTGGAAAGTTCCGGTACCCCCCCCCCCCCCACCAACGTTGTCGGAGCCGGTTCGGGCCCAATCTCTTAATTCCCTGTTCCTGTCCATCAAGTTTGACTGAAATTGGAGCATAGCCTATCTGCAAGTTTCCAGTACCCCCCCCCCCCTACCTTGGCCGAATCCGGCCCGGACGCCAAATAACAAATCTAGGCCGCATAACCTCGGCACTGTCGAATTGCATCTCATTCGGTCCATCCGTTTGGTTTTTGTGCATGTCAAAAGTCCCCCCACCCCCAATTCCCCTAATCGTGGTCGCATATGGTTCGAACGCATGTTTTACATGTCGAGGCCATCGATTCGTATCACCCATGAAGTTTCAGTCGAATCAGACCACTCGTTCGCAATTTATAGAAGTCAATTTCCATGTTTCTCTTCTCTTGCTCCCCAAAAAATGCTCGGATCTAGGAACGGAAGTTTCCGGGGGTATGTTGTTTCAGGTTCTTAAGTCAAGATAATTCGGGTCGTTAATATGCCTGCAAAGTTTCGTTGTCGTTTTACATCTGGAACTATTCTAACTCACGACTACCGGAATTCCAGGAAACCCCCTCCAACTCCCCCCACAGAGCCCCGAAACCATCTGGCTCTGTCAATTTCATCTAGGCCTAATGCTTGTTCCATCCATTAAGTTTCGTCCCAATTCCTCTGCTTTTAGAGTTTCTTGAGTTTTCCACCCCCCCCCCCCCCTCATCCTCACAGGTATCGGACCCGACCCGGACGTGACACTGAACGTCCGAGGCGATACCTCACCAGACAAGTTTCATTCAAATCCGATCACCCGTTCAAAAGTTATGCACGCCACTAGATTCCGGACTCTCCATCCACCCACTCCCCCCACGATGGTCGGGTCGGGGAAACGGCTGTTCTCAAGTCAATCTGTTCGGATCCCTGACATACCTGCCAAATTTCATCGCCCTAGGACATCAGGAAGTATGTCGAACTCGCGGGATCGCTAGTAATCCGGACCCCCACCCCAACTCCCCCACAGTGCCCTGATTCGGTCCGGTTATGTCAATGACGTGTCTAGGACCTGTGCTTGTTTTTCCCACCAAGTTTCATCCCGATCGCTCCACTTTAAGCGTTTCTCAAAATTTCCGGTACCCTCCTCCAACTCCCCCCAGTGTCATCGGATCCTGCCCGGATTTAAAGTGAGATGTCTGAGACACGAGGTCATCCTAATTATCAATTTTCATCAAGATCCGATCACCCGTTCGCAAGCTAAAAATACCTCAAATTTTGGCTTCACCCTCCCTCCACTCCCCCCCCCCCCCCCAGATGGTCGAATCGGGGAATTGACGATTTCCTATTTAATCTGGTCGGGTCCCAGACATGCCTAAAAATTTCCATCGTCCCAGCACATCAGAAGCACGGAACTCGCGGGATCACTACAAATTCGGAATTCCTCCCCCCCCCCAACTCCACCAAAGTGAGCGGATCCGTTCCGGTTATATCAGTTACGTATCTAGAACTTTTGCTTGTACTTTCCACCAAGTTTCATCCGGATCCCTCCACTCTAAGTGTTTTCCAAGATTTCCGGTTTCCCACTCCAACTCCCCCCAGTGCCACCGGATCCGATCTGGATTTAACATGGAGAGCCTGAGACACGAAGTCCTTCCATATGTCAAGTTTCATTAAGATCCGATCACCCGTTTGTAAGCTAAAATTATCTCATTTTTCCTATTTTTTCCGGATTCCCCCTCCCTCCACTCCCCTCCAAATGGTCGGATCGAGGAAGTGACAATTTCTGATTTAATCTGGTCCAGTTCCTGATATGCCTGCCAAGTCTCATCGTCCTAGCTTATCTGGAAGTGCCCGAACTAGCAAAACCGGGACCGACAGACCGACTGACGGACAGAAATTACAATCGCTATATGGCACTTGAGTAAGCTCAAGTGCCATAAAAATCCCTGGAGAGAACGTGCGTTGAGGTCGAACAGGAGAGTTTGGAAATAATCGAAATGTCTAAGCTTACTGTCATGGTACTCTTTGGGTCAAAGTACAGGTCAAGTTCAAAGATGGGCTCTGTAGCCCTATATTTAGGGGGTGGGGTTTCAAAAGAGGGACGAAAAAAAATATTTTTAAAAGCTAGTGAGATGTTCGATTTTTAGGTAAAGAGACATGCTGAATCTGAATATGAAAATAATTTTCTTGTCGGACAAGCAGTTCACCCTGGATCTGGCAAAAACCGGAAAATTTGTGAAAAATAAAGTTTAATCTGAAGTTGATTAGAGGTTCAATCTAGGGTTAAGGGGACATGCTGAACATGTATGTGAAAATTATATTTTCGCCAGACAGGTAGTTCGCCCGGAATCTGGCCGAACCGGAAAATTTGCTTAAATAACAGTTTTATTTAAACTTGATTGGATGCTCGATTCAGGGGTAAGAAGACATGTTGAGTCCGAAATATGGCAGTCATTTTCCACCCGGACAGAAAGTTCTCCCGGAATCCGGCTGAAACCAGAAAATGTGTTGTAAGTAAAAGTTTTATCTGAAGTTGAAGGAGAGAAGGAGGCAGGCTGATTTGGTATAGGTAAATTATTTTCTCGCCGGACAAATATTTCGTCCGGAATCCGGTCAAAACCTGAAATTATTAAAAGTTAAAGTCTTATCTGAAGTTGATTAGAGATTCGGGTAAGGCCAAAGGGGGGGCGATACGCTGAATTTGTTTTGAGCTTTTTTTTAACGAACAAGTAGTTCACCCAGAATCCGGCAGAAACTGGAAATTTGGAAGAAGTAAAGGCAGCTTGAGGTTTTGATAAATTTCGTCAAAGTATATAAGGCGTATAGGGGTAAACACAGACGGTGAATCCATATCTGAACGTTGTTTTCTCAGATGATTAGCCATTGTCCTTAATCTGTTTCTAAATTTTAATAAGTACAAATTTTCAAGGAGTCTGGCGAAGACCGGATATCTACAAGATCCAATTATCTGGATCAGATACGACATTTTTGGGATCTCATCGAAACCTTTGGTCTTGTTAGACTTACTTGTGAGCCCAAACGGCAGACATTCCAGTTGATTAATATTATAAGATCATATAATAAATAATAATACCATTACCCATCAAGAACGAATCACCAAACTGAGTTGTACTTTATCGCTGTTAGCTACACAAAAGTTGTGTAAAATAACGAATAAAAATCAATGAAATTCCTTTCTGTTCTGTACAGCAATCCTCCTAGGGCTAGTTGGTAAAGGCAAAGAAGGATTCAAGAAGTTGAAAGTTTGGTAGTTGTAGCTGAAACCTGTTATGTTGCAGAGCACATCGTAAAAACCCTGGAGCTTTATGCAGTGAGGTTCAACCACCAAGACCCGATGTGGCTGCCCCAGACCCTCCTTTCTGTCGGTAAGTTCGCTTATTGCTTCCATATCCAGACCCGATCGAGTAGTTTATATGGTGCATTACGCCAAACGCTGACCGTAAAGTAACGTAGAGGATTTTCGTGAATTCAAAAGTAACCATTTAGAAATGAATCGGAGTGCCCAGCGATTGGCCTGGGATTATCTAAGGCACGGAGTACTTCATAAATCGATTAAATGAGAATGATAAAGCTTCGTGTCCTTGGGCTACTTTTAGCGCCATCTAACGAAAAACGTGTAAAAGTGAAGGAGGAGATACTATTGCAACGTATCCTACATTGAGGAACCCGGGGAATGGCGAGTGATCAACTCAAACCACGGGCCCTTCGCACTAAACACGACAAGCAATAAAACAGAATTCGTAGTAGATACAGTTTATATCCTACGACCATAATATACTTCATCACGCCGTTTTATTTGACTGCCTTGTCCGCTTAATGCCGTGTTATTTGTCCCGTCAGCTGACAATACGTCCTTCATAAAATCCAGTTACGAATTGCCGCCAGACGCGCGTTAAGGAACAATAACAATCACACGTGAGATCTGGGGATAAGTTATCTGACGGGTGAATGAGCGATTAGGCTTTCGCTTCATATCGAGTCGCGCATTAGCCCCGTGGAAAAGACAGCCAGCACTCACCACTGAAGTTGGAAGCCGGAAATGACAACCTTGATGACGCTTGACAGAACAGTGAAGAGGGGAAGAGGCATTTTAAACAGTTTTAAACATGGTCAGGCCTAAGAGGAATTGAAAATAGCAAAACAAACCTGGATAAACACCATCATTTGAAACTGGGATGTGGAGCTGGGTTTTTCAAAGATCACAAACAGTTTGTGTTCAGCCTCGTGTCACCTTAGTTTTAGAAAAACTTGCATAACCGGTATCTCTTATCAATGAGCCCCTCGGAACCGCCAAGCGAGAGTCTTGTGGGCCTCGGAAAAATTCAAACACGGAAAATCCAAGAATCTGCGTAGTGCCGCTAGGTTGGATAAAATTGACAGGAAGCAAGAGGTCTTGGAAATGAGAATGGATGGAAAGACTAGGGATCTACACTGAAGCAGTAATGTAGTAAGACGGGTCCTTTAAGTATTGTATCGTTTGTCGATTCAAGCTCTCCGCGTAATTTCAGGTGTATCCCTTCTAAGGATCTACAAGGCATACGTGAAGGTCCACTCGTCCAGGGACATTGTCTGGAAAACCGAAGGAGCAATGCATCATTTAGCAACGGTCATTGATAGGATGACGAAAATGTTCGTGGAGAACCCAGCTGCTGTTCCAGCATCTGAAAGGTGAGACTTAATCAAGAAGTGATATAGAGCGTGTTCCACCTTACTTGCCGTAGTTACTAAGCATGACGTCAAGAATTTTGGCTTCTTGATGCCAAGGCTGGAACGCATTTTTCTAGTTTTTGGTAAATATCGTACCACGGGCTGATCGTGCAAATCACGTCCCAGTGATTCGTCGTTACCACGCTTACTACGCTTCCCATCGTGGTAAGCGAATAGTTACTTTTAGTTACCATTTCGAGAAGGTTGGAACGGTCAGCGTAGTAGCTTTTCACGAGGTTGGAACGAAAATGGTAAATAATAGTTCCTGTTGCGGAACACGCTCATAAAGTTCTAGAATCTATTCAGTTCCTTGACTTTAGTATGTGAACTGCGTAGAAGAATTTCCCTTCAGCCGTCACCACTATGGCCGGCTTCTATCCGACTACTCTAGTGGTTTGAGAACCATGTTCACAAGCCCTCTGTAGGGCAGTGGTGGAGCACTCGCCTACAAAGCTCAAGGTCCTGTGTTCAAATCCTGTGCTAAGGAGCATTTTTGTCTTTCAGTTCGCTACAGTAGAGGTATGCTTATGTGAACGTCTGCTAACAGTGAACGATCGCCGAAGAAAAAACTAAAACCCAAACCAAGCATTTTTTCCTAAAAACACTAGTAATAATCACTCACGCTTTTGTCGCTTTTTGAATATTTTGCTAATCCATCTATGAAAGTGACTCAGCGGACACCTGGAGCGTGTTCCACCCTTGTAACAATAGTTACTATTAGTTACTATTTCCGTTCCATCCTCACGAAAAGTTACTACGCTGACCGTTCCAACCTTGTCGGAATAGTAACTAATAGTTACTATTTGCTTACCATGCTCGGGAGCGTGGTAAGCGTAGTAACTACGCATCTCTGGAACGTGATTGGTCGGATTCGCCCCTGGCGTGAGATCCTGCTGGAAAATAGAAAAATCGTTCCAGCCTTGACGGCAAAAAGCCAGAATTCGTGACGTCATGCGTAGTAACTACGGTAAGTAGGATGGAACACGCTCCTGGTCTGCTTTTTATAATTTGAAAAGTTTGCCGCGAGGAACGCACCTTCAATGGAGAAGATGGCGGTCCGAACCGTCAGATGCCTTCAAAAGAGGAAGGAATTGAATTTCTGCTTCAAGTTTGTGCCAGGATAACCCTGAAATAGTTGGCTGATTGCTGATATCAAGTTTGTTATTTTTCTTTTCCATTTTACTTTTTTATATGCAAGTAAGAAAGCAAAGAAGTGTTCAAATAAGCATACCTCTACTGTACTTATAAAAGTGATAATATAGTAACTAAGTATGTTGGATCTCCGGCGTACGTGACACTTTATGATTTTTTTTTTTTCTCTCTTGCTTGAATTATGCAGTGACAATTTAAAATTGTATTTTGTGTGTTATTCATTTTTCCTTTTTGTTTATTTTTCTTTTCTTATACTCCATCAGTGACATTTTTATGTAAAGATGGGTAATAAACATATTCATTAATTCATTCAATAAGAACCAGCTATTCGCAGTCGCTAATTATCTTCTAAACTTAGTAGAGGGATTGCACCCTACCAGCGAAAGTGGATCCGAGTCTATTGGCAGTACTGAACAACAGGAAGCCAGGCTTCGACTCGGAGGTGCAAAAACCAACCATAGGGTATGAGACTTTGCTATACAAGTCGTTTCTCGAATGGGCACAACTTTACCATTTTATTGTAAGTGGGGCCCCAAGAGAATCGCACTTCCACGTTTTAGGACGGTCTCTTGTCTGCCCAGTTTGACAAGCCAAGTGGCATGCCTTCAGCTGTGCTTTAAAAGAGACACTTTCCTTTCAGGCGTGCTATGTATGGAATTCTTCTGAATGAACTTCCGTTGTTGCTGAGTCATCTTTACGGATTCGCAGACCCTCAAGCAAAGCTGTTGGCTGTTTCCTTGAAACAAACTCAGGAGCAGCTATCCCGCGTTTCATTCTAGACTTGCCTCTGAGGCTTATACATTTTCTACTTGAAATTACACTTATTAATACCATGAACTTTGATACTATACTGTCAGAAGTTTCATAACAGTTGCGTTTTTGCTGATATCATGGTATCTGTTACCACGGTAACTGGATCTGAAATTAGTCGTTTTTGCAGTTATCGTGGTATCTGATACACGGTGCTCTGCAAAAACGACTATTACCGACATTGCACTTTTCGAGGTCATCCCAAAAGAAAAACAGATACCCAGTTACACCACTAAGTGCTAAACTTCTTTCTCACCAATCTGACAAAATTTGATGAAAGTGAGATGACTTTTCAGATACTACGGCCAGTTACCGCGGTCGGACCATGGTATCTGGATATCTGTTACCACGATAACTGCCCAGATACCACGATAACTGCAAAAACGACTTTAGACCGTGGTAACAGATACCATGGTATCAGCACAAACGCAACTAACATTTACATAACGTTCAGGGATGCAGCATGTCAACGGGTAATAACTTTTCTTGAACAGGCATGCAATATATATCATGCTATGACCCACGGTCAGTTATCTTACAATAACCTTCACGCAAAAATTTAGCGGTATATACGAGAGGATTATAAAGTCATATCAGCCTCAAGAGAGGATGATATGAAGTCATCAGCCTCCAGAGGATGATATGAAGTCATATTAGCCTGCAGAGAGGATGCACACCTCGCTGCAACTGCCTTAGGCTCGGATAGTTAGTTTCAATGACCGTCTCTGTGCTGCAATCGCCTTAGGCTCGGATAGTTAGTTTCAATGACCGTCTCTGTGCTGTTATCCGATATTAACCTCGACGTCAGATGTTAACCTTTATTAAATAACACTATCTGTTGACGATACAGAATATTTTCAGTATGGTCTTTTAGTAACGCTAAAAGTAACGTTTTTTGTTGGGTTCTCTTCCTCTCTTTTTCTTATTTCTTTCTTTATTATAGTGTTAAGTAGGTTAATCTCTCAAAGGGGGTTTGTTAAACCTCTTAACAAGTGTAAACTTCTAGAGGGTTTTGTAGTTCTTAGTATTTTTTTCCAATAAACCCCATATATAATCTAATCTAACTTAATCAACTTCAAATAAAACTTTTACTTTTAACAAACTTTCCGGTTTTGGCCGAATTCCGGGGAACTACTTGTCCTGTGAGAACATGGTTCTCACCATGGTTCAGCATGTCTTCCTACCCCTAAATCGAACATTATTTATGTTTAAGTATTTTTCGAACCAGGTTCCCAATTGTTTCTTGAATATGTTTATTTCAGGAGGTGCTGTACATAATTATCCAACGCGTAATGCTAGTGACATACGAATGCCACAGGTTGTTAGCACAAGGTCACTATTTTAACTACGTCATGCTGGGCCGATTGTATGGAATATATTGTCAGAATCGTTAAGAAGGTCAGAGAATTTGTATGAGTTCCGTCGAGATCTTAAAACCCTTTTTCTCCACCAATATGAGTTTTAAATCGTTTTATGTTGATTTGAGTCGTTCTCAGGTTGGCCCAGATTCCGTTATGTTTATTTAATCATTTATTCTTTATTTATTTATTTGGTTTTGTTTGTTTTTGGAGACGGGATTTTGGAGTGAATAGATTTTTTTTTGTTGGGTGTTCGACCAGGAACCGAGAAAGTGTTTTGTTTATTTTTTTCTTTTCTCTTCCTCTCTTTTTCTTATTTCTTTCTTTATTATAGTGTTATGTAGGTTAATCTCTTAAAGGGGGTTTGTTAAACCTCTTAACAAGTGTAAACTTCTAGAGGGTTTTGTAGTTCTTAGTATTTTTTTCTATAAACCCCATATATAATCTAATCTAATCTAATCAACTTCAAATAAAACTTTTACTTTTAACAAACTTTCCAGTTTGGGCCGATTCTGGACGAATTACTTGTCCGGTGACAAAATGGCTTTCACCATCGTGTTCAGCATGTCTTCTTACCCCATAATCGACTATCACATTATCTGTTTAAAAATATTTCATTTGCCCCATGATTTAAACCCCCTCCCCAACCGAAATGTAGGGCTACAGAGCCCATCTGCGAACTCAACCTTACTCTTGACCAAACGAATCCTCACACCAAGTTTCATCAAAATATTTCATTCCTTTCGAGAGCTATAGTGCGCACAGATGGACAACTTTTGCGATGTTATGGGTATCCCCCACTTACGTTTTGGGATCCCGAAAACAGGATTTAGGAATGGTTAAAATGAATTTTTAAGATTAAAAAATTTTAAAAGTCTGTTTTACTGTTTTCTTTTTGCAAACCGTGCAGTTGTAAAATTAAGTGTAAGCAAAGTCAAACCAAAGAAAAGTGAAATATAGTAGACACAGCTTTTACAGACTGGTTTTGTTTTCCTCACCCAAATAAATTTAGCAATTAAATAGATCAGCAAATTGTCGAACGAAATACACGTAGCCTGTTTTCTCGTTGCTTTCAGTCCGGATAGTCCCCAGGAAGTCACTCCCTCCAAACTTCTTTCCCACCAATTTTATTAAATCTTAGGCTCTTGTGTTGGTGAGGAAAGTGAGATTACTTTTTTCAGATACCACGATAAGTTACCACAGTAACCGGCCAGATGCCACGATAACATCAAAAACGCCTGTTGACCGTGGTATACACATTACTTGCAGTTTTGCACTTACGAAGCTTACGAAGCCGATTTATTGCTTAACCTCGGACTGGAGAAAAATTCTTATCATTAAATACTTTACTACTAAAAAAAAGGATCTTTACATGGAACTATCACATTATCGGAAAGGTACGCCACAAGCAAAATCAGCCTGATTTTTACTTGAGTCGAGAGATACTAGCAGACAACAGAACGTGGTAAAACTTAGGTTAAAACAGTGTGCTGCAGGGCAAAATTTAAGATTTGTTATCTGTCGGTCATGGAAGTTTAGATCTAAAGTTTAGATCAATACATCTCATTCTGACAAAATATGATGAAAAACCTCTTAACACCCGACGCCTTAATAACTAGCCTTGCTGACTTTACCGGTAGCACTGCCAGCCAGGGGCGTAGCTAGCTCTTCTCTGTTGGGGGGGGTGGGGGCGGGTGAGAAGCGGCGTAGTGCCGACAGTTGGGTGTCGTAAATTGTGACGACTGGGGGGCTGTGCCCCGCAGAACCCCCTTTCGGGTCCGTTCCATACTCATAGATCCCAGGGAATTGCAGCAACTGCACTAAAATGACTCGTAGTTGACTAGGGTAAATTTGACTTGAACGTGTGTGTCAACATTTCCTCATTTTTAATTCCATCTTTTCTTCAAGGTTAAAAGTAGATATATCAGTATGGCAAATGTAGTCCAGACATGGATGGTCCCAGTCCACGCCCGTCGTAGTTAATTTGAAATGTTCACTTGCTTTAATTTCGATAACCAAATTACTAACTTTAAAGCACAGCTCTTACTAGAAATGGCTTTTTCACGATAAAATGGCCCAGAAATATTGTTTTTTAAAAATATTTATACTTTCCTTTAGAAATTAGGGATTCTCTTGTTAGCGCTTGTAGACTCTGGCCAGGCTTCGTTGGAAAAATGTTGGATTTTTTGCGCAACTAATTTAAATTTGTCTGTTAAATGTATAGAAGTGGGAGAAAAATCCTGTTTTGCCACGTCTGACAACAACGGCGCTCTGATGTGCACAAGTTATTGTCTGGCAAACCCTCGAAATCTCCGCTAGATCTGAAAAGCGAAAGATTCAAATAATGCGACAAACATAGATTTTGTTAAGAAGCAGATTAAAAAATCTCGGCTAGATCTGAAAAGCGAAAAATTCAAATAAAGTGACAAACATAGATTTTGTTAAGAAGCAGATTTCAGAGGAAAATAGACGCACGTTGTCACTGGATGTGTGAAAACAGTGAAAAGCAAGAGGGGTCCTTTAATACCGCGAGCCAGGCCGTCCTTATGAGAGAACCCTGCCGCAGCCAAAAATGAAAGATACATTTTACAGCGACGGCCATACCAGTGGTTGTTTTTTTCAAGACGAGTCTAATTGAATAATAATAGATAGCCGAGATGCTAAGAAGGTCTTAGCTTCTCTGAAAGGATGAAGCCTGAGCTATTCGAGTATAACAACAGAAATTCTAAAAGCAATTATACAAAGGCAAAGTTTTTTCAATGCCACACAACGCGGGCATTTTATCACATTTCTCGTTCGTTCTAGTCGTCTCAGAATTTACCCTAGTGCAAAATAAAGAATGTCCGTCTGGCTTAATACTCGCACAATCACTCGAAACAATAATCTCGAAGATTATTCAAATAATCTTTGCAATAACTTTTGTACTGGTACGTCTGCTACCACAAACATAACATAACTGATTAACTGAATGCGAGCGAGATTCCGTGTCGCATAGCAACAACATAGTTGTATTTTGCTGCATGCACAGCGTCGTGTTCCCGGAGACCGGATGTGTGGCAATGCAAAATCTGAGGTCAGACGTGAAACTTCTATATCGAACTTTTTCTTGAATCTCCTGACCTTTAGAGTATGCGTTAGCAGAACTGTATTGCAGAAACACGTATGGAAAACGTAACAGTATGTAAATATACAAAATAAATTCCATAAAATAGCACGGACCAAGCGACGGCGCTTCGCTCCGACGCTTGTCCCGTGTGCCGACGATTCTTGCGACATTGGGGGGGGGGGTGGCTCACCCCACCTCGCTACGCCCCTGCTGCCAGCCCCCCATTTAGCTTGTCGAGGTGAGCGCCTAGATGAGCTGAACTTGGCAGTTATCGTTGTATCTGATACCATGGTCAAAAAGGTGTGTTTATAGTTATCGGGGTATCTGACCGGTTATCGTGGTATCTGATATTCAGATACCACGGTCCGACCGTGGTAACTGGTCATGGTATCGAAAAAATATCTCACTTTCATCAATTTTTGTCAAATTGGTGGGAACTGGGTGGGAAAGAAGTTTGGTACTTCGTGACTGAATATCAGTTTTTCTTTTGGGATGACTTTGACAAGAGCAATTTCGGCAACTGTCGTTTTTGCAGAGCAACCATATACCAGATACCACAGTAACTGCATTGCAAATCCAGTTACCGTGGTAACAGATACCATGGTATCTGCGAAAACGGAACATTGAGCGTGTTCCACCCTTCTAACAATAGTTACTAATAGTAACTATTTCCGTTCCATCCTCACGAAAAGTTACTACGCTGACCGTTCCAACCTTGTCGGAATAGTAACTAATAGTTACTATTTGCTTACCATGCTCGGGACCGTAGTAAGCGTAGTAACTACGCATCTCTGTAACGTGATTGGTCGGATTCGCCCCTGGCGTGAGATCCTGCTGGAAAACAGAAAAATCGTTCCAGCCTTGACGGCGAAAAGCCAGAATTCGTGAAAGCCAGAATGCGTAGTGAATACGGTAAGTAGGATGGAATTGGAACACGCTCATTAACTCATTGACAAAATTGTCGGCGCCAAATTCAAGGCGAATCCAGGCATGGAATTTCTCAGGAATTTTTACATTGAGCATTCAACCAGGCCTCCTCAGCCTAACGAAACTGCAGAAAGAGATAAGGAGTATTTGCAGAATCTCAAAACTTACAGTTTCCAAAACTGGCTGGATAAACCCCAGCTACTTAATCCGGATATCTGTTCTGTGTATGGATGGAGATGCTCGAAGGAAAATATGCTGAGTTGCAGGAAGTGCCAAGCAGCTTTGCTTGTAAAGCTACCAAGTAATCATTCAATTGATTGTGAGTTTTTTTTAGAATCAGTCTTTATTGTGATTGTGACAGCTCTGTTGATTATTTACTATCACTTATTTGTAGGAACTGGTAAGGTCAAGGACTGCAAAGAAATACCAGCTTGAAGTTTTTGCCTACTGCCCAGTTGTTCCAAGTTGTCTCCAGTAAGGGCAGCAGTACTCTGTCAGTACTACATACCCAAGCCAAAAATTCAGAAATTCCCACTAAATCACCACCTGCGTTAGAAATTTCGAGGAGATAACTTACTGTATGCATGGGCTTTGCTGGGGCTTTGGGCCATACGGGTGGCAGTGTTTTGAAAGAAGTGTCACTGCCAGTCTTACTGCCCAGCCTCCGAGGTAGTTAGCTCAAATAATTAGTCTCATTAAAACTCGCATTGTATTCACCCCAGTTTCGCCCAGCTTCAAGATGTAATATAAAGATTCTGTTTATCTGCCAAAAAGAATTGTAAGCCGTTTGTTTTTTCCTTTTGTTGAAGGGCTGCTGTTCACTCATGAGAAAAAAACACATACAAAACTTAACTCAATCCCTTACAGGATATTTGGGTAGTTTCACCACTAAAAATGTAAATTTTAATTGTTTCTTTTTCTTATGATCTTAGAAGTATTTTTGTCTTGCTTTATTAACCCATATATTTTTAGACAAATATGCTGTGGCGACCGAGTCAATAAATATTCCTTTAGCCCAAGCTGACTTTGAAGCATGGCCACGAAAGTTCAGCTCATCTGGGCGCTCACCCAGAAAAGCTAAATGGGGGGCTGGCAGTGCACCGGGTAAAGTCAGTAAGGCTAGTTATCAAGGCAAATATTCTTTGAGCCCAAGTTGACTTTGAAATATCGCTGATGAAGAATCATAGCTGATATATCCGTTGTAAACATTGTTTGAATAAAAGTTATCAAAGCTTTGGTAGTTCTGTGTTCTCGAGCGTCTGGAATCATATTAGTCGCATGTTTTGAGAGGCAGGCTATTTCTAGTCGTTCAGATACAAAGAGGTTTTGTAATCATATTTTGTCAGAATGAGAAGTATGATTGCTAGATCTAAACTTCCATAACCGACAGATCACAAATCTTGAATTTTGCCCTGCAGCACACTGTTTTAACCTAAGTTTTACCACAATCTGTTGTCTACTAGTATCTCTCGATTCACGTTAAAATCAGGCTGATTTTGCTTGTGGCGTACCTTTCCGATAATGTGATTTAATGATAAGAATTTTTCTCCAGTCCGAGGTTAAACAATAAATCGGCTTTGTAAGCAATGAGAGAAGATTGAAATCGGGTCTGATTATTGCAACGCGTCATTTAATTTTTATTTTGTGTTTGAACTCTAAATTCAGAACAAGTCAACTCCATTTAACTTTTTTTTTTTCTGGCTGATCAGTACTTCTTTTTTGGAAAGTCTCGAACAAGCACATTGTCCAACTTCCAGCTAAATATCTCACATTTTTCTGGAATCGTCGCGAACAAAGACAGACGGGCAGATCCTGCTAAGCGGCCCTTACCTTTATTTGGGATCCAAAAAGGCGATCTGATCATACAGGATTCCACAGAATTTGCCTGCAGGGCCTTTTATAGTAGGCTCTATTTACTGGAAAGTCACGTCATTTCATTCAGATTTTAGGCTTGAAATTTCTGGGCTTGGGCGGCATTAAAAGCTATATAGAATTTGTTGCGGGGTAGTAGGGTTTTGACCCAAAGAAGTCATGGCCTGCTTCAAAAATTTCGCCTGTGGCGCTCATTTTCGTTCTGTCTGATATATAGTTTTGCGGATATAGTGCTGTGATTCTTGGCTACTGTTTCTAACTGGTATGACTCTTGGGCCTTCTGTACATCTGCCAGTCGTATATTTTAAGATACTCACCTCACACGCCCAAGCCCTTCAAACCGCTGCTAAGCTCTGAGATAAAACTAGACTTCTAATCTTCAGTCTTCAACGCTAGCAGTTATCAACTTGCAGTTATTAACTTGAAACGAGCAGCAGAGCGCCAGCAGGCGCCCTGCCACCCCCGCCTCGAGTTTTGGCTAGCGACGCCCCTGCCTATGCCAAACGCTGGATAGCTGTTGGTACCTTAACCCTGATCCAGGGGAGTCGCATATGGGGGGACGGATGCCGCCCCCCCCTTAATGTTGTCAGACAGTCGTTAAAAAATAACCGAGTCGGCCCGAAGCACCACAATTTTTCGTAAAAACAGTTGATTTTTTCTCGGAAACAGTCGGTTTTTCGTCAAATTAGTATTTTTTCTTAGAAACAGTCGGGTTTCCTGCAAAAACAGTCGGTAAAAATGACCAGCCAGTCGGTAAATACCTTGCCCCCCGCAAAAAAAATTATTTTGGCTAGTAATGCCTCTGCCCTGACCTCCCCTACTACAGAGTCCGTTCTCACTCAGAGTCCGTTCAGATCGCACCTACCTGTTTTACCTGTGATCAGCATACAAGCGACGTCAATGCAGCGGTGTTTAATTGAAATCGCGGAGTGACTTTCTTGATAACTGATCGTAAGTGGCTCTGTGTTGAGTGAGAACGCGGGGGCAGTGTTTGAACTTTACTCTATCAAGAACCAGTGCCTGAAATGGCGTAGCCAGCTATTTCAGGTTGAAGTTTCCAGATCTACGTTTTAAAACACACTGTTCAAACCCCGTTTAAATAAGGCTATCTCCGCAATCACTGATCACAACGTCATCAGTCAATTTTGCCGCCCCGACCCAAATTGTTGGTCGATAGACAAAAATTTATCGGGTAACACATGGGCAAACAAACAGTTTTCGTGTGCCCCGAGTGCCGAGTGCGAGCCGGAAGCGGGACAGTACAGTGTTCACGCTGCTTGCAATGGCTCCACCCGAAGTGTGCAGGGATCTCTACAGCCGATAGGCAACTAGCTGGTGAGTGGCTTTGTTTAAACTGCCAAACTGCAACTTCAGCCCCTCTTTCAAAAACGCCAGGTTCCGATTCTAAGCCTGGACTGAAAGCTTCTACCCCTGCTGCTGCCTCTCCCCGTCTCAATCCCAAATCTACCGGAGCTACTCCCACAGCTAAATCACTGACGCCTAAACCTTCGTCGAAGTCTACCGCAACTCTAAATCAACCCCCCACCCTTTCTTGTGATTGCAAAAAACGCGCAAATGAAATAATAGCATTACAAGAAAACTGCCTACTGTTGCAAAAAGAAATCCTCAACCGTGATGAACTTATCTCTGCTTTACACAAAGAAGTCCACGAGATGTCCAATTATCGTTCGGAGCTGTCTCTGAAGCTCGCCAATCAAGCCGGCGAAATAAAAGAGCTAAGTGCGGAAATTGAACTTCGCGAATCGAGACTAAACGTGATTCATAATGAGCTCGCGGCTTTGCGTAATGCACAGCAATCGATGGTGTCAAAAACAAGCCTACTAGAGGCTGATAGTGAGACAAATGTGAGAACAATCGCTGATCTAAAAAATCGGCTTGAGCAACTCCAGTTGTCCAGTGAAAATCATTATCTGACGAAAAACGATGCTGCAAACCAGTGCAGTCTCGAGTGCAGTTTCACCGATTTCGTACCGAACGTGCAAGATTCATTTAGAAAGGAAATATCGGGCATTTCGTCATTCCCGCCTGAAGCCCAAGTGACTAATCCCGTAGGTAACCGGTCAAACAAGTCCAATCTAGCTAAGTGCTTTACTTTTATCGCTACCGGTAAATGCAAGTCCGGTGATGCCTGTTGTTTTGCTCACGAATTGCCAAGAAACTCTGATTTGACGGCTGCAAAGCAAACGAATAAGGAAACCAAAGTGCGTGAAATTAACGAAAAACAAAACGCACGCACACGTATGGAGCCAAAAGTTTGCATGAGGTTCCTGAAGGGAAACTGTGTGACTGCTAGTTGTAGTTCCTTGCATGTTTGCAAATTTTATCTGACAGGATCTTGTAGTAAGAAAAAGTGTAAATTTGACCACGTGACAATTTGTCAATCGTTTTCTAGTGGAAGATGTTTCGGATGTGATAATGCTCATGTAACAATCCCAAAATACTTCCTAAAGACTGGGTCCGAAAAATCTTCCACCGAAAACCACCATTTTTTAGCACGAGGGCCAGTGACACAGAGGACAACCCTCAAACGTCATCCTCTGCTTCCAGCTGTTCCCAGCTGTGGTACTTACCCGCGACTGAAAAGCATATTCGATCCCATACCCCCTCTCCATTTCTTAGAACGTCATTTTTTAGAACGGAGGCCAGTGACACAGAGGACAACCCCCAAACCCCATCCTCTGCTTCAAGCGGTGTCCGTTTGTGGCACTTATCCGAGAGCGAAAAGCATACTCGACCCCATACCCCCTCCCCCTTCCACTCATCATTTCTCCCATCTGTCACTCGTGCAGTCATATCACAAGCCTCGTTTCCCCCTGGCTCCCCCAAGCCCCCTCAATCAAAACCATCGTCGGGTGTCAAAGCAAATAAACTTCCCTTTCCCACCACCTCCTTTCCCTTATCTGGGTACCGCAGTGTAACAGATAATTCTACTACTGGCGACGACGCAGTTTTGCTTGTATCATCAATCCCAGTAAAAAATAGATTTGAGCCCCTCACTTACAGTGATATCATGATTCCTACGGTTGGGAGCCGGAATTCCTTGGCACCTCCTCCTGTTTGCCAGATTGTTTTGGAAAACAGCTTCTCATCCATCCCTCGTACTCAGCTTCCTGGTAAATCTAAATCCCATCCGCGTCCTCCTACTTCCGCGTCAAATCGTTCGCCAGATGAAAAGGGTTGTCCTGGGAGTCCCACCCGGGAGCATACAAATAATAATCAACGGTATCACTTCCCTCGCCTCTTATTAAGTAATGCAGAAAGCCTTAACTTTGATAAACTTATTGAACTTGAACTTACTGCAAAAAATTTAGCCTCGGATTTAATTTGCATTACTGAGGTTCAATCCCAGAACACCGATACTTTGAAGATGGCTGATTTCCATGAGTTTGTTAAACTTCGACCACATGACCATAAGCTTGGTAAAAAGGGTGGAGGAGTTTTGATTTTTTGCCGTAATAATTTGTCACCTATCGAAGTAAAAGTTCCCGGAATTAATGAATATGATGAAATGATTTGGATAAAAGTTAAACCAAAAATTTTACCTCGCCCCTTCAGTAACATTATTGTGGGTTGCTTTTATTATTCACCGGGCCAAAAATCAGAGCAGCGAAAAGATTTCTTGGACAAACTTCATGCATCTCTTGATTACCTCCAGTCAAAACATCCTAACGCTGGGATCCTGCTTGCTGGGGACGGGAATGAGCTAAACCTCAGTAACCTTTGTCGGGGAGCAAATTTAAAACAAATCGTTAATATTCCAACGACAAAAGGTGGCACTTCACTCGACATAATATGCACAAACATGCATGAATTTTATCAAAAACCCAATTCCCTCCCCCCGCTTGGCGGAAGCTACCATTTCACGTTATCACTAAACCCAATACAAGGCCTGATTCCTAAGTACAAGTTTGATGAATTTAAATACCGTCCAATTACCGATGGTGGCCTGCTTAAGTTTGGGTCATGGCTGTCAGAGGAGCTATGGGATGATGTCCTTGCTGCTGATGATTCTAATAAGAAGGCCGAAATTTTTCAAGAAAAGCTTCTTAATAATTATGTCCTTCACTTCCCAGAAGTCAAAAAGAAAAGATGTTCTAATGATAAGCCGTACGTGAACGATGCACTGAAAAATTTAATCCGCCAAAAACTAAGGCTATTCCGTCAAGGAAAATTTGAAGAAGCTAACCTATTAAGAAAATGTATAAAAAAGCAGATCCGAAAAGCTTCATCCGAGTACTACCGTAACAAAGTAAGCGAACTCTTCAAATCCCGACCAAAGCAGTGGTATAACACAGTCAGGAAAATTAGCGGTAAAACGGTCAAAATTGTTGATTTCAACCTTGATGAACCGCCAGAAACCACAGCTAATTCGCTAAATAAACACCTTTCGGCTATTGTGCAAACTCTTGCTCCTCTCCCAAGTAATACTTCTTTTCCCCCATTACCAGATCACGTTATCCCAGCAATACTACCTGGGGATGTTGAAGCAAAAATCCGTAAACTAAAGAGAACTTCAATATGCCCCCTTGATATTCCGATTGATTTGGTCCAAGCATTTCCCGATAAACTATCAAAACCTTTGTCAGATATTTTCAACACGATAACCAAAAGCGGTTTATTCCCTGATTGCTGGAAAAAAGGGTACGTTACTCCCATACAGAAGAAAGGGGCTAAACTGGATTTTAGTGGAGTCCGTCCTATTACTCTTACACCGATATTTTCTAAAATGTATGAGAGTTTTGTAGCAGATTGGCTCAAAGAAACGATCCATGATTTAATAGATGAAAACCAGTTCGGAAACATGAAAGGTTTATCGACGACACATTATCTGGTTAGCCTTCTCGACACTGTATATAAACTACTTGATGAGCCTGATACATGGCTGAATCTTATTTTAGTCGACCTCCAAAAAGCGTTTGATCTTGTTAGTCACAATGTTTTAATTGAAAAATTATTAAATGAATTTAAAGTACCACCTTTTCTAGTTAATATCATTGCATCTTTTCTGTCAAATAGAAGTCAAGTTGTAAGGTATAAAAACATTTATTCAGATGCACTTCCTATTTCTTGCGGTGTTCCACAGGGTACGCTCTTAGGTCCTCTGTTATTTTTGGTAATGATTAACAATCTTGCTAACGAATCAGCCGATCGCTGGAAGTTTGTGGACGATATGACATTACTTGAAAGGTGCAGAAGGAACATAAAGAGTACCGCAATGGAAATACTTGACGATATCGCTGCCGAAGCAGCCGAGTCGAAAATGAAAGTTAATCCACAGAAATCGAATATCATGACCATAAGTTTTCTTAAATCAAAGCCATCGTTCACTACTCCAGTACCAAATGAAATACTTACAACTAAGACCAAACTTTTGGGGATCACACTGACGAATGATCTGAAGTGGGAGGCTCACATTTGTTCCATTATTAAACAAGCCAGTGCGTCTCTGTCTCTCCTAAAACTGTTTTCCAAATTTTCGTGCCCTAAATCACATGTTCTCCGCCTTTACGTTACTTTCATTCGTCCGCTACTTGAGTATGCTTGTCCGGTTTGGCACTTTGGCCTGACAGTAGATCAGTCTGATAGGCTTGAAACTATTCAGAAGAGAGCTTTGAGAATCATCTACCGCCAGGGCAAAGTGCCTTATATCCTCCTCCTCAAAGAATTTCGCCTCCCTACTTTAGCAGCCCGACGTCTTACTCTTTGTACTGGTTTCGGGAACAGTCTGCGTTCCCACTCATGTTTTGAGCACCTGTTTCCTACCCCATATTGCCCGCCAAAACCTCGACTACCTCGAGCTGTAGCACAAAAAGTTCCGGTTCTTAACCCTGTTTGTACAAGAACCGATCGCTACAGAAAGAGCTTTGTACCATCTTTTGTTGAAGTTTTGAACAATTGATTAACTATTTCCCTTTAATGTTTTAATTGTCTAGGGTTTTTATTCTGTTTGATCATTTTTTGACTATTGCTTTATTATGTACAACCGCCTTATTAAATGTTTTGTAATTATGATGTACCCGACGAAAACGACAAGTTCGGCAATCCAATGCTGTGAAAGTCTCGTTTTACAATAAAGTATCAGTATCAGTATCAGATGAATTCTGATTGGTTGATTCCTGGGCTTTACTAAAATCATCAATATTTTACTGGGTTCCAGTTGGTTCCAGTACCAAGCATTTGGCATAGCCTATCCAGCGTTAGGCATAGGGTATGCCAAACGGTAGATGTTCCCAGAGTTTGTCATAGGTTATCCAAAAATCAGGGGTTTGTGGTTGACTGAGTTGAACCAGCTACTCTTAGTATTTTTTTTAATGTTGAATCATAACAATGTTTTGAAAGTAGCAGGCCTTTCCATTAAAAACAGACATGATATCTCTTTTGTGTTGCTGCAGGGTATAGCCTAGGCTTGGATATTTTTTATTACTCAGAAGGAAATCTAGAATAACCATTCATCATCAATCAGCCCATCAACAACATTTTCAAATTTCTGGAATGTTTTCGCTTATCTGATTCAGGCACTGCCGCCCATCCCGCCCAAGGCCCGGTCATAATTAGCTCATCTGGCTATATGCAAATTTTAACATGGTTGGTGATTTGGTAGGAGTTTCTCCATCTTTCACTTGGCACTGCCTTACCCCTCAATGCCTGTACATAGTTAGCTCATCAGAAGTTTAGCATGGACAGTGATTTGGTGGGCTAAGCTCCATTTTTTGCTTGCGTGTTTCAAGCACTTTTTGCACAAAGCCCAGTCATAGTTAGCTCATCTGAATTTGTGCGAATTTTAAGTGGGCGAGATAGGTATTTCTGCATTTTTCAGTTGGCTGTTTCGAGTCCTGTCGCTCTTACGGCCCAACACCTTGATATACATCATCCAGGTTTTGCATTGAAGCTGAAATTGTGTCAACACAGCTTAAAGATGATTCTCATTTGCAGTGGTGGAGATTTGTTGGGTATTTCTCCATTTTCCTCTTGGGCATTTTAAGCACTGCCGGCCTTACTGCCCAATGCTCCAAGTCTTGGGATTGGGTAAATACTCCCTGAGCCCAAGCTGACTTGGAAACATATAATCAATTTCGGCCCTTCTTGGTAAGGGTCCTCATCAGGTTGCTGAACGTCAGGGACAACGTTGGGGACGAACCGAAACTGCAGTAAATAACTGGAGCTTGAATATCCTGTTTCGGGAAATTACTTTTGCAGATTTTTACTTCTGGTATCTATTTTTTTATTTTTATGGATTTTCGGAACTTTATTGGATGTAGTCTTAGAGGAACATTAGCCGTATAGGTTGGTTTTACTTATAGAACAGGTTTTCTTGCCCCATTAGTTTGATGTAGTTCTATATTAGTTAAGTTATCAGGTATGGAAGTAAGGATATTATTATTGATGAACTGGGCCTGGAGTGTGGCCGTTTTTCCTCGACATTTAGGTAGGAGGAGAGGCTTGTAAATTGAAGGGTATAAAAAGTCCTCTGGTAAAACCGGTTGGAAGGTTAATGTACCAGAAAAGAGCATAGGGAATCAGGAACTGCTAAATGTTCTCAACTTGGATAGAATGTAAGGTTAAAAAATGAGTATTACATAAGTTTATTTAATGGATCTTGTAAAATGGATCTGGTTCAGTGGTCTGTTAGGATACTGCCACATGTTTACAAGATCTGGCACGGACACGGAATCTGCAAGATGGTATTGTCTGTACATAGGAAATCCAACGAGAATTCACATTTGGGATCCCATCAGAACATTTGGTCTTGTTCCTTATGTGTCCAAATTAGTATATTCAAATAGCCCATACATGCCTCCGGCAAGTATCCATCTTAGCTGGAAAGAAGAAGAAGAGACAGTTGATTCCAAAATCAAAATGGAGAAGAATCTCTACCCTTTCGACGACCCAATCGAACAGCAAAAACAGCAGCCGTGTCCAAAATGAAATCACATCACCAGCTTTAAGTCCAACTAATTTTCAGAGAAGAAGTTCACAAAATCGGATATTTAAGGAAGAATCTTTAAAGGACCCCTCTTGCTTACTCTGCCTTTTTATAATATACTTAGCTCCCGTATGGAATTATAAGGTTCTAAAATCCCCACCTTTCTTCATTGTTTCGTTTCGTAACTACGAATTTTTAGCGCTTTTTCGGCCTTTCCGAGTTTTCCCGTCACCCAACGAAAAGTTTGCCCTAATCTTCAATGTATGCTGACAACTCTTTCACATATAAGGATGTGATACTCTCCTGTTTCTTACTTCTTTTATTTGCTTAGTTTTCCCACTTCTTAACCAAGGCACGGTTCAGTTTTCAAATGTTTTGCGCCCAGCCGCCGCGTCGGAGAGTAGGAAGGCTGGATATACTCGACAGGCGCTAACAAGAGAATCGCTAGTTTTAGGTGGGAAGGAATGGTATTTCCGAAAGAGTTTTTTCTGATTCATTTCATAGGGAAAAGATCATTTCTAGTAAGAGTTGTGCTTTAATTGTTTTTCCACAAGCTCGTTTTCCAGCTTGAGCGGTTTGAGCCTGAAGAGGACCCTTGCCAAGAAGTGCTGACATATAGCTCTAAAAAATGTTGCTGACTTATCCGTTTTGTACCGTCAAATATAGTATAAAACCGCTAAGCTGAGTTAATGCAAGCAGGGCTTAAAGTTTAACTGAAAAGGGCTGAGATAGGACAATCTAGTTACCCAACACAACATAAAGAAGCTTGAAAACCCGGTGAAAATGCGTTACTTCGTTGCTCCACTATTTACGAATCAGCTGTTCTCATATAGTGAAATTTTCCTGTCGGAATTATGCTACCTCTACGCGCTTGTACCTGTTGTGTATCCTTGACGAAAACGATTTACGAAAAACAAGTTTTTACGCAGTGAGCTACCTTCTGCAAGCTGATGTTGGCCACTGAAAAGCCGCGGAAGCTATATATTGAAATTCCGTTTTTCTGCGTCATAGTAGAAATTTGTGTTGTGAGGACGGCCGAAGATATTCTGAACGTCATACTGGAGCAAATAGGGAAAAATAAGAAAAATCCCTTAACGCAATCCAAATAATGCAGTGTGTTCAGTTCAATGTTACAATGTTTACTTTTCGGTTGAACTGTTTCAGTTGAAAGTTTCAGCTTCAGAACATAGAATTTTAGTTGGAAACTCCTGGTGTGTCACAGGCATAAACCCAGGTGCCTTATGGAGGCGCCGTTTCAATAAACCCTAGGAGAGGACCAAAGGTCAATTTTGGCCCCCATCCTAGGTTTACTACTGAGACTCACATTTTTTTGGTTTTGTTTAGGGTGAACCTAAGTTAGTGTTTGAATATATCTTAAAGTAACGTCATTGCTTTGCATTTAGCCTTTTGAAGCCCATTTAGGGGCAAACAGAAATCTCTTGGTATTGATTTATTTGTTGGAGCCCAGTCTATAGATCTAAAAAAGTAAAAAATTCATTGAGTGCAGTTGAGGTAGAATGAAATGAGAACAGGTAATTGAGATGTGAGATTGTGGTTTGAGAATATGGGCTAGAGAAGACGAAAAGCTGAAGAA
The DNA here is from genome assembly GCA_023053575.1 of Branchinecta lynchi. Lineage (NCBI taxonomy): Eukaryota > Metazoa > Arthropoda > Branchiopoda > Anostraca > Branchinectidae > Branchinecta > Branchinecta lynchi. Next base: position 7,901,698 of record JAKZAP010000014.1, read on the forward strand.
ATGCTGCTAGGGGTCCTTTGAATTAGAGAAAATTGCGTAAGGGTCACAATGCGGACTTTTTTAGTTCCTACACTTTTGTAATTATTTGATAAGCAACCTTCTATAAAAATATGCTAGACATATAACTTCTCTTTCCCATGATGGAAGGGCTGCAGTTTAACACAATAACAAACTTTTCAATCTTGAGTTAGAAGTAGCTATTATGTATTCCAGGACGAAACTCCATCGATTGTTCCATTTGTTACGAAAAGCTCGTGACCGAGAACATCCTTGGATTAAGAAGCGGACTAAGTATTATTTTTTCAGATAATATACAAGTTACTAAGTACTATGAAATGCTGAGTACAAAACACGAGTCCACTTGCTCTTATCGTGAGTCTCCACTTCCTCATGACCTGATGTTTCTGCCCAAAATGGACCCAAAGCAGTATCTGGAATCAGTATTATCCGACTTCTTGGTCGGCAAGCATGAGAAGCTTACAGTGTTCTTCCACCCCCAGTTTGAAGATAGAATGGTAAGTTGATGTTGTATTTAGCCAATAATTAGTCTGCCTAATCCATTTTAATATTGTTTGTAGCAGGCTCCCGAGATAGCTTACCTTACTCGAGTTAGGAGCAACACTCTTGTCCTGCTACTGGTGCTCTGTGATGCCTCTCTGGTCAGGCCAAAGACAAGATACCTGATGAAAAATTTATCTTAAGATAGTAGTATGAAGTTGTATGAAAAAGTAGCATGCAGTAGGAACTGATGCTACTACATGCTTCCTTGTCAAGACTACCGTGTTACTGCATTTTATTGCATGCTACTATTAGTAAGACTGGATGCTACTGTAGCAAGACAGGATGCTACTGGATACTACTGCTTAAGATTGGCCCAGTCTGAGACACATTAAATGATAGTAATCTTTATTATTACATATCAATGCATGCAACTTTTTCATACAAGTACGCAGGCTACAAATTTTCCATCGGATAGTCTTATATTCATTCAGCGCTTAAGTAGTGCGTACCTCGAGTCGTTTCATTATACCGAATGCGTTGGGAAAACCACCATGATAAATTGTTGATCGTATCGTAGTTGTACTTGACTCGCGCTGAAATAGCTGCATCGGAGCGACCTTACAGTTTGTAATTTCTGCCATCATTGTCTTCTCCCGAAAGATTGTTTCTGTCTAATGGCTATATTGCGTTCTGCAAGTTCAGCCACTACAAAGTGGCTCCCATCTCGGTCATACAAACAGGCTGAGTCGACTAAAATACGGCCGGCTCCCGACGCAAACGAGCGGAGGCTACTAGCTTCACGCCACAACACGTTTCGTTGCCTCTTACAAATAATCCTCTCCTTCTGGTGATGGCGAGTTCCCATATGCGGCTGAGTTTGCCAATTTGGCTGTCGTGGGGTACCCTACTTTATTGTGGGTTCTCTCCAGGTTGATGTTCTGAAATTGTTTTATTTTATCTGTAGTTGATATTAATGCAGTGTTTGTTAATTACTTTGTCACATGTTTGACCCTAGTTGGTCGTATCCTAGTTTAAATAAATACTAAATAAATAGCTATATCGCTGTTAAGTCGCTGGTGAGGAAAAGTAGGAGTCAAAGCTGATTGGTTCTGTGGACGCTCTCCAGAGCGGGTCGTTGCGCGGAGTACGCCTCCTGCTGACCTGCTAGGCTCCTTCAGTATTTCTTCATTCGTGTGCGATAAGGTAAGGAACGGTGAAGTAAACGGGTATCAGCATCAGCTCAAAGCTAGAGTAAATACCTCTAGGTCCGCTCAATTTTGTCGGGGTTTTCATAGTCGCTGCATGCGACTAAAGACATAAGTTCTATCTGATTATTTGTTCTTGGTTATATCTGTTAAAGTACGTATTGGCTTCGGACAGGTTGCAAATGTGGATTACACATTGAATCTGAAAGTTGTAGATAATATAACTAAGACAAATTTATATAAATTAGATTTGGTAGTTCCGGCTTTTCACTGCGCAGAGTCGAACGGCCAGTCTTTCTATCAGAAAGGTTACTATCTGATATCAGTATTCCCCAGGATGCAGTTGAGTGCCAGGAAGTTCACTGCAGCAGTGCAAATCATCGGGTCCAGGTAAATAGCCTATATTCGTCCCTCTCTATTGCTGCAGAAGGCTCTTGCAGTTCTGTGGCGTCAAATAGAGCATACAAAGCTGTCCCCGTATGGAATTCTGAAGTAAAATTAGTGCACCACTTACCTTATGTGGCGAGCAGCTGGTAAACCTAACATCTGCAATTTATGCAGCAGTATGCTAGTGAAACGCAAAGAATTTCGGTCTGCTATGCATCGGTGTAAATCTTCTCGGCAGAAGCACAGCGCGGACAAGATGGCTGAAGCTTACCTTGGTGATCATAATAATCTGTGGTCCACCTTTCGAACCGTCAATTGGTCATATTCCTGTTCAGCGCTTCCAAGCGGACTAGTTTCTGTTAATCCCCCCATGCCTCACCGTCATTATTTGGATCAAGACATGGTAAAATAGATCCACAGGTTAGTAAGTGGAAAACCTGTCATGTGTGTCCCAGGTCTTCGGGGTTTTGCATATGTTTCAGCAGCAGAAAGTGAAAGTGACCCACTACCCTATGGATTCGACATTTTACTATGTCTTAACCAACACTCGTGTAGACATAGTAAAAAGTCGAATCCATAGGGTAGTGTGTCGCTTTCCCTTTCTGCTGCTAAAACATATGTAAAACCTCCATTACCTTGTACACAGACGACAGGTTTTCCACTCACTAACCTGTGGATCTATTTTACCATGTCTGATCCAAATAATGACGATGAGGCATGGGGGGATTAACAGAAACTAGTCCGCTTGGAAGCGCTGAACAGGAATATGGCCAATAGTGTCCCGAATGAGCTAGCATCCACTTTAGATGGACAGGTTGGAGAGTCCAACATAGTGGTAAGATGGCGTTCCCACTTCAGTGACTTGCATAATTCATTCCCCAGTGATTCGCATTCGCCTAGCTGTGCTAAGGACTGCGATTGCGAAGTTAATAGAATTAGTTTTACGAGTAATGAGATTGATGAAGTGATTACGAAGGAACTGAAAGCGAACAAAGCCGCCGGCGATGACGGTCTTTCTGCCGAGCATGTGAAGTATAGTAACCGGCAGCGCCTATGCGCTTTACTTTCAGTATACTTTACCTGCGCATTCGCTCACAGTTGTCTTTCGCCAGTCCTGATGAAGGTTACGATCATACCTCTGAAAAAGAACAAGTGCGGGGACCTCACAAGTATTGATAATTACCGCCCCATTGCAGTTACAACAGTTTTCTCGAAGCTGCTCGAGCATTTACTGTTGAAACATTCTATTGATTTTTTAAAGACTTCTTTTAATCAGTTTGGTTCTAAACAGCAGCATGGCACTGATTTTTGTATCTTCATTTAAGAAAACTGTGTGTTACTATCTTGGTCTTGGAAGTCCTGTTTTCACTTGTTTTTTAGATATACGTAAAGCTTTTGACCGTGTTAACCACGAATTGTTGTTTGAAAAGTTACGAACTCGGGGTATGCCAAAGCTGTTGGTTGACTTCCTTTCAAATTGGTATGTTCAACAGGAGTTTCTTGTGAAGTGGGGGTCAAAACTCTCTGCTTCTTTTCATGCTGCTAATGACATTAAACAAGGGGAATTATTTCACCTCTTTTATTTAATGTTTTTATAGATGATCTTTGTAAACAGTTAATGGAGAGCCCTGTAGGCTGTAACATCTCTAGTCTGTTTTTGAATTCGATCGCTTACGCTGACGACATGGTTCTAATGGCACCATCTGCGAACGCATTAAATCTCCTGTTGAAGATTTGCCCAAATTATGCAGCGCGGCACGACATTATTTTCAATTCTGCGAAGTGCAATTACAAGATTTTTATCCCGAAACATTTTAAATCCCTGATATTTCCGGCTATTCAACTCGGTGATTTTGTTTTGAAGAGAGTAGGCTACACAAAGTGAAGTACTTAGGTTATTTTTTAGATGATGACCTGTATGACGATTCAGCAATTTCGAGTCAGTATCGGGGTCTTTGCGCGCGTGCGAACCATTTAATTCGTAATTTTAAATTTGGTACAGTATCAGTCAGAATTCTTTTATTTAAGACGTATTGCAGACAACTACACTATCTCTCACTTTTTGATAACTATCTTGAGACGACGATGCGTAAACTAAAAGTTTGTTTTAACAATACCTTCTGTCATCTCCTTTCATACAATCGGCGTTACTCTGCTAGTCAAATGTTTTTAGAAAATGAAATTGATTCTTTTGATGTTATGAGACGGAAAGCGATAGTTAGTTTTGTTGCAAGGTTAGAAGTTTCCGAAAATCTACTTTTAAAGGCAATTCGTGACAATGCAGAATGCCGTTCTGGCCATTTCTACCGCCTTTTCCGTCGACTGTGCTATTGCCCGGAGCCACCGAATGGATGAAATTATTGTACATATTTAGTAAAGAATAGTCTTGTGTTAGTGTAATTTTGAATATGTGATTGTAATATCACGAATTAAATAAATTAATTGATTGATTGATTATCGATTTTTTTTTTCGTTATATTGGATTAGTATGCAACCTGTCAGGCGCCAGTGTGTACTTTGAGGATGTTCAAGTGGTACTCTTAAAGAGTGGAGGAACCGGGGCGGAACTTGACTGCAGGACTGTTGTAATAATAATAATAAAATGTAAAAATAGGCCATTGGCCTCCAAAGCAAAAAATAAAGCCCAAAAGCCCGAAATGTATAATTTAGAGATCCTCACCGGATCCGAGTATTGGGTGGTGTTGGAAGGGGGCCCCTGAAACCCTGTGACACACCTAGCGGGCTAACCGGTGAAAGGATCGGTTTATTTATATCATGTACTTGCATGTTAGTGAATTTTTATTGACATTTTCCTATACTATTTTTCGCAATGAAGAATTTTTGGATGAGTAAAGTGAATTTGAAAAACTTAGTGGGCCCAGAACAAATAAATCAATAGAACCTCCCTCTTTGGTCCCATGCACCGACTATGGATGCCCCGACAAAACTGAGCACAGCTAGAGGTACTTGCTGAGCTTTGTAGTTGATGCCCGTCCACTTTCCACTTAGCCTCTGCGCAATGAGAAGAAAAGGCCGTAGCAGGCGTGTATGACCCGCCTCGGCAGAGCGCCACACATGACGTCACTATGCTAAACAACCAATAGTCTGTTTACTCTCGACTTTTCTTCTCCGCGGCTCCACTGCGATGGATTGTTTGTGCAGGTAACAAACTGTGGTGTTCCGCGTAGATCCTACCCTTCGCACGGTTACATCGGGCAGGGCATTGGGAATCTGTTCGATTCCGCATGGTCGTATTACAGAGATGGGGAGATGGAGGTACTGGTTATTTGTTCTTGGTGGGCCGAACATCCCCTAAGGCCTCGACTTGCCATTTATAGATCCGGTCACTGCGGGGAAGTTGTAGGGGAAGGGGGGGGGGGGTGGGGGGGCGGGGGGGGGGGGGGGGGGGGGGGGGGGGGGGGGCTCGAAGACGACCCGAATCTTTGCTGATCTTTGGGAAGCGTGTATGGAATGAAGAGTGGATGGTAAGACTGTGGAAGAATGAGTGTTTGTTGTGAATAGGGAAACTCGGACGGTTTGTAAGGTTGGCAATAGAGCACCTAGCCGCAAAATGGTAAAGACAGTTCTACGAGGGCTTCAGATGTTCTTTTGACGTTTCTTATTTCGTAGGCATGGCCCCCCGGCTTTTCATGCTCTGCAGGGTTGCCAAATATTTTTGGCCGAGAGTGTCACTTTTTCAGCCCAAAAGTGCCATTCGGTGTCATTTACAAATTCAGAAAGTGTCACAAAAAGTGTCACTTTTCAGATGTTTTCCACCAAGGAATACTCAAGGGGGAGGGGAGCGCAACCCCCTTCAACCTCTCGAGATCTAATGATGTGTTTTTAAGTGACAGGTTTCAAAATTTGTTTCAATATTTATCCAATTTCCGTTTAAAAGTGGATATTAAGTGCCGATTTTGAACACTGGTCCAACTGATCTGCCCCCCTCCAAAAAAAACCCCTAAAAGATCGGGTTTTACAGCGGAAACGCCGCTGTCGCCCATAACAGGAGAAGGGGTCTGAGAGCCAAGTCGTTGCCCACAGAATCCCGGCATATAAACCAAGATAACAATAACAACTCCGTGTACATTTTTACTATTAAATTCAGAAACAGATTAAGTCCATATAGCTAATCATTACCAAGTTCAGATATGGATTCAGCATGTGTGTCTACCCCTAAGAGTCATATCTGTTTTGACAAAACTTGAACCCACTCCCCCACTCATAAATGTAGGGCTACGGAGCCCATCTACGAACTCGACCTTTTCCTTGACCCAAAGGATCTTCCCGCCAAGTTTCATCAAAATATCTCGTTCCCTTCGAGAGTTTTCGTGCTCAGAGGCGAACAGACAGACAGACAGACAACTTTTCCGATGCCATAGGTATCCCTCCGCTTACGTTTTGGGAAAAACAAACACAGCCTTTAGTTCAGATGAGAGATCAAACTACCACAATATTTCCTTCAATCATTCTTCTAAGCAATCAGTGTCGAAAATAACCGATTTAACCAGAGTTCTGGACAAGACTTTTGGTCACCCATGCAGCTTAGTAACTAACAGAAATATCTATTTCTATAAATATATTTGACGGAGCAAAACGGATAAGTCAGCTACATTTTATTAGAGCTATATTTCGGCCCTTCTTGGCAAGGGTCCTCTTCAGGCTCAAGCCTGAAGACGACCTTTCGACGACCCGTTCGAACAGCAAAAACAGCAGCCGTTTCCACAATGAAATCACAACACCGGCTTTAACTCCAACCAATTTTCGATCAGAAGTTCACAAAACTAGATATTTAAGGAAGAATCTTTAATTATTTTTCCAAAGTTTATTTTCCAGCTTGAGCCTGAAGAGGACCCTTGCCAAGAAGGGCCGAAATATAGCTCTAATAAAATGTAGCAGACTTATCCGTTTTGCTCCGTCAAATTTGATTCGCAGTCAGCTTGGGCTGAAGGAATATTTATGTCTATAAAATTGTATTAGTAATACTCAGAAAGTTTCATAAAAGTGTCCTTTTAGCAAAAAGTGCCACATTTTGGCCTGAAAGTGTGGAAAGTTTCACTGACTTCAAAAAGCGTCACTTTGGCAACCCTGTGCACTGGGCTATCTGTCTGTCTGTACATGCTATCTGTATTTGCAGGTGCCATATGAGCTCTTGCTATGTCTCGTTTATTTCAGGAGGAAATCGATTCTCTCGTAGACTGGCTTATCAGAAAGGCTCACACGGATGGAGCAACGAAGAATTATAGGAAGTTAATGCTACTGGTCTTGAGTGGGTGGAAGGTCCGGCCGAAGCAGAAGCTCGAATGCGGAAACTGCTTCCGCCTTCTCGGTCTCTGGAATTACCACTGCGATACTGAGCCGGAACCGAAAAGGCTTAACGCAGAGGAATGGAATTCGCAAAAGATGGAGTTCGTCCAGGAATTTACCAGAACAGATGAAAGTGTGCCAGCGGAAGTAGCACAGAAAGGCAGTTTAGAAGAAAAGACGAGTAATATGGAGAATGCGGTGGGTGCAGAAGTTGGAGTTACGGGAGAGAAGGATGTCGATGTCTCAGTGTCACCTAAAGATCGATCAGACCAGAGCAAAACTGAAGATAAGACGAATCCGGAAAGGGGCGGTGAATCCGGAATAGGAGAGATAGATGGTGATGATCCCATGATCGAAGCTTCGCCCAAAGACCATTCTAATCCGAGTGAGATTGCAGATAAGGAAAGTCCGGTAAGGGAAAACAAATCCGGAATAGCAGGAGATATGGAAGTTGATGCTTCTATGAATGAAGCGCCAAGCCGACAGTCGGCTGCCGTTGGCATCACGGCTAAAAATACAACTAGCCATCCTAGTGGTGAAACGTCCGCGATAGTGAAACGAAGCTTGGAAGAAAGTTCGAAGCGTGACCTTCATCCGTTGAAGGAGCACTACCCATGGTGTCGTTGGGTTTTTACTGGATTGGATAATGAAAGTGAGGAATCACAGCCCGGGTGGCTTCAGAGGATAGAGTGTTTAAACGAGCTAAAGAAGAGGGAGGAGCTACCGAGGAGACAAACAAAGTTGGTAAGTGAAGCGTTTTATTTGTAGCTTTATTTCGCCATCTCATTCTAGTAGGTAGATATCTCGGATGAGCATGTGATGATGATATTTATGCCTTCACTATCGGTGATATAAAAAGGCTGCCTATGTCATCTTAGATAGCGGGACTCACATGTTAAGTACAACTAATAAAAATCCCCGCAAAGTTTGCATTTATAATCAAAAACATTATCAAGCTACATTATAAAGTTTGCATTTATAATCAAAAACTGCTGTACGCTGGCAACCAGTAGCGAAACTGGGGGGGGGGGGGGGGACAGCTGCCCCCCACGAGAAATGCTTTTATTATTCCGTTTTTGATACCTACAAAAGCTCTGTCGGTAAAACAGGGAACTTCCTGTTGGAAGTAGGCAGCGTTTGTCGGTTGGCACGCTTTAGCATTCCGTTACTGATACCGATAAAAGCTCTGTCGGTAAGCCAGGAAACTTCTTGATGGGAAATCGGCAGCGTTTCTCGGTGCGGGGACGGTGCTCGGATTCGGTTTTCGGTACCGATAAGAGCTCTGACTAACAATTTCCTCATTTCGTTTATGATACCGACGAAAGCTCTGTCGATAAATCATGAAACTTGTCGTAGAGATATCGGCAACGTCTGTCGGTGCACGGATTCCGTTTTCAGTACCGACAAGAGCTGTTCCGGTAAACCAGTAAAAATCTTGTTTGGAAACCGGCAGTGTTTGTCGGTGCGGAAACGGTGCGCGGATTCCGTTTTCAACACTGGCAAGAGCTCTGATTAAACAGTTTCCTCATACCGTTTCTGATACCCACAGAGCTCTGTCGGTAATCATGAAGCTTCTTGTCTGGAAATCGGAATGTTCTGTCAGGGCAGCGATGATACTGACGAAAGCGTTGTCGGGAAATCAAGCCGATGATCGGGATTTTTCGATACGATGACTGGGAAAAGTCTTGTCGGTAAACTAGGAACTCTCTTTTTGAGTCTGTTTACATCCGCAATGGATACAAATCTTGGATATCAATCCTTTTTGATGAGGTGACTGGAATATTCTTCTCGGTATGTCTGAAAATGTACTAATCAAACACTTCTTCGTTACTTTCTGTTTCTTGACGGTAAACCAACCACACTGGTAAACCTGCTTCCTTGAACTGATCTTAAGTGATGTCTCTGCTCCCACCCGTAAACTGTCCTTTTGGGCTATTTGGCTGTACATCAATCCGGGAAATGGTCTACTTTACCTCTGGGATTTATGAGTTACACATTCCCGTCAGTGATACCCCCACCAACTCGGCCCACCGAGGTTGGATCAGTCCAGGGTATCTGAATAACACAACTAGGACACATGGACGCAGTATCGCCAAGTTTGTCTCGATTGCTCAACCCGTTTGGTCCCTAAGCGTTTAAAAAAAATCGGCAGACAGCACTACCAAAATGACAAGAAATGGTTCGGACACGTAAATGGTACATTTTGGCATCTGCGTCTACCATCTATCAAGCATCACTCGAACGGAGCATTTCCGAAAAACGGCCAGTAAAACGTCTCAGATTACGTGTCTGGGTCCCATGAATTTTGTACCTTTCAAGTTTTATCCCAATAACTCTATCCGTTCGTCCCGAACTCTTGTTACAATATTTCCGAGACCTCCTTGCACCACTGTCCTCGGATGTGGATAAACTGAACATCTTGGGCAAGTTTCGATCGAATCCAAACACTTTCTAGAGCCGATGACCCCGTTTGGTTTCTGAGCAGTATCACAAAGCTACTCTTATTCTACGTTCCACTCAGTTCTCGGATTTCGTTCGGACACAAGCAGCAAATCTGCTCCGATCAGCCATCAAGTTCAAATCAAATCTAAACCCCTGTGAGAGCTATCATGGTAAAAGACGGACAGACAAACTTTATGAACCCATATGTGCTAACATTTTGGACCCCAAAAAGTCGCTTAGTTTACAAGCGAAAAAGACAGCCGCGTAAATCTTCAAGCAGTGAAGTAATCTGTTGCAGTGCCTTATCACTTCTTTTCTGGTTTGCAAGATTATTGACTTATGTTCCTGGCTCCATGTGATAACGATTGGGGCCAGGAAGTGAACGGCGAATCCATTAACTTTCTTTAGAAAACCATCTCAATTGATACCTATGTCACAAGTTATTATTGGTTGTAAGATGTGTTCGCGTTGAACGTGCGCCGTTGTCGCGCAGTGGCAACGTCTCTTTTTGTCGTTAAATCATTAAATCTTGTCGGTAAAATCTGGGCTTGCCCCCCCCCCCCGACGAAAATGGGCTAGTTTCGCCACTGCTGTCAACACGGACCTCATTTAAATCGCCCGGATTTTGTAGCGCACTGAGTGAAAACTCAGCTTAATAGGGCTGAGCTGTTCCGGATACTCACACCGGACATTCTAGCTTTAGTGTGAGCTAGAGAAAAAGTTACATATTCTTTGAGCCCAAGCTGACTTTGAAACATATATTCAAATAATGTATCATGACAGCCTGACGAGGACCCTTGCGAAGAAGGGCCGAAATATTGCTGATGAATAATCGTAGCTGACGTATCCGTTGTATACATTATTTGAAAATATGACTTAGGCTACGTTGCGGAAACTTAACAATTGTTAACAATCGTCAACTTTATTTCGGGGGGAGCGTCAACGATTGTTAACGTTTCCCAACTCTACAGTTGTTAAACTTTTCCCAACGATGCTTACTAACCATCTTTTACAAATAGTTAACAATCGTCGAGCTATGGAACGGAAATCGTAAGTGGACGGAGCCTTAATTTCGAAATCAGAAACCTGGAACGCAAAAAGTTAACAATTGTTAATAATCCTTATCTTTTGGAACACAACCTTTGTAAGCTTGTCTTTTAGGTTTCGGTTGGAGCCATGCTGGATGCTGCTCTGAACCCAGCCGAAGGATAAGGTTGCAGTGAGCTACTATATTGCCTAGGTCAGCTAGATCTTAAGAATCCGTATTTCCGGACACTAAGAAGTCTGTCGATCGAGCCTCATTGCGAGGAAATCGTTCGCAGAAGTCCGTAGCCGGACTAACAGTCGAATGCTTTCACAAGTTCGAGTTTTTTAAGTAGAGTTTATGTTTATTCCCTGTTCAATAATAAAATACAGCAATAAGTCGATTAAAACAAAGTTAAACAATCAAATACGATAATAAAATACAGTCAGATTCACCGAGCAGACAATAGCACCGATAACGATCAGAAGACAAACTTTACAACATTCGACACCGTGACCTTTTTGTATCCAAGTCAACTACAACTAGAATCTACAATAGTCGTCAAATAGGACACATTCTTGGCTTGAGAGAAACAGGGTTGCCAGCCTGAGTCTTGCTTGGCGATATTTCTAGACAACAGTGCGCGGAGTGTAGGCATCTCCCGTGTATGAAAGTGGGACTCCGCGTTTCGGAATGTAGGGGTCCTCACGTGTCACCATGCTGTAAAGGAATAAAGCACCTTCATTTGTTGGTCCATTTCGCACCCCGGTTGTCTGTACTAAGAGTGCATAAATACCCCATAAAGTGATGGTGTGCTGTTTGTGATCTACTGAACATGAAAAACCAATGAAATACCGTCGTATTGTATATAAAAGACAAGCAACAATAAACATGTTAATATCGCAATATTCTGAAATCGTTGACTAATTCAGTACCGACTGAACTATGTTTCCGAAGAACTCACGTTTTCGGGTTTAGTTTGGCTTTTAGCTACGGTCCATGTCTCTTGGTTTCCATAAAAAAAAACGCGGCAAAGTTTGAACAGAATCTATATTGGCGTTTTTGCAGATACGATAGTATCTGTTACCACGGTAACTGGATCTGCAATTAGCCGTTTTTGCAGTTACCGTGGCATCTGATATACGGTTGCTCTGCAAAAACGACAGTTGCCGAAATTGCACTTATAGAAGTCATCCCAGAAGAAAAACTGGTATTCAGTCACATAACTAAGTGCCGAACTTACCAATTTGACAAAAATTGATGAAAGGGATATGACTTTTTCAGATACCTCGATAACTGGCCAGATACCACGATAACTGCAAAAAGGCATTTTGACCGTGGTATCAGATACCACGATAACGGCAAAAACGACTTTAGACCGTGGTATCAGATACCATGGTATCTGCAAAAACGCAACTAATGAGCTTCGCCCAAAAGAATGGAGGGGGACGGGAGGTGGACATGTTTCAACATGCTCCCAGTGGTTCATACGAACTAGATCAGACACGTTGCCAAAATACAAACTCAGCCCTTATTAGCAGAGCAAAATAACACTAGCGAGTAGCGCCAAGACCTATGCTTTCCATGCATCAAAAACGGGCCTTACCCGTAGCGCCGCCCACTATGCTCGGAACATTCAAAGCGATACAAACTTGCGGGTCTGGAAAACTTCGGGTAGATGGCCTCCACACATCAGGGAAACAGGGGAGGCTGTATCTTTTTTTGCTTTGTTCGGAATATGGAATTATTTTGAGCCAGCGCTGGTGCACGACTGATTGAGTTTCAGTAGGGATCACGTATCTTTGAGTCACGTATCACGTATACAGTAGGGTTACGTATCGCTAATTGTGCTGAGGTCGCTGCTATTCGAGTATGTGTCACTTTTTTCAATACTTGGCGGTACTTCCTAGTGTTATTTTGTACTGATTAATTTATTAATACATTTGGCGTTAAACTTTTAGCTTGTCGCCGATAGTGCGAGTCTTTTTCGCGAAACTGGGGAATCGTTTTCCAGTTAGCGAGGCGCATCACGAAACCGCAGGAAACAAGTGCAGTGATTTCTCCATATTCGAGTTCATAGCCACCACGCAGTTTAGTTCATATTAGTCCACCAATGATCAACACCATCATCAACGTTTAATTGCTCCTGGATTTGTTTTTTAAAGGACCTGTCTTACCTATTATACTAACGGAACCTACTTCCATAATCACTCCATATGTTTCTAAACCCGGAGACCCAAATTTCGTACGGTACATTCTTACACCTCTAAGAAAACCACGCTGATTTTCTCACTTGCCGTGTTTTGCTACCTTCGATGTGTATCACGCTGTCGACGGTTGTCTGCGAGAAGCTTTTCCATCAGAAAAAACGGTTATGTAAATTGTTTCCCTGTCTTCGCTATAAGTCAACGGGTCTTGGAAATGGCTTAAAACAGCCAAAACCGGGGGCTATTTATTGAAAGCACAGCCTAGTTTTAAAGTATTCAAATATTTTAAAATACTTTAAGTTGAAGAGAAAATAGTGCAAGGGGTCCTTCAAATCTATTCCTTCAGTGGCAAAAAGGTGCGAGCTTTCCTAGCGATAAGAACCGTGCCTTTCAACTCAATAAGGGAAAGCTTCTCTTTTCTGTTCATTATTTTACGAGCATTGGATTGCCGAAATTGCCGCTTTTTGTCAGGTACATCATAACTACATAACATAAGGTGATCATACATAATAAGTCAATATTCATAAATAAGAAGGCAATAGGGCTATACTACTAGTATGCTACTGCAGATTAGTCTATTCCAAGAAAATAAGTTATTTATGATTTTATGTAATTATGATGTACCAGACAAAAACGGCAAGTTCGGCAATCCAGTGCTGTGAAAGTTCGTTAGAGAATAAAGTATCAGTATCAGATGAAAAAAAAAAAAAAAAAATAAGTTTTTATCAGAATCTGACATATTTCTTAATTTTGAACTTCCCGCGGAAATTTCTTAAGACTCTCGAGACGAGACGCTGTGGATAACTCGGCAACTTTCCCTTATAGTGGGGCTACCGACTCCAATTTGATAATGGTTCTGGATTTGCTTTCTATAGTGCAAAAATCTGTTAGATTTTTTCTATCCAAAACGGCGTCTTGTCACCGGAAGAAATTCCGAGTCGACGAACGCGTGGTCAGGTCCCGGGCCTTGGTAGCGGCGAACGCTTCTGTGCTTTTCCTGGATATTACGATGTTTCTACTTAAAATACTTAATCCTCGGACTGGGATAAGGCATGGGAAGGGAAATGATGGTTTCGGACGTATTATATAGTCGCCTATTTAGTCTCAAGTACTGCTTGTTAGCTCTCGTTGTCTTTTACCTGATGCAGTCGATGATTGGACACACGGAAACGCAGAGAGTACAGCCTGTGCAGTCCTTCGTAACTTTTGGCAGATGGGTCATCGGGTCGAACTCAATCGCCTGGTATCCCGAGTCGTTGCACGTCAAGTAGCATTTTCCACAGTTGATACACATTTCCTGAAGAAGAAACAGTAGCCTATTATTAACATTTTCTAAGCTGAAACTAGATTAAGTTTTTCTCCCCCCTCCTTTTTTCATTCTTGAAATGTCTTGAAATATTTTTCAAATTCACTTTATTCAGCCAAAAATTCTTCACTGCGAAAAATACCATAGGAAAATGTCAATAGAAATTCACTAACATACAAGTAGGCTACATAATATACTATTACTTTAGCCTACATAATCTTCATGCAATATACAACTTTTGTTTCTTAATTAGTGTCCTGCCCTGGTCAAGTACGCCTTTTCGTGCTTTCGTGGCAAGAATCTTATGTTATTCTGTAGTTTTCTTCAAATGGGAACTGAACTGAACTGATCAGTTCGCTGTTGTCTTGTCGTTTCTTATGGCACTCGCAGGCGGTGCCTTTTGATTAGGCTGGAAGAAAAGAAGAACTCTTACCTCATCAATCAGCGCCACTACGTGTTCCTTGCTGCTTAGCTGGCTGTAGGAACCAATCTTATCGACAGCTTTACCAATAAGGTCTTTGATGGCTGGGATTGGCCCAGTTGTCGCGTTGGCTGGTCTGGCTTTGTCGATGATCGCCTCCAGAATGTCAGCCTTCGCTTTTGCTTCGGCGATAAGGTGTTCCTTCTCTTTCATGTAGGGGCCGAAGTTTGGAAGACCCTGCAGTAATAAGTGTTTAAAGGGGGGCACGACTACACTCGTGATCATGGTCGGTGCAGTGAGAAAAAATTGAGAACTCGTATTGTTAGGCCGCTTATTTTTTTAATTTTGTTTTATAAGAAAACATTCCGTCAGTCCCAGCTGCAACATGGACAAAGGGGGGAGGGGGGGGGGATGGCCGCTCTATAAATGGATAGGTAGTAGAAGGCCATTGTCGATAACTTCGTTATATGAATGATTTACTATGTGACCTTGCTAATATACTGATGTTATTCCTGGTTAACCGGAAATAGACAAACAATAATAGCAGCGAATTTTTAGACTACAAAACATTATCCGATACTGGATTTGGTCGGGAAAGAAAGAACGGGTTCAGAACGCGGTAAGGCCTCGAACGGAGTTCTAGAGGCGTATTTGAAATCCGAGTGAGAGGGCTGACCGATGTCTTTTTCTACCAGTAAA
This sequence comes from Branchinecta lynchi, assembly GCA_023053575.1. NCBI lineage: Eukaryota > Metazoa > Arthropoda > Branchiopoda > Anostraca > Branchinectidae > Branchinecta > Branchinecta lynchi. The sequence goes on from JAKZAP010000014.1 coordinate 7,917,197, forward strand.
CATATGGCCCTTTATATTTGGTGGACGGTCCATAATGCCTGGTTGCAGGAAATTGTCAAGGCAAGGAAATCAACCCGTTAGTTGATTATTGTGTTTGCTGCCATAAATTGGTTAGCAACGACGGGTGCTTTCTCACCTTGTCGATGACATCTTGGATTTTCAGGATTGGTTTTCCCTTCTGGTGTCTGGGGGTTGGTGGGGATTGTCCGTCCCATCCTGGCAGCTCCAGTGATTTGAGGTAGACAAGTGTCTTTAACCCTGTGATGTAATCGTCGATGACTGTGAAGTCTTGGTTTTGTATAGAGCTGCAGATCTGGAATAGGGGACGAAGAATCAGAAAAACGTAAGATGAAGATGAACAGTCGTAGGGGGTTGTGTCTGTGGAATGGTAGTAGCGGCTAGCGCTTTGTTAAGTCGTCGGCTGTTTGCTTGTCACTGCCATCTGGTTTGGAACTGATGCTGCTCATTTGAAGATCTTAAAGGATTATCTACCGTACTTCTTCGCTTGCAACTAGGCTACATGACTTTAATCCTGTGTCAGCACAATCACTACAGCTTTCCCGTGTGGCGACATCTTTCTTGTCATTTTCTTCTTGTCGGCCAATACGTCTTCGTTGAAGTAATTGTCTTCGGGGTGAGAGTGTTGTTTTTCTTGTTTTGTTTGTTCTTGCCCTTTTTTTCGTATGGCCTCTACTACATTAAAAATAACTGATTGATCGATAGGCCTATAGTTGATTCGGATTTACTAATTTGGAAATCTACGTTGTCGATGGATTTTTTTTGAAGGCCTTTCTGGATGTACTTTTAATAGTGCTGGTGACACACAAGCGACCCTGATGTCGTCTTCCTGTTGTTGTTTTTGGGAAATGAAAAAGCCCTCATTAGCCTCCCTTCTTTTGCCACAAAACCCCTATTGTTTTTACCAAGTTACCTACTCATCTATGACCAGCCTATGTTTAAAAGTACTATATACATTTGACAAGAGAGCCTTTCTCTCCACCTGAATGCCCGAAACCTCGCACTACTGGGTAGCTTGCGGGGCGTGTTCATGAAAGATTGCGTACGGCTGGACAGGAAACAAATTGCAAGTGAGATACCAACTGAGCTGAGAGTCGATGCGCACTGGTTTCTGGAGTCTGTATAGTTTAAAAGAGCTTCGAGCTCTTGGTTAAAGTCGAAAGGGCAATCTTGAGTGACAACACTGTCAGAGGTTCCATTAACATTTACACAAGGATGCTTAGTTGAGATAACGCACAATCTGTTATAGTTACATAATGATGTGAGTCTTTCATCGTTACGTTTAAGTAAAAATATAACACTAGATACCTAATGGTTTGCAACGTTACTTTTAGCGAAAAAAAAAACACTTAAAAGATCATTATGAAAATATTCTGTAACGTTAACAGATAGTGCGTTATGTTATCTCAGATCTGTGGAAACTGCACATCCTGTTATAAACGTTATGAAACGTCTGACAGTGTAGCAAGGTAACAATAGCTGCCTTCTTTGTTCAGTGACTGCTCGCCGGTGCTTCTTATAACGCGTCTGTGCATTCACCGGTGACTGCTCCCTGATTTTATAACCCGTTTTCGGACTAACCAGTGTGCTCATCGGTGACATCACTGCCTCAGTTACGTCACCGATGAAACCAAAAACGCGCAGTAGGACAAAAACCGAACACCGGTGAGAAAAAAACAGAGACAGCCCGGAGTGCAACGAACGCCGCTAATATTGGAGCCGCGGATGTTTTAAAAGCAGTGGCATCAGATACCTGGAGGACGCTAGCACCGCAGTGTAAGAACTGTAATCCAGCTTCAGCAGAATCGATGCCACCTGTTGCGAGGATGGGGAACCCTGGTAACGCCCGTGCAATGGCCGAGACTGCCCTCAGCGCAATAGGCCTTATCGCATTGCCGGATACACCTCCATAGGTTGTCCGCTTGTCGCGGCCGACTGCGGGCCAAGCCGAGGTGTCTCCTTTGACGTACATAAGACCAGAAACTGTGTTGGTGGCCGTTACGCCGTCGGCTCCACCTAGGAATCAGAACAAACATTAGAAAACCTGGATTGTTGAACTCTCGTCCTTACAGCTTGATTGAGTAGATGACGTGAATTCTCAATCTCTTTGATAGCCGTTATTTGATTGACTATACGTATTCATCGTTGAATGTTGATCTCTTTCCTCGCTTCGACCTGATAGACATTGATTGATGTACACTTATTTGGGCCTAAATCGGTTTTTAACCACGTTTTGGCCCTCCCTCTTTAATCAACATTACCAAGCGACCCTCCGTTCCTGAGCTCTCACTGCGCGTTTAGGCTCCTAAGTACAATTCCGCCATCATGTTTGTATCATTCACTCTTTTTTACTGAACATCACTGCACATTCTGCCAACTTAACATCTCCCAAAAGTGTTTGCAATCGAAAATAGTGTGAAGAAGTGTTTCAAAAACTCTATTTTCAGTTTTGTAGACTTTTAGGACAATTGGTCTACCCCTCTTTACGTGGTGACATTCTGGAGATCGACGTCCGCAACTAACAATAGTACAAAGCAACAAAAAAGGCTTTCGCCTCTAAATAACTAGAAATGTTGAGTAACAAATTGATCATTGTTAGAAATCTCATCTGTTATGCACTTGAAACGACTATTTCAGCACTAACCTTATCCTCGGTAAGGCTGTTCCAAGGATCAACAATTTTGCTACCAAAGCCCTACTTAAAACGTCCTTGTGGAATCTTGATTTTGCAGGCTTGCACGCTTGCCTCCGATGGTGACTGTTAATGCTGAATCTTATAAAAATCGGTCCCATCAAAGTTGTCATACAATTTCCATTGAATAATTTGAATGTTTCCATCAAGTTTCCTCTAAAAGTCTGTATGCGATGGTGGGAAGGCACAACTTGGCTAATCTCACTTGGTGATCTATAGAACTAGTCTCGATTTGCTACTTGACTGATATTATTTAGAATGCAGTTAATATTTGCAAATACATGACATACTGGGTCTAGGCGATACAGAAACAGATTCCCCCCCCCCCCCGTGCCCATAGAATGCAAATATATACCAAATATAGAAAATCTTGTTGAAAATGCTTTTCAACAACACTTTTAAGTAGATTTTATTCTATTAGCACTGTGTGTGGGGGGGGGGGGGGGTAGCCGGAACCCGACATACTATATTGGCCCGGACCCCAATCTTGTCTGCTACTCGGAATCAGTGTGAAGCTGTCAAATTTAGGACCTACTCACCTTCCTGGGCTGCCTTGGCTATTTCAACGATGTCGGTAACGTTTGGTGTCAGCTTTGCGAAGAATGGGATTTTCACTGCTGCGCGAACCCAACTGCAAATGTTTTTAACCAAGTACGGGTCCTAAAAACAAAGAACGTGCTAAAGTTTGAGTTGTTGTTCTTGGCGAGAGTGTGCCGTTGGTTATGCGTTTCATTTTCTGTGACACCTTTTTGATAGCTGAAAGCTGTCTGTTGTCAGGTGAGGAGGACAAGGGATAAATTCTAGTTGAAGCACATGGTTTCTGGAAATACAGTGTCGGGGTTCTGTGGGACTAGGACTTAGCTGGACAGCGGGTAGGATACCTAGATAGATCCTGGGAAAAAGCATGGGAAGAACCGGCTCACTTTCCTCCAGTATGGCATCTCTCGGACAATCAAGGTCTCCAAGTCGCCCCAGTAGGGTCAAATTTTCGTCAAGGTACTTGCTCTGTTGAAGGAATCAGAGCCGTGGTACTAGCCGCACAAGACCTAGCTGGAACAGGGGTACCAAAGAAAATCCTTGGGGAAAGAACAGCAAGCGGCGGTTGACTCCCCTAACATGGCATCGGTCTATCTATCAAGGTCTCCAAATGACCCAAGTAGGGTCAAAGTCTTGCCGAGGTGCTTGGTTTATTGAAGGAATCAGAGCCGTGGTACTCGCGCAAAAGACCTAGCTATAACAGGGGTACCAAGGGAAATATTGGTGGAAAGGACGGCAAGCGGCGGTTGACTCTCCTAACATGGTGTCACTCCGAGGGGGGAGGTATCCAAGTGATGAGGAGGAACTCAAATTCTCGTCAAGGCGCTTGTTTACTGAAGGGATCAGATCCATGTAGCTGCCGAAGAAGACCTATGTGTACAAACTAAAACTTAATTAAAACAAGATTAAGATGGGATATAGTAAAATCGTTTCCAACCGGGAAATTATAACCGCCAAGCTGTTACCAAGCTCTACTCCACTAATTGTGTCCACTCGATGCTTTACCTCTCTGTACTGTACCCCCTGGTGAAAAAAAGGATGTAGCTGCTGTTTTTTTCAACCAATTTTTTTCTTCAATTTTTCAGACAAACACAATCGTTAAGCTTGACGAGCTGCATAGAAAGCTGTCGGTTGCAGCGTGTAATTTTTTTCTCCTTTTCTTTTCTCTATGTACTCCAGTATTTCTGTTTTGCAGAACTAGATAAATAAAGATATTCATTCATTCATTCACAAAGGTTTACCTATAGAAACTTAAGGAAAACTACGGGAAGGGCCTCATGACTTGCCCAATGCCACTTCGACCAAGGGCTCTGAGACAGATGATGGGCAGCTACGCTTGCGCTTGGTTGTTGAGAAATAGGACGGGGGCAACTAACCTGTCCGCAGGCAAGACCCATCCCTCTTTCTCCCATGCCATGGGGGCAGCTCAGGTTCAGCTCAAGTGCGTCCGATCCAGCTTCTTCGGCCATCTTCGCTAGCTGGGTCCAGTCTTCTTCGTTAAATGAGCACATAATACTAGCAATCACGATCTGAAACAAATTCGGTGACCACCTTTTCTTCTTTAGGGGGTGACAGTCTTGTCTTCAAGGTCGCTGAATACCTGGTGCGACTTTCTCACATCGCTAAAATGCCAGTCTGCTTAATGAACTTAACTTCACAAATGTGTTTCAGTGGCGTCTGCGCTAGGTTCGGTTAAGGAAAGAAAACTTTGAGTGTAGGATAAGTCTTATGTTAATCCGCCTTATAATTTCTCGGCTGTGTGGAAATACGGTACTTGTGTTCAACTGATCCTGTACCTACTTTTCATCAGCTCGAGATTTGAGCAAGAGCCCTGAGCCTTCTCCTTAGGTTCTGCTGGCATACCTTGAAGTATACATGTCTCAACTACAGTGCAATGTTGTCATATGATCTCGTGTTCATGTTATGAAGATAGATAGATTTCGCTTATTCTTTCGAACTATCATGGTTAAAACCAAAGTGGTCGAAATCGTCATATATACATGTAAACACTCATATATATATATGTCAACGTCATATCGTCGGTTTTAAGCGGAAACCACGTATCTGGTCAAATTTGCCGTTTCCACTTTTTGACACAGCGTCGAACGGTGCGCATCTCGATTGCCTCCGACTTAAAGATTGGGAGATACAACCAAGATGAAAACCACGCATCTCGGATTAACATAGGGGGCTGTACTACTAACGAGAAAAGTGATGATGTTTTTTTCACCTCCTGAAAAGTTTTGAAAAAGGGGGATACGTGGTTTACGCTTGACACCGACGAATATATACATGTAAACACTAAACAAGATTACAAAATTTAAGGAAAGACGGTTACAAACGTCTTTTCATACCGCACATGGTCACATTTTAACTGTTGCAGTTTTGGGATCACCACTGATGCCGCTCTTGTAGGTCGTTCCCGAGCAGTATCGAATGGTGGCGGAAGAATTTACTTATGGATAGGATGCTCAAGCATGTTCTTACCAGAAGCCATGCACTATCGACGGGATTCAAGGGACTCGAGTTTAAATTTCTGAAAGAGCTCATCTAAGGAATTTGGGGGTTTCTGTATTTTTTCGATCCGTAAGCCCGGTCCTCGATAAGGCCAAAGTGCCGAGCTTCCCCCACGTGTTCTAGCCCCGAACGTATAAACTCAGCCGAAAACTGGGTATGTAAAACGATCCAGCTAGCACATTCTTAGTCGGTGAGGGAGGGGGGGGGGACTCACGTGTTTCGGGAAATCAGCCTTCAGCTCCGTTACAGATCTGCACCAGTAGAGGGCTGTCTTTTCTGAAATAAGCTCGATGTTCAAGAAAGCTCCCTGTCCCGGGCCGAAGTTGTGGCCGGACGTGCTGCCCCGGACGATTCTAGGAGAGACGTTGGTGACAATGTCCTAAACAAGAAACTGGGTTATAACCCTTGCTTGATGCAGTTGTTCAAATTCTGTGTGGTTTCCTGTCCTGGCTGCTCTTATTCCTGCAGTAAAAATTGTCCGTTGGTAAAGACCTGCGATCAGCACATTCCGGCCTGATAGCGAATGTTTCTGGTAAAGTTATAAAAACTTATGGTATGCTACCGTATGCTTGCTGCGTACGCGTCATACAAGACTTTTGCCCTTACCAGTATTATGCGCTTGCATTGCCGGACGCACTTGCGCTAGCACCATTCTGGAAACTTTTCCATCACGTTAATTAAGCTAAAATTATATCTTGTGTTTTTCTTTTTTTCTATGATGCTCCATCATCGGCATTTTATGTAAGGGTGAGAAACAAATCCTTTCACTATGCAAGATGGATTTTGTGCTTTCTGGTAGCATGTTCATTAGAGCAATTACCAGCTACGTAGGCCACTCTGTGATAATTCTATGTTTTTCCTGTGTATGTTCCCTGTTACGGGAACATTATATTCCCTCAGCCCCATTATACTGGAAGATCAAGGGTATGGGATATGTCAAATCGAAAAGATTTGATTTAGAAAAGTGTTACTGTCGTCTTACCTTGTCTAAGGAGAACGTCTTCGTCAAGGCGAATCCCCAGCCTGCCTCGAATCCTCGACGAATCATAGCTGATGTTGTTGTGGGAGGAGCAGAGGCTAAGCCATAGGGGTTCATGAACTTGAGACCACACATTTCCACTGAAATGTCTACGAGGTCGATTGGGGTGTAGAATTTCGGTAGAATGGGTTCTTCTGGGACAGTTATGTTGTCTAATGACTGAAAATAGAGAATGTCAGTCAGGCGTTTAGTTGCTGCTGTGTGGGACTTGGCGTAACGATTTTCCGGTCGATATGGTAAGGTATCAGCCTATACAGGCCTAACTGGTGGTGCTGATCTCCGATTCCCTGCCCTCAGTCAGGAAGTACAATGGGCGGTTGAGGACCAGCCATCCTGGTGCTTTCGCACACCCTTCCTGTCACGTTTCCCAAATTTTCCCAGGTATCCATTTCAAGCTGGGTGGACTTTGGCTTGTCTTACAGGGTTACGCCCAAACCCCTACCCCAAACCAAACAGAAGGCACCACCGAGACTCGAACCAGCGACCATTCGCTTACGCGTTCGGCGGGCTCACAATTCGGCCACGGACGGAGTTTCCGGTCCGTATGGATTTCTGTAATCCCGCAGAGTCACGAAAGTACAACAAAAAAGATATTAATACGGGAAATCTAAGTTCAGGTCCATCTGAACTCGCGCATTCCTTGTGTAGCGACAACGAGGATACCTTGCGTAGCAACAGCGAGGATTGTCAGTTGGGGAGCTTCATGGAGCCTTTGGGCTAATTTACTTATTTAATCGATTAGCAACCGACAAGGGACAAATACACATACTAACCGAAACAAACAAAACAACAACAAAAAAACTAAAAAGGGATCATGATCTGCATACAGTTCATGGTTTCAAGCTTGCTCCACAGACAAGGACATCCTCATACGAGGGTCCGAAAGGGCCTCAAGAAGAGGCTTCGTTGAACGAAGTCTGGAGAGACCCTTACGCCGAAGATCAAAAGGAAGGCCTTCGCCCACAACATCCCTGAGGCACTCTTGCTCATCACGTTCGCTTGCTGGCTTACCTGTATATATTTGTGGATGTACCAGGAAGCTGTCTTTCCATCATTGACGGACTCTACAGTCGTCTCAGCAACACCAGCTATGTCACCCCCGCAAAAAACTCCTGGTTCGCTGCTGGCCATGGTCTTGGTGTCTACTTCGGGGGATCCCCAGCGGTTCAGCTTCAGGGGTTTTAGAGCTTCTTTCACTAAAACATAGATGGACATATGATGCAGTAGTAGGTTAGGACTTGTAGGGTAATTTTTTGTTCTGTCCTACTAGATTCCGACCCCAAATCGATCGCGCTTGTGCTAAGTTAAGAAAGCGAAGAAGTCTGTCGGATGAAAACCACTTTCCTCAGTAGCCTGGTATTCCTAGCCGTGTGATGCATATTGTATCGGCCCTTCCTTTTCTAAGCTACTGTCACAATAAGTCATTCGTTTTTCTTGGACGGAAAGGAAGTGTTATCATATTCAGGGTCGTCACTAGTCTTTTACCTATGGGGGAGTAAAGAATTTGCCGGCAAAACACCCCGTTGCCGCCAGTACAAAACACGCAAGCGCCGCCGGCGAAATTTTTTAATCTGCCTTCTTTCCAGAAAAATTTGCTATAACTACCAAACAGGTTCTGGCTTTTAATGTGTTTCAACCCCTCCCCCTCCTCCCCCCCAAGAATTTCGATCCTAATTCACGAACTAAAGTCCTTTTTCCGCGACACATTTGGGCCACACACTTCTGGGTGTTTGTCGCGGAAACACGATTGTGTGCCACACAGTCGAGCCACGAGTTGAAACTCGCGGGAACGCTGTTTTATCTATTTTTTTTTGCGGAAATTTCAAATATCTGAAAATAAAATTCACGTAAAATCTCAATAAATAGAACTCCAGGCCTATTTCCTTACCATTATGTGCAAAAGGGATCCTCATTTTAAGTCTATATGCTTGGAAAAGTAGTTAACTTTATTGTTTAGACACTATTTTGCTGCTTAATTTGAATTTCCCGCCAGAATCGAGCCTCAAAATCTACAACCACCTCGCCAGTAGTTTGTCGAATTTGAGCCACAATCGACCGACAATCTGTTTGTGGGAGCACGGAAAAACGCCTTAAGTGAAACACCGTTCCTCCAAACAGAGAATACTACGAAATGCGCCGCAGGTGAAATTTTGTGTAAAACTAACTGTAATGCATCAGTTGAGATTATTCCTTTAATTTAATGTGAATCGTAGATTTAAATTCATATATTCGGCTTTTCGTTTCTGCTTTTCCGAAAAAGAAAAGCTTACAACGACCGTACCCAGAACAAGTTAAACTAACAGCACCGCATGCAAAAAATTTTAAAGCGACTTTTTACCGGTACGTACTGTACAAGCTCTAGCTTTCAATGTACTTCGAACCCGCAAGAATATCAAGCCTAAAATGCCAGTTAAATGAAACACCGTTCTTCCAAATATAAAATACGCCGCAGGTGAAAGTTTTTGGAAACGCTGATGAGCAGAGCGCCTTTTTGCGATACCTGACAGAAGTTCAAAGAATCTGATTTGATTTCGTAAGTATGAAAAAGAACCCGATTCGCCGTCGAGACTTTAACTAGTCCGCAGGATTTAAACTAAGTCATTTGATTTCTTCTGTGTAGAAAAATCTCGATTTGCCGACAAGACATAAATTTTCGGATTGGCCCGGAAAAGTTTACAGAATTTGATTGATTACGTGTGATAAGATCCCGATCTGCCGATGAGACTTTACCTTTCTGGTCTGTGCCCGACAAATGTGTGCAGAATTTGATTTCTACGCATAAAACGAACCCGACTTGATTTCTTACGCATAAAAAGAACCCTCTGTGTGTCTTATGTGTAAAAAGAACCCGATGTTCCGACAAGAACACCTGAGGCCCGACAAAAGCATACAGAATTCGATTTCTTCTATGTTTTGCCCAACAAAGGTTTGCAGAATTTGATTTCTTGCTTGTAAAAAGAACCTGATGTGCCGCCTGGACTTGAACTTACCGGGGGGGCGCCCGACAAATGTTTACAGAATTCGATTTCTTACGTATAACAAGACCAAAGGTTTCGATGGGATCCCAAAAATTCAATATCTGATCCAGACAACTGGGTCTTGTCTTAGCCAGATCCAGTCTTCGCCAGACTCCTTGAACATTTCTACAATTAAAATTCAGAAACAGATTAAGGCCAAATAGCTAATCACCTGAGAAAACCAAGTTCAGATTTGGGTTCAGCATGTGTGTTTACCCCTATAAGTCATATCTGTTTTGACGAAAACTTCCTGCCACTTCTGCCAATTTCCCGGTTCCGGCCGAACTCCAGAACTACTTGTCCGGCGAAAAAAGAAAGCTCAAACACGAAATCAGGGTATCTTCTTTCCCCAGTAATGAACATCTAATCAACTTCAAATAGAAATTTAGCTTATAACAAATTTTCCGATTCCAGCCGGATTCCGGTCGAACTATATGTCCGGGTAAAATACGATTGTGACAGGGACTCAGCATCTCTTCTTACCCCTAAATCGCTTATCTAATCAACTAGAAATAAAACTTTGACTTCCAACAGTTTTCCGGTTTTGGCCGGATTCCGGACGAACTACATGTCCGGGTAAAAACTTGTTTTCACATAAGTGTTCAGCATGTCTTCTTGCCCCAAATCGAACATCCAATCAACTCCAAATTAAACTTTTAATTTTGACAAACTTTCCGGTTTGGGCCGGATTCCGGTCGAAATACTTGTCCGTTGAGAAAATAGTTTTCACCTTCGTCTTCAGCATGTCTCCCTACCTCTAAATCGAACATTTAATCAACTTCAAATAAAACTTTTACTTTCAACAAACTTTCCGGTTTGGGCCGGATTCCGGGCGAAATACTTGTCCATCGAGAAAATAGTTTTCACCATCGTCTTCAGCATGTCTTCCTACCCCTAAATCGAACATCTAATCAATTTCAAATAAAACTTTTACTTTCAACAAACTTTCCGGTTTGGGCCGGATTCCGGACGAAATACTTGTCCGACGAGAAAATAATTTTCACCATCGTCTTCAGCATGTCTTCCTACCCCTAAATCGAACATCTAATCAACTTCAAACAAAACTTTTACTTTCAAAAAACTTTCCGGTTTTGGCCGGATTCCGGGCGAACTACTTGTCCGATGACAAAATGGTTTTCACCATCGTGTTCAGCATGTCTTCTTACCCCATAATCGACTATCACATTAGCTGTTTCAAAATATTTTGTTTGTCCCTTAATTTCAATCCCCTCCCCACCCCTAAATGTAGAGCTACAAAGCCCATCTACGAACTTGACTGGTCCGACGACCCAACAAACCTTCTCACCAAGTTTCATCAAAATATCTCATTCCCTTCGAGAGTTATCGTGCTTACAGACGGACGGACGGACAGACGGACAACTTTTGCGATGTCATAGGTATCCCTCCACTTACGTTTTGGGATCCCAAAAAGAACCCGATGTTCCGACGAAACACCCGAGGCACGGCAAAAGTATACAGAACTTGATTTCTTCTATGTTTTGTCCGACAAACGTTTGCAGAATTTATTTCTTCTGTGTAAAGACAACCCGATGTGCTTACATGTCGGCCGACGTCCGACAAAAGCCGAAACAAAGTTATTTCTTCTGTGTTTGCCGGCGCTCGGCGCCGACAAACTAATGAACTTTCGCCGGTCTTCGTCCGACGAAAGGGTTTCCTCAAGACATTTGGGGGGGGGGAGTCCCCCCCCCAAAAAACAAGAGCTACGAGCTCATATGGCACTTGTTACGAGTAGGCACGGCTCGGTTATGTCAATGATATATCTAGTGTTTGCTAGGTGTCTTCCCACCAAGTTTCATCTCGATCCCTCCACTCATAGCGTTTTCCAACATTTCCGGTTCTCCCCTCCAGCTCCCCCCAAAAGTCACCGGATCCGGTCCGGATTTTAAGTGGGTCGTCTGAGGCATGAGGTCTTTCCAAATATCAAGTTTCATCGAGATCCGGTCACCCGTTCAAAAGTTATAAATACCTCAAGATTCCGGATTCCCCCTCCCTCCACTCCCCCGACAGTGCCGAATCGGCTCGGTTATGTCAATGATGTATCTAGTGTTTGCTAGGTGTCTTCCCACCAAGTTTCATCTCGATCCCTCCACTCATAGCGTTTCCAAAGATTTCCGGTTGCCCCCTCCAGCTCCCCCCAAAAGTCACCGGATCCGGTCCAGATTTTAAGTGGGTCGTCTGAGGCATGAGGTCTTTCCAAATATCAAGTTCCATCGAGATCCGATCACCCGTTCAAAAGTTATAAATACCTCAAGATTCCGGATTCCCCCTCCCTCTACTCCCCCCACAGTACCCGAATCGGCTCGGTTATGTCAATGATGTATCTAGTGTTTGCTAGGTGTCTTCCCACCAAGTTTCATCTCGATCCCTCCACTCATAGCGTTTCCCAAGATTTCCGGTTGCCCCCTCCAGCTCCCCCCAAAAGTCAACGGATCCGGTCCAGATTTTAAGTGGGTCGTCTGAGGGATGAGGTCTTCCCAATATCAAGTTCCATCGAGATCCGATCCCCCGTTCAAAAGTTATAAATATCTCAAGATTCCGGATTCCCCCTCCCTCTACTCCCCCCACAGTGCCCGAATCGGCTCGGTTATGTCAACGATGTATCTAGTGTTTGCTAGGTGTCTTCCCACCAAGTTTCATCTCGATCCCTCCACTCATAGCGTTTCCCAAGATTTCCGGTTGCCCCCTCCAGCTCCCCCCAAAAGTCACCGGATCCGGTCCAGATTTTAAGTGGGTCGTCTGAGGGATGAGGTCTTTCCAAATATCAAGTTCCATCGAGATCCGATCACCCGTTCAAAAGTTATAAATACTTCAAGATTCCGGATTCCCCCTCCCTCTACTCCCCCCACAGTACCCGAATCGGCTCGGTTATGTCAATGATGTATCTGGTGTTTGCTAGGTGTCTTCCCACCAAGTTTCATCTCGATCCCTCCACTCATAGCGTTTCCCAAGATTTCCGGTTGCCCCTTCCAGCTCCCCCCCAAAAGTCACCGGATCCGGTCCGGATTTTAAGTAGGTCGTCTGAGGCCTGAGGTCTTTCCAAATATCAAGTTCCATCGAGATCCGATCACCCGTTCAAAAGTTATAAATACCTTAAGATTCCGGATTCCCCCTTCCTCTACTCCCCCCACAGTACCCGAATCGGCTCGGTTATGTCAATGATGTATCTAGTGTTTGCTAGGTGTCTTCCCACCAAGTTTCATCTCGATCCCTCCACTCATAGCGTTTCCCAAGATTTCCGGTTGCCCCCTCCAGCTCCCCCCAAAAGTCACCGGATCCGGTCCGGATTTTAAGTAGGTCGTCTGAGGCATGAGGTCTTTCCAAATATCAAGTTCCATCGAGATCCGATCACCCGTTCAAAAGTTATAAATACCTCAAGATTCCGGATTCCCCCTCCCTCCACTCCCCCCCACAGTGCCCGAATCGGCTCGGTTATGTCAATGATGTATCTAGTGTTTGCTAGGTGTCTTCCCACCAAGTTTCATCTCGATCCCTCCACTCATAGCGTTTCCCAAGATTTCCGGTTGCCCCCTCCAGCTCCCCCCAAAAGTCACCGGATCCGGTCCGGATTTTAAGTAGGTCGTCTGAGGCATGAGGTCTTTCCAAATATCAAGTTCCATCGAGATCCGATCACCCGTTCAAAAGTTATAAATACCTCAAGATTCCGGATTCCCCCTCCCTCCACTCCCCCCCACAGTGCCCGAATCGGCTCGGTTATGTCAACGATGTATCTAGTGTTTGCTAGGTGTCTTCCCACCAAGTTTCATCTCGATCCCTCCACTCATAGCGTTTCCCAAGATTTCCGGTTGCCCCCTCCAGCTCCCCCCAAAAGTCACCGGATCCGGTCCGGATTTTAAGTGGGTCGTCTGAGGCATGAGGTCGTTCCAAATATCAAGTTTCATCGAGATCCGATCACCCGTTCAAAAGTTAAAAATACCTCAAGATTCCGGATTCCCCCTCCCTCCACTCCCCCCACGGTGCTCGGATCGGGGAAGTGACTATTTCCAACTTAATCATTTGGGGTCCCTGATATGCCTGCCAAGTTTTATCATCCTAGCTTATGTGGAAGTGCCCGAACTAGCAAAACCTGGACAGACCGACAGACCGACAGACCGACAGACCGACAGACCGACAGACCGACGGACGGACAGAAATTGCGATCGCTATATGGCACTTGGCCGAAGGGCAAGTGCCATAAAAAGTGACGCCCCTGATCATATTAACGTAGCTCTAGAAATAACTGGCGGTATCACTAGATAGACCACAAAGATTTCTTGGACTAAGAATGATCTTAGGATGCACTGCCAGGTGATATTATATCACTGAGGTTTCTTGATGAGTTTCCAAACTGCAATAGTTATCAACGTACCGCTTTCGTCGTACAGTCCAGATCCAAAGGCGGAGATGATGTAGTCAGCTCTCAGCTTGATGGTTTGTTCCTCGTCTTCAAACCAGTTTCCGTCGTCAAGCTGCTCCGTTCGGCAGAATTCCATGGACGCGACTCGGCCATTCTTGACGTTGACTTCACGTGGCGACATGAAAGGCAAGAATTCGCACTTTTCTTCCCTCGCAAGCTCCATCTAGGTTAAAGAAGCAGGGTTTCATTTGGTCATTCGATGTAGGCAGCGTTTTCTGTCATTTGGCCTCGAGTCATCTCTCTGCCAAATTGGCTTTTTATGAAATATTTAGTTGCTTATAAACATAACTTGAAGTTGTATTTCCGGTCTGATCCTGCCAACTTGAGTTCCTTCTTTCACTAATATGATTGCTGAGGCATATCCAGGTTCTGCGTCCGAACAGGGACCCATAAATTTCCTGTAATGACTCGCCATTCGCTTTTGGCTGCCTTCATTCTATTATGCATAGCCACACAAAAATAAAAGCAAAAGAGTAAGTCGGGCAAAAACATTATCGAAAAATGGAAGATTTTGGTATGTTTAAGGGAAAATGGAACGACTATACCGTTTCATTCTTTTGTCTCTTTATCGCAAATTCATATCCAGTTTATCACTAAATACCTTACAGATGAAAAAGAACGCCGGTCTTGTCAATAACATATATAATCGCTAATTAGAAAATAATTAAGACATTAAAATCATAAGTTACTTAGGCATTAAAACTGAAATAATTTTTAATTTATTTAATAATAAATCAAAACATATCTTTCGTGGGCAGAGCTCAAAGACGATGTTTTTTTAGTCATAAACAAAAATAAAATAAGTTGTCAACAGATAATGCTAAAGGTCATTATACTGCTTTACGAAGCTCGGCACAAAGCTTCTACTGTAACGCATAGTGTTACAGTAGATTGGGGTCAGTTGGGAACCTTCCCAGCCACTTCTCCGGGGGACGAGAGGGAAGAGAAGAACGGTACATGGGGTGCTGGAGAAGGGGGGGGGGGGCAAAGTTGCGGCGTAGTTTGTCGCGGCGGAAAGAAAGGGATTCAGTTTTAAATTCTTAGAGGTAAAAATAGTATGGTAGGTTGAAACCTCCATAGATAATTTGCAGCGATCTCTTCTGAACTCGCTCTATTTTATCAGTTTCACCTTGGGTGAAACGACGCCAAAGTGCCAAACCGGACAAGCATATTCGACTAAGGGTCGAATCAAAGAGCACAACAGTAGCTTTAGCTTCTCCTTAGGAACTCGAAACTTTTTCAGTATTTTTAGCATTTGAATTGCGCTGTTATTTAACTTTTTCAGTGTTTATCTTCGGTGGGGCTGTTCCAAGGATCAACAGTTCTGTTACCAAATCTTCACTTAAAAACGTCCTTGTAGAATCTTGATTTTGCAGGCTTGCACGCGTGCCTCCGATGGTGACGATTAATGCTGAATCTTATAAATAAAAAAAGTTGCGGCGTAGTTTGTCGCGGCGGGAAGAAAGGGATTCAATTTTAAATTCTTAGAGGTAAAAATAGTATGGTAGGTTGAAACCTCCATAGATAATTTGCAGCGATCTCTTCTGAACTCGCTCTATTTTACCGGTTTCACCTTGGGTAAGAGCAAAGTGCCAAACCGGACAAGCATATTCGACTAAGGGTCGAATGAAAGAGCAAAACATTAGCTGTATCTTGTCCTTAGGAACCCGAAACTTTTTCAATGTTTTTAGCATTTGCACTGCGCTGTTAGCTTTCTTTACAATTGTCTTTGTATTTTCGTGCCATGAAAGGTCAGAAGAGATCCCTACACCTAGTAGCATTGTTTTAACATTGATGAGCCCAGGGTCGATAGGAGGTTCGAAAGACGGCCGAGTTTTCCTAAGAAGAGAAAAGGTCGTAATCGAGCACTTATCTTTATTCACGACAATACTCATTTCAGTCGCCTCAGCTGAGGTAACCTGGTCGATGAAACCGGCAGCGTTGCTTTTCAAATCCTCAGATACGACTTCTGCTAGGGACAAATCGTCAACGTATTTCCATCTGTCCTCTAGCCCAGCAGCAATTTCATTTATCATGAGGAGGAAGCACAGCGTACTGATCACAGTTCCTTGTGGAACTCCACAAAAAAACTGGTAAAGAAGTAGAAAAATGGCCTTCATGTTTTACAGTTTGCTCTCTGTTTGTCAAGAAGCTCATGATGATTTTGACGATAAAGTTGGGTATATTTTTTTCAGCTATTTTTTCTAAAAGAATTTTATGGTCAACAAGGTCAAATGCTTTTTTAAAATCAGTTGCAATTAATATTATCCATTTGCCAGGTTCATCTAGATGTTTTAGAATAAAATCAATCAGATTAACTAGGTAATGGACTGTCGAACACTTAGGAATGTTACTAAACTGCTTTCGATCAATTACTTTTAAAAGAAATTCTTTAAGCCATGTGGCAACAAAACTTTCGTAAATTCTGCTGGAAAATGTTGTAACTGTGATCGGCCGTACACCAGAGAAATCATTAGGTGCTCCTTTCTTTGGAATGGGGGTGATAAAACCTTTCTTCAATTTCTTTGGGAAATAACCTGTTCGTGTTATGTTATTGTACATTATCTGAACTGGGAAAGCTAATTCTTATGCGAATGCTTGAACGAAAAAATTGGAAGATCAAAAGGAGCAACAGAAGTTCTTGACAAAGAAATATCAGGCATTAAGTTATCATTTGAAGGAGCAGTCAAATTTTGTGGAGGGTCGTCAGATGTAAGAGGTGGATAAGACATCATTCGCAGTTTTCTCTAGTGACTCATACATAGTTAAAGTTTAACTGAAAAGGGCAGAGAAGGGACAGTCTTGTTACCGCTCACTTATTTACTTAGAGAGGCTTGAAGACCCGATGAAAATGCGTTACTTTGTTGCTCCACTATTCACAAATAACCAATTTTCAAATAGTGGAATTTCCCTGTCAGATTTGTGGTACTACTTGTGTCGGATGCTTGACGAAAAGGATTTATGAATATTTTTTTGTTCAGGCACTAAGCAGTATTCGCCAAGCTTATCACCGCCCACTAAAAAGCCGCATCTGTGTGCCGATTCAAATATTCCGCGGCATAGTAGAATTTACGCTCTGGGGACAGCCGTAGATACTCTGAACGTCACTACGAGCGCAGATAGTGGAAAATAAAAAAATCTCTTAGCAGAATCCAAATTACTCGGCGTATTCAACTAAATGAAACAAAAATAAGTTTGCTTTTCAGTTAACTTTAAATAACGCAAACCAGCGATGACTGCATCATACTACCTGTAGCAGACTTTCACAGCAAAGTCGAGTAAAATATGTCAACTAAATCTTCTATAGGCCCACGCAGGGTCATGTCTGGAACTTGGATCAAAAGGCCCTAATTCTGCAGACAGACGGTCAGGGTTGGACAGTCGCAGTCTGGATTTCCTGTAATGATTGTCCGCACAATCATCAGTCCCGTACGGGAAAGTTGAGATTTTTACTTGATGATTAAAGTGCAGAAATCCGGCCGGGAAACCTGATGTTCTATTTGCGCCTGTAAGTTTCAGGGGATGTGTGGAAAATCTTACCAAAATAGGCCAATTTTATTAGGCACGTTCTTAATCCGAGTAAAGCCTGCATCTCTTAATTCCTCGCAGTCCGTTATGTTTATAGTCACGATCTCTACTGGTGTTGGGGCGGTATTCGGTTTCGATTTGAAGTTTAACTGAAAAGCCAACTTATTTGTGTATCATTTAACTGAACACACTGAATTATTTTGATTCTACGAAGGGATTTTTGTTTCCACTATCTGCTCTAGTAGTGACGTTCAGAATATCTACGGCCGTCCCCACAACGCAAATTCTACTATGACGCGGAAAATCTGAATCTCAACACAAACGCGGCTTTCCAGTGGTCAGTGATGAGCTTGGTGAAGACTGCTTAGTGCCTGACTACAAAATGTTCATAAATTTTTCTCGTCAAGCATACAACATAGTTACAAGCGGATAGAGGTACAACACATCCGACAGGGAAGTCCACTATTGGAAAATCGGCTATTCATGAATAGTGGAGCAACGAATTAACGCATTTTCATCGGGTCTTAAAGGCTATTTAAGTTTATAAGTGATGCCCTTTTTCTCAGCCCTTTTCAGTTGAAATTTAACGGCCCAGTTCGATGTCGAGACGTTAATATCTAAAATGAGATTTGGACATTTTCATTTATCTTCGAATTATTGTATAATTTGGTATAATTAATTACTATATTTCCGTCCTTGTTTATTTACTTTTAGCATTACTGAAGTTTTTAACAAAAGATGATGCAGAGAGCTATTTGACTACAATTATTTTCGTTACTAAGTTTTAGCGAAACGACATGTATACGAGATCGAAAACGGTCCCGAAATAACGACACCGATAATCGACATATCAGAAAATCAAAACTGCCCAACTCACATCTCTAGAACATTTGCGAAGGAGGGGGGGGGGGGACTTACCTCTTCAGGGACGGCGCGTATGTTGGTGAATCCCTTACGGAAGACGACGAAAACTCTTTTCGCGCCGCATCTCAGAGCCGAAGTGGCGCAATCGAAGGCTGTGTCGCCAGCACCGAGAACGATGACGTTGCCGTGCAATTGGGGAAGTTGCTTCTTGCAGCCACACAGTCCTAAAAGAACGAGAGTTGTTTTGTATTGAATCGTAAGGAATTAGCTCGGCCAGAGTTGCACTGTGTTTCTTTTAGTACTGTTTCTTCTCCCTCGTAATATATTAGAGACAAAACAATTCTCCTTCTGGATCCAACACAGTTTGGAAATCATCCTGAAACATCAACCAGCCATTATATGGTAAATCTTTAAGATTTTGTTTTAGAAATGTTGGTGAACATTGAAAGTGAATAAATTTAATCGCGATTGACTTTAAAAAAGGTATTGACCTGATAAACCATAATAATAATATAATACCATTATAAACTTTGGAATGAATTTAATGTTAATCCCAATATTGTAAAAATTATTGTACGGTTTTTGAATAAACAACGTATGCGAGACATCACAGACCACCCACATGACAACGTAAGGTTATAAAAGTTCAACCTGCCAATTAAAGGACGAAGTCGCAAAAATTATTGTTGCTAGAAAATGGAGAAGAAATTCTAGCATTTTTTTGGTAAAACCAACCAAATTTCTTTCAAAATGTCGCCAATCGACATCAGGTGTTTGACTTAATTTTGTATCTTTTTATCAGTCTTTTTTACATGCTGTGTATTATGTAGGCCTATGTATGTAAATAGTATCTCAGTTGGCCTAATTTGCCGTATTTTTAGCTGGTACGAAATAGCTCAGGGACAAAATGTCCTCTAGTCGCCAAAAGTCGCGACGCTCTTTGTAGCAAACGGTTTCAAGCTCACTCACTGATCATCTGACATCTGTCTTGATCTACACTTGAACCCCTAATATAAGAACATGTCCAAGAATGTGTTCTAACGAGTCCCGCTTGCATGTTCTTCATGCAGTGACTTGGTAGCTCAAACTTTTTATTGTCAGCAACGTTTTATTTGCTGCTTCTCATCTACGAATTTGATCTGTACTTTGACCGCTAGGTTTGACCACCAAGTTAAAAAAAAATATTTCAATCTCTTCCATGGGTTTTTGTGCGAACAGACGGACGGATAAGCTTTGTGAACTCATGAGTATTCCGTCGCTTACGTTTCGGGATCCCAAAAAAGAAGAATGAATGGGAGGAAAGCACAACTGAACTAGTTATCATCATTGTCAGGAAAAGACGGATAGGTTTGCTTGACTGTGCGGACGCCCGGACATCTGGGAATACGGAAGCGTGGTTTTTACCTGCTTTGCTTCCAGCTGATACTTTGGGTAGAAAATCTTTAGATGTGAAGAAACCCATGTCTTCGGTCAAGTTCTTGAAGATTGGGTCCCGTTTCCCGTCTGGCATGCCGATTCCAACGAAAACGGCTTTGTACTCCGACTTCAGTCCCTAAAATGATGGATAGTCCTTCTGGTTATCAATACATTATTTATCAACTAGCAGAAATTTAAGGGTTTGGGGCAGAAAGCTTATGACCTTGTTGTATGAAATCAAGAATTTTAATAAAATTGTGGTAGAAAAGTAAACTAGCTAAAGACAATAGTAAGAACTTCGAAATGAGAGCCTATCTTACGGGATTTTGGGATTAAACTGTGTATTAGTTTGTGTATTATTTCAATTAAATCGTGTACTAAAGTGGAGCTGGTGTAGTAAAATAAGTTATCCAATACAACAGAAAAGAAGTTTAAAATGAGAGCCGGAACTTTTGGGGCTTGACGCACGTTGTTTTTTTACAATAGCCTACCATGGTATGACTCTTTATTAAAATGAACTGGGCAGTGAATAAATTCCTTCAGGAAATAAACAGAACAAATAGGAACTTTAAAGTGAGAGCCTGAACTTTGGAGGTTTTGGGAAGAATAATCAATGAACTTCTGACAGTAAAAAAAAAATAATCTGTGAGGACTTTAGTGACCATTCAAACGAGGGCTCTGGAATCCCCTGTCGGTCGAGGCTGTCCATGCGACGTCTTTTGCGTGACTGCAGTTCTTACCTCTATCGTAAGGTCGTCCGCGGATAGCTTCCTTCCATGCTCGATCTTCACTCCCAGATCTTTCATAAGCTCTACTTCGAAATCAACGACGTCGTAGGGAAGTCGGTACTGTGGAATTTCAGCTGAGCTAAGAAACAACATTGGTTAATGGTTGGCTCTTTTTATGTTTAACTGAAAGGCCAGGTTTCTTTTGCATTTTAAACTGGATATATTGCTGTTTTGAGTGTCTTGAGCAAGGTATTAGTGATTTTTTTTTTTTAAATGGGCGGATCGTAGTGGCATGAATATGGTCAGCTTCCCGAAAAGGCCAAACTCGTCGGATTGAAACGAGTTGATCCGTACCGTAGCAGATCGAGATTTAGTAACAGACGAGATATAGTATTATACTTGGTGAATTTTTGGTATGGGGAGGTTTATGGACTGAGTTAAGATTGTGTAGTACTTATTTCGATCCATAAATTGTCTAAGTTCATCATTTTGCGGTTCATCAGTTCGATGTGTTATTCTCAGCCGTTAGGTGTGTGTGTTTTTTTCGAGGGGGGGGGGGGGGTAGTTAGCGCTGTGTTTGTTTAAAAATTATTAGTCGTTGTGTGGTCTGGGCGTCCTGAATCGGTCAAGTTTAGCTCCTTTTTTCTTTCTTTCTTCTTTCGTTTTTTCTTTTTTCAAGAAATTTGTTTTCATCGAGGTTCCAGGGCTATTTAGTCCCTTACTCTGGGCACTGAAGTGTTGATTGTTTTGTTTGTTGGAAGAAGCACATTTATTCTTACAGGTAGCCCGCGCAATTTGAATTTCGTCAAAAATGTGTTTTTTCGTTGTATGAAATGCCTGGCTAATCCCTGCTTTATTCCTGATTTTAAATAGTTCAAGAGAGAAAATGCAGGAAATCTTTCTGACCTTAGTCCACCAACGTATTCTTGTTTCTCGAAAATTGTAATGTCGGAGTATCCCAGTCTAGCCAGGAAAGTTGCACACGAGATGGAGGCAGGTCCGCAACCAACCAGGGCGATCTTGGATTTGTAACTGGCTGGCAGCTCGTCCGGTACGTCTGGTGACCGGATCTGAGGGATCTTCATTTGTTTAAATATCTGTAAAGTGAAGCGGTTAAAGCCAGATTCCAAAGTTCCACATGACCTCTGGCTTTTTTTCTTGACTGCTACTGGTTATAGTGTAATTCAGAGACGTTACTAGCCGAATTATTTGGGGGGGGGGCAAGGTATTCACCGACTGGCTGGTCATTTTTACCGACTGGTTTTGCAAAAACGACAATTATTCACAAAAAAGACTGTGTTGACGAAAAATCGGCTGATTTTAAGAAAAACCAGACCTACGTTGCCTGGGCAACGTGAAGTGTTGCGGCAACCTTTGTCCGGCTTCGCAGACTAAAGTGTTGCGAGAGCAACACTTTGGTTTTGTTTCTTCGCTGTCGGTCAAATGCTGAAGTTGCCAACTTATCGAAGCTTTTAAAACGGTATGTTCTAAAAAGAATCATCCCATGATCAAAAGCTACTGTTCAGCGTTGTAAAAACAACAACAAAAGAATATCAGAAAAATGGACTAAATTGACTTTGCAATCAGTTGAACTTTATCATTTTCAATCCTAGACATCGTGACGGATGAAAACTTTGAACACTATCTTATATAATCTAGTTGGTATTATAAAGCTACTCGTAACTTTTCAGAATTGAAATACCATACATGACACTATTAATTATTACGAAACTACCTCATGGTTTTACATTATCGTTTTTACCCGTTGCGTAAACAGTCAATCCTAGGTTACAGCGATAGACCATCGATACAAACTTTCTTACCGTCAGAATTATAGAAATCGAATACTTGTGTACCAATTTGCAAAATTTCTAGCCCCTCATGAACCGATTCTTACTTAAAAGTCCCTCTCCCGTGATAGACATCAAGTTCAGCGGATTAAAATAATGGGTAGGCTACACCACCTAGCACAAGTTGCAAAACCCTCATCCCTGAAGGTGATTGTAGCATAACAGCCGATTATGACTTACAAGTCCCTTGCATGTCTTACAATTGGGAACCAAATTGTTCTTACCATCGAATACACCAGAAACAAATAACAGGTACACCAACTAGCAAAAGCTGCAAAACCCTCATTGCCGAAGATGATTATGAGCTAACAGTTGACCGTTGCACACAAGTCCCCTACATGTCTCACAACTGGTATCGCCTATTTTTGGCATCACTGTGTACCTTACTACGGAAGTTGTCAACCCCTTGAAACTTTCAAACTGGCTTTATTTCTTCGCTTTCGGTTAACGCTGAAGTTGTCAACTTATCGAAGCTTTGAAAACGAGATGTTTGGTTCTAAAAAAAAAATCACATGATCAAAAGCTATTCTTCAGCGTTGTAAAAACATTAACAAAATAATATCGGAAGAAGGGACTAAATTGACTTTCCAGTCAGTTGAACTTTATCCTTTTGAATCGTAGACATCTCGACGGATGAAAACTTGGAACAATATCTTGTATAATCTAGTTGGTATTATAAAGCTATCCGTAACTTTTCATGATTAAAATACCATAGATGACACTATTAATTATCATGAAATCTACCTCATTCTGTTACAGATTCGTTTGTATCCGTTGCGTCAACAGTTAATCCTAGGTTACAGCGATAGACCATCGACACAAACTTTCTTACCGTCAAGTTTATAGAAATCGAATACAGTGTGCAGCCATTTGAAAAATTTCTAGCCCCTCGTGAACCGATTTCTACATACAAGTCCCTCTCCCGTGATAGACATCAAGTTCACCGAAAACAAATAATGGGTACACCAACTAGTAAAAGCTGCAAACCCCTCATTGCCGAAGATGATTATGAGCTAACAGGCGACTGTTGCTTACAACTCCCCTACATGTCTCACAACTGGTATCGCCTATTTTTGTGTTCAGTGTGTGCCTTACTACTGAAGTTGTCAACCCTTTGAAATTTTCAAACTGGTTTCATCTCATGAAGGAATTTTTGTACCAAAAATTGGATGACATATACTTTGGTCAGCTCATCAACGGCTATCTATTACCGTCAAAAAAAAATTCTACCTCTCTTAGTTCAAAAGTTGACTTTTTTCCCGTAGGCCAACTTTCTAACGTCTCCGCTTAGAAAGGAGCAAAGGATAAGCTTTAGTTTCTTTAGCAATGAGAGAACTTTCAAAGTTTAAGAGGCACACCTGATACCATTTCTCTACCGCAAACCCAAGTGCAAAAAAATTAATGATAAACTCAACTGAAATCGCGTACAGACATGGATAGAAACATAGATGGCAGCACTTTCGGACCCGCGGGAAAAAGCTATTTTGTTTCTGGGGATTTTTCTATTTATCACTCAAAGAAGATATGTTGGCTGTGGGGCCAGGTAACTGCCGCATATATTTAACACTTATAGATTTTAGTCCATCTTGAATTTGAAACTGGTGCCTGCCTGCTTGTGTGCTAGAACGGAGCTTTCCACTCGAAAGCAGAAACATGGTTTGATGAAACGAAAGGTTCGCTACACAACTTCAGATAGTCCTCTCTGACATGGGCTATATAACTCCACTTCACTTCGCACACCGTAGGCTCTGGCTCGAGGACAAGCGAAAACCATCCTTATTGGCACCAGGCAAGAGTTCTACGGAGCTTTCCAAAATGTAATGTCATATTCATCAATCCGGCCTAAGTTCCACACTTTCCGTAAAACCGCACAGGTTAGACATTTACCAGTTACCAGGAATAAAATGAAATCGGCGGCATAGGAAAAAAAGAAAAAAAAACGAGGACAAAACCAAAGTGCTGCTCTCGTAACACAACTACTTTTTTAAGAAAAAATAATACTTTTACGAGAAACTCACTGTTTTAAAAAAAAATCGACTGTTTCCAAGAAAAAAAAGACCGTTTTTACGAAAAATCGCGGCGCTTAGCGCAGACTCGGCTATTTTACCGACTGGCCGACAACATTGGGGGGGGGGCATCTTCCCCCCCCCCCTAGTCGTGATGCCCCTGATAGAGTTTGGCCATATTCCATATCGATATATCCGATCAAAACATGAGTATCGAATATCAAAACGTAAATATCAAAAACATTATTTGAACCTAATTATCTTTGCCCTCTACCCTAGATTAAAGATTAACTTCCGACATGGCGGTTGCTATCAGAAAATAATATCGAGACGGCTATTAATAACCTGTCCAAGCCGAAGGCGAGGCTGTCGAGTATCTGGGAGAAATAGGTCCCGAAATTTTGACACTGATATCGAAACTGAAAATATCAATAAATCGAAAAAATCGATATATCGAAAATCAAAATATCGGCCAACACTAAGTGGAAAACTGGCAAATGTATCCATGCTTTGCCATTGCAAAGCGTCAACGAAATCCTCCCAAAGTCAAAGTTACCAAAGTTAAAGTTATCGTCACGCCATGGAAGAACAGCATAACGTTCACGGGACCGTCAACTGAATCTCAGTTTCCCTTTTATTTAGAAAATTACTGTCGTGGATGAATAATATATAATAAAGTAGAAATGAATTATGCGTAGAACTTACTATAGCATATATGTATATATATATAAAAATATATATATATAGATAGATAGATATCTTTAAAAGTAAAGACCCTTCTTACCCATAACGCCTCTCATTTACTAGATTTTGAACTACGTCACCCTAACGACACTACTCTGATTTTGCTTTTGCCGGTTTTGGCTCTTTACAAGATAGATCAGACTCCCGCCCAGGGTTAGTCACCAAAAGTAACTTCGTACACACTGGAAAGTAACCCAAAAGTATCTCAAAGTAACCCAATGTAACCCAGTGCTGTAACCCAAAGTAACCCTATGTAACCAAAA
Source organism: Branchinecta lynchi (assembly GCA_023053575.1). NCBI lineage: Eukaryota > Metazoa > Arthropoda > Branchiopoda > Anostraca > Branchinectidae > Branchinecta > Branchinecta lynchi. The sequence continues at coordinate 7,942,851 of JAKZAP010000014.1, forward strand.
ATAGCCCAAAGTAAGCCTGAGTAACCCAAAGTATCCTGAAGTAACTCGTACACCCTGGTTCTTGACCAACCCTGGACTCCCGCAATTGCTTCCGATAAGGTCAATGGTTACCTGCAATGGAAATACCTGTATTTCCGTGCCTCCATCAAAACCGAGGGGGCGAGGGCGAGCGACACTTTGTAGATTTTAATTTCGAGAAGCCGAACATCGTTTCAAAGGAATCACATATGATAGTACTTTAACTGTCAATCTGGTATTATACAGTTTTGTAAATGTTCATATACACATCACAAATGTTTATGTTCATATCGAACATGTGAAACGGTCATACGGGGAAGGTTCCTGGACCTAATTTAACGCACACGGTGCCGTCTGGTGTTAAGGCGGAAGGATATTTCTGTGAATAAGGTTTGAGGTTTTAACGAAAAATCTCCACAATAACAAAAGCTACATATTATTCAACGGAAACAAAATAAAAAAGCACACAGTAGGCCTGATAGCTAACAATCTAAATAATTTACCATCAACAGCAATAACTTAGTAACAAAATACAGAAATAAAACAAGGAACCGAACGGGCACATAAGAACTCAATAAACGGCAAACGTGAAATGTTATTAATTATTGTGGTAATACAAGGTGTGAGAAAGAGTGGAGGCGACGGGCGGTACTTGGAAATGGCTTAAGTAAATTTGAATGCCTTGTTGAATAAACCTGCTCAGTAGTTGTCCATGACTGACCGCATAATTTTCTTACCATAATCAGTCCTTAAGTTGTGGTGTCTGTTCTTTAACAGTTCGAGCCGGAGAGTTTTAATTGCTTGTTCATAATTGGTGTAATGAAGTTAAAGTATGAACCCGCAAATAGGGCAAGAGATGATTTTATTACGAACTTACCTCGGTTGCAAACTGCTGAAGTCCTCCGATGTTGATTGGTCCTTCTTCCGAGGCATAAAGATTACATCCTCCCACGCAGAGGTCTGAGGTTGGGCAGACCATACCGCACGTAAGGCCGAGAGGGTTGTCCGAGAAAATTGCTTTAGCTGCTCCGTAGTAATTCTAAGAACAAGGAACTCACTGTTAGCTTCTACCAGTTCTGGTGTAGGCTACTTACACCGCGATCATATAAACAGTCGTTTATGCAGTGGTGCCCCGAGCCGACCAGGTCGTCGTTTCAGCGGCAAGCCTATTCTCGTTCAGTAATATGTCGTGTCGTGTGAGAAATGGTAAACAAGATACTGGCAGAACAAATCTGCATCTAGGAGTTGGTATATAGTCTGTACGATATACGCGACCGACCCCGAGTCGCCTCGTTTATAGAAAATTGCTGTTTGGCAATGAATCGTCTGTTATCCGAGTCGACTATTCCCTATTCACCGGCTCTAGAACTCGATTTGCACAAGTATAATCCCGGCAAGTAGGAGGCCAGGGGGAAGAAAATCTAGAGGAAGGGAGTCTGTCATCACTTTAACGATTGACCATCATTGGCGAGGGGGGGGGGGGGTCGCGAAGGACTCGTAAGATATTGAGATCTAACTGCAAACTATTATCGCTTTTTTTCTTCTTCAAGATTTCCGTGCGAAGGACAAACTTTGCGGGATGCTAAGTTTCCTGGACTGTCTTATGTACCGTAGTGTTTTTGCAAACCAACAAATGAATATTATCCGGAAAGTTGAATGCGAGCAAAAATACATCATTCCATCCAGGGTAGTTTCGCGTTAACTTCCAAGTCCTGCCCGACCACGTAAATGTTAAGGTACGAAACCCACCTACGAACTCAACCTCACTCTTGATATGTACAGTATATACTTCAACCTTTATAACGATGTACCAGTCACTTCCGGAATTATCGGGACCACAGACTGATCGACGACTGACCTAGACTCACTTTCGCTTCCCACCCGCAAAGAAAGGGCAGGCTGTTAGTAAAGGGAGATGGCCCTTACCTTGGTTGAAATGCTGCTGATAAAGCTTTTCACATCTAGTTGCGTCGGGCAAGATTTCTGGCAAGGAGCGTCGGCACATTTGAGACATCTAGCGGCTTCGCGAAGCGCGCCTCGTTCGCTCAAGGTCGTGTGCTTGATGTCGTCGAAGTTCTTGAGGAGAGGACTAGGCCCACAGCTCTGAAAATAATGGACTTTGTTAATAAAACTGAACTCGTTCTTACTACCGCTGTGGGGTCTTTCTTGGAAGTGTCGGACGCCGTTGTCCAAGGCAACAGTCGAAGGCTGGCAGGTTCAGAGATCAACTAAAGGCCTAATCTAATCCAAGGACATGGGTGCATCGCTTCTTTCTTGAATATCCTGTTTGCTTTTTAGGAGATTTGTCAGCACCTCGTTTTAAAGGCTGCCTTCGCACCTCTGGAGCCGTAGGTGATTTGTTAAAAGCAGAGCCTATGTTCAACTATTTTAGAACATTGAAACATAAACAGTAAATAGTGCGAGGGGTCCTTTAATATCGTACGTTAAACTTACAAGGCACAACACCCTGGTCTTCGGTTCCTAAAAAGTGGTGTGGAATTCCTATCAACAAAGCTAGATTACGTCCAGTAGCAGAAAGTGAACACTGTTCACAATACGTCAAACCGGAAGGAATCGAGTTTAGAAAGTACTTACATTGCACTTCATGTCATCATTTCGTTTCCAGTGTTTCTTGTTTACTTTCGTGACTGCGGATGGGACCAAACTTGCGTGTGGCTTTATTCGTGGGTTCAAAGCAAGGATATTCTGAAATGAATCAATCACAATTGGAATAACTCATTTTAAACAACATAGTAACTGTGTCATAATTAGGCATAGCTAAACAGAAAAGAAAGAACAAATAAAGGAAATAATAATTCAAATAACATTTTATGAAAACTGGCCTGCTGGGTGATTGCAGGGGCTCATAATGTGTTGTTCATCAGCTCGTTCGTGACCATCTTCCTCCTTTACAGGTGACTTTTATCCATGTCCTAGTAAAGTGGTAATTGACTGGTCATGTAGAGCAAAGGAATTCAACCATTATGTCTTGTTTAATAAAACCAACTCAGTTGCTATCTGTCTCGCATGTTTCATCATCACTTTCTGCCCCAGATGAGCATATGGTATCTTGCAGAAACGTAGGACAATTAGAATCAATAAAAAAGAATCAGTCAGTCAATTAGAATGAGGATGAGATCAGATCTTGGAGGAGCTAGTTGAAGGACCTTGCGATAATTCTATCTGAAACAAGGAGAGATCAAAGACTGTGAACTTTGTGAAAGAATTGTCTCATTCAACTCGAAACCCTAAGACGTACTCTCGCCGTTCCCCGCGGACTCCACTTGAGGAGTCCCTGAGTTTTTGTTTGTCCCGGGGACTCACTCCCCGTATTCTCGCGAGTCCCCACGGACGGGGAATGCTCTGATTATCATCACCATCATAAAAAAGGACTCCCTTTCAGATTCGGAGGGGAATCAATTTTTGCTGGTGGTGGTGCAATGTAAAATTAATAAAAAATAATCAGAATAAACAAAACCAAAGATAAAGTGGCTCCAGACTAATTTCGTCAACTGCATATCTTTGTATTTGAAGTTGATTAAATGTTCTATTTCGAGGTAAGAAGACATGCTGAAAAAAAATGACAATAATTTCTGCCCGGACATATAGTTCACCCTGAATCCGGCCGAACCCGGAAAATCTTAAAAAATTTTATCGGAAGTTGATTAGAGATTCAAAGTAGTGGTAAGGAGGCATGCTGAATCCGTATATGTAAATTATTTTCTCGCCGGACAAATAGTTCGCCCGGAATCCGGCCAAAACCTGAAAACTTGTTAAAAGTTACAGTGTATCTAAAGTTATGATTAGAGGTTCGATATAGGGGTAAGGACTTACGCTGAATTCGTTTTGAGCTTTAGTTTTTTTGCTGGACAAGTAGTTCATCCAGATATTTGGCAGAAGTAAGGCAGGAAGTTTCGATCAATTTCGTCAAAACAGATATGACGTATTGGGCTAAACACACATGCTGAATCCATACATGAACTTGGTTTTCTCAGATGACTAGACGTTGGCATTATTTCCAAATTTTAATAGTAAAAGTGTTAAAACGTAAAAGTAAAAGAATTGAATTTCTCGGATAGGCCTATCTACAGGGCGTAATTGTCCGGAACAAATATTAAAGTTTTGGGATCCCATCGAAATCTTTGGTCTTGTTCTAACAGTAACATCAGTAGCGTATACCTTTCCTGAACAGTCCTGTCAACCTCTATACCTTATTTTTTTTTTTTTTTTATGACCCGCTTTTTGCGTAACAGCGGAGTATAAAAAAAATACACAAAAGTATAAATATTAAAACACTTAAACAAAACAATGTAAATAAACATGACAACATTCTTTTCATATAGATAAAAAACACACTAAATAGATTTAAAATTTGTACACACTGACAAACACATTAATCGGGTTCATGAATGAAAAACTGGCTAATAATTTCATGGGCTGAGAGGGCAGGATGTTTGTGGAGGGAAAATAGATTTGAATGCGAACGAAAAAGTGTATTAATACTATCCTGAACATTAAAATTCAAAACCAATTTACGATTACGAAAAGATTTTGGAAGATACATCAAAAATTTACAGTACTTAAAGAAACAACTTCTCAAATTTTTTGCATCTTTTTTCCTTAGGATATGGTAAACTCCGGAACAATTGTGAATATATGGGCCGCAAAAAGCACTATATAACCTTACGAGCGCCTTGCGTGAATATTTTCCTCTATTTATCTTGAACGAACACTTGCCTCTATGTCGGGTGTTACGAAACTTAACTTGTTGGTGATGTTTACCGTGCAACTCATGACTAACGACTAAAACCGAGAAAAGATTTATTTGCATGTGTTTACAAAGGTTTGTTTACAATGTTTTAGATCGGACTACACGTGCGTCGAGATTCTTCAGAGTTGTTGCGAAACACCGTAGATTCTCTTTGGTTGCTACTGGTTAGCCCCAGCATCTCGCTGTGGTGGAGTAGCCTGAAGGGCTCTCCAAGGGCTAGTCCCTAGTTGCACTTTCATCTTTTTTTTGTATTTGACCACTGAATTGTTTTACCATGTATAAACGGAACCGTGTATAATATATCTAGTTTATGACAAGAAGACAAATATTTTATTTTTTATGAGTACCGTAAGAAAAGCTTTTTGAACAATAAATATTGGGCGAGGTGCAGCGCGAAGGGCGTGTAAGTCCCCAGTGAGAATGACTAACCATACCCAAACCGTCTCGAGCAGTAACCACATTTCTATGTTTTCGTGTGCTTTTCCCAAAATGGTTAGGGGTTCCTCTCAGTTAATAGGAATGAATTTTGGTTTCGGTTAAGGCAGAGAAATGGTATTTTTTGTGGAGCCAAATAATCTCAAAACAATAAATACTTGTTGAAAATCAATTCGGTTTTAAGCAAAGAATAAGTTGTGCGCACGCGCACAGGGTACTTGCTAATGTTCTACGTCAGGCTTCCCAACGAAATGAGCAAGTTCACCTTTGTTCGCTAAATATTTCTAAGGCGTTCGATACCATTTAAATTAGTGAACCTTCATGGAAAATATTTGTTGAGTTTTTTGTGATTATTTTATATTTCTTTATCTTTTTTACTGCACTTACGCCCTTGGGCAGTGCGTCATAAATTCATTCATTCATTCATAGCCAAGCCCTGCACTCACTTTCTGTAAATGGTGTTAATATTTCCATTATTTTTGTCCTGAGATATTGATATAGCAATGCGCACCTACGTTTAAAACTAAATGGGTCTCTCCTGCAAGAAAATATTGCAGTCCATTGTGGTGTACGTCAAGGTGGGGTGTTGTCACCTCATATTTTCAAGATGTGTATTGCTGGGATTATTGCCAAGATCTCGCGGACATATTTTACGGGATTTACTGACGTTTCTTGCGTTGATATTCTCCTGATAAGTAGATGCAAATCTTCCCTCTCTCGTACAGTTCAAAGGACACAAATAAATAATTATTAAAATGGTTTTCCTGGGTCGGGGACAAAACCTTAAGGGGACCAGGGTAAGAGGTTGTTACCCAGTCAGCATTTGTGTGTGTGTACTAAATAGGTAACCATAGGTTATGACTAGACATACACGACGAATAAAGGGTGGCATTGCCGGACACACGTCGTTGTTTGTCGTATTTGATTTAATGGTCATCGTATGAAAATCATATGTGAAAATCAATTTCTATAATTTCTATCTCAGGTAATTACTACAAAGCGTGACGGCATCATCCCAAGATAAATATGCATGTGATTTCCAGTAATTGTTAATTTGTGATCGTGGTCATCAGAGGCGTCACGACTGGGGGGGGGGGGGACGCCCCCCCCCCAAAGCCGTCGGCCAGTAGGTAAAAAAAATACCGAGTCGGCGCAAAGTGCCGCGATTTTTCATCAAAACATTTGATTTTTTTTATGAAAACAGTCGGTTTATCTGAAAATTGGTCTATTTTTCGTCAAAATAGTCGTTTTTTCTGAAAATCAGTGGATTTTTCGGAAAATCAGTTGATTTTTTTCAAAAATGTCATTTTTATTGTTGAAAACAGCCGTTTTTCTGCAGAAAAAGTCGGTAAAAATTACCAGCCAATCAGTAGACGCCTCGTACCCCCCCCCCCCCCCCCAAACATTTTGGCTAGTAACGCCTCTGGTGGTTATACTCTAGGAAAACCTCTGGTTTCGGTGCCTAACATCAAGACCAGGGTATTTCGGGAAAATGGGTCCATTTGGCTGCCCAGCGGTTGTGTATAGTTGGGGGGGGGGGGGGTGTGGTTGGTATGGGCGAGTTTCGATTATTATTCGCTTATTTATTGGTTTAGGTGGCTTCGCTGTAGCTTATGTGCCAGCGTTGTCATTCTCAATGCCTTGGTGAAAAGTTTGGTCTATATCTTGTCAAATAGGGTGACTGTAAAGAGTTCAGTTCAGTTCAGTTTTATTAAAATCAAAATAAAGGAACAAAATAAATTTCGACCCCTACAAAGCTCCTTGGCCCGTTACATAGGGGCTAATACCACAATAATTAACAAATGAACGAGTCTCTTAACTATTACAATAAAATAAAAGAGAACAATTGAAGAATTTTATTTTTACTTACCGCTCCATCCTCAAAGTTCACCTCCAGGTCTAGGCCGATCTCCCACAATCACTAATTTTACAAAATAGTATACAAAAAAAAATACTCAAGCCTAGCATCCAGGGATATCGCCCTACCCTCATTAGTGATCTTACCTATTTCAAAACAAAAATATATATTCCCGAATGTATTTATTCTTTTCAACCAAAAATGTTTTTAGCTCGGTAAAAGATAGGGTGGCTGTGGCCAGAGCCTTTGTGGAAAAGGGTTTATTTGGTTGCCAGACGGAGAGGGTTGGTGGTATGATCTTCCAGGAGCAAGTGTTGTCATTGGTAGCAGTAGTTTGGCCAAAGCTATAGCTATTTTGGTCTCTGGTTATGTTGCCAGCTTGTTCTTACTCACTGTCTTGGTTATTGACTTGATCTATCTTCGCAGGAAACTTTCTATACCACCTCGCAAAGATCAAGTGGGGTGGGAAGGACTTCGGGTTAGACGGTGATGATACACGTCCCAAAAAAAAAAAAACGATGAGAAATAAATAGTTTGACTGTTTCCAATAAGGTTTTCAGTTTGTTCGGCTTAGAAAAATATAAGTTACATTCCGTAGGCTCAAGTTTGAGTTCAATTTCACCCATCCTTTCTTTAACAAAGGTCAGTGGAGGAAGACGAACGGTGCAAATACAACCCCCCGGGTAAAAGTGCATTACCATTGGGTGCATAGAAAAGTCTCTAGGGTTTAATGTAAGATGTTTTCACGATCAAACATAATAATCAGTGGGGTTAAATGGGGTACCAGTATTGTCAAACAATGGCTAATTTGTTAAAAACGAAACCAAATTGTGGCTGGTAAATTTGATTGAATATTAATTTGAATATTGACGTCACCGAGTGGATGAGAAGTCGTAACCCACACAGTTGAAAAAAATTGAAAGAAATTCGAAAAGATGCTAAGCGGGTTAAAAACTTCTTTGAGACTAATCAAATTGGTTATTTTTCCTGACTTGCATGTGTTCTCTAGGATCACGTGTCGGCCCGTAGAGTACACGCCACTGCTATTATCATTACGCGCTACTATTCGTTATCATGTCAAAATCATTGTCACCTACCTTGCGTTAATTATTTAATTATCCACGTCAAATTAGGACGTGACCCTGATTAACTTTTATTGATTATTTAATCTGATGGTCACCGTAGTTAACATACAGGCTTCGATACTCCTTGGAGAGAAAGGTATCGTCATTGAAGTTAACCGAGGTAACTTCAGAATAAGAATCTACATTCGTCATACCAGAGGCCCATACATTTCCCGTAATGAACGGCGAGTCATTACAGCAAATGTATGGGTCCCTGGTCATCATGTCAATGCGTTAATTATTATTATTTAATTATTTAATTCTCCACGTCAAATTAGGACGTGACCCTGATTAACTTTTATTGATTATTTAATCTGATGGTCACCGTAGTTAACATACAGGCTTCGATACTCCTTGGAGAGAAAGGTATCGTCAAATTGAAGTTGACCGAGGTAACTTCAGAATAAGAATCTACATTCGTCATACCAGAGGCCCATACATTTCCTGTAATGAATGGCGAGTCATTACCGCAAATTTATGGGTCCCTGGTCATACTAATAATTATTTCCTAAGAGAAGGAACTTCATGAAAATCAGCGAGAAAATTTAAGAGATTTTCGACACATAAACTGTACGATCTCTAAATATTTGAGTGGCGTATTACAAGGTAACAACAAAAAATCAACATTTGGTAGGTAACAAATATTGAAAACTTAGTTGCCAAGCCTCTAAAATGTCCTTAGAAATCCTACCTCAATATCTGGCAAATCTTTGCTCAAACCGGGTGCCATTTTCGGAATCACTGTGGTCTAACTGCGCACTATGAGTTTCTTTCCGTAACGATGCAGAGAAGCTCGGAGCGCCAAGACTGTCTTTTTATCGGTCTAAAAACAGAAACGGCATTTTGAGGTGTGTGCTCTGGAAAACCGGTCGAATGATTACAAAACAAACGATAATCGTGGTCGTCAAACCAAGGGTCGCATTTACAGGGATCGAAGCAGGAAGGGAAAGGCAAGAGAAAACCAGGAAAGAATACTAAAACCAGGAAGGGCAAACTAAAACGACGAAAGAATTACCAGGAATCGAGGATTCGAAAAACTGGCAAGCCTTTCCTCAGTTTAATATCCCGTGAGGTGTCGGAACTTACATTTGTAACAGTTCACCTTTTCCTCTTTTTAGTATTCGAAAAAACTGGCACGCCGTGCCGTGCTTTCCCTCAGTTTAGTTTCTAGTAAGGGGTCGGCAACTTACATTTGTAAAAGTTCACCTATACTCCGATTCCAGTCTAATTTGATGGACAGGAAGAGGAGATTTCAGAGAATTGACATTTATGTTTTCGAGTTGTATTCGGCCACATAAAGGGATTTATTCAGATAATGCATAAAACAGAAACGTCGGCTACGATGCTTTGGCAGCGATAGTTCGGCCCTTCTTGGCAAGGGTTCTCGCCAGGCTATCAACTCCAGGGTCAACGTTGGGGAAGGAATTTACCTGCAATAAATAACTAAAGCAATTCTAACGACTATAAATACCCTATGTGGGGAAATTACTTTTAAATACCACTATAGGGAAAAACGTGTGTAGCCTAAATACAAACATTTGCCCTAGTAGATGAAATTTAGGGTTCAAACATCCAACCACGGGGGAGGGGGTTTAACGGAATTCTCGTCTACTTTCTTATACAGCCTACTCGTAAGAAGTGCAGTAGAAGTTCTTACCTCTTGGCATCTTTTCCTGTTCGGCACTCGAACAAATCATCTCCAAAAGAATATTTTCCTAATACATTTCAGACGAGGATTTTGTAGTTACAATTGTTTCTACCCTAGCCTACAGGATATGCACTCTAAAATTGGCCTAAAATATGTAAAAGGGAACTTCTCCAGCCCACGTACAGTCTGAACTAGGTCATGGGTCATTAGCCTAGACTTTGGCATTTGCCAAAAATTTCCTTTCAATATTTTCAAGGCCAGTTTCAGGTTATTTAATTGGAGATTGGATGCATCTCCTGTAGCCTATCTCTGAATATCTTCCTTAAATAGTACTTACCAGAAACTCCATCACAAAAGACATAAATGTTTGTAGAAAAGTCAAATACATAGTAACAACAAATTCATCTTGACAATATTCAAAAATTGTGCTTCGAAACTGTTGGTTCCGATTGAACTCTGTTCGACCAGCGAGTTCTAATCCATTGTTTCGGTTCAACCGGAAGGTCAACCGGGCGCCTGGCCTGGTTGACGTGAAAAGGGAAATTGGGTGAACCGGGTTGACGCAAAAATAGCGGTAGTCCAAGCGGTTGTGCTCAACCAGTCAAACTGGTTGACGCCAAAACGTCCCTAATGTTGATACAAAAACAGCTAGCCTACTGCCGTAAAACCTGTTCCTGTGTCGAACAATAAACTGTGTGTTTATGTGTTTTGTTTATTTTCTTCATTTACTCCACCTTTTCAAAATGGCGGGTCATAAATAAATTACTTACTTACTGATTTAATATTTTTCAAGAAGAATCGAAGACATTGCAAGTGTCATTCAGGTTGCGAATTAAGCTAACCAAAAAGTTTGTGACGCAGCTTGATGAAAGCACGGAGAACATCAAAACTAAACACAGAAACAGGCTGACTGTATAAAATATACCGCTAATGACGTCGAGTCGAGATTTGACAATATTTGGCTAAAAAGCAGCCTCTAGTGACCAGAGGTGTTGCTAGCCAAAATGTTTGGGGGGGGGGGGACGAGGCATTTACCGACTGGCTGGTGATTTTACCGACTGTTTTTGCAGAAAAACGACTGTTTTCAACAACAAAAAATGATAGTTTTGAAAAAAATCGACTGATTTTCCGAAAAACGACAATTTTTACGAAAAATCTACTAATTTTCAGAAAAAACGACTGTTTTCATGGAAAAAATCAACTGGTTTTACGAAAAATCGTGGCGCTTCGCGCCGACTCGGTTATTTTTACCGATAGTCCGGCACCTTTGGGGGGGGGGCGTCCCCCCTCCCCCAGTCGTGACGCCCCTGCTAGTGACTGCCTCATTGATTTTGTATAAACTTTTCACATGTATCCATCTAGCGCCTTTTTCACGTTCTGAAAAGGGGGGTACGCAATTTTTTCGAACCTTGATTGGGGGTACGTGGTAAGGAAAAGGTTGGGAATCACTGACAGGGGCGTCACTATGGGGAGGGGGAACCCCCCCCCCCCCCCAAAGGTCTTGAGAAAGTACTTTCGTCGGCGCGAAGGTTGAACCGACGGTTGAACCGACAAGTAGGTTTACGAACTCGACTGGTCCGACGACCCAACGAATCCCCACACCAAGTTTCATCAAACTTTTGCTTTTAACAAACTTTCCGGTTTTGGCCGGATTCCGGGCGAACTACTTGTTCGATGACAAAATGGTTTTCACCATCGTGTTCAGCATGTCTTCTTACCCCATAATCGACTATCACATTAGCTGTTTCAGAATATTGATCAGTCTTGATCTGTCCGAGGGGTTGCTCACTCTCCGCCACCGGTGTACACCTCGACACGGCACCGACACGGCACCGGCACGGCATCGCGGCACCGGCACGGCACCGCGGCACCGGCACGGCACCGGCACGGCACCGGCACGGCACCGGCACGGCACCGCACGGCACCGGCGACAATTTTTCCGGCCACGGACAAATTTTCTGCAGATTACTCTTCGCCATCTGGTATCTGGTATCTGGCGCCCAATAACGAAGGCACTTGAATGAAAGAATTATTGAAAACATGCAACCGAAGAAGAAGCTGAACTAGATATGAGGAGATGCTGTTGACCAAATGCGCAAAGTGGTCAACCATGGTTTGGTACTGGTGCTTGGCGATCCTTGGATTTTTCGATATATCGATATTTTCACTTTCGATATTAGATAATCGATATATCGATATTTCCGCTTTCGATATTCAACAATCGATATATCGATATTTTCACTTTCGATATTCGATAATCGATATATCGATATTGATATTTGCTTACCATGCTTCGTTTCGCCAAAATCCAAGAACCAAATTTTCATTAAATAGCATCTTGGATCATTTCAAACTCAGAATAAATGAGAAATGAATTAGGGAAAACATATTGTCCAATTTCGGATATATAAGTGTAGGTTAGTTCGGATTATTTACAATAATTACGATGAACAAATATCGTTTTCGATAGCGATATTTACGTTTCGATATCGATATTTGGTGCGATATATCGATCGATCGATATCCGATATATCGCATACTGGATCATCTCGAACTCCGGATAAATAAGAAAGGAATTGCGGAATACACATTGCTCCAATTTCGTATATATAAGTGTGGGTTATGTTGGATTAATTGCAATCTTTACGAATGAACAAATATCGTTATCGATATCGATATTTACTTTCGATATCGATATTTTGTCCGATACATGGATATATCGTTATCGGTATCGAATATCGCCCAAAACTTGAGTCAGCTTCAGTATATTTTGCTTCTGGTGAAGGTAATTCAGTGGCGACCAATCTTTTTTTTATATTTGTAGAGTGTGCTAAGAATGATACTTGGCAGGCATATTTAACTTGGAAAAAGTCAATTTCCCCATCAGACACTCTGGGAGTGCAATAGAGGTATGCTTATTTGAACGTTCGTGCTTCGAACTTTGCCATTTTCATGCACTTGCTGTGGCTAAATATATGTACCAGTTAGCCTAAGTAGGTAGTCAAGGAAGGAAAAGATTGGTTCATAAATTCTTTTATAGAGCCAACCACATTCCTTAAAGTACTCATCACAACCAGAAAGTACAGAAAATACTTTGGAGCAAAACATATATTTTCATGATCCCCATGAGCCCATGATTATTTGTGAAACAAGGGTTTTGCTTCAAAATGAATTTCCAGCTCCCTTAAAGGACCCCTCGCACTAATCACTCTTCAACTTACAGTATTTTAAAGTATTTGAATACTTTAACTATGCTGTGCTTTCAATAAATAACTAACTGTTTTGGCTGTTTTAAGCCTTTTCCGAGACCAGTTGACTTCTAGCGAAACAGGGAAACAATTTGCATAACCGATTTTCCTGATGGAAAAAATTCTCGCAGACAACCGTCGCGCAACCGTCTCGAACCGTCGACAGCGTGATACACATCGAAGGTAGCAAAACACGGCAAGTGAGAAAATCAGCGAGGTTTTGTTAGAGGGGTTAGAATGTACCGCACGAAACGTGGGTCTCCGGGTTTAGAAAGATATGTAATGATTACGGAAGTAGGTTGCATTAGTATTATAGGTTGCATTAGTTTGAGCAAAATATACAACTACGTGATCCCCATGAGCCCATAGTCACTTTTGCCTAAAGGGTTTTGCTTTCACATGAATTTCTAGTGCCCTTAAAGTGCAAAAATAAAATACTTTTCACCAGATCATTCTCTTGATTTCCAAGGGCCCACAATCATTCTTATTTCAAGGGTATGGCTTATAATTAAACACAAGAAACCCAAGAATTTACAAATTCCTAAATTTCATCCTCTGACCCAGCCTTGCAAGTACCATATGAGCTGCTAGCTCTTGTATTCAACACACATTGCCGACTTCATTCTCGGCCAATATCTGATGAAATTTGTTTACATGTACATCAGAAATCGTGCTTTATCACAATACTGTAATTTGAAGTAAAAAAAACCTCGGCACCAGCTTGGCACCGGCACGGCACCGCGGCACCGGCACGGCACCGGCTCGGTACCGGCACGGCACCGCGGCACCGGCACGGCACCGGCTCGGCACGGCACCGGCTCGGCACCGGCACGGCACCGCGGCACCGGCTCGGCACCGGCACGGCACCGCGGCACTGGCACGGCACCGGCTCGGCACCGCGGCACGCGCCACTTGGTGTACATCGTTTTTGGGAGTGAGCAACCCCTCGGATCTGTCTTGTGAGCGGAGAGGTGCTGCACGAAAGCTATATTTTAACTGAATTGCTCGAGTGAATACGAACTTCAGATTTACGTGGATTTGGATATACAATATAAAGCCTCCGCTCCAGGTAGAGTTTCCTCTAGTATAGAACAAATACACAGATCAAGACGGGGGGATGCGGTTTGAGGTAGACCTCAACCCATATCCCTAGCGCTCAGCACCGTGTTTATTCCTTTGAATATGGTAGCAGGGAAATATCCCTGTGGGGAATGCTACAGAAATTGTACTAGTGGCACTTTTCAATGTACGGCGTGTCCCACGTCGTTTCATCCAAGCTGCGTCGGCCTAACCCTGGCCGAGAGAACTCAAACTCCCAATTGGCGTTGTATGAAATGTTCAGACTCTACTCCAATCCCAAAATCCCCTTCCGCGTGTCCCCCCTCAAAGGATGACAAACGAACAATTCCTGCACCTTTACCTATCTCGGTGGAGCCTCAAACCCCTGTGCCTGTGACTAGAGACAAGCCAAATCAATGGGCAAACGTCGATCTCTCTCGCGGTTGAACTAACCGATGGCACCCCTAATGAAAGGGATGGGTTGGCGACTCCCGAGAGTGACTTTGAGAACACGTACATTTCCGAAGAAGGTGTTTCAAGAGTAATAGTTAAAACGGTGCAGGGGTGGCCCGAAGGGGGGGGGGGATGATTCACCCCCCCCCCCCCCCCCCCCCCGCTGCCTTTTGCCAAGTCGTTTCAGTCGTTTATTTTGGCCTCGCCGAAGTCCCGGGCATTCATTTTAATTAAAAACAATCCAGAGTCGTTTGAAAAAAAATGTTACTTTTGGCTCTACACAGCTTCAGTCGTAAAAACCCGTCCCTAAAGACCAGCCGAGTCGTTTAAACCAGGTTGCATAACCCCGTTAGGTCAGAGACATGATGCAGGGTGGCAGCTATTCGGCTACCTGTTCTACTCCCATGTGAATTTATATGCCTCACTTAGGTATCAGTCGTTTATTTTGGCCTTGCCGAGGTCCCGGGCATTCATTTTAATTAAGTCGTTTAAACAAAATTTTTAGTTTTGGCTCTGCCCAGCTTCAGTCGTAAAAACCCGTCCCTAAAGACCAGCCGAGTCGTTTAAACCAGGTTGTATGACTCCGTCAGGTCGGAGACATGATTCAGGATAGCAGCCACTCGGCTATCTGTTCTACTCCCATGTGATTTGTATCTGCCAGTATCTGCCTCACTTAGGTATCAGTCGTTTTTTTTCCCTCGCCGAGGCCCCTGGCATTCATTTTAATTAAAAACAATCCGAGTCGGTTAAATTTTTTTTTACTTTTGGCTCTGTCCAGCTTCAGTCGTAAAAAACCAGGTTTCATAACCCCGTTAGGTCGTAGACATGATTCAGGGTAGCAGCTTTTCGGCTACCTGTTCTACTCCCATGTGATTTGTATCTGCCTCACTTAGGTCTTTCAGATTTTAGCCTGTCAAACTTGCAATAGGTTAGTTGTTAAAGTGAAGTCTGACTAGATAACACGGATGTAATGATATTCCTTATAAACGAAAAGTGAGAGACAAGGTTATGTGCATGGATTTTTGGTCAGAGTTTGACTAAAAGTGAAAAAAGAAGGAGTAGAATTTTTAAATATAATGAAAAGCCATCAGAAATCAAATGACAGGATATCCGCGAAACAAGTGTGCCAAGAGCAGATGGAAACATGTCGATTACAAAGCGAGGTTGAGCTCGGACGCTTGAAAAGGGCAAGGAAGATTTTAATATACACTCGAAAGTCGTTTTCCAGGACAGGAGGGGTCCTGCACACGCTGGAATAGCTCATTCTAGTCGGAAGGTAAATTTTTGGCCTCTATGCTAGCAGCGGCGTTACTATCCAAAATGTTTTTTTGGGGGGGAGCAAGGTATTTACCAACTCGCTGATAATTTTTACCGAGCTTTTTTGCGGAAAAAACGACTCTTTTTACGAAAACTCGCGGCGCTTCGCACCGATTCAGCTATTTTTTACCGACTGTCCGACAAAATTGGGGGGGGTCCCCTCCAAACGTGATGCCCCTGTATGCTAGTGTCAAAGCACATTTGAATAGCCTTCCTAAAATTCAGGATACGCATACTACTCGAAATTGATCTCTTTTATGTTAAAGTTATTCTAAGAGCGAACTTCTTGTTCTTCATTTGCTGTGTATAGCACTTCTGTCGCGTAGTGAGACTCGGACCTAATTTCGTGGTAAGGTGGCAGATGAAGATTGACGCAGATATAAACCTTTCAGATGTGCTTGAACATGCTGCATTGGGGAAAGATATAGTGCTTCTACCGGGCGAAAGACGAAAGTTTGTTTCGTCAATGAATCGGGGTTTGTTTTTACATAGAACGAATCAGATTCTGCAAACCAGTGTTAAGTTGCAATCTTTCAGATGCAGAGTTACCTGTTTTAGTTTTCGTCATGAAATTACAGTTTGTCGAATGACAAATAAAACGATACGGTACACGGTACTTTCACAACGAAACAAAAGTATCGTCGGCGAACCGGCGTCTTTTCCTATCTCTAAACTCCTGTCGGGCAAAGACCAAAAGTTTCTTACCGTACGTCCGTAAATCCGAATTTTTGTTTAAATGCACTGGCAAACCTGTTTTCCTTGTTTCGTTTCTGGGGAAGTGTGTTTTTTAACGTGAAAATTACTTTTTTTGGTATTATAGTTCGGAACAAATCTACTTTATTTTCGATCGGCACTATTTTTTCCCTTTTTTCGATGGACAGAGTCGTGATTTCAAAGCTATTTTTTACTTTTCTTTTACGCATCATTCATTCATAAATCCGATTTTTTTTTAATGCACTGGCAAACCTGTTTTCCTCGTTTTGTTTCTGAATAAGAGTGTCTTGAACGTGAAAACTACTTTTTTTGCTATTAATTCGCAACATCTCTACTTTGTGTCTGCTTTGTTTTCTATGGGCAATATTTTGTAACTTTTTCGACGGACAGATTTGTGATTTCATAGAGAATTTTTTCCTTCTCAGTGGGATCGCAAAAAGACGCTCTGCTCCTCGGCGTGTCACAAAATTTCGCCTGTGGCACTCTTAATATTCTCTGTTTAGGGGGAACGGTGGGTCATTTACTTGGCGATCTGGCTTGGAATGTTTTAGATTTGAAACACGTTAAAATCTTTCTAGAAAAAAGCAGATTAAAAAAATTTCCCTGCGGCGCTTGCTTTTAATTTGTCACGGGTACAGGCCTTGAAAGCTTTCCTCTTTAGCGAAAGCTAAGGCTATGAAGGTATGTATACAAAAAATTTGATTACAAGAATAATTTCAGCTGATGTGTTGCAGCTAATTTTACACCGGATTTATTATTTGTTGGTGGGGAATGAGCGCCATTGCCGCGTAGTGGCAACAGATCTATTTCGTCGGTACTTGCGAGTCGTATATTACGATCCAGGAGTCGTTGAAATGAGGGGTCTTACCCCCCCTGGTCCGAGGGCTTCGGGCCACCCCTGATTCGGTGCTGTTTTTCGTGCTAGATGCGTTCGCGACGGGAAACCCAAGCAAGGATGTTATTGAAGCTATGGCAAATTTCTATTCGGTGGAGTCATTACAGTGCGCCAAATCAATATTAGTCTCGTTAACTAATACTAAAGACAAAATCATGCAGAGGAGAAAAGTCCATTCCATTTCGGCCGACATATGGAAAATGGTGTCTGATCTTGACGGAAAACGGTTTAAATGGCCCATCGTTGTTCCCCGGTCTACAAGAGACTTCCCCTACCTGAAAACAGAGACCTCCGTTCGATTTGACAGAATCGTGACAGATTGCGAACGAAAAATGGACTCAACCCTAATAGCCTTACGAGCCGTTGAGGCCCAGTTGCAGACTCTGTCGGAAAGATCTGAGCTCCCGACAGCTCCGGTGTCAAGCCAACCTGAAGGTGAGTGGCCCAGGTTGCCTAAGGCCAGTGAACCAATGAAAGTAGTTTCAGTTTCGAATTTGCCAAGTTCCTTCTCTAACCCAATAAATAGGAAGAGTGAACTAGAAAAAATTTGCCCAGGGCAAATACAACGTGTCACGAATAAGAAAGATGCCATCTACGTCTCCCTTTCCCCGAAAAATGCCACCGAATTCGCACAGAATTGTAAATCAGCTCATCCAGACTGTATAGTCAACTGCAAAGAAAGACTGTTTTTCGGAATTATTCGTTACGTGGATTCTGACCTGGATGTCCAGTATCTCACTGATTTGCCGGCTGGTGTTTCCGGGCTCTTGCGATTGTTTTTCGCAATTATTCGTTACGTGGATTCTGACCTGAATGTCCAGTCTCTCACTGATTTGCGGGCTCTTGCGATTAGGAAAATTGCAGACGGTCAAAGTGTCATTCGAGTCGGAAGATCATCTGAAGTACTATATAGTGCACGGAATCAAGTTTGGGTACGAATCTTTCTCGGTTGAAAAAGAGAAAAAAATCCCTAGGAAGTGTTTTAAATGTCAAGGTTTCTCTCATGCTGAAAAAAGACTGCATGGCAAGTGCCTGCAAGTGCCCGCGTTGTGGAAGCGACCATGTCTCTTCCAAAAGCAATTTTTGTACTAATCCGGTCAAATGTGTTCACTGAGGGTCGTCAGCACACCCATCGTACAGTTTCAGTTGCCCTGTTGTGAAAAAGATGGCGAAATAGACGGTCACAAGACATTTATAACGTCTTTTAACTCTAATGGTGTTTATAACAAGTTTAGTGTTCTGAGTCAATTTTTAACTCCTGAAAATTCAGTTCTGTGCCTACAAGAACATCACTTACTTTGCCATTCTGTTCCCCTTTTAAATTCTCTCTCGCCTTTCCACGATGTATTTTGCGTTCCTGCTTTGCCCACGGGCCCTTCTGGAGGTATTGCTACGATAATTCCAAAACATCTAAATTCTAGTCTTATTCATACAGATCAAACTTTTATTGCATGCCGTTTTTCGAATTGTATTATAGTAAATTGTTATCCACCCACAAATTATAAAATGATGAGTCCCTTCAGATTTTACAGATAGTTGCCATAGACTTAGTTGTTTTATTTCGTGTTTAAACTCTGGTTCTGACACAGTTTTTATTTTAGGTGATTTTAACTGTGATTTACTAGTTTCTAACGAACGTAGTTGTGTTTTTAATTCTTCGCTTCCAAATTTTAACTTTTTAAGAAATGATTCTGATTACACATATCTTCACTGGTCAGGAAGCACGAGCAACCGGGACCATGTTCTTGCGAATTTCCCTTTGTCTGACGTTGTACATGTTGATCATTGTCCGCTTAAGTTGTCATTTCATGTTTCTCCATCCAGCCCTGTCCGACCGCTAAAAGTTAAAGCACAATATTCTTCTCAGATTGTCTGGGATGCAAGCCTAAAATCCGCATATCAAAATGAAGTTTCTCGTCTAGTTGAAAAAGCTATTATTCAAGATAAAATAGTTTATGCCGATTTAGCTTATGCCGACGACATAATTTTACGGAGTAAATCAAAAGCTGCGTTGGCTGAGAATTTTAACCGTCTTGCCACTTCTCTGTCAGCAAAGGGTCTTTCCGTTAGTGCTGGTAAATGCCAGTTTTTTGTTGTAAATAGCACCGTGGAAGGAAATGAATGTCTTGACTGCGGTAATGGGATTATTTTTTCAGCATGTGATATAGTGACGTACTTAGGGATCCTATATGCATCGTCAGCTAAGGTTGCTCAGTCTATAATTGTCGACCATAGAATAGAATAGTAGAATAGTGTTTATTTAGCCTCAATGGGCCATACACAGATTTTTATATACACGGCATACAAATGTATTAATGCATTTAAAACAAAATGATCCTTCGATACTTACATAAACTATCTCCTATTTAAGTTCCCACTCACATATTCTACAACCGTTTTGATAACGTTGTCTTTAGTTGATGTCAGTATACCAGGGAAGAGCAACCCTCCCCCAAACTGAACCGGTAGAGGAGACTCCTGGCACTGCCCTAGGAGGTGAGCAACAGTGTCCTCTCCAACAAGACAAATCGGACACCTGTAATTATCAATGATTAGCCCAACCCTATTTTTCCTCCTCTCAAACACCTTTTTCCTAAAACCAAGTGGTAACGAGTTTATTCGGAGCTGGAACCAAAGTTTCAGAGTCTGTGCTGGTAGACCTAACTTAAAATAAAATTCCATATGAAAAGTTCGCTTCAACAATTTGTAATAATTTAGAGTCTCAGAAGTTTGAATTGTCCCATGCCAGCTTTGTATCTCCTGGTCGCTTATAGCAAGTTCGAATTGTTTCAGTAATTGGGAGTGGTCCTCTGGGCCTGATCCCCCGTTCCAAGCAAATGACAAGCCAGCACGATCTAGCATGGCTTTAACCTGGAACGGCCAGGATTTTGGTCCTCCTATCTCTAGCATTTCTTTATATGCTACTCTTAGCAGCCTATCCTCTGGTATTCTAATAATTTTCAGCCAAAACCGTAGTATCTGCAACAGCCTAGATTTTTTCATTGTGAATAGGCCAAGCTCTCCTCTGACTGCCTGGGTATGAGTCGTTGGGTGAAGTCCAATCAATCTCTTGAAGTGGAGCAGCTGAATCGACTCAAGCTGTGTGGCAGCGTCAAACCCCCAAAGTTCTGCACCGTAATGTACTGCTGGAAGGATTTTATTTTTAAAAATATTCGTGTGAATTTTCATATCTTTAAGACCTCTCAGGACCGAGTTCCTTAGTATTGCTGAGGATACCATCCTCCCTCTTTTTTTCATTTCAGTTATATGCTCCTTCCAACTTCCCTTTTCAGAAAAAATCACTCCGAGGTATTTAAACTTAGATGTTTGTTTGATTTCTTTATCTCTATAAAGGAATTTCCACCCCTCATTTTTTTTCCTTCCTGAGAAAATCACAATTTCTGTCTTTTTAACATTCAAAGTCAACTTTTTCTTTTGTAGATAATCTGAAAGAATATTTAACAATGCTTGGAGGTCCTCAGGGGTAGACGCTACCAGTACCGCGTCGTCAGCAAATAGCAACAGTGACAATGTTGACAGGCCTAGTCTCACCGTTGGTGCCCATCTATGTTGGAAATACTCAACGATGTCATTAACATACAAGCAAAAAAGTTTAGGTGATAGGGTGCTACCTTGCTTAACCCCCTTTGATACTCCAAAACAATCCGATACTCCTTTCCCTACCACCTTAACCACCCACAGTGTTATTTTATACATATCTGCTAACAACTTAACTGTTAATCTAGGCAGTCCTATCCTCAGTAACTCCTCCAGCATTAGAATTCTATCTACTGTATCGAAAGCCTTCTCCAGATCTATGAACGCAACAAAAAGTCTATTCTTTCCTTTACTATACTTTTCTATCAACGACTTTAATATGAATACTTGATCAACTGCCCCGTAACCTGCACGAAAACCGGCCTGTTCTTCTCGAAGTACTTTGCGACTATTTATCCATTTGTTTATTCGGCAATCCAAAACTTTTTCTATTATTTTGCTTATACACGGGACTAGCGAGATAGGCCTGTAGTTGTTGTGCTCTCCTGGGTCTCCTTTCTTTAGTATTGGGCGAATAATCGATGTCCTCCAAGCTTCTGGCCATTCTCCTGCTCGCACTATTAAATTTGAAACTGATAGCAATAATGGTAGTACTAGACCTAGAAAACTACGGTAAAAATTTGTTGGAATTCCATCCGCGCCAGCAGCTGATTTACCCTGAAGCTTCTTTACTACTTCTACCACCTCTCCACTATTTATCTTTCCTACTAGACCGTCTTCATACTCACCAAGTGGAAAAATTGCTTCTTCCTTAATATCACTAAACTTATTATCAATCCACTCTTCTAAACTTGGATTCTCCGTTATGTCCTCCTTGAAATATTCTACCCAACTATCTGGCTCTGGGGTCTTAATATGATCCGAATTATTTACTGGCCCCCTAACCATCCTCCAAAATGTCTTCATATCACAATCTACGTAAGCTCTAGTCATTTCCTCCCTTTCCTTTTCTTCTACTTTCCTCTTTTTGTACTTTGTCATCCTTTTAAATATTCTTCTTTTCTCCTTATATATTTCTAGCATTTCTCCATTATTACTAGACCTGTAAATATTCAAAGTCCTAACTAACACTTCTTTTGCTTGGGCACAATCCTCGTCAAACCATTCCTTATGTCGTCGTTGTTTTCCTGTCTGAAGTGGCTCCAGTGCCTGGTACAATATATTTGTACCCTGCTCTACCATTTCATTCAACGATTCTAGCTTTGCTATTTCAATTATTTGTTCATCTATCTTATAATCTGATAATTCTGCTGATACCTTAACTATATCATCCTTCTTCCATTCGCATTTTAACGATTCGCTCAGCTTATTGTGTTTCCTTATCTTCGTCCCTACATTCTTACAACAATTTTTATTCTCCATTATTAATTTCAGCTCTAATCCTAAATGGTCTGACCCTATAAGGTGAACCACTTCCACTCCTATTGTATCCACCGGAATCTTATGGTCGATTAGCACATAATCTATTACGCTAGGTTTCATCCCCGAAAAACAAGTATAATCCCCCGTATTTTTATCCTTCCCAAATCTTCCATTACCGATTACTACCCCAACCTCTGCACACAGGTCCAGGAGCCGCCTACCCCAAACATTTACTTTTCGAAACTCATCCTTGCTCTTCCTTGGTATTTTGAACGCTGGCGGAACCAAATCAACTGCAAACGGGGACGGGATATCTCCCAACTCAAAATCAACTCCAGTATAAGCGTTGAAATCCCCATACAGCACTAGTCTGTCCTTACTATAACACGATCTAAATTTGCAAACTTCCTCAAATAGTATTTCCCACACGTCTTCCCCTTTGTATGAGCTGTTCTGGGGTGGAATATAAATCGATCCTATCAATAACCAATTGCCATCTCGGCACTTCAAACGGGACCATATAATGTTTTCTGACCTACTTTCTAGGCGTGACACTTTTATGAATGAACTAAATTTTACCATAACAATCACACCCCCATAAATTCTTGAGTTCATTGCTGGCTGCCGGCTCACACCCTCAACTCGGAAACCATTGATTTTTGGAACCTCATTTTCTGAATGCCAGGTTTCTACCAAGGATATCACATCGTATTGCCTCAGCTCTTTCAATACATATTCCAACTTGCACTTTATTCCTTGGATATTCCAAGACACTGCTCTAAGACACTGAGTATGGCCAATTTCCTAGTAATTTTCTTCGTCAAAATCCACATTATCGCTCGATAGTGCGTAAAACTCACGACGCATTGGGCGCTTTTGAACCAGTGGGCTTCCGTAACTGTCACGACCGCGGCTGCTTCCTTGAAATGGTCTAGCCCCTGGTCCTCTTTTTGTTCCTACGTCTTGTCTTTTAGACGTGTTCCCTCCACTGTTTCCGTCTAGGGGGCTTACTTCGTTCCTTTTTCTGGATCTTTGGGTTTTGTCAGACGGAATCACTGTGCTACTGGATGTACCGCTCTCGTTTCCCGAGGAAAGCGTTCCGACATCCGAGTCATAATTATTGTCCTCTCGCGAATGCCACGGTTTGGTGCTATTTGAAGTTTCGGCAATGGGAACCGCAGGTCGAGGATTAGGGTTTCGAGGGACAGACTCTTGGTGCCTCTGGGTATCACGTTGGACTTCCCTGACTTCTCGGTTTTCCCGATCCCACATGAAAAGTTTTCCGTCCACGAATAACTTGTCCCCACGGAATCTCACAGGCTTGTTGGCCTGGATGGCTTCCGATAGGAGTGGCCGGAGGTTCTTTCTTGCTTCCCTCTGGGCTTCCGTGTAGTCTGGAGTGACGCTTACTCCTCCTTTCTTCAGAACTCGGCTATTGCTGAGGATGATGTTCCGAAGCTCTACTGCGTTAAGCTTCAAAATCACTGGTCCTGATCTTAGACGGTAGGCCTCCTTAATGTCATTTTGCGAGATATTCAGGCTGGGAAGACACCAGTTAAGGAAATTGAGTAATTCCCATCTTAATGAACAGTTAGGTGCTGGGTCCGGGAAATTGTACAGAACTAAATTTGACTTCCTTAGCTCCAATTCCATCGCATCTGCTCCTTTCTCTGCAATGAGAAGGCGATTTGCCATCGCCAGAAACCTCGCATTCAAATTGTCGTTTAGCACTTTGCTGGTTGATAGCTGTTCTTTGATTTGTCCAATGTCTGATGATAGGCCGGGAATCAGCGCCAGTTTTTCGTTTATTTCCTTCATGATCTGAGATGGGTTCTCGACTCCTTGCATCTCGGTCTGCATTATCACGTTAAGATTCAGATAATCCAATTATGCCGATCCTGCCACACTTTCACTATTCGAAAAAGTCCAAAGTGTGATCGCTCTCAGTGATGCGAGACGACTAAGTGACAACGCTGGACGCGCGATAAATTCAAATTTTATTCCTCACGTGCTTCCGGTGGAATAAAAAAGCGCCCTGAGGTATAAGCACCACGTGTCACACCAGAGTCGAGTTAATTCACTGTGTTCGAAAGTCAATGAATGCCAATACGGCAGTATGCAATCAGTATCACAGTTTATTTACTCCAGGTTCCGGAGGCTTGAAATGTTCCTGAAATATTTATTTGTTCCACGTGCTTACGGCAGCGTTGACGCTGATATACAAGAAAGAATTCGCAAGGCATTTGGCCTCTTAATTCGTTTTCGTGGGCGATACAGGAAAGACATCCTCGGGTCATTGTTCACCGCTGTTGCTTTACCTCATGTTCTTTTGGCTGCAACAATCGTAGAAAATTTTCGAATTTGCGACATATCTGCTATTAAAATTTCATATTTCAAATTTTCCAAATTTCTCCTTGGGTTCCCCATTTCTTTCAGTAATTCGCAGTTGGTTTCCAGTTTTAAAGTAAAAGACCCAGTTCTAAATTTGAGAAAAAATATGACCAACTTTTATAAAAAAAAGCTTTGGTAGCCCTCCAAACCCACAACCTGTACCCATTTTTTAACAAGTGAATAAAATAGTGCGAATAGTCGACATCGTGTGAATTTCTCATAGTATGTATGTGTTAATGAATGGACCAGATGGTTTAGGCATAGTTCTTTTTTATACATTATTTTGTACTCCTCAGTTCTGAGGAAAATAAATGAATAAATAAATAAATAAATATTTTGTTTGCCCCTTAATTTGAACCTCCTCCCCCATCACTAAATATAGGGCTACAGGGCCCATCTACGAACTCGACCTTACTCTTGACCCAAAGAATCGTCACACCAAGTTTCATCAAAATATCTCATTCCCTTCGAGAGTTATCGTGCTCACAGACGGACGGACGGACAGACGGACAACTTTTGCGATGTCATAGGTATCCCTCCACTTACGTTTTGGGATCCCAAAAAGTGTTTGGTTCCCGCGATGAGCAGCTAAATCAGATGTTTGAAGCTAAATTAAATGCTACTCTCCGTATGTCTGAAGACCGGCGCAGTCCAATTGTTATAAATAGTGTTAATGTAGCTTCTGGTGTATTAAAATTGAAGCGATCCGACCATCTGAGAGGGGGGCTGGAGGGAGGGGGAATCCGGAAAAACAAGGTATTTTTAACTTATGAACGGGTGGTCGGATCTCAATGAAACTTGATATATAGAAAGACCTCGTGTCTCAGACATCCCAGTTGAAATCCGGACCGGATCCGGTGACATTGGAGGGAGTTGGAGGGGGGCACCGGAAATCTTGGGAAACGCTTAGAGTGGAGAGATCGGGATGAAACTTGGTGGAAAGAACAAGCACAAGCTCTAGATACGTTATTGACATAACCGGACCGGATCTGTTCACTGTGGGGGAGTTGGGGGGGGGGGGGGCGAGTTCGGTACTTCCTGGTGTGCTAGGACGATGAAACTTGGCAGGCGCGTAAGGGACCCGAACAGATTGACTTGAGAATATTGGTTTCCCCGATCCGACCATCTGGGGGGGGGGGGGGGGAGAGAGGTCGGAAAGTGAGTTATTTTTAACTTGCTAACAGGTGATCTGATCTTAATGAAACTTATATATAGAAAGACTTCATGTCTCAGACGCCCATTTTAAATTCAGACCGGACCGGTGATATTGGGGGGAGTCGGAGGGGGCAACCGGAAATCTTGGGAAACGCTTAAAGTGGAGGGTTCGAGATGAAACTTGGTAGTAAGAACAAGCACAAGTCATACATACGTGAATGACATAACCGGAACGGATCCGGTCACTGTGGGGGAGTTGGAGGGGGGGTCCGAGTTTCTAGTGATCCCACGAGTTCGGTACTTCCTAAAGTGCTAGGACGATGAAACTTGGCACGCTTGTCAGGTGCCCGAACAGATTCACTTGAGAATGTCTTTTCCCGATCCGACCATCGTGGGGGATTGTAGGGATGGGGAATCCGGAATCTAGTGGCAAGCTCAGCTATTGAATGGGTTATTGGATTTAAATGAAACTTGATATTCAGAAAGACATGGTGCCTCAGATGCCTCATTTTAAACTCGGACGGATTCCGGTGACATTGGGAGGAGTTCGAGGGGGGAACCGGAAATCTTTGGAAACGCTTTTAGTGGAGGGTCGTGATGAATTGGTGGGAAGAACAAGCAAAAGTTCTAGATACGTCATTGACATAACAGGACGGCATTCGGTCACTGTGGGGGAGTTGGGTGGGGGGCAGATTTCTAGTAAGCGCCCGAGTTCGGTACTACCTAATGTGCTAGGACGATGAAATCTGGTAGGCGTGTCAGGGGCCCGAATAGATTGACTTGAGAATAGTCGTTTCCTCAATCCGGCCATCGTGGGAGGAGTGGAGGAATTGGGAATACGCAATCTAGTGGCACGGGCAGTTTTTGAACGGGTGATCGGATTTGAATAAAATTTGGCAACTGGAAAGAGCTATCGTCTCAGGTGTTTCATGTCAGGTTCGGGGAGGAATGGAGGAAGGGGGAACCCGGAATCTTGAGGTATTTATAACTTTCCAATGGGTGATCGGATCTTAATGAAACTTGATATTTGGAAAGACGCCAAGTCTCAGACGACCCAGTTCAAATCCAGATCGGATCCGGTGAGTTTGACGGGAGCCTGAGGGGTGGACGGAAAATGTTGGGAAACGCTTCGAGTGAACCGAAAATCTTAGGAAACGTTTCGAGTGAACCGAAAATCTTGGGAAACGCTTCGAATGAAACTTGGTGGGAAGAACAAGCGCAAGTCCTAGATACATCGTCGACATAATCGAACCAGATTCGGACACTGTGGGGGAGTTGGGGAGGGGGGAGTAATTCTGGCGATCCCGCAAGTTCGGAACTTCCTGATGTTATAGGACGAAATTTGGAAGACGTATCAAGGAACCGAACAGACTGACTTGAGAATAGTGGTTTCCCCGACCCGACCATTATGGGGGTTGTGAAAAACTTTTGACATGCACAGAAACCAAATGGATGGACAAAATAAGATGCAAGTTGGACAGTACCGAGTTTATGCGACCTTGATTTGTCATTTGGCGTCCAAGGCCAAGGTGGGGGGGGGGGGGGGGGGGGGGGGGGGGGGGGGGGGGGGGGGGCAGGATTCGGATATTTGCAGATAGGCTCTGCTCCGATTCCAGTCAAACTTGAAGGGCGGGAAGAGGATAAGTCAGAGATGCGACATTTATGTTTTCGAGTCGTATTGAGCCACGGTGGGCGGAGCTGGAAGGAGAGTCCCGGAAATTTTGTGGCTCACAGAAGGGTCAAACAATTGGAGTGATTTGAATGAAACTTGGAAGGTACAGAGATCATATGCCTTAGATGACATATTTTAAGGATCGAACCGGATCCGACCACGGTGGGGGGGGGGGTACCGGAAGTTCCCCCAAAAAATGCTCAGATTCGAGTGAAAGATAGGGGTAAGAGAAAATGCCTCAGAGGATCCAGTTAGGAGTCCGGACCAGATTGGGCCGCGGTATATGGGAGTTGGAAGGGGGTACCGGAAATCTTGGCACGTCTCGCACATAGCGTGTCGATTTCTTGGGTTGAAACTTGGAAGGTTGGCGATGTCTTGGAGGTGATGTCGGAAATTTTCTGACTTGAGGGAAACTAGATATCCTAATTCTAGGTTTGAACTGCATTTTTGGATGACGGGCTATTTGTGAAGTTCTCTTCTTGTACCACCTACTCGTAACAAGTGCCATATGAGCTCGTAGCTCTTGTTTTAAGAGGGAGGGTCCTGCCTCGAACATCCGGGCTTTTAGACACTACTAGGCGCAGATTCCCCAACGACCAATTTGCGTAACATAGACCACAATTAGAGATACGACAATGAAATTCCATTTCTAGGCTCTTCAGTATGCTTTTTGGGATCCGAAAACGTAAGTGGACGGATACCTACGATATCACTAAAGTTGTCCGTCTCTTAGCACGATAACTTTCGAAGGAGTTGAGATATTTTGTTCAAATTTGGCACGATGAATCTTTGGGTCAAAGTACAGGTCAAGTTCGAAGATGGGCTCTGTAGCCCTATATTAGAGGTCGGGGAGGGGTTTCAAATTGAGGGACGGCAAACAAAAATATTTCTAAAACCTAATGAGATAGTCGAGTTAAGGGTAATGCTGAATCCGAATATGAAAATTATTTTCTTGCCGGACAAGTAGTTCACACGGAATCCGGGAGAAATTTTGGGAAAAGTGAAAGTTTTATCTGAAGTTGATTAGATGTTCGATTCAGGGGTAGGAACACATGCTGAATCCGATGTGAAAATTAATTTCTCATCGGACAAGTAGTTCGCACTGAATCAGAAAATTGAGCATGCGTCTTTAACATAGACGATATAGAGCGAGGAGACATGCTGTTGCAACTTTCGAACATACTAATGAGAAACAAAAAGTGTATGCGATCAGTTTAATTATCTCTAAAGTTCCAACCCGCATTTACTGGGTCGAAAAGTTAGAATGCATCCGAGAACTATCTGGTAACAACTTAAAAAAATTTGTTGACAAATTTTTGACCATTGACCAGTCCCGTCCCTACCCCTTTACTCACACATGCAAGCTCTGCCCGCGTGGGTCACTTTTTAGGATCCCAAAACGTAAGTGGAGGGATACCTATGACATCGCAAAAGTTGTCCGTCTGTCCGTCCGTCTGTAAGCATGATAACTCTCGAAGGGAATGAGATATTTTGATGAAACTTGGTGTGAGGATTCGTTAGGTCGTCGGACCAGTCGAGATCCTAAATGGGCTTTGTAGCCCTACATTTAGGGGTGGGGGAGGGGGTTCAAATTAAGGAGCAAACAAAATATTTTGAAACAGCTAATGTAATA
Organism: Branchinecta lynchi; assembly: GCA_023053575.1. Classification (NCBI taxonomy): domain Eukaryota; kingdom Metazoa; phylum Arthropoda; class Branchiopoda; order Anostraca; family Branchinectidae; genus Branchinecta; species Branchinecta lynchi. The sequence goes on from JAKZAP010000014.1 coordinate 7,972,162, forward strand.
GTCGATTATGGGGTAAGAAAACATGCTGAACATGATGGTGAAAACCATTTTGTCTTCTGACAAGTAGTTCGCCCGGAATCCGGCCAAAACCTGAAAGTTTGTTAAAAGTAAAAGTTTTCTTTGAAGTTGATTAGATGTTCGATTTCGGGGCAGGAAAACATGCTGAAGACGATGGTGAAAATCATTTTCTCGACGGACAAGTAGCTCGCCCGGAATCCGACCCAAACCGGAAAGTTTGTTAAAATTAAAAGTTTTATTTGGAGTTGATCAGATGTCCGATTTATGGCAAGAAGACATGCTGAACACTTATGTGAAAACAATTTTCTATCCTGACATGTAGTTCGCCCGGAATCCGGCCAAAACCGGAAAATTGTTAGAAGTTAAAGTTTTATTTGTAGTTGATTAGATAATCGATTTAGGGGTAAGAAGAGATGCTGAATCCGTGTGTGAGAATCATATTTTACGCGGACATATAGTTCGACCGGAATCCGGCTGGAGTCGGAAAATTTGTTATAAGTTAAATCTTTATTTGAAGTTGATTAGATGTTCATTATTGGGGAAAGAAGATACCCCGAGTTCGTTTTTGAGCTTCCCTTTTTCGCCGGACAAGTAGTTCTGGAGTTCGGCCGAAACCGGGAAATTGGTAGAAGTGGCAGGAAGTTATCGTCAAAACAGATATGACTTATAGGGGTAAACACACATGATGAATCCGTATCTGAACTTGGTTTTCTCAGCTGATTAGCTATTTGGCCTTAATCCGTTTCTGAATTTTAATAGTAAAATGTTCAAGGACTCTGGCGATGACTGGATCTGGCTAAGACAAGACCCAGTTGTCTGGATCAAATATTGAACTTTTGGGATCCCATCGAAATCTTTGGTCTTGTTGTTTAATCTATACACCCAGGGGGATGGTGACTTCGCTCGCGCGTATACGTGCAAAGTTAATTGGGTTTATTAGCAGACTGTTTAAACCTAGCGTACGTATTCTTTGAGTTTTGGATTGTCGGGGGCGAGGGGGGGGGGGGGGGTATCTCCTTGACGGATAAGCTGGCAAGATTTGCAAAAACCTGGAAATTTTGATTGAAAGGTTCGGCGTCACTAGATCTTTTGCTCTGCATGCAGTTCGCCGGGAATGCTACTAAAATACAAGGAATTTGGTTAAAAAAAAAAAACATTCTACAAGATCTTTTTTAGGTCGATTAGATATGAGATATTAGAGTCAACATGCTTGTTGAATCCATATCTGAACTTTGTTTCCTCATTTGATTAGCTGTTCGGCCGTAAGCAAAAAAAATTCAAAACGGTAACATTTTTTTTTTGTAGGCTAGCGGATTATGGATAAATAGCGAACATGTTAAAGGGGTCTAGCGAAGACTTGGAAATGTACACGATTTTATTGTCTGAATCAAGAAGTCTGATAAATTACATTTTTGGGATCCCATCGAAACCTTTGGTCTTGTTAGTTTAACCTCCCCTACCCTCCCCGTTCGTTTGCAACGGGGTCCAGATTGCCCATGTGCTAAGTTCGTGAACGAGGACCCTCATCAAATTATAATCTGGTATACTTGTACACAGCACTTTTCGCAAGATTCGCATTGAGTTAGTTTGGTTTAATGTTTCGCAAAGGGTTTGGGATGTCAATTAGTCACAAGATGTGTGTTCTCGTTAAAACGGTGGGGTCTGAAACTTTAAGACTTTGACATTAGTGTGTGGTATAATAACAAGGTATAATAAACGAAATACATTTCAAGATTGATGAAAGTAAAGCCAGTAGTGTATTGGAACAAGCCTGTGGGGTTTATACGAAGCAAAACTGGAAAGACAAAGATGGACAATACTGTGATCAGGCTGTGATGTAGACCAAATTACAATTTATGCGAAGGGATTGCGTTTCTAAGTGAACTAACATGTGTTCTCGTATGGAAGGTGTCAGATGAGAAACACTTTGAAAATTTATGACTTTGACATTAGCGGGTTCGAGCAAGGTAGTAAACGAAGTGTGTTGGAATAAACCTACAGTGCTCAGTGCTCATAGCGAGCAAAACTGATTTAAGAGAGATGGCCTGAGACGTGCTTGGAGATTGAGAGCTCAGTTGTTGGTTTCACGGATAACTAATATTAAACGGTGCGGGAGGGAGAAATGTCAGTTCAATTCATTCATTTACACTCCACGTCTGAGCGCTTGTGCACTTGTTCTTTCCTGTAGTGTTTATATATATGTTAAGATTTTCAAGGGTGTTGGTTGTACTACAGAACAAGGGTCAGCATATTAAATTAAATTCCAACATGTTATTGACCTCCAAGATCGGAGAGTATAGAATGAAAATAAATACATACAAATTGGCCCAACATATAATACTAAAAAAAAAAAATCTGACCAAAGAATACTAAATATACAAGAATGAAGCGATGTGGTTATTTTATGTGATTTTTTCAAACAAAGCCCATATATAACTGAAATCCGAAATCATACATATTCCGAGTGGAGAAGTCAGTTTCACTTTTACAAATAATCACTCACTCAGCGCTTGCCTCAAGAAGAAGTGGAGGCAAAACCGGTAGCAGTAGATGTAGTATCTTGAGACTTCTCTTTCTTCTTAGCAGAGCTGCACAACCACCCCAGCTCTTCACGGAGGCACTGAAAACAATTAGGCCTTCAGTTAGTTAGCCTTATCGACTTTTGCCTAGCGGTAAAAAATCTGAACCAAACTAAAGCACATCTAAATATTAGATGCACATCTAAACATTATGATTTTGTTTTTAATTTGACTTCTTGGATTCTATAGACAAATTTGAAAAAGTTGAAGCCTTGTTCGTCAATTAGGTTAACGCTGCTAAAACAAAGCTTGTATGAACAAAATAAAGGGTAAACCAAATCTGCATCACTTGAGTGAAATAAAGTAGTAATAACAATTGAAAAACAATAATATGGGGAAGACTAATATGATGCGTTAAAGTTTTGAACGAAGGAGGAAATTTGCAGCGGACCGCGAAAATCAGACTGTAGACCCAAAACCCTTAAAGCATCGTGTCCAAATTTACATAAGAGCTTCCTTCCACCCAGGCCGGTATCCAGGAATTCTTTTCGGGGGGGGGGGGGGGGGGGGGGGGGGGGGGTTGCCTGCGGGTCGGACAAAAAAGACACAGATTAGATGGAAAAGCCTCTAAAAATTACTATTTTTGTATTTTTCGGGGGGGGGGGGGGGTCAACGCCCTAACCCCCCCCCCCCCCCCCCCCTGGATACGGCCTTGACTATTGGTAACACTACTATTGAAGTTTTACTGAATTATTTTGGCTTTGTTCAGGGGTTTTTATTTTTTCACGATGGGCTCTCATAGCGGGATTCAGAATACGGACGGCGCAACTAGCAAGTTCGCAGGTCTGTCCGACAGCAAGCAATCCGATATTGTTTGTGATGATAAATATTTGAAAATACACATATCTACCACAAGTTTGAAAGATTTTCCACACAAATACAGAATGGTAATTTGGGAATAGCAGACCGAAGGAGCAACGTATTTTCAGCTGGTTTTCAAAGCTATTAAGATAAAACGTCATTTGTATAAACACATTTTCCGTAATAAGATTGCTATCATGTTCCCCACAACAAAAGAGCCACACAAGACTGGTGCCACTAACGCAAAATTTTGGGAGTGGATTGGGACCGAATAAAGAACACTAGAGTTGTTGCCCCTTCCCGAACACCTACTGTACACCCTTTCCCGCCACCGGCCATAAAATGGGCGATTTGACTTTTAAACATTCTTATTTGAATGTTGTAACACGTGACAGCCGGCACCGAGCACTGAAGTCGAAAGTATGCAACCCCTCGACAATATACCGGGAACAGTGTTGCCACTTATACGTATTTCGCGGTATAATACCGCGATTCTGAGGGATGCAATTTTAATTAAACAGTTTTGATCATAGCGCATACCGCAATTATAACGCGAAATGGCGAGAAGGGAATTCCAGCGTTGGTGGTGAATTTGTAAAAATAATGTAGGAAGACAGATTTTAAGATGTGGATCACAGCAAAATGTTTTCACCGTTTTCACCAGTGTATAACTGTATAAATCCGTTTTCACCAGTGTATAACTGTTCTTCTGAACCGTATTGCTGTCAATATAGTGAATCTGAAAGCTTAGACCAAAAAAACAACCCCAGGTTCCGCAAACGCGCTAGTTAGCATGTGTTCTCCCGCATTTATGGCATATTTTGCAGCATTGAAGGAATCCACAAATGTGGCTTCAGAAACAGGGGCGGTTCGAAAAAGGGGGGGGGGGTACTCAATAGAGGAAGTTACCAAACGTGTTTGACAATGCAAAACGGATACGTAAGCTACATTTCTATTTGGCGGTGCAAAACGGATAAGTCAGATACATTTTATTAGAGCTATATTTCGGCCCTTCTTGGCAAGGGTCCTCTTCAGGCTCAAGCCGCTCAAGCTGGAAAATGAACTTTTATATTATTATTAGAGCTATATTTCGGCCCTTCTTGGCAAGGAGCCTCTTCAGGCGGATTTGAATCCGCTTAAGCTGGAAAATAAACTTGTGGGGAAATAATTAAAGATTCTTCCTTAAGACCCGTCTTACCTACAATACTAACGCAACATACTTCCATAATCACTCCATATATTTCTAAACCCGGATACCCCAATTTCGTACCCTCTAACAAAACCACTCTAATGTTGTCACCTGTCGTGTTTTGCTACCTTTGATGTGTATCACGCTGTTGACGGTTGTCTTCGAGAAGTTTTTACATCAGAGAAACCGGTCATGTAAATTGTTTCCCTGTTTTCGCTACAAGTCAACGGGTCTCAGAAAAGGCTTAAAACAGCGAAAAGGGTGGGTTATTTTTTTAAAGCACAGCCTAGTTTTAAAGTATTCAGATATTTTTGAATACTGTAAGTTGAAGAGTAAATAGTAACAGGGGTCCTTTAAATTGTAAACTTCTTCCCAGAAAACTGCCTGAAGTTAAAGGTGGTGCTGTGATTTCACTTTTTGACCCGGTTGCTGTTTTTGCTGCTCCATTGGTTCGTCGGAAGGGTAGAAATTCTTATGCATTTTGGTTTTGGAGACCTGTCTCTTCCTTCTTTCCCGCTAAGATGGTTACTGGTCAGCGCCATGTCTGGGCGATTTGAAGTCCCGTACTTCGGTGATAGACTTCGTACTTCAGCCCAAGCTGACTCCAAATCATGTTTGACAATGCAAAACCGATACGTCATTACTCCCGCAAAATGACGTGTTTGTAGTCGTACGGTTACGAAGAGATTTTCGAGTCGTATGTTTTGAGCTTGTCAGATTCACAGTTGTGTGTTTTCAGCTTGCCAGAATGACACCAAATCGTGAATTTGCTTGCAAATGACGTATTTCTTGTCGTATTTTACGAACAGATTTTCTAGTCCTAATTTACGAGACAGCCGCAAATTTTAAGCTTGTTACGATGACAGTCGTATGTTTTGTTTCAGGTTTGGGATTTGAGCAACGCTAATAGCTAGAATTCGTCTAGGAATTAGTCAGGGGCGGTTCGAAGGGCTTGGGCATGGTGGGGGGGATGAGGACCTCAAAATATACGACTGGCTAAAAACACAGGCTCAAGAAATATTAACGTTATAAGTTTTAAAACGTTATAGAAAATGCCATGGTAGTAATAAAATAATTAGATGATGCCGTTCATATCACACTTTACTGGAGAGAAGACAAGCCTCGGTACCGGCTTCCGACATATATACTAAAGATAAACTTAAACTGAGCGCCGCAGGCGAAATTTTTTCAATCCGAGCAAAATCCAACTTCTTGTGTTACCGCAAATCTCAAGCTTAAAATTGCACCTAAATGATGAACACTTCAACTAAATAGAAATAGGGTAGGATTTTTAAATCGTCCTTCATTCGGCAATAGTCGACTACTTCCCACACAAACTCTAGCTTTTAACGTGGCTCAGATCCCAAGCAGTAGCTTTTATTGTATGTACCCAAGACAGATTTAAACTGAGCGCCGCAGGCGATTTTTTTGTAATCCGACCTAGCTTTTAAGGTGGCTGAAATCTTAGGCCTCAGATCTCACCTAAATTATGGGGCATTCAACCAGATAGCGAGTAGGCTACTATCAATGACGGCGCAGGGAAAGTTTTTGGAAACATTTGACGATCAGAGTCTTTTTGGGATCCCAAAACGTAAGTGGAGGGATACAAATGACATCGTAAAAGTTGTCCGTCTGTCCGTCCGTCTGTCGATAACTCCCGAAGGAAATGAGATATTTTGATGAAAATTGGTTTGAGGACTCTTTGGGTCAAGGGTAAGGTCAAGTTCGAAGATGTGCTCTGTAGCCCTACGTTTAGGGGTGGGGGAGGGGGTGTTCAAATTAAGGGGCAAAAAAATATTTTTAAACAGCTAATGTGGTAGTCGACTATGGGGAAAGAAGACATTCTGACCATGAATATGCAAACTACCTTCTCGTCCGACAAGTGGTTCGCCCGGAATCCGGCAAAAACCGGAAAGTTGGTTAAAAGTAAAAGTTTCATTTGAAGTTGATTAAATGTTCAAAGGGGTAAGAAAACATGCTGAACACGACGGTGAAAACCATTTTCTCGCCGGACGAGTAGTTTTTCCGGAATCCGGCTAAAACCGGAAAGTTAGTTAAAAGTAAAGTTTAATTTGAAGTTGATTAAATGTTCGATATAGGAGTAAGCAGACATGCTGAACAATTATGTGAAAATCATTTTCTTCCTGGACAACTAATTTTACCGGAATCTGACCAAAACCGGAATTTGTTTTAAAGTAATAAGTTTTATTTAAAGTTGATTAGATTACAGATTTAGGGGTAAGACGAAACGCTGAGTCTGTATATGACAATCACTTTTTAACCGGACATATAATTCATCCAGAATCCGGTTGTAACCGTTATTGTTTAGAAGCTAAAATTTTACTTGAAATTGATTAGATATGCTTTACTAATAAGGAGATACCGTACGCTGAATTCGACTCTGAATTTTCTTTTCTTGCTTGACAAGTAGTTCGCTCGGAATTCGGCCGAAATCGAAAATTTGGCAGAAGTAAAGCAGGAAGTTTCGATCAGTATCGTCAAAATAGATGAGGCTTATAGAGGTATATCTGAACTTGGTTTTCTCTAATGATTAGCCTGGCGAAGACTGGATCTGGCGAAGACAAGACCCAGTTGTCTGGATCAAATATTAGATTTTTGGGATCCCATCGAAACCTTAGGTCTTGTTCGGATTCCAAACGAAAGTAAAGGCTGCCTACGATATCACAGATCTGTCCGTGTCCTGACAACTCCCAAACGGAGTGGGATATTTTCCCAGAAGCTGGTACGTGGTAGTGCTTCCACTTTGAATTAAGGCCTGTTTATATGCAAACCTTACTGCGCAAGCTATTTAAAAAAAAAAAATATTTTTTTTCTTTTTAAGGTAAAGAGATTTTTGCACAAAACCAGATAGATACTGTTTGAAGGTTGCGCCGCAGGCGAAATTTTCGAAAATCAGCCTGTTTTCAGCGCCGCAGAGTGAAATTCACGATTTGGTAACCGCATTTATGTCACTCAAGTTCGAAACATATGACTGTCATTCTAACAAGCTCAAAACTCACGATATTTCGTAACGTAATGACTCATAAAAACTCTGTACAAACATAACATTATAGAGGCGAAAGCCTTATTATTGCAATTATATTATTATTATTATTATTATTATATTATTATTATATTATTATTATATTATTATTATTATAACCAGAAATAGGTCATTTGCTGTTGAAATTCACCTAACTGCCTCATATGGCAAGCTCAAAACTTACGACTGTCTCTAATATACGACTAGAAAATCTCTTCGTAAAAGACGACAAGAAACGGGTAATTTCTAGGGAAAATTCACGGTTGATGTCATTCTTGGCTCATTCTGACAAACTGAGAACACAAAACCGTGAATCTGACAAGCTTAAAACATACAACTAATATCTCTATGTAACAAGACGACCAGAAACAGGTCATTTGAAAGCGAAGTTCACGAATAGTTAACTGCTTATCTGGCAAGCTCAAAACTTACGACCGTGTCTACTTTACGACTAGAAATCCCCTCGTAAAGTACGACAAGAAACGGGTCTTTTCAGGCAAAATTCGCGGTTGATGTCATTCTGGCAAGCTCAAACATACGACTGTCATTTTGGATGTCTGAAAACATAGGACTAGAAAATTGTTCGTAGCCATACGACAAAAATTGTGATTTGTGGGTGAAATTAACATTTGATAACTGCATGTCTGTCATTCTGAAAAGCTCAAAACATACGACTGAAAGTAGATTCTCTGGAGCATTGGGGGGGGGGGGTCACCTCCCCCGCGTCCCCCCTTCGAACCGCCCGTGGAAGTAGTTCAGTTTTGCAAGGACAAAGAGGAACTCAAAAAATGTCTATTTCGGCCGTTGACCTCGCGGTGCATATTAAACATGTAAAGCGTTTTACATGTGAGTTTATATAATTGCTCTCTCGAAGTGTTTAAAAATGTGTGATTTTGTGTATGGCCTAACGGCTAAAATTAAAGTATCTATCTATCTATCTATATATATATATATATATACATATCTGTATTTGAAAGCGATTAAGCCATATACAGACAAACAAAACAAACAACAATCTCAAATAACAAACAACCTCACTCTCTTAACTTAATATCCTACCGACTTTCTGCTAAACTAATAACTTTTTCTATCATGTTGCCAAAACACACTATAGACCTAGCATTTGTAGACTTAAGGATACCTAGAAGTAGCTCATCCCCCCCATTCTGAAAAAGAGTACCCCTTATATTAGAAAGCTCCTCACACCTCAAGAGAACATGGCCCAGCTCCTCATTACTCGAATTACAAAAAGGACAAGGATACTGCGCTTCTGGACCACCACTTTTCCTTTTCCAAAAACTTTTTCCAAGTACTGGTAGACAGTTTGCTCTTGCCTGGATCCATAAACGAATAAATTTTACTGGGATTTTCAACTTTAAATAAAACCCGGTACCAAAATACTCTTTAATTTTTTAGTTTTAGACTATAGATGACTTTGTGTATGATTGGATATTCAGAATTCGTATATTTATACGACAATGTCTATTATCCAACTAGAGGTGTCCCATTTTTCACCTGTGGCCTTCGCTTTTGTCTATTGTTACTGATCTTTATAACTGTCGAGCATTGATTAGTCAGTCGTATCTTTTGAGGTCATCACCCCCATGCCCAAGCACTTCGGACCGCCCCTGTTGAGAAACCGATATACCAGTATACCACGTCAGAAACGTCATATTCATTTAAAAGTTAAATTTTTGGTACCTGCTCTGTCGAAAATACAAAAATCTGCGTCATTCCGGCATACCGCAAAATTTACCACATTTTGGTTCAAGGATACCGCGGAAATGCCGCGTTTTCACGAGGCCAGCAACGCGATGCATGGCGGTTGAATGGCAACACTGACTGGGAAGTCAACTTCGACATACCTTTTGATACTTCGAGTGCGATAGAGAGTAGATAATTGGGTTGTACACCGAGGAGGACTTGGCAATGACGACTGGTAATGACGAAAGCAAGGGGGTTATCTGCGAAGGATCGTAGAGCCCCACAAAACTCATCACTGCGAAGGGGGTCCAGGCGAAGAGCCAGAGTACTATATTCACCAGGACAATCTGTAAAGACCAACTATTACTTTCCTTCAGAAAATTCATATGGCATCTAATCCCTAGCTGCGTATTTCTGGCCTCACGTCGTTCTATTTTAAAGCATCCATGCCAGACACTATGAGTAAGTAATAACGAGGGAGTATAAAAATGACAAAGTGAAACAAACAAAAATAATTTTCACAGTGTATCAAATAAACGCGAGTCACATCAGCAGGAAACGTAAGTTCATGGGACTGATATAGATTGGCGAAAGCTCGTAAGCTGGTTCACTTTCGGACAGAGCAAGCTGTAAGCCAGGGGATTGATACTCCGACAGTTGGCTCATTTTACTGGGGTTCATGTGCACGCGCTTTCAAGGGTGGACTCGTGGCTCCCAACACACCTGAAAACTTAACGTTATTCTTTCAGTCTGAGGCCAAGTGATCCAACTCCTGGCACTTGTAAGAACGCCTTGGCGCATAGATAAACTTGAACTTTTAACCCGCCTTTTCGAAAGCGGAGTAAGTGAAAGAATATAAAGTAAACACATAAGAAGACACACACAATTTTTCAGTCTTCGGCCAGGAAACAGTGGAGAATATCATGCGCTGGTTGGACATATAGGCTATAGTTGCAACTATAGTTGTCCATGGTTTTAATTTATTTATTTTTTCTCTCCACTCCATTTGCATATTTTCATTCAGATTTTTAAATTCAGTACCTTTGCTTGTACGTTCTGGCATTCCCTAACGTACGAGCACCGTGACCTAAAATTTAGGATTTGTGTAGCCTATGACTGCCTTGAAAACACATAAACAATATGTGTGATCTTATGCATGGACTGATGTCGACTGTGGGATTGTGACCTCGTTAGAGACGGAACGTTAGAACGTCAAAAGAACGGGATATGCTTCCTGGGTAGGGGCGGGGTAAAACCCTACAAAGAGGAAGAATCCCAACCTTCGACATCTTGATTTCGTAGGCAATCCCTTCGTCCTCGTTAGTGTTGTTTTTCGCTCCCATTCTCTTTGCTTGTTCTTTAAGCAGTCGTCCGTGGTTGCATGTCGTCTAAAATAAAGGTGATTTTGAATCTCAAACTAAACTGAGGGATACCAACGACATCAGTAATATAATAATAATAATGACTCAATCTATAACATGTTTAAAATGTTATATTTTCGTCCCTTATTACACCAGAGCGGTTATCAAAAACATTCAAGTTTATTGAAAGAAGACGAACATAATCTTGAGTCGGGAATCACGACTAAAAACAAACAGGAATCACCTTTTTACAACAAGACCAAAGGTTTCGATGATTTGATGGGATCCCAAAAATTCAATATTTGATCCATCCAATTGGTTCTTGTCTTCGCCAGATCCAGCTTCGCGAGACTCCTTGAATATTTTTACTATTAAAATTCAGAAACAGATTAAGGCCAAAAAGCTAATCATCCGAGAAAACCAAGTTCAAATAGCGATTCAGCATGTTTGTGTTACGCCTATAAGCAGGGACCCATAAATTACCTGTAATGACTCGCCATTCAGGGGGCTTGTCAATAAGAGATTTCTGATGCGCTCTTGACCGAGCGTCAGATAGTTCGAAAAATACCCACGGGGATAATAATACCCGACTATTCAGATAGACAAAATTTTTTGCCGCTGTTGTGCTGAACTAGGAATATTTCTAAGAGTATCCTGGATCTTTTGTACTAGCTTAGGTACCTGGTGGCGCGCTGAATAGTCCTGACTTGCGCCAACAAATGGTGTCTATCTGAGCAAGAACGCCGATTCGACCCAAGCGGAATTTTTGGAAACTAGGTGAGGCTCGGGCAACATAGCAACATAGCAACATAGAAGCATAGGAAATGACAAGCCTCCTGAATGGCGAGTCATTACAGGAAATTCATGGCTCCCTGCTATAAGTCATATCTTCGTATCCAGCATGTCTTCCTACACTTAAACCGAACATCTAATCAACTTCAAATTAAAATTTAACTTATAACAAATTTTCCGGTACCAGCCGGATTCCGGGCGAACTATAATTCCCGGTAAAAAATGAATGTCATACAGGGATTCAGCATCTCTTCTTACCCCTCAGTCGGATGTCTAATCAACTACAAATGGGCGAATTTAACTACCTGCCCGGCGAGAAAATGGTTTTCACCATCGTGTTCAGAATGTCTTCCTACCTCTTAACCTAATCTTAATCTAATCAACTTCAAATAAAACTTTTTCTTTTAACAGAATTTCCGTTTTTTGCGGATTCCGGGCTAACTACTTGTCCGGAAAAAAAATGGTTTTCACCGTCGTCGCATGTCTTCTTACCCCTAAATCGAACATCCAATCAACTTCAAATAAAACTTTTACTTTTAACAAGCTTCCCGGTTTTAGCCGGATTCCGGACGAACTACTCGTCAGCCGAGAAAATGGTTTTCACCATCGCGTTCAGCATGTCTTCTTACCCCATAACCGACTGTCTCATTAGCTGTTTAAAAATATTTTGCTTGCCCCTTAATTCAAACCCCCTCCTCCACCCCTAAATATAGGGCTAGTACAAAGATAGGTCTGTTCCATACTATCCGTTTACAAAATAAAAAAAAATAATGTTGGACAGTTCACAGTATCAACCACGCTGTCTATTTAAAATTTTAACCTAAGTCTTGTGTGTACAATTCATGATTTTAGCATACAGTCTATCAAAATACAAACACAAATTAAAATGACAGGTTAAACATTGCAAAAATGTAATTTACATAATGATCAATAATTTTAATTGCAATTCTAACATTTCTCCAACAAATTAATAAAGAGGGACAGAAATAAAAACGGCCCATCAGTGATCAAATGGTAAAAGTGCGCTGGAAAAAAAGCACATGACGCTATGTGCTAGAACACGCTACCGTACTGTACGGTATTGGCACTATGGGATGTTGGGACAAAGCACTTCTACATCCCCCCGTTAAAAATAACAAAGAAGCCTTTGGCCTTGTTATTACCAGTCCAAGAAAAGATCTACACGCCAAAAACTAAAAACTCTGTGATGACAACTGTGATATCAGCAAGGGTCGACGGTGCTTTTCCTTGTTTTTCGTTGGGAGGGATCATCTAGCATAATTTCTCAGCAATCTTTTTCCCCCTTGTCATTTCCCTCTGGTTCTGCTATGTGACGCACAAATGCTTTGAACAGCAGATGGCTCTGCGCGTTGTAACTGGGCAGAAAGACGATACTCTTGATGGCCAACTCTTTGTGCCAACGAAGAATCGCCGTGTGCCTAGCCAAGAGCAGTAAACGTACCACAGCTGTCCCTAACAATCGCTGTTGATTTGTTGACATAGGATTTGAATCGTCGGTCGGGTGACGTTTCTCGTTCTTCACGATGTTTAATGGCGTGTTTTAGACTTAGGCATATAGAGGTACTGATCTGGTCCGATGAAGGACAGAACAAAACAAAATTCGTCGGACTGATCATTCCGGCTCACCAAAAACGCCTCCTCCTCAGCGCCATTCCAGGCAGTGGATAAAAGTGACCCTGAATGAAAGGGAAGGCTTATTTGCTACTAATTACAATATGAACTATACAAACACACAACCGCCCGGGGAAGGCTCAAAAAGCCTGATGATGGACGGCTGCAATCCTCTGATTCTCAACCGCAATAACAAATTCATAAAAAAAGGGACGAGAACACTCTCACTCAATTAACCTTTAATACCATAATCTAAAAAAAGAAAATATAAAAAAAGAAAGAAAATTAACTCTCCTCTCCCAATAAATGTTTAAATGTTTTAAATGTTTCCTCTCCCAATTGACATTCAGTAAAAACTGCAGGACATACATCATTCCAACATCGATACGCAAAAACAGCAGCTTGATAATCGCGAATCTGACCAATCTTAAACACATTTTCACAAACACAAATTCACATTTTCTACATAATTACCAAGAAGACGTATTGTAGAATCTGCACTCTTTTAAAATTTGCGAAGAAATTACTAGACCATAGGACACAACCATAAGAAATATAAGGCGCAACAATAGTATGATACAATAATAAAAAAAACTGGTAATGGTAAAAAAAAACTGATAATGGTAAAACATGCTTTCATGCATGTTTACCATTCTGGTACGCTCGTTATAGGAAAGCTATCTCACCTTTACGATGTAGCCATAACAGTACAAAATGGTGACAATGGGAATGAAAAATCCGAATAGCCATGATCCACCAATGTAGATATATATATTCAGCTCTTGACTGAGGTAGTCGTAAGAACATCTAGAAGAGAGTGATATAACAATTATAACTGCAGCCTACAATACAGAGACACCAAGCTTCCATCCATGAGGCTACTAAGTTATACGTGTCTTAAAGAACACTTAAAGAACCCGTCGCACCTATAATGCCAATGGAACCTACTCGTCATCGCTACATCACATTCTCCCCCCTCCCCCCCCCCCCAAGGACTTCTCTTGCGTATTCTGCGTTTTAGTACATCCCTCCCTCCCTTGTGGAATTATAAGCTTCTGAAACCTTTGCCTTTCGCCATTAATTCGTTTGTTACCTACAGCTTTTAGTGCTCTTTCCGCCTAGCCGAGTTTTGCTAGGCACGCAACGCAACTTTCTCCGAAAGCTTCAAGGTCCGCCGATAACTCTGTCCCGCATAAGGACAGGATGCGCTTCATAAGTGTTTTTTTTTTGTTGGTGGGGGGGGGCATGGTAGGACATCAGGTCTATCTTCTGTTTTGTACTTCTTTTGTTTTGCTTGGTTTTCCCACTTTCTTATCCAATCCAAAAATGTGGAGCCACTGGGTCCAACATTGCGTCGGTCCCTTTCGGCCTTTCTTTTGGATAGGGCAGAATAACACTGTAATCGCCTCTATTAGTAGATTTTCTTTTCCATGGAATGACACTGACTAGGGCTTTTTGGTATCCAAAAACGTAATTGACGGGATACCTATGACTTCATAAAGTTGTCCGTCCGCCCGTCTGTCTGTTAGCACGATAACTCTCGAAGGTATTGAGATATTTTATTGAAACTGTGTGAGGATCTGCTGGGTCAAAGTACAAGTCAAATTCTTAGATATGTATTTAGCTGTGTATTTAGGGGTGGGGCTTCAAGGGACGAACAAATATTTTTTTCAAAAGCTAACGAGGTAGCCTCAGGATAAGGAGACATGCTGAATCCGAATATGAAAATTATTTTCTCGCCGGAAGAATAGTTCACCCGGAATCCGGCAAAAAACGGAAAATTTGTGAAAAGTACAGGTTTAATCTGAAGTTGACTAGATGTTCGATTTAGGGTTGGACGAGCGCTAACACGAAAATCGCTAATTTCACGTGTTTTCGAAAAGCAATATTTCTGAGCTATTTCATCATGGAAAGATCATTTCTAGTAAGAGTTGTACTTTAAGTAATCTATTTTACTTTGATTTTTTTTTTTTTAAACTAAGCGAGGTTTTAACAGCCTATTATACAATTTTCTTTTCCTTCTTGGACAAAAATGATATTTGGGCTACTGGCCGTATAGGCTACGTCAATAAATAATTTAAAAAAAATCTTGAAAAACATACTTAGTTCAGTAAATAAATGAGTAAATATTGAAGTAGGTTATTGATAAGGGGGAACTCGAAGGAAATAGTATTTTTTGGGCGAAAGCTATATAATATACAAGATTATCATAAGAAGCTGTTTGAGTTTTCCCATAACGGATAATGATAAGAATCTATATCTCTCGGTCCCGCATCGGCAAACATCCGCGACCGTGTTCCGTAAACACTGAGCGGGTGCAGATGCCCAAGACGTTGTATACCATCTATTTGCTCGTGTAGCCTATTGAACATTGCAGAGACAAGACAATGCAGGAATTTCAGGCACACGTTCATTCAGGTCAGGAATTTCGTCGTCGGAGCATGATGAATTGCAAATAGGGAGAGATTAATGTTCTTCGACTAAGTAGTATTATAAGTTTTTGTTGTTACGTATTGTTCAGCGACTTACGAGCTCAGAATACCATCGAGAGTATAACGTCCGAGGCCGAAAAGGGGGACTGTACCCCAGAATAATGAAACGATCCAAATGTAGACGAGCAGAACAGCAGTTCTTTGGTAGGTTAACGGAGCACCGGGCAAGCCTTTGGCGATGACGTAGTAACGGTCGTAGGAGATCGCTGATAGTGTTATCATCTGAAAGAGGAGAAGGTGAAGCAGGAAACGGTCATATTTGGGTCATTTATGCTTAAAGGGTTATTGGCTATTTCGCTTAAAACCCCTTTTACAGTAACTTATTTTCAAGTAACCTTTTCGTAGGCAGATTATTTTTTACCGTTTTTTTTTTTTTTTTTTTTTAAGTGCCCTTCAGTCATAGGGTATTATGCGAGTTAAATGTGACAGAATACGATATAGCTTACACGATAAGTATGAAGAAAAACTTTTCTATGGGGGTTGACATTATTTGTGGTAAGCAGCTCGAGCATGGAGGCCGTTTACTTGTGTCCCATCTATCGGTCCTTCCTTTACCAAATAATTTTCAACTTTGGTATAGTAGAGGAATGCTTATTTGAACGTTAGTTGACTTCGATTTTGCCATTTTCATGCACTTACTGTAACTAAGAGCGTGTTCCATCCTACTTACCGTAGTTACTACGCATGACGTCACGAATTCTGGCTTTTTGCCGTCAAGGCTGGAACGATTTTTCTATTTTCCAGCAGGATCTCACGCCAGGGGCGAATCCGACCAATCACGTTCCAGAGATGCGTAGTTACTACGCTTACCACGCTCCCGAGCATGGTAAGCAAATAGTAACTATTAGTTACTATTCCGACAAGGTTGGAACGGTCAGCGTAGTAACTTTTCGTGAGGATGGAACGGAAATAGTAACTAATAGTAACTATTGTTACGAGGGTGGAACACGCTCTAAGCTTAACTACCAGTTAGCCAAGTAAATAATTAAGAGCCTATGAAAACACATGCAATGGATCTTCATTCTACCATTTAGCCCAAAACTGCACTGTTCACATTTAAGTAATTGTTCAGATAACCATAACTCTACTGTACCTGTATTGTTGAACAACCACACCTAACACAACTTCGTTTAGAACCTAGCTCCCCGCTACAAGAAAAGCCTTTCTCTTGAGTGACAACTAGAGTGGCCGCGTTTTTGTGTTTGCCCGATCCTTAGTTAAATCAAGCCTGCAAACGGTGTTTCCAAATTCAATACTGGCGGACTGATTATTAGTTTTTTCTTATTTTGACAATGATTGCGAGGGAAGGCGTCCGGAACTAGAAGGATGAGGCTGCTGAGCCATTAAACCTGGTGTCATCCCTGCTTTAAGGGACAATATGAACACCCTTAGGTCAAAAGATTACCTGTCCAAAACCGAAAACGCAGCCACACCAAGAGTGGATGAGACAGGGGACTTCTCCAAACATCCAGACACCGTTCGTCCAGAAGCTGTTGACTATCAACTCTGGGTACAAACCAGCAAAGAGCATAAAGTCACAGAAAGCCAAGTTGATGATCAGCAAGTTCGATGGCGTCCGGAGATTTTTATACTTGATAAAGATCTTCAGAACGTAGTAGTTCCCGATGGCTGAAGCCAATCCTGGAAAATTAGGAAATATTAACGGACCTGCAAGCAGACAGGGTTCTGGGCGTACATATTTTTAGCAAAGGCCAAAAATAAATTTTTCACAAATGATTTCCATTACCTATCCTCGAGCAGAGTGACATCCTTCTAGCTAATGCTCCGGTTCATTCATCCCAATGCTACCTGTAAGTTGTCTGTCCCCCTTTTACCTATACAAAGTCCTATCCTTCCCCATTATTTAGGGTTGTTGTCTTCGACTGCTCCGCTCTCTATCCTATAGGTATAATCGTATCATGAGCTGCGTTTTTATACTCGCAATTCTCCTAACAATCCTCCCATTGTCTTTTTTTTGGGGGATCCCAAAACGTAAGTGGAGGGATACCTATGACATCCCAAAAGTTGTCGGCCCGTCCGTCTGTAAGCACGATAATTCTCGAAGGGAATGAGATATTTTGATGAAACTTGGTGTGAGGATTGGTTGGGTCAAGGGTAAGGTCAAGTTCATAGATGGGCTCTGTAGCCCTACATTTAGGTCTTGTATTGCTGATGATGAAAGTGTGATGACTTCTTCCGATACCAAGGTAGCTGGCCAGATACTCAGTAGCTGCAAAACTGCCTTATGACCGTGATATTTTGGGTTTTTGGGATCCCAAAACGTAAGTGGAGGGATACCTATGACATCGCAAAAGTTGTCCGTCCGTCCGTCTGTAAGCACGACAACTCTCGATGGGAATCAGATATGTTGATGAAACTTGGTGTCAGGATTGTTTGGGTCAAGGGTAAGGTCAAGTTCATAGATGGGCTCTGTAGCCCTTTATTTGGGGGTGGGGGTTCAAATTAAGGGACAAACAAAATATTTTTAAACAGCTAATGTGATAGTCGATTATGGGGTAAGAAGACATGCTGATCACGATGGTTAAAACCATGTTTGCGCCGGACAAGTAGCTCGTCCGGAATCCGGTAAAAAACAGAAAGTTTGTTAAAAGTAAAAGTTTCAGTTGAAGTTGATTAAGTGTTTGATTTAGGGGTAAGAAGACATGTTGAGCATGGTGGTGAAAATCATTTCCTCGCCGGACAATTAGTTCGTCCGGAATTCGGCAAAAACCGGAAATCTTGTGAAAAGTAAAAGTTTCATTTGAAGATGTTTGGTTTAGGGGTAAAAAGACATGCTGAGCACGATGGTGAAAACTATTTTCTTGCTGGACAAGTAGTTCATCCGGAATCCGGCAAAAACCGGAAAGTTGGTTAGAAGCAAAAGTTTCATCTGAAGTTGATTAAATGTTTTATTTAGAGGTAAGAAGACATTCGCCGGACAACTAATTCGTCTGGAATCCGGCCAAAACCGGAAAATGTGTTAAAAGCAAAAGCTTTGTCTGAAGTTGATTAGATGGTAGATTTAGGGGTAAGAAGAGACGCTGGGTCTGTATGTGACAATCATTTTTTTTACCTGGACATATAACTAGTCCTGAATCCGGTTGTACCCGCATTTTTTAAGTCAAAGTTTTATTTAAAGTTGATTAGATGTTCTTTATAGAGATAAGGAGATACGCTGGATTCGTTTCTGAATTTTCTTATTTTGCTGGACTATTCATTCCGAATTCGGGCGAAACCGCAAATTTGGCGGAAGTAAAGCAGGAAGTTTCAGTCACTATCATCATAGTAGATATGACTTATAGAGGTACAGATAGATAGATAAATAGAAAATCTGAACTCGGTTTTCTCTGATGATTAACCTGGCGAAGACTGGATCTGGCGAAGACAAGACCCAATTGTCTGGATCAAATCTTAGATTTCTGGGATTCCATCGATATCGTTGGTCTTGTTTACTATTGAGATGAAGCCAGTTGTCCTTTTCTAGAGTTTTTGTAAAGTTTTTATTTTTGTAACGGGTAAGACAAGTTCGCAATTCTGCAGAATCGAGCAGTTGGTTGGATAGTCGTTTCTCGTCTTTCCTTTTCTCCTTCTCAATAGTCCTTCCTCCATCAAAAGTAGACAGTTTAAAAAAGTTCCAAATGTTAAAGGACACGTCGTACTTATGATAGTAATTCATTCTACTTCAGTAGTATGATTCTCATTCCCAAGATTATTCCGAGGATCGTATTCGTCCGGAAACCGGTTATGCAAATTGTGCCAAGATCTGGGGCAAGGGAGGCTACAAACAGCGCAAGCCGCGTATAATTTTCTACAAGCATAGCTTATCATTCTCAAAATTTTGCTCTTCGGTTGTTCAAGAAGTTTGTAAAACCGCCTATGGGCGCATCGTCCCCAACCGGGGGCGCTATAATCGTAATGCTTTGGGAAACTTGTACAGCACCTTCTGCGCTCCTTCTATACTATTTCTTTCTGGTGTCACTCGTGTTTTGCAAAAGAAGGAGATTAAAAATATGAGATCATGTTATTTTAAATATGCAAAGCACCTGCTCCACTTGTCGAAATTATGCCATCACCATACATTGAAAGAGAAGTTCAGAATTCAAGATGCAAGTGTTACACTTTTGAATGTTTCCTCGTCGCTATAAAAAATTATGGACAACAGGGCCCAGCCAGTGCACGACGTTATCCACTGCTTCCTGGGCGAAGATTGAAGACTAAGTGCCTTTTTCTGTGTGCTTATGTGTTTTATTTATTTTCTTTCATTTACTCCGCTATTCAAAATGGCGGATTATAAGTAAATACTTACTTACTTACTTACCAAGCAC
This sequence comes from Branchinecta lynchi, assembly GCA_023053575.1. Classification (NCBI taxonomy): domain Eukaryota; kingdom Metazoa; phylum Arthropoda; class Branchiopoda; order Anostraca; family Branchinectidae; genus Branchinecta; species Branchinecta lynchi. Next base: position 7,992,098 of record JAKZAP010000014.1, read on the forward strand.
AATGTACAGTGTTCCTAGCAAGTAATGTACCCTAGGGTCCGCTGGTGGGAATTTGTCAAAATGCTCCAAGACCAGGTGTCGGACATCTGCTGGAGCGAGGTCTCGAGCGGTAACGCCATCTGGATATCCAAAGCTATCTATTGGTGAGGTAGAGACTCTGTATGCTTGGATGGACGACAAAGACTCATTCTTGACTTTGAATAACCTAAAAATTAAAATTTGTTTTGAATTTTCCTGTGAACTCGGAAGTAAGGTCTATTACCCGCTATCAGGTAGCCATAAAATTTTATTCATGGTTTAGTGTATGACTATCAGCAACGCATCGTGGGCCCTTTGTTGCCATCCAGATCGGAGACCCTTGAAACTTTGCAATATTGAGGCATCGTGCTCGTTAATAAAACTATAGGTAGCCTACCAGTGGTTAAAGAGTATACAGTCCGTTGTTAGGAGTTTCATATAGCAAGTATGCACGATTTCACCGGATAACAGAAAATCCATTACCTATTAATAGAGTTGTGTTATTGTTGTGTCGGTCTCTATATCAAGCGTCGAACTATCTCTGTGTATATAGATAGCGATGAAAATATAATCCTCCAGTATTTCTAGTCTTTCGTTGCACAAGTGATGATTCAGAGTTAAATTCAAGAGACATAAGTTACAGCATATATCATACCTTGATTTACGCCTTGATTCAAAGCTGAACTATATTTCTAGTTTTTAATTGCACAAGTTGATGACTCTTGATGACTATATCTCTCCTTGCCGACGCAAAATCTCCTGCCTCTCCGGGTACCTAGCGGAAGAAAGGAAGAAGTGGTGTCACAGCTGCTCCCAAAGATCACCGTGATTGCTTGACGCAGGATTTGAGTCTTGAGTTTGAGTCGCTACGGAGACGCTTACTCCTTCTTCCTGGGGATCACTGGCGTGTTTTGGACTTGGTCATATGGAGTGCCTCAATATGCAATCTTCACTCGTGCGAAATAGAGTATATAAGCTCGTTCCAGTCTTAGCTTCTAAGCTTCCGTCCCGTGCATTACGAATTTGTAATCTCAGCCGGGCTCTTGACATTTGATTATTTAGTTTGTTATTAAAGTGCGAACACACGATCAGGATTTCCCGGCCAGATTTCCTGCACTTTCATCATCAAGTTGAAAAAATTTCAACTTTTCCATATGGAAGTGATGATGGTGCCAAAAAACCGGGCACGAATTCCAGTCCCGGAGCTCCCTATCCTGATCGTATGTTCGCACTTTTAAAAAGAACCTGAACCTGAGCGTTGGGTCATTCATTGCTTACTCGTCGTACGTTACTTACCAGTCATTTCATTATTTGGACTGTTGTTATTATCAATAGTGATTGTATTTACCCGGATTGGGATTTCCATTATACAGAGTAAGTCTGAAATAAAACTATTTATATGTTAACGTAAACTAAATCTACTGCCACGGACCACCTTCACGTTCCCCAAACATCCATCTTCAGATTCAAAATTATGTCTAGATAAGCCTGTGTATTGTTAAACATCACAATAGGCTATACAAGGTTTGCAATGTTACTTTTAAGAAACACTTTGGTCATAACGGAAATATTCTCTAACGCTTGCAGATAACGTCAAAGTGGTGTCTGTTGAAATCCGCAGCCTTATGTTAAATGTTGTCGAACTAGTGACCGTGTACTCCACTCCCCCCACGATGTTCAAATCGAAGAAATGACTGTTCTTAAGTTAAACAGACAATTTTCATCGTCCTAGCACATGTGTAAGCATCTTAACTCGGGATCAGCGGGGTTTCGGAACCCTCCCTCCAACTCCCCCCACAGTGCCCCGGTCTGGTCTTGTCAGCTATTTGTCTAGGGCTTGTGCTTGTTCTTCCAGCCAAGTTTCATCCCGATCGGCCCACTCTGAACATTTCACACGATTTCAGGTCCCCCCCCCCTCCAACTCCCCCCAAAGTCACCGGTCCGACATCTTAGACACGAGGTCCGTCTAAATATAAAGTTTCATTATGATCCGATTCCCCGTTCAAAAGTTATCAATCAATCAATATTCCGGATTCCCGCCCACCTCCACTCCGCCCATGGTGGTCAGATCGGGGAAAAGACTATTTCCAAGTTAGTTTAGTCGGGTCCCTAATACGTCTGCCAAGTTTCATCGTCCTAGCACTTCTGGAAGTACCCTAATTCGAGAACAGTGACAGACCGACCGACCGACCGACCGATAGATCGACCGAAAAGTGATCGGTACATGGCAGTTCAGGGAAGCTGCAAGTGCCATAAAAACTCAAGAATTTGTAAATTAGGATGATCCAAGAAATCGGGCGGAACCAATTTTAGCATGTTGGGACAGAAATAGTATCAGTTGGGAGGGGTAACCCGGAATCTTGAGGTATGTACAACTTTTAAACGGGTGATCGCATGTTAATGAAATCTGATATTCGGAAAGAACTCATGTATCAGATGTCCCATTTCAAGTACCGACAGGATTCGATCAATGTAGGGGGGGGGGGGGGGGGGGGGGGGGTCGGCGGCGCGGGGAGGGGCGGAATGTTGTGACACGCTAGACTACAACGACTGGCATGACGCTTGATGGGAAGAACAAGCATAAGCCGTCCCTCGATACATCCGTGACAGAACTGGAGCGGATTCGGGCACTCTGGTGGGAGTTGGAGGGGGGGGGGGGGGTCCGGAATTCCGGTGCTTGCGAATTAAGGTACTTTCAAGTCTTCCAGATATGTTAGGACGATGAAATCTGGCTTGAACATTAGAGACTTGACAAGATTGATTTATAAATGGTCACTTCCCAGACCCATACCATCCCTTAAAGTTCTCATCTAAACAGCAAAGAACAAAAAATACTTTTAAGCAAAATATACATTTTCATGGTCCCCGTCAGCCCATGATCATTTTGCTTCAAGAGTTTTGCTAAGGAATGAATTTCTAGGACCTTTAAAGTGCGCATCTTAACCGAAAAGTAAAAAAAAAAAAATTTATAACTTTTGAACGGGTGCTAGGTTGCTATTTGGAAAGAGTCCGGACCTGATCCGATTGTGGGGGGGGGGGACGGGAAATCTTGTGAAACCCTTTGAGTGGATCGATCGGGATGAAACTTCGTTGGAAGAAGGGGCATAAGCCCCTACATTAGTAACAGAACCGGACCGGGTTCGGGTACTGTGGGGGAGGTAGAGGGGACCCGGAATCCCAGCACGAGCGTTAATTAAGTTACTTAGAGATGGGCTAGGAGACGAAGCTAGGCTTGGACATTAGACACTTGACAAGGTTGGCTTAGAAATTGTTACTTATCTCACTCTCAGATCCTACCATCCATTAAAGTACCAATCCCAACCGCAAAGTACAACAAATACTTTTAAGTAAATATACATTTTCATGATCACCATGAGCCCATGGTAATTTTTGCCTCAAGATTACACTATTTTCGTTTTTTCAAAACGGAGATATATATTCATGATCCCCAGTGCCCGTGATCATTTTTGCCTCAAGGGTATTTGCTTACAAGTAAATTCCTTAAAGAACCCCTCGCACTATTTACTCTTCAACTTACAGTATTTTAAAATATTTGGATACTTTAAAACTAGGCGGTGCTTTCAACAAATAACCCACGGTTTTGGCTGTTTTAAGCCTTTTTGTTACAGGTGTTAGGCTGTACCGTACGAAATTGGGGTCTCCGGGTTTAGAAATATATGGAGTGATTATGGAAGTAGGTTGCGTTAGCGTTATAGGTAAGACAGGTCCTTTAAAGTACAAACAATCATTTCGAGCAAAGTATACATTTTCATGATCCCGATGAGCTTATCATCTTTTTTTCTTCAACATTTTTTATTACAGATGAATTTCTAGCGCCCTTAAAGTATGCATCATCACAGCCAAATGCAAAAATAAAATAATTTTTACGAACGATACACTCTTGTGATTTCCAAGGGCCCATGATCATTCTTATCTCAAGGGTCATGCTTACAAATGATCACAACAACCCACGAATTGACGAATTCCTACTTTCACCCTCTGACCCAGCCTTGCAAGTGCCATATGAGCTTCTAGCTCTTCTTTAGAAGATTTTCCGCATTCGCACGGAAAGGGATGCAATTTAGATACGCGTGGCGCAGGAGATCGAGAGATTTCAGAAAGAGTCGGTTTTGCTGGAAATCGATTGCCAAGAAATAACAGTCGAATATTTAAACTTTAACTGGAAAGGGAGCTTAGTTTTACATTCGACATTTCAATGTACTGAAATATTTTGACTCACGTAGGGGAGCTGGTCTTTTTTCATACGGCCTCCCCGAACGATGCTAAGCTCGGAAAAGTTACGCCTGTAGAAAGTAGGAGAATGATGTTAAGATACGTCTTGTAAGGAATCTGACATTTTTAGTTTATTTGTATTTGGTAAACATTTCAAGTGTAAAGGGACATAGAGGTACCACAAATCCGAAATAAGTTCATTCGATGAAATCGATGATCTGTGAATAACGGATAAACGAAGTAACGTATTTTAATCGAGTTTTCTAAGTGAGTAAGTGATGTGTAACTAGACTGTCGGACCTCTGTACGAAAAAGTATCTGTAAGAAAATGTGTAATAGTTGAATTTTGAGTTCCCCGATATGATTTCGGAAGGAGAAGGTGTTCAAAAGTGCTATACCTGCACTTCCAAAACAAATACCTACATTTGTTCTTTTCCTGGGTCCTGAGAGGCACACCAAAAAACACTATTTCAGACACTCGAAATTTAGTTTCATAGGTCGGTTTGCACTCGACTGGGACAATAAATCTTATTACCTAGCCTTAAATAGTAAGGAGGCATCAAAACATAAAAAAAAACAATCTTATTAAGATTTGTGTGTGCCGCTTCCACACAAATATAGAAAGAAAATAACAAAGTGTTTACGAATTGTCTTGTCTATTGTGGTTGGGTGAAGACCTCCAATTTTGTATCTCCAAGGAAGAAGCCAGAATACATATATCGACCGCCTTACCCTGCTTTCGCCATGAGATACAACACGTGATTGATAACCTAGGTGTCGATGGGATCCCAAAAATCGAATATTTGATTCAGACAATTGGGACTTATCTTCGCCAGATCCAGTCTTCGCTGTTATGGAGACATCCCATAGCACTTTGCTCTGCAATAGTCCTCCTAGTTATTCCCTCCATCTATCGCCTACTTTTCTATATATCTCTTCAGGCTCATCATTAGAGAAAACCAAGTTGAGATATACCTCTATAAGCCATATCTTTTGACGATACTGATCGACACTTTCTGCTTTACTTCTGACAAGTTTCCGGTTTCGCCCGAATTCAGAGCGAATACTAGTCCAGCAAAAAAAGAAAATTCAGAAATGAATCAGGCGTATCTCCCTATCTCTATAAAGAACATCTAATCAACTTTAAATAAAACTTTGAATAAAAAAAAAAAACGGTTACAACTTGATTCCGGACTAATTATATGTCCGGGTAAAAAATGATTGGATATACAGACTCAGCCTCTTTTCTTACCCCTATATCTGTCATCTAATCAACCTTTTGCACATAACAGACTTTCCGGTTTTGGCCGGATTCCGGGCGAACTAGTTGTCCGGCGAGAAAATGGTTTTCATCATCGTGTTTAGCATGCCCTTTAACCCCTAAATCGAAGGTTTAATCAACTTCAAATGAAACTTTTACTTTTAACCAACTTTCCGGTTTTGGCCGAATTCCGGGCTAACTAATTGTTCGGCGAGAAAATAGTTTTCACCATGTCTTCTTCAGGGGCGTCACGACTGGGGGGGACGCCCCCCCCCCAATGCTGTCGCCCAGTCAGTAAAAAATAACCGATTCTGCGCGAAGCGCCGCGATTTTTCGTCAAAGTAGTAGATTTGTTTCATGAAAACTGCCGTTTTTTCTGAAAATTGGTCGATTTTTTTCGAAAATGTAATTTTTGTCGTTGAAAATAGTCGTTTTTTCTGCAGAAAAAGTCGGTAAAAATTACCAGCCAGTCGGTAAATACATCGCCCCCCCCCCAAACATTTTGGCTAGTAACGCCTCTCGCCTTCTTACCCCTAAACCGAACATTTAATCAAGCTCAAATAAAACTTTTACTTTTAACCAACTTTCTGTTTTTTGCCGGATTGCGAACGAACTACTTGTCCGGCGAGAAAATGGTTTTCACTATCGTGCTCAGCATGCCTCCTTACCCCATAATCGACTATCACATTAGCTGTTTAAAAATATTTTGTTTGTCCCTTAATTTGAACCCTCTCCCCCACCCTTAAATGTAGGGCTACAGAGCCCATCTACGAACTTGACCTTACCCCTGGCCTGATGAATCCTCTCACCAAGTTTCATCAAAATATATCATTCCTTTCGAGAGTTATCGTGCTCACAGACAGATGGACATGTTTGCGATGTCATAGGTATCCCTCCACTAACGTTTTGGGATCCCAAAAACAAGGATGAAAGTTACGGTGTCTAGACGTCTCCGGGTCCAGACGCTGCGAGCCACGGTATTTTTCACGCTGGGCGTGGCTTATCCCTAACCGTTTTCATTTAATTCGTTTGCCAGACAATATATTAATTTTCCAAACCATCTGTTCCTATTTGAATCATAACCATTCAGCCTTAGTTCCTCCAACCGTAACTCCTGTTACCTATTCAAGACAATGTTAAATATTTCCAGAATAATGAAGTGACATATGGTTTGGGAAACGAACATTTTGTCTGGCGAAGTTAGCGTATGGTTTGTTAGTTGACGTGAACCAGAATGCCCCTTAGTAATGGCGGGTTTACACACTGCGTAAAATCCGTATTTGGGCTTGAAAAGATCTCTCAATTTGATATCCATTTTTGCCCCTTCGTAGATAATGAGGCAGAGAGGACAGAGACTATTCCGCTTGGAGCGCTGAACTGATTTTAGGCAAATTCGGAATGTTTGTTTGCAGCCAAGAACAATTAAATCTCGCCTTCAAACCCATAGCTAGAATATTCCCTTTGCTCCGATACATGCTGTTCAGAAATAAGACCAGATTCTGCCAACCTTTCTATTTTTTCATTAGTTCCATCAGTAAAAGGTAACAAATCTTTATTTTTCATACGTGACTTGATGATAACATTCAAAATTCTAGCAGGAATTGGGAAGCAGGAATCCATCGTAATTTATACAGCTCTTTCTATTTTATTTCGTTCTGGTATAACGCATGTTCTGTGAAAGAAGGATTTTTCAAAAGGTGAGAAAGTGCTATTTTAAGTACGCAAAGCGAACTGTTTCATTGGTCGAAGTTATGGAACTGTCTAGGGGACCGAGAGCGGAACTTTATGTCGCACGGAATATTTTCCCGGTATTTTCTCACGGAAAGCGAACCATACGAGCTACGATTACGGGATCTGACTAATGGTGGGGTTACACACTGCGTAAAATCTGAGTGTATTTTACGCACGTTTTGAGCTTGAAAAGATTTCTAGCAATACGGACGTATTTAGATACAAAAAACGGACCGATTTCTCAAATACGTCCGTATTGCTAGAAATGTTTTCAAGCTCAAAACGTGCGTAAAATACGCTCGGATTTGATGCAGTGTGTAAATGTGCCATAACGGAAACTTATTTTGCTGGCTCCTGTTCCGGTAGTTAATGGAAACAGATCACGTAAACTCCATCGTACCAGCTTCTAGTCCGACATTAAGTTTGTCAGTGACGTAAAATCCCAGAATTGTCTCCCGGTTCCTTAGACAGTGCCCAACGTTATGCCATAGCCACACGTCAACGGAAAAGTACGGAATCGAAGATGCCAGCGATACACTTGGAAATATTATCACCTTCGCCAAAATTCATGAACTTTGGTGAACCAGCTTATGACGTTCTTATCTGTTTTCTGTCAAAAAATTGTTTTATTTTAGTTTTTCTTTAACATACATCACTTTTTGAAATTGTTTGTTTTTCACCGAGGACGGTTTGCGGGAAGTACAACCGAAATATCCGAATTTATATTTATCCCTCGCACATCATCCTAGAGGGATAATTAGCTGATCAATAAAAAAAACCGAAAACCACGGTTTTCTATTTCTTTCGTAATGAATGGTCAGCTTGGCTTCTAACCTTATATGGCGGGTCCTACCTACATAAACTACTCAGAAGTAATAGTCGAGTTTTTGCAGATACCATGGTATCTGATACCACGGTCAAAAGGCTGTCTTGCAGTTATCGTGGTATCTGATATTCAGATACCACGGTCGGACGTGGACGTCTGAAAAGTCATCTCACACTCTTCAAACTGGTGACAGAAAGTTTAGCACTTTAGAACATTCAGGTAACTGAATGATAATTTTCTTTTGGGACGATTGCGAAAAGTGCAATGTCCGCAATAGTCGTTTTTGGAGAGGAACCGTGTATCAGATACCACGGTAACTGCAGATCCACTTACCGGGGTACAGATATCATGGTATCTGCAAAAACGCAACTAATATCTTATAGCCCCAATCGGACAAGCCAGATGATATTACCGTTCAAGCAATATCTCGGCTATCAGTTCGTTTTTCCTAGCTACACCCTAAAGAGAAAAAAATCTCAGCTGACGTATCCGTTTAGCGTTATTTACGCTCGGCTTGGGCTGAAGTACTTACAAAACATAATGGAAATTCGTTTATTCAGTATAAAACTAACTACATTCTCAGCAGCTTACAAAAATACAAACCACGCCTTCAGGCGCTGACAGCCTCTTCTCCGGGGGGCGCTGCAACAACGGGGGGCGCGACCTGACTAGAAACAGCCAAACACGCCGCGCATATGCAACACAACGTTACTATGGCCCTGGGGGTATTCTAATCGTCATTTCGGGAACCAACAGAAATCAAAGGGGGTTACCAACTCTATCAAGTCTGGGAACTGACCCTACACAGTCTTCATTTTAGGACGGATGTATCTGAGCACCTATTGAGCAAACAGACATGATTCTGACTTGGGGTGACCTGGCGCGGGAATCAAAATGTCGAAAAGAACTACCCGTTTAAGACTCATTTGTACCATAGCGAGATCACTTATCTCATTCTCGAGACATTCCCACTTAAAAGTGGACTTGAGTATATCACCGTATTTATCACAGGCTCTGTCGCTATACGCTCAGTTTACCTTTCTTGAGTTTTTTTAGTGTTTATCGAGGCGATTCAATTTTCGACATTCGGTTTTCCGCTTTATAACATTTGGGAACCGACTGACGACATAGTAACCTCACCGCATCTCTAAAAGATCGTTGCCGCATCACAACCTTCAAAATGCCGCACTAGCAAACTGCCGCAAAATGCCGCTCTAGCAGACTGGCTACGCCACTAGGAATGTAGGTCAATGTAACAAAACTAATCAGCTTCAAGAAACAAAACGCGAACAAAATCGCGACTTCAGATTTTTGCAACGTAACCGATTTCCCAGCATCAGAGATGGGAGATGGTCGGTATTACTTCCCACTTCAAGATCTACAATAGAACGCTAACATGAAGTAAAAGGCCTAACAGCAGAAATCTTAGGTCGGATAGTTCACTACGTAGGAACAAAGACGGACCGCAACACTGACCGCTCTGTCCGCTGATGTGGCGACATCTTACTCCCAGGAATCGTCGTTCTCCACTTGGGCTTGGACGTTTCGACCGAACTAAAAAGATAATGTTGGATAAATAAAAATAAATAAATAACGGCAACACTTGGGAACATTAGAGGGTTGCGTGTACAACCCTTACTACCCATGACGTCGCGAATCCTAGCTTCTTGGCGTCAAGGCTAGAATGAATTTTCCTATTTTCAGCAAAATATCGTGCTGCGGGCTTATCGGACAATCACGTCAGAGATCATAGTTCCCACGCTGACTAAGCTCCCGACGGTGGTGAGCAAATAGTTACTATTTCGAGAAGGGTGGAGCGGTCAGCGTGGTAACTTCTCACGAGGTTGGAACAAAAGAGTAACTAATAGTTGCTGTTGTTAGAAGGGTCGAACAGCTCAAAGGCTACACAAATCATCGACAACCGTTAGAGAAGTAAGCACACAGGGCGTCATGGCCACTCATATGAAAGAGTGTGTCGAGAGTGGAATTTATGTAGTGGTGCGGTGGATAATAATATAATAATAATATATAATACAATTGCAATAATAAGGCTTATTTCGCCCCTATAAATTAGAAGTGGCTAGAATTCCGAGTGGATAGCTTGTGCGTCTTTCTCAGAAAAACACCTGTTAGTTAATACTGAATTGTACATATGCACCAAATAACCGCACACATCACAGAATTCTGAATACACAAACTTTAATATCGGTTCCTCCCTTGTTGTTATATCAGGATATATAATTTAAGTCCTTCGCTGAAGACGGTTGCCGGCAGTGCAGCAAAAATATTCAAACTTAAAAATGTTCCTAAGGATAATTTGCTGATCTACTAAAAAACCCAAAAATCTCGTTTTTTCTGCGACTAGTCATTGTCGTTTTAATCCGCTAACACGTCAATGGCTGACCAACGACTGTTTCTTATTCTTCCCGTTTTCAAGAGTGATGCATCGTGTTACTAGTTAACTTTTGTGATTACGAGGAAAGCACGAATCAGTTCGTCACTTACATTTCTCATGTCAGATCCACCAAATCTGTTCGAATTTCCTCCTCCGAACGACATTCCACTCGCTGCCGCTTGCAGGAAGTCCGGGACTTCTTGTTGAGCCTATAAATAAGAAATTTAATTTACAAGAACACAAGAAGCCAGGGATGGATGCGTAAACAAAGAAGGAAGGGGTACGTACACCAAAACTCCGAGTCAAAGGCGTCCAGCAACGAGCCAGGAAGCTGCTCTATGGCCTATACACCGAGCACTCGTCAATATTTTTTTTTTTTTTTTTTTTTTCAAATGCAACAGTGGATAGATAGATAGATAGAACGTTTATTTTAAAAATCGACTATCGTGGTTATAAACCAAATTTGCGATTATTGTCAAACTGACAGAAAAAACTACAATATATGTGTAAAATGTCAGTACGCTTAAAAATTCAAAACTTCGTTAAAATATTGGTATATGATATTCAGGTACCACTGTTCCTACCATAGTGGAAACTGGAACAGTGGTAGACTGGCCGTAGACGGACTGAAGCGGATAGACTGAATTGTTTCTCCCTTTCACCACCACCAACATAAGCTTATTGTAAAATTGGTGGAAAAGGAGTTTGCGCTTGTGACGTCAGTATTACTTTTGGTTGTACTTCTTCAAAGTAAACTCATCAACTGCCGTTTTTGAACAGCAACCGCAGTTACATAAGTAATACGTGGGGATCTTGTCCTTTAGCCCCGGTTAATCAACAGATGACACATTTCCATGATCCGCAATATGACGACAATGCAAAACGAATACGTAATCTACATTTTAATAGAGCTATATTTCGGCCCTTCTTGGAAAGGGTCCTCTTCAGGCTCAAAGCCGCTCAGGCTGGAAAAATTAACTTGTAGAAAACGATTAAAGATTCTTCCTTAAATATATGATTTTGTGATTTTGAAAAATGCTGGTGCTGTGGTCTAATTTTGGACACGGCTGCAGTTTTTGCTGCTCTATAAGGTCGTTGAAAGGGTAGAGATTCTTCTGCATTTCGGTTTTTGAGTCACCGGTCTCTTCTTCTTCTTTCCAGCTAAGATGGATAGCTCTATAAGATGTAGCTGACGTATCCGTTTTGCATTGCCAAATATGCTTCGCAGTCAGCTTGGGTTGAAAGGATATCAATCGTGGATTTCTTAGGTCTTGCACCCACCCCCCCTCGGAGTCGAAATTTCGACATTCACATATTTCATTCAGCAACAAAAATCGAAAGGCGCTGACCCGTCGACATAAGCACCACTGATCTCAGCCCAGATTAAAACCATACTAAACGAAGAAAACAATTGTTTACAGAAAATGCAACTGACTTACGTTAGACAGAATTTCGACAAGCTTTCCAGCAAGTTCCGAATCCTTAGACTCATTGAAGAACGAGATGGCAAGACCAGTGTTGCCTACACGTCCCGTTCGGCCGATCCTGTGGACATACTCGTCGAGTTCTTTCGGCATTTCGTAGTTGATAACTAGACCAACGCCTTTAATATCTGAAATAAGGAATTAAATGAAGGTCAGTACAAATTATTACTGGACGACGAATATTAAAATCCATTTTGAGACGTTCCGCGGGTAGTAAGGTGGCTGCGCCACTACCAACGACGTGTCATAGAACCTTAGACCATAAATCAGCATTCTATAAAACACCGTTTCAAAGGAACTCTTTTTTTTTTTTTTTTTTTTTTACAAGAAATCTTACCCACGAGGGCGTTTTTGCAACTCACGTGGTATCTGGCCAGTCACCGTTGTAACTGATATCCAGATACCAAGGTCGGACCGTGATGGCGGTATCTGACAAATTAATCTCACTTTTATCACCACTAATACCGGTCTGCTTTTTTTTTGTCAAATTGGTGGGAACGAACTTATGTCACTCTAGATTACAGCAGATACCAGTACTTTTTTTTATGACCACTAAAACCGCAAATCCTGCAACTGTCGCATTTGCAGGGCAACCGTAGTATCACGCTAACTGCAAAACGACTAATTGCAGATCCAGTTTTCCCTGGTAACATAAAACCACGGTATCTGCAAAAATAACTGGCAAAAAAAAAGAAAAAAAAAAGACAGCAATGATCATGTATGATTTACGAATTCTCCTGGCCCCCTCACTAGATAAATTAATGTCAGCCGAGAATCCAGTGAACAGATGCAGTTTCATGCAAAGTTTAACAAAATGTTACATGGCACTGAATTTCGGTCGTGAATTTCGGAGCTATCATAAAGTATTGTTGCCTAAAATCAGTAGGAACTCACCGAACAAGACCAAAGGTTTCGACGGGATCCCACAAGTTTTAATCTTTATTGGACTTTTTGACCCAGACAATCGGCGCTTTTAAGAGATCTGGTCTTCGGCCGACTTCTTAAACACTTACTATTTAAACACTAATCAGCCGTTTGAAAATAAACATAAATGATACCTTAGTGGTGTTTATTGAAAGATTACGGCCAGACGGTTCAACTTGGAGACAAAGTGTTACGTTTTAAGCAAATTTTCTGGTTTTGGCCTGATTCGAAGCCAACTGTCCGAAAAGAAATTAATTTTTATACACAGACTAAGGATGTCTTTTTACCCCTACATCAAACCTCTACGCACTTATAATCTCTATAGAACTTCCAATTTCACAAATTTTCCGATTTTTCGACGGATTCACTGTATGTTCGCAGATAAATAATTTGCACATTTGGACTCAGCATGTCTTCTTAACCCTCTATCAAACCTCTTATCAACTTAAACTTTTTACAAATTTCCGGTTTTTGCCGGATTCCAGGCGAACTGTATGTTCGCGGAGAAAATAATTTGCAAATTTGGATTCGACATGTTTTCTTAGCCCTGTATATCAAGTAAAACTTGTAGTAAAACTTGATATACACTCCGGCCACTTTCGGCCGGATTCAAGGCGAACTACTTGTACGGTTAGAAAACAAACATCATATATGAGTTTAGCATGTCTGCTCACACCAAGTTTGAACAAAATATCTCATTATCTTCGAGTTATCGTGTTAATAGACGAACGGACAACTTTTACCAAGTCAAAGGAATCGCATCACTTTCGCTTTGGGATCCCAAAAACGAGTAAAGGTTTAAAAAAACCCAGAAGAGATCCGAACTTACCAAGTCCTCTAGCAGCGACGGCGGTCGCCACGAGAATGTTTCTCTTTCCCGTGGTGAAATCTCTAACGGCTTCTTCGCGTTGTTGCTGTAGTCTATCGCCGTGAATACTCGTCGCGGAGAAGTCGTCTGAACTCAACATAGCAGCAAGGAAATCAGCGCTTTTTTTCGCCGAGGTGAAAATCAACGTTTTTACTCCGGCTAAAAAAGAAAAAAAGGGTAAATTAAGTTTTTTTTTTATTTACACTTCTGTTCAAAATCAACAACACCGGAGACACAAGGTCGATTGACAAAGAGACCAGAGATAGACGAATCCAATCATGCAAGGATTCGAATCCGAATCCAGGGCTACGTACGAATCCGATCTCAAATCCAACATTTTCATGCTGAAAATTCGAATCCGACCTTAACAAAAATCAAATCATGTATACAAGAGTTATGGTTAAAAAATCAGAGGTGAGAAAAAGCACTGATATCTAAGGCGTAATTAACGTGACAGATTACGGAGGGTGGTTGGTGATGTAGACCAAACAGTTTCATTGCTTAAGCAAATTGGGAAAACAGTAACTGGAAGGATGAAGTTTAGGAATTTGAGCGGATATGAATCCAGCCTGACAAGCAGAAGATTCGAATCCGGCCGAATCCTGGATTCGCCCATATCTTGAAACTGACATGACTAATTAAATTACAAGCACGGCGCCAAGATTGGCTTAGAGATAAGGACAGTTCCTCTAAAACCTTGCTCTTTCAGGTACTTTCGTATTTGAGACAATAATCGTTGAAGCATTAACATTTCTTCCGGACGAAATTTCTTATTACTTAGGGAAGATGGGACGATTTGTTTCGTACATGATTTGGTGTGAGCTTTCAGGCTTTATAACATTCATTTGTATAGAATGAAGACAGTCGAAAATAGTCTAGGAAATCTACTCACCATGCTCCCTCAGGATGTCCTTGAGCTTGTCATTTCTCTCACTGTGTTCGACAGGAATGACCATTTGTTTCACATCTGAACAAGCTCCGCCTACCATACCAACAGCCAAGAAAAGGTAATCGTTCAGGAATTCCGCCGCTAGAGACTGCACTTCGTTCGGGAAAGTAGCTGAGAACATCAGAGTGACTCGCTCCCCCTAGAACCAAAGTGTATCGTCAATAATGTGAACGAATTCGGGAGAACATATCGGAAACCATATGGGTAATCAGAGATCGAGATTGATTCACTGAAGAGCTATGGACGTGAATCCTTCGCTGTTCTAATACGAACGAGATAAACATCATTTTCTTTTACCAAGGCTTTACAATTCATTTTTGCCAACTTAGGTTCGATTTATTTATCATTATTCTACAATTTACGTTTCCAGTGCCCTACGTTTACAATGTATTCAAATGACAAGTCCTAGAGGGCACCTCACAGTTCATAGTGTTTCTTCCAAGATGCTCCGAGATAGTTGACCATCTCCTATCTTCGAACCGATAATATTATAGGAAAGAACGGTTGGGAGCCTGATACGTTACGTAAAGAGAACAAACATGGAAAGTGGGTGTGATACCCAGTGTAATGCCAATGGACGAGATGTTATACGGGTAAAATCTCTCGGGAACAAGAACGGATGGAAATACTATGGAAATGGAATGAATTACTGTAGTAAATACGACGTGTCCTTAAACGACTTCCCACTTTTACCGATAATAAATAAAAAGGCTTTCAAATCATTTAAAACGCAGTCTCTACTTGAGAGGATTGCTACAGTCACTACTCGACTCCTCCCATAAAGAATCAAATCATCCACCGGCCTATCCCGGGTCTCGAAACTACCTCGGCCAATCCCGGGTCTCGGAACTACCTGACTTTTTTCAGTCTTAACCACGACCACTTCTAACCAATATGTTGCTCAACGCCAACGTGAATGGAACTTCTTTCTGCGGTAGATGATAACTAGTTGGGAACATAAGCTGCTCGTAAGACAGAACTGAGACGGAAATTTTCTTCTTGGGTAAAAGCTGGATATTAGATGACTGAAAAACTAGCGCATGGAAATGATAAGTTTTGCCCTGAACCTTTCAAATAAACAAATAAATATTTGGAGGAAAACAACATTGTTGCATATAACATCTTTTTCTTACTAACAGAAAACATGTCAGTTCAACCGCGCTTGACAAAAAACGGAGAAAGCTGAATTTTATTTAAGAGATAAAATATTTATGATGCTTAAGTCATTCTACTTTGGTACTATTTCCATGCACTCTCATCCCCGAGATTATACACTTCTTAAATGTATCCTATCACCTCTACTGGCATTACGATGCACCGTCAGAAGTAAAAGACAACACAAGGATGCGCGTTTCAACAGACAACTGTTGAAACCGCGCATCCTTGTGTTAGAAACGGACCTTACTCGTAGCGCCACCCGCTATGTCTGGGACATTCAAAACGAGACAACTTGCGGGTTTACAAAGTTACACATCTGCTGAATTTTCCGATACATTAACGACAGACAAAAAAGCCAGCGGATGCTTTTTGGCTGTCTTTCGGCTCTTCCTGGCAATGCTTGTTAAGCATAACATTTCATGCATAACTTTGTCGCGACAACATTTAACATTCCAAGTATTTTCTGCTGAAACGGCTCATCCTTCTGTTGTCTGTTATAAAAAGTCTGAAAGTGTGATTATGACGCTTACCATATTTTTTCTCTTTATGTAAAGTAAAAGGGCACCCGATAACTGTATCCGAGAAGCTTATTGGTCCGCAGGCCCGTTGTGCAAATTTTGCCACGTTTCTCACTAAATGCAAGTGACATGGAAAGCGGCTCAAAACACCCTTAACCTTGTGTAATTTGCTGAAAACATAGCTAAGTTTCAAAGTAGTCAGCTATCTCGGAACATCTTAGCAAAAATATTATGTAGTGCGAGGGGTCCTTTAAAGAACATAAGCATGTTAAATTGTTCTGCTATGTTGCCTTTTACTTTATTACTCCGCTACAACTAAGTTGCGGGTCTAAATAAATAAGAGGGTCTCGAAGCCATTTCTGCCGAGGGGATTAAGCCTTCATCGCTACCACATCCGTGACGTATTCTACAAAAAGACCGAAATTTACCTTCAACGTCGTTGATTTGTGATATACGGCTCTCTTCACATCTTCTTTGAATCCCATATCCAACATCCGATCGGCTTCATCTAGAACGAGGAACTGACACTTGGAGAAATCATAGATACCCTTCTCCAAGAAATCCAGAAGACGTCCGGGTGTAGCGACGAGGATATTGCAACCTTGCTGAAAATAGGAAGTCCGTGTTAGTCGAATATACATGAAGGTATAGCCTACGGCAGAGTGATTTAGAGACGGTCAGAATTTCATTTTGAATCAAGGTAGGAAACCGGAAGGCAACCTTCTAAGACGAACGAGATAAACATCATTTTAAGACACTGAGATTAAATGGTTCAAAACGGAGAACCATTTCTTAAATATAAGTTTCCCAGTCAGCTTCGGCTCAAGGAGTACTTGCTGGAGATTAATGATAATAATTAAGTATCCCTTCCGACCAAGCAGACTGCGATTCACTTTCGATTTCCGTAATCCGGTCTCAGGTTCGTTCTTCTAGCAACATCCTGAAGATGGGTATATACACGGAAAGTCTATTTTCCATTTACTAACGGAACTGCTCGTCCCTGGAACGGTTTAATAAGTGTAAACGCGTCCGCCGCCTTGCTGGCCGCTCAGCTCTATATATATAGATGCAAATATATTCTGCAACATTAATTTAATCGAATTTTCCTGTTTCTTTCATGACGTCATGAAAACGTCACGAAATGGAAAATAGACTTTTCGTGTGACGTCAACGAGCCATACATAATCGGCTAAAGTTTAGCCAACACCTAAAGATGACCCTTGCCAAGTAGGGACAAAATATCAGCTGACTGACGGTCCGGTTGGTAAACCACACGTCCAAGCAATGCAAAATGGCTACTCATCAACACTAACCTTGACTTTTTCACTTTGAGAGCGAGGCTGGACTCCTCCATAAACGACAACGGTCTTGATGACGGAATTGAAGGCGAATTTCTTGGCTTCTTTTTCAATCTGAATCGCCAACTCGCGAGTTGGGCACATAACAACTGCTTCGGGGGTCTGGATCTCTGCGAAGGAGCTGGAAGAGCAACCGGAGTCCAATAGGTGGTTGATGATGGGGACAAGGTAAGCTGCCTGAAATCAAGTAACGAAAAATTAAAAGTCTGCGAAACAAAGGTACTTCAACTCGAGCACTTAACAGTTAAAGCAAAAATTTTATTTAAAGTTGATTAGATGTTGGATTTAGGGGTAAGAAGGCTTGTTGAACATTTATATGAAATTCATTTTCTCGTCGGACAAGTAATTCACCTTGAATCAGGCCGAAACCGAAAAATTTGTTAAAAGTGAAAGTTTTATCTGAAGTTGATTACGAGTCCGACTTATGGGTAAGAAGACATGCTAAATCCGCTTTTGACAATCATTTTCAACCCGGACATTTAGTTCACCCGGAATCCGGCTGAAACTGGGAATTTAAAAAAAAAAAAGGTGTCATCTGGAGTTGATTAGACGTTCCATATATGGATAAGGAGATAGCTGAATTTGTTTCTGACCTTTACTTTTTGCCGGACAAGTTGTTCGCCCGGAATCCGGAAGAAACAGGAGATTTGGCAGGTTCAAGGTAGAAAGATTTGATAAATTTCGTCAAAGTACATACGACGTATAGCCTAGGGGAAATAGACACATACTGAATCCATATCAAAAATTGGTTTTCTCAGATGATCAGCCATTGGCCTTCTGTTTCTAAATGTTCAAGGAGTCTTCCGAAGACCGGATTTCTACAACACTACAAGAACAAATTGTCTGGATCAAATATTAAATTTTTGGGATCCCATCGAAACCTTTGGTCTTGTTACCTTTGTCGAAAACGCCTATTTAGTACTTAGACGGGTTAGTTCAATAGTAACCTTTTAGGGGACATGTATGGTATGCAACAAAATCACGCAGAAAAGGTAGAGGCTGGTAAGCTGTTGAGCGCCGCTTCGCGAAATAGTTATACACCATATCTTCCAGTCCTCATAGCTTTACTGGCTCGGTATTTGCCCAACAGAAAGAAAATCTTCAGACGGAAACCAAGGGGAAAAGAGTATTCCCGAGCTTCAGCATCCATTCGTCAATTCATGTTAGAAAAGATTCGGCAAGAAACACTGAGACACTTAGTCAACAATCCAAAATCCAAAACAACTATCAACTTACGGTTTTTCCTGATCCAGTTTGAGCACATGCCATTAGGTCACGCTTGGCCAAAACGATTGGGATGGCATGTTTCTGGACGGGAGTGGGTTGGCTGTATCCCGCCTTCTTGATGTTATCAATAACAAACGGTCGAAGGCCGGATGTTTCAAAAGAGGTAATAGCACGAGGAGCGTTTTCACCTGACACCTAGGGTCGAGAAATGAACAAATTAGTGATGTTTTATGTAAGGAGGAAGGCACTAGCATACGATTATGTATGGTCAGTAAAATCTGGTCATCAAAGTCAGAACGTTTACTTTAAAGCATCATCCCAATTTAATTTAACAGGAGTGGAAATAAAAGTATAAATCAAACTGACTGTAATCCTGACAGCATTGGAGTAACATGGTCAAGTTGAGAAACACAATCTTCCACTGAGAGTTGACGACTACGAAGCATTCGTAAGTATAAAGCGTAGGCTTAATGATGCCTATTTGTATTTATATGAGACGGGAAAAGAGCAATTTCAAAGATTCCGCAAATTGTAATTGGCTGAAATGTGGATTAAGCGTAATTAGAGTGTTTTTTATTATTTTCAACTTCTGACAGAGGTTTCTAGAAGGTCAATGACCTGTCGTACCTCTAATCCCAGTGCAACCTACTTACATAGCTGCATTCATAAATTCTCAAACCCGGAGATGCAAATTTTAAAATTTTACATTCTGAACCCACTAACGTCACCTTACTTATCTATGCACTTGCCACGACCCACTAGTTTCCATGAGCATTATGCCCCTGATGAGTGTTCGGATATCATGCTACTGATGCGGAAAACCGGTTTTCTGAACTTGCCAAGGTTTTTTTGCTAGAAGTTAGCAGATCTGGGAAAAGGTTCAAATACAACCGAAGCAGTAGGTAGTTTGTTAAAAGCAGAGCTTAATTTTATAGATAGTTTTAGAATATTGAAACATGAACAGTAAATAGTACGAGGAATACTTTAATGAACTCAACCGAACATGGATCTTTCAGCTAGGACATTAAGCACTAAAAGAATAGAATATAACTTCCAGTACAACGCTTAAAAACTTGTTAGTACTGAAATGTACGCCACATTCAATTGCATATGTAAACAAATATTTTTTCCTAGAAAGACGGAACAGCCAACTATCGGCTTTGTCCGGCTACGGTTTCTGTAGTAAATGATTGACTGACTGAATGATTTTTGACTGAAGAGACAAAAACTCTACCACATACCTTTACAGGGACGTTGTCGTATTTACTAAAGTTGATACCAGCCTCGGTACCTCTATGGAAGAGGTTGGCCTCACTTTCGTCTTCTTCTTCAGGTACGTATGTCACGGGAACTCTGCCATCTTCTCCAGGCTCGGTACACTCCTTAGCGAAGTGACCTTCCTTTCCACACCTACGGCATCCTCCTCCACCTCCACCACTGCTGGTCTTGGGGTTGGGACAGTCCCTTGAGTTATGCCCTTCTTCTCCGCACTATAAACAAGGACAACTAATGTTAACCCCCGTTAGATAACTGGGTAAAGTGGACTTAAAAGGGGGATTGAGTCAGGTTTAATTATTCATCAATGTCAGAACGTTTACTTTAAAGCATCATCAAGAAATCTAGTCAATGTTAACAGGGGCCAAACTTCCACCTGCCCTTCCAACACAAACACGTACTGCCATAGCTCAACATCACGTTTTAGACTAGAGTGACCAAAATGCTTAGGCAATTGTTTATTTCGGCTATTCAATTGTTTCAAAATATGGAAAGTTCGAGATTTGAACTATAAGGGCAACCCTTTCTGACTTCACTAATCTAACTGTCTTAACATTTTGGCTAAATAAAAGCCGTTGCCTGTGAGTATTCAGATGACAGGTATTCTAAGGAAGGTACGGTAAGACTCGAGAATGTGTAGTAGATGCACATTGCAAAGGCCAAAGTCACCAATTACCCCCCACGTTAATGAAAAAAAACACGACTATGTTGACACAAAAGTCGGCTGATTTTAACGAAAAACCGACTATTTTTAAGAAAAATCACATGTTCCCATCCCAAGGAAAATTGACTATTTTTACGATAAATCTTACGTTAACTAATTTACGCCCTCCCTGTGATCACTGCTCCGAAGTAAGGAATAAATGAAACAATGGAAGAAAACAGAATCGAAAAAAAAGACGTAGTTTTTAGTTCTGAAGTTTAACACTACCCGTTTACTATGCTAGGCTTTTTCAATCTGGTGAAATCAACGACTGATACTTACATTGAAACAACCCTTGCCACGGTTGCCACCATCACCAGAACCTCCGCCTGCACCGCCTCCGGAGCCCCAGGCATCATCTCCACCTGACGGAGCTGAACCCCATGAGTCACCACCGCCACCTGATGAACCACCGCCACGCCCCCTTCCGCCGCCACGACCACCACGCTCCACACGGGGCTGTGGACAATCTCTTGAGTTGTGGCCTTCCTCGTTACACTGAAAAATAACCTTGGCTCAGAACTCTGGTTTAGTATGGTGCTTATCAGTTCATGCTCAGGTTGCCACGAGTGATGATTAAACATAAAATTTGCTGATTTTTTTCTGTGTCCAGTTCCGACGATTACACAGGTTTATTCTTTTCCCTCAAAATTGTCAGTGTAACAACACCTGCTTTACCACTAAGCAAAATGTGACCCCGAGGCAGCTCTGTTGCGCTAAAATTAATAATTAACTCCTAGCACTTGCGATGAGTTTTCGAAATCTTATTTGCGTCACGATGATTTTTTTCCCATCTGATACTTGTTTTGCAAAATGGACAAGTAGAAACGCTCCGCCTGCCTATGATAATAATGTAGAACTTTCATGGCAATGTAAGTAACCAATTTTTCAAGCTTTTACTTTCACTTTCGTACTTTTAACTTGTAACACAAAGCGATTTTTGGGTCCTAAGCTCCTGGCACGTCAAGGGCTTGGTCCCCAGGCACCATAACAAATAAACGAGTGTAATTGGTTGGTAGTGCTGGTGCTTTAAGGTATTTTCCTGGTATATCTTGTTAGTTACTCGTGCTAGTTGGTTCCTTTCCTTTAATCGTGAGAATGAATGGAAATCTTGCACAGTTCAGTTTAATTACTAAGAGCAGTTTACGATTCCACGCGACAGAATGCAGGTCATTACTGCGAAGCTTGAACCAACCGACACGTCCCAACCGGCAAGTTCCGATTACTAGGAAGAAAAATCAATTGACAAACCACTTACATTGAAGCACTTCCTTGGTCCACCTCCTCCGCCGCCGCTGCTGAAGCCACCGCCGCCACCACTCGAAGCCCATGCATCTCCACCAGAAGTGCCACTTGATCCCCAGGCATCACTGGATCCATTGGTGTCTGAGGCCCCCCAGCTACTGCTTTGGCCGCCGGAGCTGAATCCACCTCTTCCTCCTCCCCGACCTCCTCGATTGCTCTCTGAGCGAGGCTCTGGGCAATCGCGAGAATTGTGACCTTCTTTCTGGCACTGAAATAGATGGAAGAATAGTGGGCTATCTTTGCCAGGTCAGCCTTAAGGCTGACGTAAGTTTTTCAAATGTGCTGTGTCGCCGTTTCGTTTGACTCCAGGTGAGCAAGCTAGCTGAATCTGTGTCTCCTCAAAGCAGAACTGAACCGGACCCCATTCCATTTTTTTCAATTTCAATAATAGGCATCATCACGGCCAGTGCACATTCCATTCACAGTTATTCTCATGCTTTTGCTATCTAGTGAAATCTAATTTTCCAGTGGGGTCTTTTCACAATTGAGCCACGTCTCTCGCGTTGTTTGATCGTCATTGATTCGACGACCTTTTCAGCTCGCAACATTCATTGTACGTATATTTGAATAATTTGTATTTGACTAGTATCTGAGATACCTTAACTAATTTTCATTTATTCTAGTTGGATTTGATTTTTTCATTGGTGTTAAATATGGACGGTAGTGTTCGTAATGGACGATAACCACAAAATCGGCCTGACCGTTGTTTTGGTTTTTGAGAATAAACTGGATTGAAATTCAGAAGGAATTACGACTGTTCAAACCAGTCCGAAACAAGGTATTTTTGTGAATTTATTTTTATCCCCTGCATTTAGTGTGTTATCGAAATCTCAGTGTAATTTTTCCTTTTTTTGTACTGCACTATTTATCTTTTCTTCTCTAGTGTGCTAATAAAATGTCATCATCATCATTATGTGTATATTCGTGATGTTACTCAAGATTGCATTTAATATCGGTAGTGTGATTTCAGAGAACAAGCTATTACAAGCTTTAAATTGGCCTGTATAAACAAAAAATCAGTTCTATCGTTGAGTTCTCGGAAATTCGACATGCACATTCGTCTTCAACAGCCGAATTCATGCTAATTGCACGCAACTTGAGTGACGTGCCAAAGCGAGACTGTACAAGAACAGATCCATGCCCAGATTTACCAAATAATGCAGAGGACTTGCTGCTAACGATTAGTCATTGCAAATTCGCTAGTTTTGGAACTTTTATTTCCAGCACATTATTTTACTTTTACAATAGTTATTGCATATGCATCCTGTCAAGTACAGATATTTACTTTGAGACTTGCTCCCCATTTACTACTGTATATTTCATATATCTAGAATACTAGTAGACTAGGCATTTCTTGAGCTTACACAGGTATGTTGCTCCGCTTTCCTATAAAACCATATGGGGAAACAGGACTATATGATGGACATTTCACTCTTGCCAATGAGAGGTCATATACAATGAAATGCAAGGCTCATAAATTTAAAAAGGGAGTAGTTTAGAACAACATCAATGATCTAAATTATATGCCATCCCATCAGCATACTTAAGGAAAGAACTTTCAAGCACCAGTGAGATACTTACATTATAACAGGCTCTTCCTCCGCCTGCACCACCTCCTCTACCGCCCCTACCTCTTTCTGCTCTAGGTTGAGGGCATTCTCTGGACATATGGCCATCACCTTGGCACTGCAAGAAATAACAATGTACAGATTGTCAAGACAACACCAAACTTACAACAGGTCTAGGTGAATGTCAATTTTCAAGGACAAAGTGGTTTCTAACCATATTCCATTCATTGAACTGTGAACAGAGAACCAAAAATGGTCGTTTACCTAAATATTTTTCGTATTATCCCAGCAATAAAGTATCAACACTTTCGACTACACTGTAGCAAGTTCTGTTCAGTCTAGTACACTAGCCCCTTTTCAGGCACGGTGCTCAAATGTCTAGCACTATGCCTGGGTGCTAGACGTTCAAGCACTGTACCTTGGATTTCATGCATGGTACATGGATTTCAGTATACAGTGCAAGCATGAAAAACCACAGTTTCTGTCATCACAACTGAGCACCGGCTTGGACAGGGCTGAAATTACTACCATGAATTAGAGAAATCAAAGACAATCCTTATCAAACTTTTCATAATAAAAACAACATTGCTCGGCTGATGACAGACGTGAAAACCTCATTTGGTTATCTACATAGTCAAGGGTTTTACATGCAAAATGTCCTGTGCCTCAGCTTTTTCTACCTAGCAGCCAACCAGAATATTGGCTCTTGGGGCACTCTACATGGAAAATAGATAGGGTGCTGTTAGGTTTTGCATCTCCATCATCAGTCGAGCTCTTTTCTTTTTGTTGTGAAAAATTCGATAAGGATTGTCTTTGATTTCTCTAATTCATGGTAGTAATTTCCGCCCTGTCCGAGCTGGTGCTCAGTTGTGATGACAGAAACTGTGTTTTTCATGCTTGCACTGTATACTGAAATCCACGCACCATGCATGAAACCCAAGGTACAGTGCTTGAACATCTAGCACTCAGGCATGGCGCTAGACAATTGAGCACCATGCCTGAAAAGGGGCTAGTGTACTAGACTGGTTCTATTTCTGAAATTCCTTGGATTAGGATCTAAAAGCGTGTTCCACCCTTATAACAATAGTTACTATTTCCGTTCCATCCTCACGAAAAGCTACTAGGCTGACCGTTTCAACCTTGTCGGAATAGTAACTAATAGTTACTATTTGCTTACCATGCTCGGGAGTGTAGTAAGCGTAGTAACTACGCATCTCTGTAACGTGATTGGTCGGAGTGAGATCCTGCTGGAAAATAGAGAAATCGTTCCAGCCTTGACGGCAAAAAGCCAGAATTTGTGACGTCATGCGTAGTAACTACGGTAAGTAGGATGGAACACGCTCTAACTAGCCATCTAGGAATTAAATTTCCTGTCACTCTGAATCACTTGGAAAAAGGACAAAAAGTGCAGTACCATCAACTCTGAATTTGGGGATAGAGAATATGGGTCATTCGTCGACCGAGTTTCCATTAGATTTTCTAGCCTACCCCATAGAATAATAGCAATCAAATAAAAAAGAAAGTGCAGTGAGACTCAAACAAAATCAAAGTGCTGCTCTCCAGATGACAGATTCCACTTTTAAAGGCAGAATTTGCATCTGTCAATAGACTGATAGTAGACACAACATAGAAGAAATGGTGCAATATGGAACATTTAAAACAAAACAAGAGAAAGAGAAACAAAATCAGAGTAAACTAAATAAAAATAGACGAATGCTTGTTACTTTGACACTGAAGGAGTTAATAATTCAACCCATAAAAAGGTAAGGCTAGAAAGCAGCATCAAAACTAGAGGTATGTCCAGATCATCAAGCAACTAAACTGAAGCGTTCTTGCAAAAGGTTTCTACATGTTCTTGGTTGTAAAAACAGGAAAAGAAAGTGAATTACTTACGTTGAAACATTTATTTGCACCGCCTCTTCCTCCACCCCCACCTCCTCTAGAGCCTCCAAAACCTGAACTGGACTCATTTCCCCAGCCATTAGAACTGGGTTGGTCGGACCAACCATTAGAGCTGGTATCAGCTGGGGCATCCCAACCACCACCAGCGGCAGGTTTTTCTAGAAAACAGTTGAAGATTTAGTTTATCACCTTCCCTTCCAAGACACAAAGATTAATAAAAAGGAATAAGCAAGGCAACAAGCAGAAAGAAGAAAAAATTTAAAAGAATAAGTATGTGACACTAATTTGACTGGACTGTTTGTGCTTGGTCCTGTGCACGAATACTTGCTAAATATGATGTCCATCATAATTTGTTGGTTCAATTTCTAAGTATGCTCTTGGGAGGACTAATGCATTTTTGAACATCTCTTAACTAAGTTTCAATGGTCCCAATAATGAAACTCAAACATTAGTAATATCATGCACAAGACTGACAGTAAACAATAATTTGAATAAGAATAAACTCAAGAAGCCACAATTTGCGTTGGATCTTTTGAGCAACAAATTAAGAAATCTGGAGACATGTCTGTTTATTTGAGCATCACCCACCAGTGAAACTGCAGTCTGATAAATCTTTCTGCTCCATCTCACATATTCATGACATAACTATTACTGACCTCACCTAAGGCAATGTTAATAAGCAAACCTCAGCAGTTTTGCATGACTTTCAGTAGTTAAGTTTTTATCTGAATTCTCAGTTCTCTCTGGTCAATTCTCGTAGAGGTTTGTTTGCTCTTCTCACTTCCTGTTCTGGCTATTGACAACATTAATTTACCTTAATTAGCAGCCCATCTGCAACCAGGTATTACATGTTTATAAACAGCACACCCACCCTATGTTGACCAATCATGGAGGAGAACAGAAATAGTGCCTTTTCTTTGTTTTAAAGCTGCTTTGAAAAGGGATTTTTTGGCTATTGACTTTGCTAACTCCACCTTTTTCATTATTTTGTAAGGCAATTGAGGTAAGGTTAGAATGAAGAAATCTTGTTAGAAAAGAAAAATATCTTTAACTGGAAACACTGAAGCAATATTTATTTATCCAATATACAAACCATTCAACTAACTTCAATCTAGTATGTTTGTCATATTTGTTGATTCTTTTTAAGCCAGATAGATTATTCTGAAGGAAAGACTTCTCTGTAAATTTGAAATCTTGTCTGAGGTTGGATACCCCTCCTGTAAATAGCTTCCGAAGAGATGCAATTCCCAGTAGGCTAGAGTGTTTTCAGAAAGAAAGCCAAGATAGTCCAAACATGGAAAAGTGTTTAAGAAGCATAATTATTTATACTCTACAACTATGTTATTTGTTTATGTCTCAATTTGAAGAAAGATATACTGGTTAACAAATATCTGGGTCTTTGTATACAGAGTACAGCTGAGTGGCCAGAGACGTGCCAGACGCATCGATATTAGTTGCATTTTTCTCTTAAAGGTAGGTTAACTACCTATTTGCCACTATTGACCTTTTTTCGTCTCGGCAGTCGGTACAACTGAGCTCTTAAAAACGGCTTGTAAGAATAAATGGTGTCTTCCCATCGCCAGCGCCCATCTCCAATGAGCATTTTGAATTTCGTGCTGTGCTACGAGCGTAGGTCGTTTGGGGTGGAGCTCCTGCCTCAGCCCAAAGGTCTGTTAACCAACCAGCAAACAAAGCAAAAAAAATGGCTTATAAAAACTTTGGTTGGTTAACCGAAGGAAGGAAAATACATAAGAGTGGGAAATCTTGTAGGTCGGTTAACTGAATGACTGAAAAATGCAGCTATTTATTAACCGTACTAGGGAAAATCACTTGTGTATGAAGAATATGAAATTCACATGTAATTTGTTGAGTGACGTCACAACAGTTGGGCACTTTTTGGAGAATTCCCCTCCACAGGGGATTCTTTTTCACCTGTGCAGGGGATTCCCCTGTGGAGGGGAATTCTCGGAGCCCAACTGCACAATCCTTGGATAATCAGTTGAGATTTCTAGGCTTGACAGTCTTGTACACTAGCCCTTTTTCAGTCATGGTGCTCAAACGTCTAGCACCATGCCTGAGTGCTAGACTTTTGAGCAGTGTACCTGGAAATTGGATGAAAATGGATTTCAGCATACAGTGCACACATGAAAAACAGTTGGGCACCAGACTTTTTGGAGAATTCCCCTCCACAGGGGAATCCCCTGCACAGGTGAAAAAGAATCCCCTGTGGAGGAGATTGTGTTGGGGGAAGAGTGCAGTTTTCCCAACTGCTCACACTTTTCCCCTAACTCTATCTCCTCCACAGGGGATTCCCCTGTGGAGGAGAATTCTCCAAAAAGTCTATTGCCCAGCTGAAAAAGCACAATTTCTATTGTTACACACTAAATACCAGTTCGAAAGGCCTGGAATACTACCATCAATAACAACAAACAAAGCAAACAAAGCAAACAAAGCAACACAAACAAAGCGGCGTGGTGAGCTAAAGGATGACATGAAAACAACACGGCAAAGCACTGTATCTTTTTCTTGCGCTAGCCCCACGAGAGCCAATATCCTGCAAGGCTGCTAGGTATCGAATTAGCCAATCACACTGTCAGGATTTTGGCCTGCAACCTTGTGAGCGTCTCCGCAGGGAATGACAAAGTTTGAGGCAAAGTTCTCTCACTGCGCTCGCGTAGGAAACAGATAGTGCTCTGGCGTTGTTGTTTTCATCTAGATCTTTAGCTCGCCATGCTGCTATGTTTGTGTTTAGAAGAATACCTAAATGATTGTATTTGATTTCTCTAATTGATGGTAGTATTACAGGCCTGTCGAACTGGTATTTAGTGTTTAATGATAGAAATTGTGCTTTTTCATGTGTGCACTGTATGCTGACATCCATGCACAATGCATGAATTTCAAGGTACAGTGCTCAAACATATGGCACTCAGGCATGGTGCTAGACGTTTGAGCACCGTGACTAAAAAAGGGCTAGTGTACTAGACTGAGGCTTGAATAAGGGTTTTGAGTGATAAAAAAGAGTAGCTAACCCTGTGTGGTCATTTTGAAGATCTGACCTCTCCCCTGTGTGTTGGAGCTGCTTGTGATATCTTCATCCCAATCCTCCATTGTGTGGTAATAGAAAAACGGCTAAAATAAGGACGGAACTACTAAAGTGCCCAGCAGTCTACCCTTTTGTTTAAGCTGTTTTTAAGATAAAAGGAAGTGATGATTCTGATGATAGCCAAAACAGGCACTATCGGATGTTCTGTACTTTTGATTATTCCCAGCTTTCGAAAACGAATATTTCAACCAGGCTAAAAAAAGAAACCATTAAAAAAAGCAGTCAAATACTCAAAAGCTTGCATTTCAAAATGTATAAAAAAAATTAAATTGAGATTCTAGATGGGTGGAAGTAGCCTAGAAGTTAAAGGCTTTTCTGGATTTATGTTTTGTCGTTTTTCGACCAGCGAAAAATTTGAATTGATCGAAGCGCGGAGTCTTAGAACAATCTCAAAAAGTAGGTTGCAGATGATAGTTGAAAATCAGCTAGGATTGATCAGTATACACAAATCCTCAATTTTTGGGCATGGTGCCCATACGTTGGGGCACCATGCCTTAGAGCATGGGCATGGTACCCCTGTG
The DNA here is from genome assembly GCA_023053575.1 of Branchinecta lynchi. Classification (NCBI taxonomy): domain Eukaryota; kingdom Metazoa; phylum Arthropoda; class Branchiopoda; order Anostraca; family Branchinectidae; genus Branchinecta; species Branchinecta lynchi. The sequence goes on from JAKZAP010000014.1 coordinate 8,021,425, forward strand.
AAATTTGGTTTAACAGAGACTGGTTACATACCTGAACACGGTCTTCTTCCTTTCCCAGATCAAAAGATAGCCTACCTGATTTTACTTTCTAACAAACTCAATTTCCAATTTACAAAACGTTAGAGCACTTCCAAGATACATAGAGTTTTTTGGAGGCCACTTCTTTATCCTATCCTTTTTCAGAAAATTGCTGCTAGGTAGCATGAATAAGGCAAGCTTTTCAATCTGTTCACTGGAGCAAATATTTCCTTTAGATTGTTTGCCTTTTATTGTATTTATTTTGAGTGATTTTTTACCTTTTTTTTTACTCTGACTTTCGACTTTTTGACAACAAGGAAAAGGATTGAGTAACCTAGTGCAGACCTAGTGGCAACTACATGGAAAAGTATAGAGTAAACCCACTGGGAAAGAAGTGGCCTACACAAAACTCTCTGTATCTTTGAAGCTTGGAAGGGCTCTAACATTTTGAAAATTGGAAAATGAGGTTAGATAGAAAGTGAAATCTGAAGCGAAAGTATGGGCACCATGCCCATACGTTAGGGCATGCCCAGACGTTGGGGCACTATGTCAAAAAATTGAGAATTTGTTTATGACTGGGATTGGTGCCTTCAAAACGCCAACCTTCTCTGTCATTTGACGTGAAAAAAATTTGACTTGGAGTTGAAATGGCATGTTGCTAGTTTTTCGTGCTAGCAACTTTTTGGTAATACCAGATTTGCATATGGGAATTTGAACCTGCATTCTCTGGTCACCAAGATTTAAAGGAACCTTGTGGCTACCCCTTAGCAAGCCGTATTGTAGCTGACTTATCCGTTTTGCACCATCAGATATGATTCTGTATTCTTTCCGTCAGATCTGGTTATTTTTTTACGTAAGAAATCAAATTCTGCAAACATTTCTTGGACCGGGAAGTTGAAGTCTTGTTGGCAGATCGGTATTTTGTTACACATAATAACTCAAATTCTGTAAACTTTATGTCATGCCAGTCCCAAAAGTTTATGTCTCTCTGGCAAATCAAGATTTTTCTACACACAAGAATCAAATGACTGCAAAGTTTTTTTGGACGAAGAACAAAACAATTATACTTTGTGCCTACTTTACTGTGGACGGCCACTACTTTTTTGATGGAAGGTCTGTCATTTCACAGGTAGCTTACATTTATTTGGGATTGCAAAAAGGCACTCTGCTCATCAGCGTTTCCAAAGATTTTGCCTACAGCGCATTTCCTAGTATTCTCTATCGGAAGAAAGATTTGCTCAGCAAGTGTCTTCGTCAAAGATGAGGGTTGTCTCCCAAAAATCATCGATCATGACTGTGAATTTCTTAAAATCCGTGCCCACTTTCACAGACCCCATTTCTCCTGAAATCTCTGTTAGTCTTATTAAATTACTTGGAGTAACTATTTCAGCTGACATGAAGTGGGATGCCCATGTTCAAAACATCCTCAAACAAGCTTCCCCTTTGCCCTGTTAAAACGTATGAACAAATTTTCTTGCCCCCCGAAGGATCTCCTCCAACTGTACTGTTCGTTTATCCGGCCAATACTGGAATAGGCTTGTCCAGTGTGGCATTTTGGGCTTACTTCAGGGCATGTTTATAAGATTGAAAACATTCAAAAAGGATCAGGATCATTAGGATCTTAGGGACTTAGGATCATTAATGGGGAAGGGAAGCTTCCTTACCATTATCTGCTTGGTAAGTTCAAGCTCACCACCTTGGATGCGAGAAGAAACCTTCTATGCCTTAACTTCGGCACCAAGTCTGTTCCCAGACTGTCTGTTCCCAAATTGCGTCCCATTCTCCCTGAACTCTACACACCATCCACAACAGACCACAGCCCGACAAGGCTCAGAAAGTACCCAAATTAAATCCAGTCCCCTCAAAACATGAAAGGTAACGAAGGAGTTTTGTTCCAAGTTTTGTTGAATTGTACAACAGCCAGTAAACATAGTCACTATTTTCATTGAATTGTTGGTTTTAGCTTTTGACCCTTCTAATATGTTTTATTTTGTTTTATATCTGTATTTTAGTGAAATTACTTTTGACGTAATGATTAAAAATTGACTTTGATTGAATTTGAAAAATAAAATAAAATCATATCGTTAAAGTGATTTTTATTTCTTTTAGAAGTTTTTGGCAAAATGTTCGCCGAATCAGCCTATCTTGTAGATTATGGTCCTGATCTCCTGATTCTCCAAATACCTGGGCACTCTGACCCTACCCTGACCCACTAAAAAAATAAAAAAGTAAAGTCGATTTTTATGAGTTTCACTCTAATTACCTTAAATTACCTTAAATCACAGCTTGGAGTGAAATAAGGACTTTGATCCTGTTTAGAGCCAGTTGTAAACAAATCCTTGAGTTTGGGGCATAATGCTGCAACTTCGCATGCACCAATGTATGAGCATTGGTGCTCATATGTTGGAGCCAGGGCCATGTACTTCAGCAAGAACATGGTACTCATCTGTTGAACGGGAATCTGACATGGAAAGCTGCTTGGAAGTTTGCCTTCCAGACTGATTTTTGTGGGGTTACCGTGCCCTAGCTGTAGGTAGGGGCATCAAGAAGGGGGGGGGGGCAGCATCCCCCTTACATTTTGGGCATTCAAATTTTCGTCTGAAGGCGAAAATTCCGCTCGAAACGGCCTTCGCGGCAAAGCCTCGATGTCCATCTTATAAAATCTTTTGTCCCCACATTTCCAAATTCTGGATTTAACGTATTGGTTCCTATTCTTTATCGAGTTTGGTAATTCGTCCAGCTTTAATTCAGTCTGCAGCGATTTCGTCACATTCGTTCCATCCCGTTCGTGATTTAACGTGTGTTTTTGGTCTCATCCGTTACCGAATTCATTAGGCGTTTCTCCAGTCCGTATCTGTTCTATCGCATTTGGTTAGTCCGTTTCATAATTCTGTGATTTATCAGATTCATTTGGTTCTGATTCGTTACCGAGTTCGGTAATTCCCCGGATTTTGTTTTTAGTCTGTATCTGTTACCAGACTTGACGTATTCAATTATTTTATTTGTTTCTAATAATTTTTTTTTTTTCATTACGAAATTCGGTTGTTATACCGCGCCCGATCTTTTCCTTATTCTTTTAGTTAGTTTTTCGGTAGTACAAGTTCATTATTTGTTCACCCCAGTTACTGAGTTCGTAATTTAAGGGACATTTATTTAGCTCTTGTTCTTTACCGTTTAACGGTAGATTTAGCTGGTTGCCATTCATTACTTAACTTATAGTCCTAATGATTGCAGAATTTAAGGAATAAGCATGTCTCCTGACGTGAAAACTAGCCTACTTTTGTTTGCTGTAAATTCAAAAAAAATCTAACTTGTATCTACTTTACCCCGGATGACCCCTTTTTTTCGCCAAACAGCTCGGTAGTCTTGGGATCGGGAGAAGGCACTTTGATCATTAGTATTTCCACAAAATTTCGCCTGCTGCGCATTTCACAGTCTTCACTATTTAGAAGAAGGGTGCGGCATTTAGTTGGCGTCTGAGGCTTGGAATTTTGGGTGGCTTGAACCAAATTCAAAGTTAGTATTTGCATGGAAAGTAGTTCAGTGTTGCCAGAAAATAGCTAATTAAAATAATTTCCCCGCAGTGATTTAATTTTATCCTTTGTACAGCCGTTAGTGTTTGCAACAATGGCGTTTTTGTCTGCATAAACTGGACGTGCCCAAAAGGTAAAAGGGTAGTGAAAACCTGAAAAACAAGAGCTACGAGCTCAAATGGCACTTGTACGAGTAGGCTGTACAAGAAAGTAGATGAGAACGTCACAAAATACACCCGCCATCCAAAAATGCGGTTCGGAAATAGAAATAGGATATTTAGTTTCACTCATTTCTGAGCAGTTCCGGCATCGTCTCGATTGTCTGTAGCAAATGCACATGACTGTTCAAACTTTCATCCCAATAAATCCATTTGTTTGATCCCTAGACGTGCTACACGATTTCCGGTACTCACTCTATCTCCACCTACCGTGGCCGAATCTGGTTCGGAATAAAAGAAATCGACCACCTAAAGCATCTTCGTTTATACCATCTATCAAGTTTCACTCGAATCTGAGCATTTTTGGAAAGTTCCGGTACCCCCCCCCCTCCCACCAACGTTGTCGGAGCCGGTTCGGGCCCAATCTCTTCATCCCCTGTTCCTGTCCATCAAGTTTGACTGAAATTGGAGCATAGCCTATCTGCAGGTTTCCAGTACCCCCCCCCCCCTACCTTGGCCGAATCCGGCCCGGACGCCAAATAACAAATCTAGGCCGCATAAACTCGGCACTATCGAATTGCATCTCATTCGATCCATCTGTTTGGTTTTTGTGCATGTCAAAAGTCCCCCCACCCCCAATTCCCCTAATCGTGGTCCCATATGGTTCGAACGCATGTTTAAAATGTCGAGGCCATCGATTCGTATCACCCATGAAGTTTCACTCGAATCAGACCACTCGTTCGCAATTTATAGAAGTCAATTTCCATATTTCTCTTCTCTTGCTCCCCAAAAAATGCTCGGATCTAGGAACGGAAGTTTCCGGGGGTATGTTGTGTCAGGTTCTTAAGTCAAGATAATTCGGGTCGCTAATATGCCTGCACAGTTTCGTTGTCGTTTTACATCTGGAACTATTCTAACTCACGACTACCGGAATTCCAGGAAACCCCCTCCAACTCCCCCCACAGAGCCCCGAAACCATCTGGCTCCGTCAATTTCATCTAGGCCTAATGCTTGTTCCGTCCATTAAGTTTCGTCCCAATCCCTCTGCTTTTAGAGTTTCTTGAGTTTTCCACACCCCCCCCCCCCCATCCCCACAGGTATCGGACCCGACGCGGACGTGACACTGAACGTCCGAGGCGATAGATCACCAGACAAGTTTCATTCAATTCCGATCACCCGTTCAAAAGTTATGCACACCACTAGATTCCGGACTCCCCATCCACCCACTCCCCCTACGATGGTCGGGTTGGGGAAACGGCTGTTCTCAAGTCAATCTGTTCGGATCCCTGACATACCAGCCAAGTTTCATCGCCCTAGGACATCAGGAAGTATGCCGAACTCACGGGATCGCTAGAAATCCGGACCCCCACCCCAACTCCCCCACAGTGCCCTGATCCGGTCCGGTTATGTCAATGACGTGTCTAGGACCTGTGCTTGTTTTTCCCACCAAGTTTCATCCCGATCCCTCCACTTTAAGCGTTTCTCAAAATTTCCGGTTCCCTCCTCCAACTCCCCCCAGTGTCATCGGATCCGGCCTGGATTTAAAGTGAGATGTCTGAGACACGAGGTCATCCTAAATATCAATTTTCATCAAGATCCGATCACCCGTTCGCAAGCTAAAAAATACCTCAAATTTTGGCTTCACCCTCCCTCCACTCCCCCCCCCCCCCCAGATGGTCGGATCGGGGAATTGACGATTTCCTATTTAATTTGGTCGGGTCCCAGACATACCTGTAAATTTCCATCGTCCCAGCACATCAGGAAGCACGGAACTCGCGGGATCACTAAAAATTCGGACTTCTCCCCCCCCCCCAACTCCCCCAAAGTGAGCGGATCCATTCCGGTTATATCAGTCACGTATCTAGGACTTTTGCTTGTACTTTCCACCAAGTTTCATCCGAATCCCTCCACTCTAAGTGTTTTCCAAGATTTCCGGTTTCCCCCTCCAACTCCCCCCAGTGTCACCGGATCCGGTCTGGATTTAAAATGGAGGGTCTGAGACACGAAGTCCTTCCATATATCAAGTTTCATTAAGATCCGATCACCTGTTCGTAAGCTAAAAATATCTCATTTTTCCTATTTTTTCCGAATTCCCCCTCCCTCCACTCCCCTCCAGATGGTCGGATCGAGGAAGCGACAATTTCTAATTTAATCTGGTCCAGTTCCTGATATGCCTGCCAAGTTTCATCGTCCTAGCTTATCTGGAAGTGCCCGAACTAGCAAAACCGGGACCGACAGACCGACTGACGGACAGAAATTACAATCGCTATATGGCACTTGAGTAAGCTCAAGTGCCATAAAAACAGAAGTGAAAGAGTGAAAAAGGGTCAATTTTCTCTTTAGACTTGATTTTGTACTGTTATGAAGGTGTGATCGAATCCCACTGTTGACACCATTGCTAAGAATGTTGAACGTGGAGGAAGTTTCCAACCCCTGTTCTTACACCTTGTTGAGAGGATGGACGAGTGGAGGCGAGGTTTAATGAAGATAAGGCTCCTGGGGTGTGGGCTGAAGACATTCTGACACCGTAGGTGCCCACTAGCCCCAGGACCAGTCAGGAAACCGGACAAAAGAGACAAGGGAAAGTCTCAGGGAATTCTATAGCTCAGCCGCAGTCAATCCAGAAATCCCTAATCAAGCTGGTTCACACATCCTAGCGAAGCTGGAATTCACATATCCAGTCAAGCCCGAGGCCTACTAGCCGAGATGGACCATAACGTCTATAGTTAATTTATCTCATGCAAATCGTGTACAAGAGTGTGACACATATAATATAGCACTAAAGGGGTCCCTAACTAAATATATAAACTGGTCCTTACCATAAATTATAATATAGCGTAACTGCGGTCTTGCTCCGACCAAGGATGAAAGAGAACTCTTCTTGGCTGCGGATTCATTACGCAGCCAAAATACTTAGAATGAAATGGATCAAATCCTGACCTCGGGTTAGCCAGCAGCTAACTGAAGCTAGTGGATAAAGACCGAGTGACCTATTGTCACGATGCCGGGAAATTAATGATGGTGATGGAAACCGAAGAGATATATAGAAAAGTAGGCGATAGATGGAGGGAATAACTAGGAGGACTATTGCAGAGCAAAGTGCTATGGGATGTCTCCATAACACACCTCCCCCCCCTTGGGCAGAGTGGTGTACGGGCAACAAAAGATTCTACAATGTTTCCATTCCAGCCCCACCTACTAACATACCATCGATAGCTAAGCCATCGCGGCAACCCAGGTTTCTGACAGAGGGGGCAATCAAATAAGTGTGAAAAATCAAAGCCCACTCTCTGTTCAGTTAGTTCAGGGTCCTTTATTGAGCTTCAGTCCTACTGACCTTACCCTGACCACACGAACCAAACCAAAACAAATATAAAATGCGAAATAAAGGCAGAATTAATATTTGAAGCGTCGATGCCTTTAAGTTCTAAAATAAATTAGGGGCTGGAAGAAACTTTAAAAAGGGATTATCAGGGAAATATTGGGGAAATGTTGCCAGTACCACAACTCGTCCCAAAAGAGAAGTCTCTGAGATTTGTTAAAAATAGAAAATGGAAAAGGGAAAACTAGGAGGAATTTGGGAGGAAAGGGAAAAAGAAAGGCCGCAATTTTAAAAATTACTCCAGTTAGCTGTCGCAACGACCTAAGGTAAGACCTTGATGCCAAAAAAACTTGAAGTAGAAATGGGGGAGGTCCTACGCACTCTAAGCCGCAATATAAAGCACTAAAGGTAAGGGCACGCAAGTAATGAAAGCGCAGAAAACAAAAGCTAGCGGTGGCCGACAAACGGCTTCAGTCAAATCGACCGAAAGCTGCATAAAGTGCAGTAGAGACGCGCGAAAGCAGAAAAAGCAATGCTTAAAGGAACAGTGCAGTTATCGCAAGGGCTAGCGAAGCGAAACCGAAATCAACATTTGTACAAAAGCAACTCTAAAGAGGGCCTACATAATTAAACTAAGAAGGGGGAGGGACGAAAATATACACACCTAACCGGAGATATTTAAAGCCGCACTTGCAAGCGGGAAAACGCGGACCTAACACTCCTACCTAAATAAATAAATTTTACTTGGAGGTTGCAACGTCCAGCTGAATTTCGCTGGTGATGAGATTGGATGATGTTGAAGTCGGAATAATTGTTGGTCTAAAGTTGCTTAAAGTTGAAGTTGTAGCGCCGACAGAAAAATGGTTTGATGAAATTGAATTTAGATGGCGCTGACGGTGATGTTAGAGTGATTGTTGGTTGTTCGTGTAGATGGCGCTGCTGCTGGTGATGAGATTTGCGTTGATGATGTTAGAGTGATTGTTGGTTTAAAGCTGGATTGAGGGTCAGGGTGGAGAGGCCGGAATTGTAAGTGGACGAGGCCGTGACGCAGGACGGAGATCGGCTGTCAGAGTAGGCTCGGCTTGGCTCGACCCATGGTGGGGAGATAAGAGGATGCTGAGTGCTGAGGTGGGGTCCGGAGCGACGGATAAGGGAGGGGCTGGCACGGATTGTGCGGCGTGCCCGTTATCACTGTTGGGGTTGGCAGCGCGATTTCCAATGTCGGTGGCGTGCTTTCGAAAGATTGGCGGCGTCGGTGGCGTGATTCAAAAGATTGGCAGCGTCGGTGGCGAGACGTGCAAGGTTGTCCCATAGGAGGCGCCTTGACGCTCGAAGACGCTGGGACCTCAGCGCCACTGCCTCTTCTGTCGCAACCTGCGTGCCATACAAAAAGTCCGTCCGAAAATGTAAATATAAACAAACATTTGAAAAAAAAAATCGATTGGGAGTCACACCACTCTGATTTAAATATTAATTGTTAACGTTTGAAAATTTTGAATCAGATAGAAATTTTCAACAAACTGGAAAATTTACATTAGAATTTGAAACCAACTGGAAAATGGAATTTTTTCAAACAATCTGGAATATTTTTCATTAGATTTGTTTTATTTAAGGTGTATTGTGGTAGAATTAAAGAAATGGCGTCAAACCGAGACCGAAAGTCGGTCCGGTTGCTTGCGCCGTGTGAACCATTACATACTAAACATCATCAGGAACAATTCAGACGGTACGGAACGGGGCGGCGACTGGCGTGGGTCCACCAGCGGCGATGACACCTGGAAGAGAAAAGTGATTGCTCGGAGGGACACTCCGGCGTTACTGGCCGGGGCCAATCGCTTCTCATAGTATCTCTTTGCCCTGTATATCCTATTTCGTGAGGGGACAGAGAGAAAAGCGTGCCACTATGGGGAGGGAGAATATGATGACTGGTAGGCCTTGACACTGGCTCTACCGAAGGCTGAATCAGTCGTGGCCTTACCACTGTCCGTTCCAGTTTTGGGAATGGAGGAGACGGGTAATATTCCCTAGGTGATGCAAACGGCGGTGAAAACGGCTGTTTCCAAACAAGAACAGTTGGTGAGCTAGCTACACTGACTCTTGGCTCTCCGAATGTAAATCTTGGATCAGATTTTTCCAAGCGGTCATAGTGGACGACTTGTTTTTGTGATCCGAGTTTCTGAATTTCGTAGCTTCTGCCTTTGTTTAGAACGCGAACAACATGATAGGGTCCATCCTGGCGCATTTCGGAAATGTTTGACCCTATACCAGAAGCGGGGGGGAATTTGAGAAAAACCATGTCACCAGTATCATGCGGGGTAAATTTGTTGCAATTTCTATCAATGGAAAGGAGGGAGAGGTCACCTTTTCGTATTCGGATTTTTAAAGGTGAATGATTCTCTGCGATAAAGAACACATTACCGTCGGGGAGAATTTGGACGAACTGGGGGTTAACCGTAATCTGTCGGGCCCGTAGGGCTGCATTGCCCTTAATCAAGACTGTTCTCGTACCAGGGGGTAAACCGACAATTTTGCAACAAATGTGTCTCAAATAATTCGGCCTGATACGATGAACACTCTTTACCGGAAGTACTTTTTCTCCGTCCGGTATAACTTGACAGGTTTTTGGTTGGTTATGGATACTAAAAAGAGTCAAACCTTGTGAAAGGGAAAGAGGTGATGCCGGGATCGGTTTGACGGGAAAGACGTTTGGAAGTTTACTGGACACAACTTCGTGCAAAGGTTCTATACCTTTGTACGATGAGAATTGTGGTTGGTCCTCAGTATGTGAGTCTGGTAGAGGTTGGCATTCTCGCAGATACTGAGACCAACCAAACCAAGGATCTGGAAGGGGAAGAGATTGAGGATCTCTTGAATACTCATTTTTAATATTAATTTTAGGGGAAAATAGCGATGTACGGGGTCGAGGGACAGGGGGGGCAAACGGGGTAATTGTCCATTTCGAAAATCCGTCATGAGTGTAGGTGACCTCAATAGCGAAAAGATAAACTAGTCGCTAAGATCACCCAAAACCTTCACTCGAAAATTTGAGAAAATAATGGCAGAATATAAAAAAAAAAATATAGAAAAATGACACTTATACAAAAATATTAAAGTTTACAAGGAAAATGAGACGGGGAACAAGCTCGACTGGACGTGTAAACTCAGACTAAACTAAGACGCGGAACCAACTTGATATCTAACCAATGTTTTTACTTCATGAGGGAAAAAAAAATATGTGGCATGAATAAACGGCATTAACCATAAATTTATTATCAAAAGAAAATAGGCCAGAGGCTTCATGCGAAATCGCCGCATCCGGATGGCGAATAAACACACATACGCTAGATGGCGATCGAAACGCAAGAAAACCTGAAAAAAAATGTGGTGGTGGGGGAGGGATGACAGAGGGAACGACTGGCGAAACGCACACAACGTCGTATGTGGCAAATTACTACACACATTTAGACCGAAACCAGTCGAAATTCCCCGAAAATGTCACGAATGAAGCGCGATGTACATTCTTGAGAGAGTATCTATCTCCGCAAGAAAAATATACAAACAGATCACCACCAAACAAAAAAATAAACTGGCCGATAGGGGAATATGAAAAATTAAGGATAAGCCGAAAAAACGCCACAAATAGAAATACGACGTCCTTGCATCACTCCATAGGGCTTGAAAATAGTGCCATATAGACAACGTCGAAAACGAAAGGCGAGAAAGGTTGATCTTATTCCGAATAACCATGGCTTTCACGAAAAGAAAATTTTATGTCGGGGAACTAAACAAAAGAATCATCATGGAATTGGGAATAATCGCAGGCAAAATTACGTTTCCGGGTATGTGAAAAATGAAATCATACGCAAGTGCTAGTTTATCAATGGTACCGCAAGCACGCATTGTCAGTGTTGAGAGCACTGATCTAAAATAGACACGGCGAAATGACGCAATGATGTACCCCGGTGGATAAATTATTTTGCCGATGCGATGACGATTTGCAGTCCGTGGCGCGAAAAACACTCACTTGACGACAAGTAGACAATAACAAATACTGAAGGGATGGACAAATCGCGATCTGTAGTGCGGCGATACACATACAACGACGACCGGAAAAATCCTGGAAGGCAAAGGGGCAGGGAAAAGAAAATCTGCAATCAGTGGCGCGACACACACACACATGAAGACTGCAAAATTCCTGAAAAGGCGAAGAGGGCAGGAGAAAAGAAAATTCGCGGTCAGTGGCGCGAAATACACTCACATGGCGACCGGAAAAATCCTTAAAAGGGAAGGGGGAGGGAAGTCTCCATAACAGTACATACCGTACTATGTAACTTTTTACATTATAGCTTCTCCAAGGCGACTTGCTGTGTTTTTAGAAAAAAGATAATAAATTTGGTAAAAATCAGGTTCCCATTCGGTCAATTTTACCAGGTCCCCCCCCCCCCAAAGAAGAAAGGCTGGGGACGCCCCTAGCTGCAGGGCATGGAGCCCCATCATGTGAGCACCGGTGCTCATATGTTGGGGCATGCTGGAACCATGGTGCACCATGCTAATAAATTGAGGATTTGCTGACTAGAGCCGTTTAGGGTCATTCATAGGCTACAGAAATCCTCAGTTTTGAGGTAAAAGTGTCTTATTCGTAGCAAAGTGCTAAGCTGTACAGGTTTAATACCCCATGGAAACTTTTAGAGTGATATTCGGTCAGATACTACATGGCTAATATCTCGTCTGCTAGGTAAAAATCTTGTCGATTTGGAAAATAGGTGGATCTGGGAAGGCTGAAGTGGACATCTTGGTCTTTGTTTTCTTCCTGAACTTACATCACAAAGTTTCTTTGGTCTGATTATTATCCTATTGCACATCAAAAGCGTGATGCCCAAGATACAATTGGGAAAGGCTAGTGCTCTACTTTACTAGCGTGTCATCCAAATACTATATTTGTTTAGATTGTTCCACCACTGCCGTTGTTCCGGAATAAATAAAGGTGTACTTTCCTTGAATAACTTTAGTTAACCATAAATGTTTTTCAATATCCTTCCTTAGATGGTTTTCGTGGTGGCATAACGCAACCCCAAAAATATAGCATTGTGCCCTAAAATGGGGGATCTAAAGCTCAGTAATATGGGGTAAGTAAAACTTCAGCCGTAAATGCTTGATTTCTGAATAAGCTAGGCTAGCCTTATTCTAGCTCACAAGAATTGTTACAATACTGATACAGCATGGTTACAGCTGGCCAGAGGCGTTACCAGCCAAAATGTTTGGGGGGGGGGGAGAGGTATTTACCGACTGGCTGGTAATTTTCACCGACTTTTTCTGCAAAAAAACAACTGTTTTCAACAACAAAAATGACATTTTTGAAAAAAATTTACTGACTTTCAGAAAATCCACTGATTTCAGAAAAACCGACTATTTTGACGAGAAATCGACCAATTTTCAGAAAAACCGACTGTTTTCATGAAAAAAATCAACTTTTTTGACGAAAAATCGTGGCGCCTCGCGTCGACTCGGTTTTTTTTTACCGACTGGCAGACAGCTTTGGGGGGGGGGGGGCGGCACCCCTCCCCCCCAGTCGTGACGCCCCTGCAGCTGGCTATTTTTGTTGCATGTTTGAACACCTCTTCCTTATGAACCTGATTACATAGCTTTTGCACTGCCTTACGCCAAAGACAGTTTTCAACTTCGTCAGAAGACTGATAGTTTACTGTGTCTTTCCAGGTTTCTCTCCCTTGAAAAGAAAAAATGGAAGAAAGTGACCTCATTACCTACTTCATCTTTGTCATACTCGCACTTGTCGCTACCACTGCAGGGTATCTTGTTTACTCTGGATTACTGTATTCCGTGAATGTTCTTACAAAGAAGCCAACCTTCAAGTCCCTTGTGATTGGCTACAAGTTTGCTAGAGGTCCTTATAAGGAGTGTGGTTACCTTTTTACGGAAGCTCATTCGATTGCCCCAGAGCTAAGGACAATTGGAATTTACTATGACAACCCCCAGCAGGTAGGCTACAGTAGAAGAAATAATGGAAGTTTTTTTTTTATCAGATAGTAATAGACAGTTTTTCAGCTAACATAAGAGTTCCGCTGGAATAGACCTATCTATAGGGCGATTCTGGCGGTCTCGAAAGCTCCGCGATCTTTTGCGCCGTCTGTTTTTGCGACTCCGGCTAAAACTCGCTTCGCTTTCCGAAGCTGTTCTGGCGCTCCGCTAGTTCCCGCCAGCACTTGGGAAAGCAAATCCACTTCGCGAGTGGAAAGTGATTTCGGCACGTCAGCGAGAAGTTGTAAAGGTGCAACTGAGGCGCAACTTCTTGCGCTCTGCGGATTCTCGCTTTGCTTTTCGGAAAGCGAATCCAGGAGATCGCCCTTATAGCGACCTGAGTGTCGAGAACCATTACCAAAGCTTCGGCGCAACTTCACCTTCGAAGGTGAAACAATGCTGCGGCCCTTCTCTACAAATCGCAGTGCGACCAATTCTAGATTACTGTCACTGTCCTGCCAGGCCGTTTCCCGATAGGGACCTGGATACGCTGGAGAATGTCCAGCGAGGGATCACAAAGTTTCCTGTTTTCTTGTTCCACCGTCCTAACAATAGTAACTATTAGTTACTATTTCCGTTCCATTTGCACGAAAAGTGACTGTGCTGACCGTTCCAACTTTCTCGAAATAGTCACTATTTGCTTACCGTGCTCGGGAGCGTAGTAAGCGTGGTAACTACGCATCTCTGTAACGTGATTGGTCGGATTTCCCCATGGCATGATATTCTGCTGAAAAATAGAAAAGCCGTTCCAGCCCTGACGGCAAAAAGCAAGAATTCGTGACGTCATGCGTAGTAACTACGATAAGCAGGGTGGAACACGCTCACTGCGTCGACTTCGGATTCAACATTGGCCCACAGATTTCACCGAGGGGATCTGACTAAGATCTACAGGTTGTGCGATGGCGCATACGACGATCTTCCGCATTAGTACTTGGTTATGTTCGACAAAATAAGCAGATAAGGGTCCACCGTTTCGAAGTTGTTCATCCAAGCTTTGACAAGGATGTCGGCCGTTGGGCATTTGGAAACGGAGCGGCCGTCCCGTGGAACTCCCTACCGGACGATGTAGTTGGTGCAGAGACGGTCAATGAATTAAACAAAAAAAACTGTAGATAGTATACATCAGATGACATGTTTTCGGTCTCAAAATTATGCAGAGAGTTTTGATCTAGTTAGATTTCTGGTACCAAAATTTGTCTAAAATGAGTTTCTGTTTTATTGTGAAGTAAGAGGCGTGAAAGCCTTTATCAGCATTATATTTATTTATTTAAGAAAATTGGCACAGTTCAGCATTCAAACTATTATCAACAGATGAAATACAGAGAAGAGTTCCCAACCTCACAAATTCCTTCCTTATAAATCCTTTTAATTTTACCTTTTCCCACTTACCAAGGTCCAGTCTCGACTTCTGCCACACTGTGTCGAGATGGGCCTGAAGGCATCTCACTCCCTCCACAGGAAGTATATCCATGAAAAATAAAAAATCCAAAGGACCCATGGAAAATGAACATGCGCTTGAGTAGTTTGAAGTATATTTGATGCACAGAGAACTGCCTATAGAGAGAACTAGGTACACAAGGCAAAAGTTGCGTTTTGGAAGATACCATGGTATTTGTTACCACGGTAACTGGATTTGCAATCAGTCGTTCCGATATTCAGTCACATCACTATGTGCCAAACTTCTTTCCCACCAATTTGATCAAAATTGATGAAAGTGAGAACTTTTTCGGATACCACGATCAGTTACCACGGTCGGACTGTGGTATCTGAATATCGGATACCACGATAGCTGGCCAGATACCACGATAACTGCAAAAACGACTTTAGACCGTGATATTAGATACCATGGTATCTGCAAAAATGCAACTAATGTAAGAACCTAAGAACGACGCATTCCATTGCGAAAGCCATTCTGTTTGGACGGAAGAAAAATCATTTGCAGTGTCACCTGTCCTGTTACAAAACTGTCAGAGTGGCTTAACCTCTAATTTCTCACAACAGTCGGCGATAGGAAGGGGTCGTAAATGTCGTACCCCCACGTATGGGGGTGATTGGAGCGTTAAATTGGATTTAATATTTCAGGTGCCTCCCCAATCTCTACGCTACTGTGTAGGAGTTATATTCTCGGACGCAGACAAAGTTGTTGACGAATCTGTCAGAAAAGCATATCTTGACAAAGGCTTCATAGAATTTACACTTCCGGAAGTCGACCATGCAGTAATGACCGAGTTTCCATTCCGTGGGACGTTGTCGCTGCTTTTGGGAACAATGAAAGTCTATCCAAAGCTGACCGAGTATATTGCGGTAAGTGATTTATCTGTTTTACCCTTGTCCTGTTTCCCACATACATCAGGTTTCGCTTTTCCTCAGCTGCAAACTTTTTACCTATTGCCAGTACCGTCTTTACCCTTAGGCCGGGGCTGGGGGCCAGAGGAAACGAGAGGACAATCGGCCGGGGTAAATTGTTGAGAAATCTGGCTAAGATTGCTAGCCGTATTGCCTTGTTCCTTGCAACCTCGTCGTTTACGTTACCGACATTTTGCTCAGATGCGACCATAGTTTGGCTCGACCAAAAATCGTGTTTGCTAATGTGCTGGTGTTTTTACGTTTTTTACTCATGAAAAGGGGCAATCCATGGATGACTTAGGGTCCATCAAAAGCAAAGACGTCACTACCTATTGCCTATTGACGAGGATAAACGCCCCTCGAGCCCAAGCTGACTGGGAAACATATTTTTAAACAACGCATAAAACGGGTATGTTAGCTACAATGCTTAGGCATCGATATTTAGGCCCTTCTTGGCAAGGGTCCTCATCAGGCTATCGAACTTCAGGGTCAACGTTGGGGAAAAGAAATGAACATGCAATGGCTGCTACCCGCATTGCAGGTTGCAGGTTCCCACGTTGGGGAAGTCAACGTTGTCAATCGCAGGTCAGAGTCGTCGTCAACTGTACCATGTTCTTCAAAACTGTGCTATCTGAAACAATTTTGAAAACTGAGTTAATTATAGCATTGGAAAGAACATAGCTGATTTGGTATTCTGTTAAATTGTGCTAAGTGGACGACGTGAGCACCATCGAACAGTAGATTAGTTTAACTTTCCGAGTTCCTACTTTCTTCATGCAGATGACATACACAAAACTGGGCCCAACAGTTATGAAAATGTAGTTGGCACAATTTTGAAGAACACGACACAATTGCAGGTCACCCTTGGGGAAGGAACGAACTTGCAGTGGGAAATGCATTGTTTGGATATATTGTAGTGGGAATTGCATTGTTTGGATATATTGACGAGGACTTCCATGTTTCACAGTTGAGTGGTGAGCAAAGGGGTTAGCCACTTGCAAGAAACAACCGCATTTTTGTCGGGTTTTCATGCCTATTTAAGTGAATAGGTGATGTGTTACAAGACTGTTTGATCTCAGCGTGATTCGGTTAAAGTTTGAAGGACATGTCTTACTTATGATAGTAATTCATTCTACTTCAGTATTGTTTACATCCATAAATGTATTATATCTCCTCTATTAGCAATAGACTGATAATCATGCTTGCCACGATTTCTTCTCTTAACGTGACGTATAAGGCGCCCCATCATTGTTCCCGGGGAGCTGCCTCCGTTCGAAAACCGGTTATGCACATTTGCCAAGATTGTGATCAAGGGCTAGGGGCGTGGAAAGAGGCTAAAAATAGCCGAAGTTGTTTTAATTTTCTGTAAGTGGTCAACTGTCTTAGAATATCTGAGCAAAAGCACTATGCAGTGCGAGGTGTCCTTTAAGACTTTGAATGGGAATAATAGTGTCATTCGCTTGAGGAAGAGGATTCGTCTTGATCGTGTCCGTCGTCGGTCCGAGAGAAACTCTGGCAGTCAGTTTCTGCTTTGGCCTGTCCGCTCATCTCGTCAGTTTTATGCAGTTTTTACCGACTCTGCTTTCAGGACGTTTCTCGTGTATTGTATTCACTAATGTTTTGTTCTAATATCCTTTTAACTTAGTGGACGAAGGAAACGTGTTCTTCGTTAAGTCTTAACTATGCTGCTGCTTCGTTATACGTCTCTAGTAACGTAATTTTTATTTTCCACCCATCGTACAGAAAAGAGAAAATGATGGAGTATATTAAAAGAAAGTAGAAAAAAAACAGAGCAAAGGTAACACAACAAAGCAAAATCAAGGCAAATCACAGAAAAAAAGTAGAAAAAGCACAGAAAAGATATAAATATTTCATACGTCGTTGACTCGTTCCCCTAACGTTTTCGACTACCTATTCTAGCTTTAAAGGGCCCCTCGCACTATTTACTCTTCAACTACAGTATTTTAAAATATTTGATTGCTTTAAAACAAAGGCTTTGCTTTCAAACAAACAAAAAAACACGATTTTGGCTGTTTTAAGACTTTTCCTAGACCCGGCGACTTTATAGCGAAAACAGGGAAAAATTTACATACGTAACTGTTTTTTCTAACGGAAAACTCGCAGAAAACCGTCGACATCGTGATACACATCGAAGGTAGCAAAACACGGCAAGTGAGAAAATCAGCGTGGTTTTGTTAGAGGGGTTAGAATGTACCGTACCAGATTAGGGTCTCCGGGTTTAGAAATATATGGAGTGATTATGGAAGTAGGTTGCATTGGTATTATATATATATATTTATTTTTGCCCGCTTACAAAAGGGAAAAAGCGGAGTACATAAAGAAAAAGAAAAGAAACTAAAGAAAATATGTGCACGCACTAAACATAATACTAAAATCTATACTACGAATCGAGTTAGCATAGGTTTGCGCAAGCATTTAAAGCTCTTGAGGTAAGACAGGTCCTTTAAGCTATTTAGTCTGATACTTGATTGATTGATTTTTTTGTTCCTTCAGGAAAAAGAATTGACTGCTCATCCAATGATAGAGATTTATGGCGCTGATAAAATTACATACTTTGTCCCGATTTCGAAACAGGACGAATTTTACGTGCCGGAGGCCCTGGAGGCTGAAGAAGAAATACTTCAGTCTGAATCCGATGCTCCCGTGGACGAAGGAAACGATGGTATGTTCTTCTTTATGCTACTGCTTCATTATACGGCTCTAGTAATATAATGTAATGTAGTGTTTGTTTCCACCCATCGTGCAGGAAAGAGAAAACGATGGGATATATAAAAAGGAAAGTAAAAAAAAAAAAAACCTAGAAAAAGATCACACAACAAAGGGCAAATCACAGAGGGAAAATCACACTTATAATTCAAAAATGTCAAAGAAAAATCCCTTGCAACTCATGGCCGCTCTGATTGAATTTGAGTCGTTGACATAGCTCATCGAGCTTCCGGATCAGGTCAACGATACCGTATTTCTTTGTCATGTAGGTATTGCGCGTCCAAGGAGGAAGACGAAGAAGATATTTTGCGAATTTAAAGTAAATCTGTTTAATTTTTAGTCGGACCGTATCATTTAATGTTTCAGAAAATGAATCTATATAATGGCGTAGCCTACACTATTATATAATTTTGCTAATAGACTTCGGTTTAGATGAAATCTTCATTATCCATCTAGATAATGTTGTTGTTGGTACTGGATTGTATGGTTTGACATAACTAATTAAAAGCTCATCTGAACGACTTTCATACTTCGTTCTTTCTATATACAACTTCAAATTGTACAAGGGGCACAACTCGACATTATCACTGAACTTCCGGAATTTTACGCAGGTTTTATGTCGGTTTCTTTTGGATGTTTCTCACACTCATTCTCACAAATTTCAATATTACTAATTTTAAAAATACTCAGCGTCTGGACTCGTTCACTTGTAACTAAAGCTAATAACATAGTCACTTTCAAAGTTAACCTTTTGAAAGTGACTATGGGTTGAAACAGTTTGACCATAAGACCGACGAATTTTGTTCTCCATGTTCTCAACAATCAATGCTTTAGTTTGTTTCAGAGTCTTACCATTTTTTTTGTCTTCCGTGTTTGGATCTTTTTTAGGTGGATCCGGCTCCCTCTTATTGTGTCCTAGCACTTCACTGGTAAGAAGTACCGGTTATCCCCGTTTTTCTCACCGGATCAAGGGGTCGAGCTATGCTGACAATAGCCAAGACGGGTGTATAATCTTTAAGAAGCGCAGCAGAGTTTGAAATGAGTTGCGCGTGTTACACTATTGGAATAGAAACTGTATCTACTTCGAGTTATGCTTTAGTGAAACAAAATCATTACCTACTGTCGTAAAGGTCTTCAGTGGCCTGGCAGCTCTCTCTGTTCACTACATAAGGTCAAGGTTTTATTTACACTTCTTTATAAAATGATAATAAATAGAGGGTCAAGCACACAAGGTCGATTGACGTCGATTTTAGAAAATAAATTAACAAAAGAAAAATGTGTGCTTCTGTGCTCAGCCCACTCGCTACTGAATGTAACCATACCTTCCATTTTCTTCACGCCCGACACCGGAGGGTACGTGATCGCTTACGACGAAGGTAAGGCGATAGTTGATGAACGGTACAGTTCACTTAAGGGGAATTTATGATACCCACCTACCGTAGTTGACAGAGCCGACGTAGTGGACAGTTGTGTCTTCTGCTTTTTATCCACTTTTTATCCCCCCCCCCCCCCCCGCCAAGACCACCCCGACGAAATTCTCCGGTACCAGACCCTTCTGGCGAAAAATCCCGGGTGCCCCTTCTCCCTCCCAGAATGCACAAATAAATGGGAAATAATATAATCTTATTGAAAGCTGCAGTTTAGACCGCGAGTACTCGTCGCGAGTACTCGTTATGTAAACGCGTGACGGCGGCTCGCTGGCCGCTCACCTCTATATATAATTTTCATAAAAACAGATCGCATTTATTAACACTGTGTGTGGGGGGAGGGGGGGGGGGGGGGCTTTTAGCCCATTTCCTCTACATATAGTTTTTTTTGTCTATGCTATGACCTCATAAATAATAAATGATGATTTAATCCGTAATATCTTCAAATACAAAAAATAGCTTTGGATATGTCAATTCAAATAAAGACACTTCAAGCAACTCGACAGGTGAATATTACTTATCTGATAATATTCAAATTTCTAAATAAAATAATCAAGTTTATAAATAAACTACATCAATACACAAAAGACAGGTCAAAATTACATACCGTAATTCGTATAAAATTTCTAAATAAAACAGTCAAGTTTGCCCGTCCGTCTATTAGCACGGCAAATCTCGAAGGATTGATATAATAATAATATAATAATATAACTGCAGTAAAAAAGGCTTTCGCCTCTGTTAATTTCTCGGGACACTGTGTACACTAAATTCAATTTCAGCCAGGTGTCGATCCACGCCTGCTTTAAACTGATTGATATTTTCGGCATTTACGACATTTTCGGGGAGATTATTCCAGTATTCCACTATCCGGTTTTTGAAGCTCCATTTTCCAATGTCTTTTCGGAATTTCTCACCACGAATTTTCAAGCTGTGTCCTCTGAGACCGTTATGATTGAAAGTGAGGACATCATCAGGCCTTATGTTATCATAGTAACTATGACAAATCTTAAAAGTTTCAATCAAGTCACCTCGGAGGAATCTATAAGATAAACTGGGTAATCGTAATTTTTTAAGTCGATGTTCATAAGGCAGATGGCAATGGCTGGCACTGTTTTTGTTGCTCGTCTCTGAACTTGCTCAATGGCGACGATGTCCTTGTTATAGAAAGGCCTCGTTGTTACGTGGCCATATTCAATGAGTGGACGAGCTAGAGCCTTAAATAAAGTAGGAAACAGGGAATTGTCCTTGAATGTAAATGTCCTTCTCATAAGATTTACAATTTTGGTAGTTTTCTTGATGATAGTTTCGTAATGTGTTGAAAATTTTAGATCTGTATCCATAACTACCCCGAGGTCACGCTCAGAGGTGGTTATCGAAATCGTCCTTCCGTCCAAGGTGTAACGATGGTCAAGGGTAGTAGGGCCAAGACGAAGGTGATGACATTTATCGGTATTGACCTCCATGGCCCATTGAGGCATCCACTGGCAGATCTTGTCAAGGTCTTTTTGAAGAGACTCGGCATCGTGCAATCCCTTTATACCTCTGTATAGCTTAGTGTCATCAGCGTATAGCATAACTGGAGAGCTGATATCTTCAGTTAGGTCATTTATATAAATGTTGAAGAGAAGGGGACCGAGAACACTTCCTTGTGGTACGCCGCTAAGAACATTCACCTCCGTGGTGCTAAGCTGGCCATCCACTCGTACTCGCTGTGTTCTGGAGGTTAAGAAATCCTCTATCCAAGCTAAATTTTGTCCGATCACTCCCAAGCGTTTTAGTTTCAAAAGGAGCCTTTTGTGCGGTACTTTATCAAAGGCTTTCCGTAAGTCAATATAGAGAACATCCACCTGTATCCCCGCGTCGATCATTGCTCTCCAGGCTTCACTGGCCAGTAGAAGCTGAGCTTCTGCAGATCTCCTACGCATGAATCCAAACTGGCTTTTGGAAATGTCAGTCAGATGTCGGCTGAGGTGATCCGCAAGGAGGGACTCAAAAATTTTGCAAGGGATGCTTGTCAAACTTACTGGTCTATAGTTTGATGGGATTTGCCTGGAACCGCTTTTGAATATGGGAGAAACGATGGCTTTTTTCCAAAGTGAAGGTAGCTTTCCGCTTGCGTATGATTTTTTGAAGATCTCGTAAAGCGGCAGTTGGATTTCAGATGCCAGTTCACGCAAGACCCTAGGATGAATGTTGTCGGGTCCTGGGGATTTATGAGGGTCTAAATTTTTTAGTTTGATATAAACGTCATTTACCGAAAAATCAAGGTCTGGAATTGGTGCTTTTTCATTGTCAGACGAAAACTCCTCAGTTGTTTCAGGTTCCCTTGTGAAAGCTGATTCAAATTGTCGGTTTAGAAGGTTGGCCTTTTCCTCCGCATTACTTGTTGTTTTGCCTGAGTCTGGGTCTCGAAGTTCCGACACTCCGTGGTTAAGCTTACGCTTGGAGTTTACAAATTTCCAGAAGGCTTTAGGATTTGTTTTGGACTGCTCCGCGACACGTTGCTCCCTTAAAGTCTGTTGGTTTCTCGTTTCTTTACGGACCTTGTTTCTCAGTCTGACAAATTTCTTTCTGTCTTCTTGGCTTCCAGATATCCTTGAATTCTTCCACGCTTCTTGTTTCGCTTTTATCAAGTTTACGGTCGTTCTAGGTAAGGTCGGACGTTTGTATTTTTGGTAAACTGGAATATACTTCTCCACTAGGTCCTGAAGAGCTACCGTGAAACTTTCATACATATGTTCACTTGATGCAGGATTTGCGAACTTCTCGATATAGTTAGTTCAAACTTGGTTTAGGGACTGGATGAAAGTACAGGTCAGTATTTTTGTAAAAGCTAATAAAATAGTCGATTTACCGGAAGGAAGAGATGCTTAATACATATCTTAAACTTGTCTTCGCGCCAGACAGGTCGTTAGCCTGAAATCCGGTAAAAAACGGAAAATGGGTAAAAGACAAACTTTCATCTGAAGTTGATTCCAAGTTTGATGTTATAGTAAGCAGACAAAGTATACCGTTTCTGAGCTTTATTTTCTTGCTGTTCAACAATTAGCATTAGTCAGGGGTGGCCCGAAGCACTCAGACCAGGGGGGGTGGGGGTGAGACTCCCCATTTAAACGACTCCTGCATCGCAATATACGACTCGCACGTACCGACAAAAATGAACTGTTGCCAACGTTCCCCGCCAACAAAGAATAGAGCCGGTGTAAAACTAGCTGCAGTGCATCATCTGAAATTATTCTTGTAATCAAAATTTTTTTATACATAGGCCTATATTCATAATCTCAGCTTTACATTTCAGCTTTCGCGAGAGCGGATACCCTGGGCAAATTAAAGCAAGCGCCGCAGGCGATTTTTTTTTAATCTGCATTCGTCTGGCAAGATTTAACTACTTACCGTACTCTAGCGTCTGTAGGACTCCTACTGCCGTGGGAAACGAATTTCGGATGCATATTAAAATCCTTCTTGTCCTTTTCAAGCTTTGTACCCACCTCAACCTCGCTTTGTGATCGACATCTTTCTACTGTTCTGGGCAGACTTGTCTCGCGGGTCTCTTGTCATTTGAATTCTGATGGCTTTTCCCTTATGTTATTTTTTCTTGGAAACAGTCGATTTTTCTTAAAAACAGTCGTTTGTTTCTTAAAATCTGTCGATTTTTTGTCAAATCAGCCGATTTTTCGTCAAAACAGTCATTTTTTTCAGAACAACAGTCGGTTTTCCTACTTAGAACAGTCGGTAAAAATGACCAGCCAGTCGGTAAATGCCTTGCCACCACCCCCCAAGCATTTTGGCTAGTAACGCCTCTGGCCACCATGAATCATGTCTTCGACCTATCCGGGTCATGAAACCTGGTTTAAACGACTCTATTAGGGACGAGTTTACGACTGTAGCTGGTCAGAGTCAAAATTAACAATTTTTTTCTAAATGACTCGGATTGTTTGTGATTAAAATGAATGTCCGGGACCTCGGCGAGGTAAAAATAAACGACTGATACGACTTAGCAAAAGGTAAGGGGTTGAATCTGCAAAAACGCAACTATTGTGTCTCCCCTATCAAAAGATGTTTTTTGTTTGCAGATGAACCAGCCGACCAGAAGAAGCCAGTGAACGACAACGGTAGCGACAGCTCTGCTGGTTCCTTTGAGAAAGTTGGTCGCGCTAAAGCTGACTAGCTTAATTATCCTTACATGTGCTGCTTTCGTACTAAGACGGTATAGCTGTGTAGCTTAGCTTAAATTTGTTCACTACATACAGTAACAACGGTTCCACAAAGTCCAAATTTCGAAGTCGGATCCGGAGAGTCGGACTTAGTTTGTGCTGAATGAATCGACCATTCGCACCCGATTTCGCCTTGGATTCGGTGGAGAACCAGTTTGGGAGCTTATCGGGCAGGGGATTCTTCTCGTCCAGATTGCCTATACACTGTAAACAAATCTTGCAGTATTTGCTACTGCATGGGATTAATATCTTCTCTATTGAGATAAGATTATTTCTAATTCGAATTAATCTTATCCCAGTGTAGAGATGAGATTAATCCCAGTAGCAAATACTACAGTTAACTTTAATCCTTTCTCGGAGAAACTTTGTACCGTTTTAGCAAGAATCTGTAATGCTATTGCTAGATAGAACTCCTGCCTCTGACCTCTTTATACATCCTTGCTCTGCCTATGAAATTTCCGACCCGAATTAGCGCGATCACTGTGCCCCTAACTTCTACTTTCTCACATCTCTGCAACCTGCGGTATACAGGCCCTGGCAAAGAGATCCATTGATCATAGGTAGGTAGGAGAGCCGGTGCCCCTTTTTGGTAATTTACTAGAAAAAACTATACTTTTATCATTTTTATTTAACGTTGTCTGACGTTAGGAAAAGCAGACCTAGAAATGAAATAGAAAAGTTCCAACTATATTTTATTACACATTATAATTTTAACATTTACATATCATTTCAAGATGCCGGGGAACCTTCCGAGGTTCAGGCCCTAAGCACTATACCGAGACGTATGGTGCCAATGCTGCTGGTGGATAAGCTATCGGGTAAGCACTTGCTCAGTCCTTACGGAACATGATCGTAGATTTTAGCAGGACTCAGCGGTTGAGAGAAGGCAATTCTTCATTATTGTTTCTTGCATGTCTGCTGATGAATCGCCAGATTTCTGATCCTTTCTGTCGAACGCATGCCACTGCGCTGAGAAAAAAATCCGCGATTTTATTCCAAAATACTTAGCGTGTGCTGCCATCTGTATTGCTTGACACCATCAAATATTCCTGTTTGTTATACTTTATGAGCACTGGTCCTGGACCAAACGAATATCACGATCTTACCTTTGTTTTTGTATCACAAATCGGTATTTGTCCCATCACAAATCTTTAAAAACTCAACAACCATTTTTCAGCATCCTGATTGCTGAGCACCTGTTTAATACCAAACTTCATCCGACATCTTTCTTTTCTCGCAGCAACTCAGCGCGTTGACGCGTCCACTTGCGTGGCCGGTTTTGAAACGACTGAGGGGGCTGACCCGCTGGCGGAGAGGTGAGAATAAAGAAAATATTCCTTCAGCCGAAGCTGACTGCGAATCATATTGCAGTACAAACGGATACGTCAGCTGAATAGGTATATTTCGGCAAGGGTCCTCTCCAGGCTCAAGCGGGAAATGAACTTGTAGGAAAGCTATCAACATTGCCAGATTACCGAAGGGCAGAGTAGGCCCCTGCCTATGGGGCTCATATATGGGTCCCGCTTCGTGTAGGGGCCCTGCGACAAAGGGTCAACATAACAATGACTTGAACTTGAAAGGAACTTACATTTTGGGTGAAAACTAGGTGCTTCTAATATGCTAACCTCTTTCGAACTTAAATTATTTTGTGGGAGATTATTTGCAAGGGGGCCCTGAAATATCGACTCAATATGGGCTTTCGCAGGGTTTAATCATGCACTGACCATAAGACTAGTGTACTGAACATTGCAGAGACGTTACGTGGCAAAGCATAAGTTTCGGGTACAGCGATGTCACTCGTACGGTCAGAAATTCCATGGTCGGAGAGAGGATGCTTCGCAAGAAGCATCCTAGGCGGGGTGTTCTACTGCCTAGTAATATTATAAGTTCTTTGTTATTTTTACAATTAGGGAAGTGGAGTTCGACATTCCTGGTTCTAAAAATGTGATATAAGTTTAGGCTATTTTGAAAGTAAGAACTGATCTGTTTTTTCAAACGTGATATGGTACTCATTCGCTATATTGTCATTTAATGAAAGCTTGTATTTTATGCAATTTGAAATTTTTGTGTCGGTTTGGAAATGAAATACTTTGGAGGATAAGTCGAAATTTGCCTAGGAAACAGAGTTGCTCCCGTGAACCTACTAGGTACAAAGTACACACTTACCGAAAGCCTTTCAGAACCCACCACCACCCCTAATAGCACATCACAGAGACAACACTAACAGACTTTTCGTTCTTGCCGAATATTACATAAGAAGTCTCGTTTGCAGGAGAGCGTAAAACTGTAATGCCTTGAGTCTTTTTCTTCAAGCCTTCAGCTAGTTCAGCTCTACTTTAAGCTTCGTGTGCGAATAAGCCTATCAGATCGGCTCACGCAGCTATGAGTACAAATTCCACCCAGGGGGGGACTGGTATGAAATCTGAGGACCCTAGCCGGGTGGGGTGGGTCGTTTTTGCCCCGATTTAGCAGATTTTATTTGGGTGGTCCTCTTGGGTTTTTTTTTTTGTACACTGACCCAAGCAACATATCATTTAGCAGGGAATCACACGACCGAAACAGCTGGGACAAAGAGTACAAGCGAAATTCTCCCAAGAATAAAAAAAAATCCTCATATTCGGCACTGGTGAGGCACGTCACAGAAGATTTTGGTTGGTTCGAAGCATTCTCCAATAAAGTCAGCAACTTTGTTACCTTACCTTGGACCTTAGTTCCTCCTGTACCTCCCTCCGTAGGCGCTTAGGGCATCCAAGAAGAGCCGCCAGTCGTCTCTCATAAGGGCCGCTGCCCATACATCTGCCCATTCGGGCTGGATAGACGCGTTGATATTCTGAAGATCCGACTGGTGTACGACCAGGAGTGTTCTTCGGTCGCCATCTTCGTCTGGATCCCTCCGGATGCCACTGGAGGATGCGTTGGGGAGTCTGGTGCTTCCCATCCTGATTGTATGGCCCAGATACCACCAGCGGCGGATCTTGATGACTTCAGTAATAAGGGGTTGCACTGTAATCTGGCGAATTTGTCATCTGGCGAAACCCTTTCTGTCTAGTGTATGTTTAAGATCCGCCTAAGGCAGGTGTTTTCAAAGGCCAGAAGACGTTTCTCCAGCTGTGGCTGAGGTGCCACGTCTCCGACCCGTACAGAAGTACGGAGAGAACGTTGCTGTTGAAAAGTCTCAGCTTGAGTCTAAGGAGTACTTCTTGCTCCTCCATATCTTCTTTAGCCGATTGAAGACACCGCTGGCCTGACCAAGTCTTAGCTGGACCTCCCTTGCACAGGCTCCAGTGTTTTCAACTGTACTGCCGAGATATCGGAATTCAACGACCTGTTCGACTTGCTGGTCCCTACAGTGTATATCTAGCGGAGATCCGCTGCTCGCCATACTCTTCGTTTTGGGGATGTTTATTTTCAGTCCGAACAGTTCAGCTGTTTCACTGGTCTTTGTGAGGAAGTCCTGGGGCTTCTGTTTGCAGGTCTCCATTGGGTTGATGTCATCGACAAAGTCTATGTCTCCTACTTTTCTGTCATCCCCGATGTCAATGCCGTATCTTTCACATCTTCTTAGAACGTAGTCGATGATCAGGATGAACAGCAGCGGAGACAGAACGCACCCTTGCTTCACGACCGTCATAATTTGGAAATATCTGGCGTTGCCGTCGCGGGTACGGACACAGCATTCCGTGTCTTCGTAAAAGGCTGCTATCAGGCTTACGAGTTTGTCCGGTATGCCATAGTACCGGAGCACTCTCCAGTGTGTAGAACGGTCGATGGAGTCAAGGCTTTTTCGAAGTCTATGAGGACTAGGTAGAGCTTTTTCCTCCATTCGTTGCACTCTTCTAGCAGCATTCTTAGCATGAATATGAGATCCGCAAATGAACGGTTTGGGCATAAGTCAAGCTGTTCTTCGCGGAGGTGTTTGTCGACTGCTGGCTGTATGCGGTTCAGCAGGATGGTGTCCAGGAGCTTGCCAGGAATAGAGAGCAGACTGATCCCTAGCCAGTTTTCACACTTAGTGGGATCGCCCTTTTTAAAGATGTTGACTAGAGTACTCCTTGTCCACTGACGGGAGACCTTTTCGGTTTCCCATACCAGGTTAAAGAGTGTCCTCCAAACTGTCAGGCAGGCGTTTACAGACCACTTCAGCATCTCAGATGCGATACGGTCTTCTCCGGGCGACTTGCCGTTTTTTGGCTTCTTTAGGGCACCAGTGATTTCGGCTGAAGAGGGTGGGTCAGAGCTTACTGCTAGCGTTCGCCGATCTCTTCGGGGTCAGTGATTAGCCGGCCGCTCGGATCCCTTTCCGATGATCTCGTTCGTGGTTTTGTAGAAAGCTCTTGAGTCACCTCTTTTTGATGCCTCTTCTGCCATCTGAGCTTTCATCTCTATAAAATGACGCTTGTCCCTACGGGCACTTTTCTTCACGAGTTTGTCCCGTTTGTTGTACTCGTGCTCAAGAAATAAGGCGTCAGTGGCAATATTTAAGAAAAGATAAGGCCGACCTTTTAAGGCTACAGCAAGCCTCGAGAATGTATGCTCAAAAATAAGTCGCTGGACTTCTGCTGTCTTCGACGAGCAGGAGGGCAGAGACAAAAATTAAAACCTTCAATTTTTCCGTCTTCCCGCTGAAAGCACAAGTAGAAGACTAGACATTCTTTGGCCAAGTGCAAAGCCTTACTTGAAATCCGATGCTGAAGTGTTTCCGAGGTCAACAAGACCAAAGGTTTCGATGGGATCCCAAAAATTTAATATCTGATCCAGGCAACTGGGTCTTGTCTTCGCCAGACTCCTTGAACATTTTTACAACTAAAATTCAGAAACAGATTAAGGCCAAATAGCTAATCACCTGAGAAAACCAAGTTCAGATTTGGATTCAGCCTGTTGTTTTTACCCCTATAAGTCATATATATAGGTCAGAAAAGTTTGACGAAAACTTCCTGCCACTTCTGCCAATTTCCCGGTTCCGGCCGAACTCCAGAACTACTTGTCCGGCGAAAAAAGAAAGCTCAAAGACGAAATCAGGGTATCTTCTTTCCCCAGTAATGAACATCTAATCAACTTCAAATAGAAATTTAGCTTATAACAAATTTTCCGATTCCGGTCGGATTCCGGTCGAACTATATGTCCGGGTAAAATATGATTGTCATACAGGGACTCAGCATCTCTTCTTACCCTAAATCGCTTATCTAATCAACTAGAAATAAAACTTTGACTTCCAACAGATTTCCGGTTTTGGCCGGATTCCGGACGAACTACATGTCCGGGTAGAAAATTGTTTTCACATAAGTGTTCAGCATGTCTTCTTGCCCTAAATCGAACATCTAATCAACTCCAAATAAAACTTTTAATTTTGACAAACTTTCCGGCTTGGGCCGGATTCCGGTCGAAATACTTGTCCGTCGAGAAAATAGTTTTCACCATCGTCTTCAGCATGTCTTCTTACCTCTAAATCGAACATCTAATCAACTTCAAATAAAACTTTTACTTTCAACAAACTTTCCGGTTTGGGCCGGATTCCGGGCGAAATACTTGTCCGTCGAGAGAATAGTTTTCACCATCGTCTTCAGCATGTTTTCTGACCCCTAAATCGAACATCTAATCAATTTCAAAGAAAACTTTTACTTTCAACAAACTTTCCGGTTTGGGCCGGATTCCGGGCGAAATACTTGTCCGTCGAGAAAATAATTTTCACCATCGTCTTCAGCATGTCTTCCTACCACTAAATCGAACGTCTAATCAACTTCAAATAAAACTTTTACTTTCAACAAACTTTCCGGTTTTGGCCTGATTCCGGGCGAACTACTTGTCCGATGACAAAATAGTTTTCACCATCGTGTTCAGCATGTCTTCTTACCCCATAATTGACTATCACATTAGCTGTTTCAAAATATTTTGTTTGTCCCTTAATTTGAATCCCCTCCCCCACCCCTAAATGTAGAGCTACAAAGCCCATCTACGAACTTGACTGGTCCGACGACCCAGCGAACCCTCACACCAAGTTTCATCAAAATATCTCGTTCCCTTCGAGAGTTATCGTGCTTACAGACGGACGGACGGACGGACGGACAGACGGACAACTTTTGCGATGTCATAGGTATCCCTCCACTTACGTTTTGGGATCCCAAAAACTTAAAAAAATCCTTCACGTGTGCTGAAATAAGCTTTTTACTTGGATAGTCTTCCGTGATAATAATAAAAGAAGTACAGCATACTTCTAACCTTGTAATTTGGAATCGAACGATATGCTACACCCTGCTACTGGAGGTGGTGTGTGCAATATTTTTTTTTTGTATGCAGATTTTTTCGGCGGGTATTGGGGTACCCCTAGTGGTTTCAGATTTCATACCAGCCAGGCGGGGGTGGGTGGGTCTTTTTTCCAAAAAAGGCCAGATTTTAGGCTAGGGGTCCTCGGATTTCATACCAGTCCCCCCCTGATTCCACCCGAAAACAGACGGAGAAACCTATCACAGCGCTGGAGACAACTCTATCTAGCCGTTGCGTGGATGCCAGGTGGATGCTTCACTTTTGGACACTTACCTTGTTCCCTTTCTTGTGAGGACTAAAGTCTTGTCGCTAAATCTGGGAAGAGTTTGTCGGTAAGAAGCACCGACGAACACTCTCCTCACTCCGCTCTGACACCGACAAAAGGTCGGTAAAAATCGGCACGGAGAGCGTATTCCACCCGTCTAACAATAGTAACTATTAGTTAATGTTTTCGTTGCAACCTCGTGAACAGTTACTATGCTGACCGTTCTAACCATCTCGAAATAGTAACTATTTTACTTACCATGATCGGGAGCGTGGTAACTACGATTTCTGTGATGTTATCAGCCCGCGGCACGAGATTTTGCCGAAATAGAAAAGTGCGTTCCAGCAATTGACTCGCAAGTAACCAGGATCCGTGACTTCATGCGTAATAACTATGGTAAGTCGGGTTGAACAGGCTCAAAATAACTCATTCTGGTTCTGGTACTGACAAAAGGTCTATTGGTAAGTCTCAGACTCTTGCTTCTTTCTGTTGGTCATTTTTCAGTTACATCTCACGAAGAATCCGCATTTGAGTACTCCTTGAACCCAAGCTGACTGGGAAACAAATATTGAAACAATGCATAAGAGCTACGATGCTTTGGCAGCGATATTCCGGCCCTACTTGGCTTCAGGGTCAACGTTGTGGAAGGAACAACCGGCAATAAATAACTGAAGCTTCTACAGACTATACACATCCTATTTGGGGAAATTACTATTGAATACTATTCTCTGGAAGAAAAAACTAGTCCTGAGATTTAATTTTTGAAACTGCTGCTGTTTTTGCTACTCGATTGAGGCAATGACAGGAGAGGTTTTTCTGCCTTTTATCAACTTTTTGTTATTAATGAGGGACTGAGGCTTACATTTTCTTAAATTATCAACACAGTTCCACGTTTCCTTTATCTTGGTTTGCGACGGTTTGGTCTTTATTTATCTCAACGCCTTCTAGAATAGCTTCTAACTACACTTTCAAATCTGGAGTTGCAGAAAATATTTTCGAAACCCTTCCCATTCGGTACATTTTGAACAAGACCAAAGGTGTCAATAATTGGTTCCAAAAATCTAATATTTGATCCAGCAACTGGGTCTTGTCTTCGCTAGACCCAGTTTTCGCCAGGCTAATCATTAGAGAAAACCAAGTTCAGAGATACCTCTATCTATATTGACGATACTGACCGAAACTTCCTGCTTTACTTCTGCCAAATTTCCGGTTTCGGCCGAATACCAGCGAACTACTTGTCCAGCAAAAAAAGAAAATTCAGAATCGAATTCAGCGTACGGTATCCCCTTATCCCTATACAGAACATCTAATCAATTTCAAATAAAACTTCGGCGTTTAAAAAATAACGGTTTCAACCGGATTCCGGACGAATTATATGTCCGGTAAAAAATGATTGTCATATACAGACTCAGCGCCTCTTCTTACCCCTGAATCTGTCATCAAAACAACTTCAAATAAAACTTATTACTTTTAACAAGTTTTCCGGTTTTGGCCGAATTCCGGGCTAATTAATTGTCCGAGTAGAAATTTTTTTTCACAGAAGTGTTCAGCACGTCTGCTTACACCTAAATCGAACATTTAATCAACTTCAAATCAAACTTTTACTTTTAACCAACTTGCCGGTTTTTGCCGGATTTCGGACACATTACTCGTCCGGCGAGAAAATCAACTTCAAATGAAACTTTTACTTTTAACCAACTTTCCGGTTTTTGCCGGATTCCGGGCGAACTACTTGTCGGACGAGAAAATGTATAGCATATTCGTGTCCAGCATGTCTTCTTACCCCATGATCGACTATCACATTAGCTGTTTAAAAATATTTTGTTTGCCCTTAATTTCAACCCCCACCCCTAAATGTAGGGCTACAGAGCCCATCTACGAACCTGACCTTACGGACAGACGGACAACTTTTACGATGTCATAGGTATCCCTCCACGTACGTTTTGGGATCCCCAAAAGCCAAAGTCCTTGCAACGCACCGGACTTCATCAAATCATCATAAAACCTTCCTTGTCATCGACCCAATCGAACAGCAACAATTGGTCTACCGGTCTTCGCCAGACTCCTTGAACAACTATTAAAATTTAGAAACAGAATAAAGCCATTGGCTAATCAGCTGAGAAATGGGTTCAGATATGGATTCAGCATGTGTATTTACACCTATTCGGAATATCCACTTTGACGAAACTGATCAAAACCTCCCTGCCCTATACTTTTCGGTTTCAGCCCAATTCCGGCCCAGCTACTCGTCCGGCAAAAAAATAAAGCTCAACACTAATTCAGCACATGCCCTTACCCCTATATCGAACCTCTAATCAACTTCAGATAAAACTTTAACTTTTAAGAAATTGTCGGCTTTCCACCGGATACCGGGCGAACTACATGTCCGGGTAAAAAATTATTGTCATATACGGATTCAGCATGTCTTCTTACCCCTAAATCGAAAATCTAACCAACTTTTTACTTTTAACAAACTTTCCGGTTTTGGCCGGATTCCGGGCGAACTACTTGTCCGGCGAGAAAATGATTCTCATATTCGTATTCAGCATGTCTCCTTACCCATAAATCAACTATCTCATCAGCTATAACAAATATTTTGTTCGCCCCTTAATCTGAAACCCCACCCCTAAATGCAGAACTACGGAGCCCACCTACGAACTCGACTTGTCCCTTGACCCAAAACAATCTTCACACCAAGTTTCACCAAAATATATCATTCCCTTCGAGAGCTATCGTGCTCACCGACGGACGGACAGACGGACAAATTTTAAGAAATCATAGGTATCCCTCCACTTACGTTTTGGGATCCCAAAAACACCAGCCATGTCAAACAAGACCAAAGGTTTCGATGGGATCCCAAAAATTCAATATCTGATCCAGACAACTGGGTCTTGTCTTAGCCAGATCCAGTCTTCGCCAGACTCCTTGAACATTTTTACAATTAAAATTCAGAAACAGATTAAGGCCAAATAGCTAATCACCTGAGAAAACCAAGTTCAGATTTGGATTCAGCATGTGTGTTTACCCCTATAAGTCATATCTGTTTTGACGAAAACTTCCTGCCACTTCTGCCAATTTCCCGGTTCCGGCCGAACTCCAGAACTACTTGTCCGGCGAAAAAAGAAAGCTCAAAGACGAAATCAGGGTATCTTCTTTCCCCAGTAATGAACATCTAATCAACTTCAAATAGAAATTTAGCTTATAACAAATTTTCCGATTCCAGCCGGATTCCGGTCGAACTCTCCGGGTAAAATACGATTGTCACACAGGGACTCAGCATCTCTTCTTACCCCTAAATCGCTTATCTAATCAACTAGAAATACAACTTTGACTTCCAACAGTTTTCCGGTTTTGGCCGGATTCCGGACGAACTACATGTCCGGGTAGAAACTTGTTTTCACATAAGTGTTCAGCATGTCTTCTTGCCCTAAATCGAACATCCAATCAACTCCAAATTAAACTTTTAATTTTGACAAACTTTCCGGTTTGGGCCAGATTCCGGTCGAAATACTTGTCCGTCGAGAAAATAGTTTTCACCATCGTCTTCAGCATGTCTCCCTACCTCTAAATCGAACATTTAATCAACTTCAAATAAAACTTTTACTTTCAACAAACTTTCCGGTTTGGGCCGGATTCCGGGCGAAGTACTTGTCCATCGAGAAAATAGTTTTCACCATCGTCTTCAGCATGTCTTCCTACCCCTAAATCGAACATCTAATCAATTTCAAATAAAACTTTTACTTTCAACAAACTTTCCGGTTTGGGCCGGATTCCGGGCGAAATACTTGTCCGTCGAGAAAATAATTTTCACCATCGTCTTCAGCATGTCTTCCTACCCCTAAATCGAACATCTAATCAACTTTAAATAAAACTTTTACTTTCAACAAACTTTCCGGTTTTGGCCGGATTCCGGGCGAACTACTTGTCCGATGACAAAATGGTTTTCACCATCGTGTTCAGCATTACCCCATAATCTTCTTACCCCATAATCGACTATCACATTAGCTGTTTCAAAATATTTTGTTTGTCCCTTAATTTCAATCCCCTCCCCCACCCCTAAATGTAGAGCTACAAAGCCCATCTACGAACTTGACTGGTCCGACGACCCAACGAACCTTCTCACCAAGTTTCATCAAAATATCTCATTCCCTTCGAGAGTTATCGTGCTTACAGACGGACGGACGGACAGACGGACAACTTTTGCGATGTCATAGGTATCCCTCCACTTACGTTTTGGGATCCCAAAAATAAATCTCAGAACTAGTTTTATCCTTACAATGGTATTTAAAAGTAATTTCCCCGAATAGGATATGTATAGATATATATAATAGTCGATAGAAGCGTCAGCTATTTATTGCAGGTTGTTCCTTCCCCAACGTTGACCTTGAAGTTGACCTTTTTGTGCATTGTCTGAATATATGTGACCCACATTTGATTGAATTGTTAAAAAAAAATCTCCAGGGCTATCATAGGTTTCTTTGTGTTGACTTTTCGGTGAGATTTGTAATGATCGTGATCCAAGCTGGGTTGTTAGAGATGCTTGCAAATAATTTAAAAGAGGATCAAAGCGTGCGCGATTCTAGCTTTTCTTTAAGCAGATCGATACCTGTTTACATAATAGTTATCTTCACAGGATTTATGACGTATATATACGACCAGTAAAGCAACATTTATGGCGCCACGAAGGGGCGTATCGAAGGTACGTTGTCTTTTCAGCCATTTGCGTACCCAGAATGAAATTTAACAATATATTAAATAATAACACTGATCTCATATCTGCTTAACAAAAACATTCAAAATTCGTCCTAAATATTTCTCCAGACGGAGGAGAAGCAACAAAATCTGAGCAAAAATTGGCAAAGATTAGCAACTTTTAAAACCGAAACGTGCCACCAAAGATAAAACCTACAGCGTACCCATAGATAATGCTGTTACCTGGTTGGATTTTTACTTAATCTTCCGCCTACGCTACTCGCCTTTCTTCTTTTTACCCTTTTTCTTGTCGGGAAGCATTCCTTTTTTCTTCGCTAAACACCGCTGACAGTACCAATTTTCAGACTCGGATGGGGCAACGCGAATACCGACACATACCCTGAAAATAAATACTAAATTATAAAATGAACGTAAGAGGTAATCCTGAAAATCTAAACATGAAACTGCGAAATAGGAAAATCCCCCCCCCCCCCAAATTACCTGCTCTGAATCTGCATCCTATCCAGTCAAAGGTGTCTTCTTCAACTGGTTATAGTCGGCGGGATCCACTGACCCTCTGCGACTTCTTCTTTCTTCACCAACTGCTAGACTTCGGTGTTGAAGTGTTCAGACACGTCATGCCGGTCGGACACATCCATGGGGTTACTTGAAAGTTGTTTAGGAACTGGAAATCGCAGCAAAGACTGGTTTGGGTCTGTTGAGAGGAGACTTATAGCAGATTGACTCAATGGATGGTGTCAGTTCATTTGCTCGGAAGGCGGATATCAGTTTTCTTCTCTGTCCCGTCAGCTTACTGCAATCGAAGAGGGCGTGTTTGAGGGATTCCTTCCAGAGGAGGCAGAATCTGCATAGTGGGGTTGCTGACAGCTTGCTGAAGAATGTTTCTCCTTGTTTAGCATCATGACTGCTGCTCTTAGTCAGTGGTAGGCAACGCTGATTGCTCTTGACTTGAATGGGGATGGCTATATCGGAGTCGTGTTTTGCAGTATCTTCTGGGTTCTTGTTCTAAGCACGTATCTAAGGGGTTTGCGGCTTTGGTGGATGGCATTCGGTTGTCATCACTGCGACTTTTCTGCGCACTCGTTCCCTTTAATGCCTCAATGGCTTGGTATATGCTTCTTCACCTCCACGGTCTGGTTGTTCAGTGATTGAAGCATATTTGGATTTCGGCCTTTTGCCTCCCAGTGTAGTTTGGAGGCCAGCTCCAGTGAGTTTCGCGAGTCGCTGTCGGAGCAAAAGAACTCTATAGAGTATTGCGCGAACTTTGAAAAAGTGACACACAGTCAAATCGCAGCAACACTAGCTCCAGTAGCGGATACGAACATCCCTACCGAAACTCAACCAATGGCAGAGCAGAATTATTTTGCTCTGACCAATCGTTAACGAGCGCTGGCTAGAATCTACGTCCGCCACTGCAGGCGAACACAGCGACGGAGGCCCATTTTCGATGCATGGGAAGGATAGATCTTCGCGGTACTCTCTAGAGTTAATTTGCTCTCGTCGCTGTAGACTACAACCTTTTCATCTGTGGGGGATTTTGATGTATACCAGGGCAATCTTAATGTCTTTGATCTGCTGACAGTACTCATGATCCATCTGGAAGTCTTGCTAGTAACTTCAGGTTATCGGTTTCAATGATCCGTCTGTATAAACTTCTAGGTGTCCAGTGTCCACAGTATGTTGATAATTTTAGACTCAAGAAGATCTGGATGATCATTTGTGCTGGTAGGTTTTGTTTATGTTCATCTATCACTGAGCGGGAGACGTCGAGAGTTTCAAATCGTAATAACGAACTATTCCACTCACTGGCGGATTTTGTTGGCACCAAATTAAGGGCCATTCTGGAAGCTTTTCCGTGATGGGTTTAACACCCTATTGAGGCTATATACAAAGGGTCGTGCTCGATTCCTGGAATCCCTTGACCCTCCAGTAGCCTCTATCCAGCAACTAAGTCAAACTTACAGAAATGGTATTTCTGTTTATTAAAAGAAAAGTAGGCTACTGTTAAGTCAAAATTGTATCTTGTTCCTTTTTCTTTCTTATCTCCCTTTTTACTTTACACAATTTTTATGGTAACTTTTTCACTAAGCAAAAACAGCGTTTTTAGGCTGTCTTTCCATGAGCACGTGGTCTATCCGAGGTGCCTTGATTGTCCGTATTTACCGATACTGAAATTCCATAAGGAGGTAAAAAAAAGAGCAAATTTTCAGGTTAGCTAAAAAAAAAACTTTGTTTTTGCTCTGTTGCTCCGATATGGAACAATGGTCAGTTTTTAAAAAAGGGAGTTAATTCCTATTGATCACTTAGCTATTTGAGTTTTACTAGAAAATGGAGACGACCAAACGACGCACCTTGGATAGCTCCTCTGGACCTGACACCTTGCGGAATTTCGCAGTGTCGTTACGGTTCAAACCAAAGAGTAGAGAAAATTGAACTAAAAAGGGTAGACGTGATCCAGAAAGTCACTAAGTGTATTCTCGTGGGGAATGCGCCTCAACGGACGCCAAAGTTTCAAAAAACCCTTATCTGTACGAAAGAACCAACTGCTTACCAATGGTACCAGTCGTCACATTCATCACAACCGATCATGGGGGTCCCATCGTCTTGGCGACCGCAGGTAGGACATATCCAGATTTTATTGCCCTCTTCGTCCTAAAACGCAAAAACTGTCAAGTTCAGAAAGACAATGAGAACAGACCTGTTTAAAGCATATCGGGCACAAAAAAACTCGATACAGGAAAATAATCTGCCAATACGTGATAATATGTGACAGTTTCGCTGCTGATCATGATATTTTGTACAATTCGTCTAAGACTGAATGTGTATGTTTTCGCCCGCGGCACTCTCTGGTGCCACTGATTCCGCCTGTTAGATTATGCGGAAATAACCTGACATTTGTGAAGGAGTTCCGTTACCTGGGGTTTATCTTTAATGAGCACTTGCTTGATGATGCTCACATTCGCCATGCTCTGAGGTCAGTGTACCTCAGAGGTAACCTCCTGATCCGTCGGTTCTGTGACTGCTCAGTTGAGGTTAAGAACTTTCTTTTTCGGGCTTATTGCACTAATATTTTCGGGCTGTCTATTGTTTGTTGTCACACTATTCGTGGTTTATGTGAAATTAAAGTGGCGTACAATGATACCCTACGTTTCCTGCATAAGCTGCCTCGTTATGTTAGTGCTACTGAGCTGTGTACTGATTTTCGGTTGCCAACGTTCGATCAGCTCACGTTTCTGCTCGTTGTTCTTCGCGTGAGCTTGTTGATGTATTATGTGCCCCTCTCTTACGCCTTTCGTTGCCAATATGGCAAAAGTTGTATGAGCCTCATGATATTACTACAGCTGTACTTTGCTTAACTTGTTGTTGTTTCCTTCTGTTCCTTTTGTGTTATTTTCCTATAGTCGTTTGGCTGGATTAAAATTATTATTGTAATACGTCGATAATCTATCTGTGCGCCTGTGCGCACTACAACTCTCGAAGGGAATGAGATATTTTTATGAAACTTGGTGTGAGGATTCTTTGGGTCAAGAGTAAGGTCGAGTTCGTATATGGGCTCTGTAGCCCTACATTTAGGAGTGGGGGAGGGGGTTTAAATTAAGGAGAAAGGAAATATTTTTAAACAGATAATGTGATAGTCGATTATGGGGTAAGAAGACATGCTGAACACGATGGAGAAAACCATTTTTGCGCTGGACAAGTAGTTAGCCCAAAATCCGGCCAAAACCGGACATTCTGTTAAAAGTAAAAGTTTTATTTGCAGTTGATTAGATGTTCAATTTAGGGGTAAGAGGAAATGCCGAACAGGATGGTGAAAACCATTTTCTCGCCGCACAAGTAGTTCGCGCGGAATCCGGCCACAACCGGAAAGTTTGTTAAAAGTAAAAGTTTTGTTTGGAGTTGATTCGATGTTCAATTTAGGGGTAATAACACATGCTGAGCACTTATGTGAAAATAATTTTCTACCCGGGCAAGTAGTTCGTCCGGAATCCGGCCAAAACCGGTTGAAGTTTAAAGTTTTGATTAGATATCTGATTTAGGGGTAAGAAGAGATGCTGAATCCGTGTATGAAAATTATTTTTACCCAGACATATAGTTCGACCGGAATCCGGCTGGAGCCGGAAAATTTGCTATAACTTAAATTTTTATTTGAAGTTGATTAGATGTTCGATATTGGGGAAAGAAGATAAGGGAAAGAAGAGTTCTTTTTTTAGCTTTCTTTTTTCGCCGGACAAGTAGTTCCGAAATTCGTCTGAAACCGGGAAATTGGCAGAAGTGCCAAGAAATTTTCATCAAAACAGTCATGACTTATAGGGGTAAATACACATGCTGAATCCATGTCTGAACTTGGTTTTCTCAGATGATTAGCTATTTGGCCTTAATCTGTTTCTGAATTTAATAGTAAAAATGTTCAAGGAGTCTGTCGAAGACAAGACACAATTGTCTGGATCACACATTGAATTTTTGGGATCCCACCGAAACCTTTTGTCTTGTTGTATTATTGTTTGTTAGTTTGTGTTTTATTTGTATTGTTAGTGAGTGTTTGTTTTTCCAATTCCCGCCCGTGTTAGCCTAGTGCTCTTAGGGTTGAAATTGAATTGATTGATTGATTGATGTGAATCTACAATCTAATAATAAAGGCGGGAATACGGTCAGTAATTTTGGCCCGAGGAAAGTATCGGAAACCGAAGGTCACGGGTTCGAATTACTTCAGAATGCAAACATATTTAGTTACTTCCTCTTGTTTAGTATTTTCATTTGTATCATTGTCTTTATTGTGTTCGGAACACTTTAGTGGGTTTTTTTTCCTATGTCGCCGATTTCAGGTTATTGCTGGAAAGTGCTAAGGGTCTAATCTGTGCGGTTTTCACGGAAAGTGTGGACCTTAGGCCGGATTGATGAATATGACATCACATTTTGGAAAGCTCTGTAGAACTCTTGCCAAGAAAGAACTCAGAGCTTGCCAACAACTTGCGTAGAACTCAAACCAAAATGATGGTTTTGCTTGTCCTTGAGCCAGAGCCTACGGTGTGCGAAGTCACGCGAAGCAAAGTGCAGTTGTATAGCCTATGTCAGAGAGGACTTGAAGTTGTGCAGCCAAGCTTTCGTTTCATCAAAATGTTTCTGCTTTTGAGTGGAACGCTCCGTTCTAGCAGGCAAGCAGGCAGACATTATTTTCAAATTTAAGATGGAAATCTGTAAGTGCTAAATATGTGCATCTGTAAGTGCTAAATATGTGCAGCAGTTGCCAGGCTCCACAGCCAATATATCTTCTTTGAGTGATAAAAAGAAAAATTTACAGAAACAAGAAAGTGACATTTTCCCAAGGGTTCGAAAGTGCTGCCATCTACCCGATGAACATTTTTCGAGAAATTAGTCGTATGGTGTTCTACGAAAAAGAAGCATGCAGTAGAAACTGTTGACACTACTAGCACGCTGGATGCTATCTGGTCTGGAGAAATCTAGTAGCCTGCGTTTTTATCGCCAAATTAAAGAAGTGTTTGGAGAGGAGTTTTATCTGAAACTGAACCTATCGTGGAGAGTCCTTAAGTGTTGGTTGCAGCCGCGGGCAAACTGCATACCACTGCGCAAAAGATACTGGGAGTTTTTTGTTGATGGTGGCCCGGGAGGTAGGTGTGTTTGCCCCCTTTGTGGGGAGGTTGGGGATGGGCTGGACCATTTTCTGAATAGTTGCCAAAGTTTGGTGAATTTGAGGGATAAATATTTTCGAGGGGGTGTACCGCTGCTCCCTGGTATTTTGGGGACTACTTCAAGAGATTCGATTATTGCGTTATGTTGCTTTATAGAGAAAGGCGTGGAGGCGCGGAAGGCAGCGACTTGAAGGTGTTGAGTGTTAGGGTGTTTCTTTTACGTTTATTTTTTGTGTTTGTAGTTGTGTATATGGCCACTGGCTTTTAAATACACGTATATATATATATATACAGCAAGATCGGATGCTATTAGATACTACTATCTACTTAAGACTAACCCAGTCGGAGGCATGTTTTTTCAAAGTATTCCTTAGTACTACATATCAATACATGCAATTTTTTCGTACAACTACCATATAACACACAGTACAACTACACAGTCAAAGAATCGGGTTGTATTGTTTCCACCCATTTCTATTCGTGATTTCAACTGGGTGTATCCTTCCATTTGTGCACTTGGAATTGCGGTAGAGAAATGATATCCGACGTACCCCATAAGCTTTAAGAGTCCTCTCACTGATAAAGAAATTAGAGCTTACCCTTTCCTCCTTTCTAAGTGGCGATATTAGAAAGTTGGCCTACGGCAAAAAAGTCTACTTTTGAACTATTACAGACAGTTTTTTTTCAACGGAGATCGATGGCCTTTTATGAGCTGATCAAACTGTAATGTCAACCATTTTTGGTAGAAAACTCCTTAATGAGATACACCAGTTTGAAAGTTTCGAGGGGTTGACAACTTCGGTAGTAAGGTACACCAAAAATAGGCCGACCATGAGACATGTAGGGGACTTGTAACCAACAATCGGCTGTTAGACCATAATCGTTTTCGGCGATAAGGGTTCGCAGCTTTTGCTAGTTGGTGTACCTTTTATTTGTTTCCGGTGTATTTGATGGTAAGAACAATTTGGTTCCACATTGTAAGACATGTAGCGGACTTGTAAATAGCAATCTGCTGTTAGGGGCATAATCATCTTCGGCGATGAGGGGTTTGCAACGTTTGCTAGTTGGTGTACCCCTCCCTACCTATTATATGTTTCCGGTGTATCTGATTTCTATCACGGGGAGAGGGACTTGTAAGTAAGAATCGGTTACTAAAGGGGGTTCATGAGGGGCTAGAAATTGTGCCAATTGGTTCACATTTTGTTTGATCTCTATAAATCTGGGGGTAAGAAAATCCGTCTCCATGGTCTATCACTGTAACATTTAAGTGTTTACGCAACGGC
Organism: Branchinecta lynchi; assembly: GCA_023053575.1. Taxonomy (NCBI): domain Eukaryota; kingdom Metazoa; phylum Arthropoda; class Branchiopoda; order Anostraca; family Branchinectidae; genus Branchinecta; species Branchinecta lynchi. The sequence continues at coordinate 8,063,376 of JAKZAP010000014.1, forward strand.
TGTAAATGATAATGTAAAACAACGAGGTAGTTTCGTAATAACTGATAGTGTAATCTATGATATTTTGAAAAATTACGGTTATATAAGATAATGTTCCAAGTTCTCATCCGTCACGATGTCTACGATTGAAAAGGATCAGGTTCAACTGGCTGCAAAGTCAATTTAGTCCCTTCTTCCGATATTCCTTTTTTGTTGTTTTTTCAACGCTGAGGAATAGCCAATTGATTACTGAGTGTGTTCTTCTTGGACCATACAGTTTTGAAAGCTTCGATGGGTTAACTTCAGCATTTAACAGATGACTTTAGTCGCTCGCAACACTCCATATTGCCCAAGCAACGTTGATCTAGTTTATTTTGTGTTAATTCGTTGCATGTAATAAGCGGGTTACAAATAAATTATTATCATTATATTTCCACCCGAGGAGCATCTTTTTTTAAAGTTCACTTTTTTGTGGTTGTCAAGTCGTTTAGTTGTTCAGCGTCTGTACGGAATTCAGAGACAGTGACACATATGCGGTGTCAGTGGTTTGATAACATTTGAAACACGGAGGCGCATTCTTGTGTTAAATTTTATTTCAGATACCTAGAGTACTTACTGTGTGACCCCTATTAAGTGTTACGTTTCGCGAAAAGATAGCAGATAAAAGGGCCATAGCATTGTATTCTTGAGATCCGTCATACGTTTAACATAATAAATGTTATCAAATTTCTGAGTGTGAACCCCCTCATGTTCAAACTATATTTTATACTCACAAAATATGATCCAACTGATTCGGCGACCGGTGGCGCGTCGGCAGGTTTCTTTTTGGCTACCTCTTTTGGAGATTTCTCCACCTTCGGAGGTTTCTCCTTTTTGGGCTCCTTTAATTTTGGTGTTTTCACCAATTTCTCTTTCTTAATTTTTGGCTCAGGCGTTTTTGCTGGCATGGGGGTGACTGCAACAGGTAGCTTTTTGACCGGAGGCGGTTTCGGCGTGGTTGGTTTCGGCGTTGGTGGTTTCGGGGTGGGAGGTTTCACCACCGGTTCCGGTTTTTTGAGCTCCTCCTTCTTGATTTTAGGTTCTTCTTTCTTGGTTTTCGGTTCCTCTTTCTTGGGTTTCGGTTCCTCTTTCTTGGCTTTCGGTTCCTCTTTCTTGGTTTTGGGTTCCTCTTTCTTGATTTTGGGCTCCTCCTTCTTGGTTTTGGGATCTTCTTTCTTGACTTTAGGTGGTGACTTTTTGGGTGGTTTCACTTTCACTGGTGGTGCAACCACCTCCGGAGGTTCAGGCTTGACTTCTGGAGGCTCGCGAGGGACCTCGCGCTCTTTTTTCGGTGGTTTCACAGATCTGAAAAGGAGCTCTAAATTAGCGCAATTTCAATGTTAACGCGCCGATGATTCTAGCGCGCTGAATGGGATGTACTCACTCTGGGACGACACTACATATCACTTCAGTAAAAAAAAAACAAAAAAAAAAAAAAATCAGAAAGGTAACAAAACATGGACACTTATATTTCCGCTATTTCCGCAACAAGAGATGGGCAAATCCGAACTCGAATCCAGGATCCATCCTTTTGGTCGGATTCAAACTCCCCGCTTGTCAGGCCGGATTCCGGTTCAAAGCCTTTGATATCAATAATTTTGTTGGTGCAATAAGAAAAGTATTAGCTTTTTGGGATCCCAAAACGTAAGTGGAGGGATACCTATAACATCGTAAAAGTTGTCCGTCTGTCTGTAAGCACGATAACTCTCGAAGGGAACGAGATATTTTGATGAAACTTGGTGTGAGGATTCGTTGGGTCGTCGGACCAGTCGAGTTCGTAGATGGGCTTTGTAGCCCTACATTTAGGGGTGGGGGAGGGGGTTCAAATCAAGGGACAAACAAAATATTTTGAAACAGCTAATGTGATAGTCGATTATGGGGTAAGAAGACATGCTGAACACGATGTGAAAACCATTTTGTCATCGACAAGTAGTTCGCCCGGAAGACATGCTGAAGACGATGGTAAAAACCATTTTCTCGACGGACAAGTAGTTCCCCGGAATCCGACCCAAACCGGAAAGTTTGTTAAAATTAAAAGTTTTATTTGGAGTTGATTAGGTGTTCGATTTAGGGCAAGAAGACATGCTGAACACTTATGTGAAAACAATTTTCTACCCGGACATGTAGTTTGCCTGGAATCCGGCCAAAACCGGAAAATTTTTAGAAGTTAAAGTTTTATTTCTAGTTGATTAGATAAAGCGATTTAGGGGTTTAGGGGTAAGAAGAGAGTTCGTTTTCGAGCTTTCTTCTTTCGCCGGACAAGTAGTTCTGGAGTTCGGCCAAAACCGGGAAATTGGCAGAAGTGGCAGGAAGTTGTCGCCAAAACAGATATGACTTATAGTGGTAAACACACATGCTGAATCCATATCTCAACTTTGTTTTCTCAGATGATCACGTTTTGTGTCTGGGTGAACAAGACCAAAGGTTTCGATGGGATCCCACAAATTTCATATCTGATCCAGACAATTGGATTTCTAGATATCTGGTCTTCGCCAGACTCCTTGAAAATATTTACTATTAAAAAAAAAAAAAAAAAAACAACAGATTAAGGTCGATGGCTATCCTCTGAGAAAACCAAGTTCAGATATGGATTCAGTGTTTGTGTTTACCCTTACACGTCTCCTTCGACGAAATCGATCAAACTTCCAGCTGCCTTACTTCTGCCAAATTTCCAGGGCGAACTACTTGTCGGTTAAAACAAGACCAAAGGTTTCGATGGGATCCCAAAAATTCAATATCTGATCCACAACTGGGTCTTGTCTTAGCCAGATCCAGTCTTCGCCAGACTCCTTGAACATTTTTACAATTAAAATTCAGAAACAGATTAAGGCCAAATAGCTAATCACCTGAGAAAACCAAGTTCAGATTTGGATTCAGCATGTGTGTTTACCCCTATAAGTCATATCTTTTTTGACGAAAACTTCTTGCCACTTCTGCCAATTTCCCGGTTCCGGCCGAACTCCAGAACTACTTGTCCGGCGAAAAAAGAAAGCTCAAAGACGAAATCAGGGTATCTTCTTTCCCCAGTAATGAACATCTAATCAACTTCAAATAGAAATTTAGCTTATAACAAATTTTCCGATTCCAGCCGGATTCCGGTCGAACTATATGTCCGGGTAAAATACGATTGTCACACAGGGACTCAGCATCTCTTTTTACCCCTAAATCGCTTATCTAATCAACTAGAAATAAAACTTTGACTTCCAACAGTTTTCCGGTTTTGGCCGGATTCCGGACGAACTACATGTCCGGCTAGAAACTTGTTTTCACATAAGTGTTCAGCATGTCTTCTTGCCCTAAATCGAACATCCAATCAACTCCAAATTAAACTTTTAATTTTGACAAACTTTCCGGTTTGGGCCGGATTCCGGTCGAAATACTTGTCCGTCAAGAAAATAGTTTTCACCATCGTCTTCAGCATGTCTCCCTACCTCTAAATCGAACATTTAATCAATTTCAAATAAAACTTTTACTTTCAACAAACTTTCCGGTTTGGGCCGGATTCCGGGCGAACTACTTGTCCGATGACAGAATGGTTTTCACCATCGTGTTCAGCATGTCTTCTTACCCCATAATCGACTATCACATTAGCTGTTTCAAAATATTTTGTTTGTCCCTTAATTTCAATCCCCTCCCCCACCCCTACATGTAGAGCTACAAAGCCCATCTACGAACTTGACTGGTCCGACGACCCAACGAACCTTCTCACCAAGTTTCATCAAAATATCTCATTCCCTTCGAGAGTTATCGTGCTTACAGACGGACGGACGGACGGACGGACAGGCGGACAACTTTTGCGATGTCATAGGTATCCCTGCACTTACGTTTTGGGATCCCAAAAAGCTAAAAAAACGAATTCAGCATATCTCCTTACACCTATATTGAACCTCCAGGGGCGTCCCGAGGGGGTGTGTGGGGAGGTGCAGCACCCCCCCCCCCCAGAAAGCCTGTGGGAAAAAATTCCGGTAAATTTTGACTGGTGCGGTGAAGCCGCGCCAGTTAAAATTTGTCAAATTCACCTGAACTTGACGATTTTTACGGAATCTACCGGATTATTTCTCAGGGAACCTACCGGATTTTGCTCATGGAATCTAAGCTAAATCTTTCACAAGGAACTTGTGTCAGGGAATCAACCGGAATTTGCCCATCGCAATCTACGAAGTGTGCGAAATCTTTCATAAGGAATCTACCGGAACTTGTCTCAGGGAATCTACCAAAATTTACCCCTCGGAATCTACGAAATTCGGCTCAGGGAATCTACCGGATTTTGCTCATGGAATATACCCTGAATCTTTCACAAGGAATCTAGCGGAATTTGTGCGATATCTTTCACAAGGAATCTACCGGAACTTGTCTCAGGGAATCTAAGGGAATTTACTCCTTGGAATCTACGAAATTCGGCTCAGGGAACCTACCGGAATTTCTGCGAAATCTTTCACAAGGAATCTACCAGAACTTGTCTCAGGGAACCTACCGGATTTTGCGCAAATAATCCACGCTAAATCTTTCACAAGGAATCTACCGGAATTCGGCTGAATGTGAACCCAAAAAGCGACGACAGATTTCTCGACTCCTTTCCGGTGATACCGGTGAACCAAGAAGAGTTCAACAAGAGCTGTAAGCTCATATGGCACTTGCAACTCTATGTAGTAGGTAAGGGCTCTGTCAGATTGAACGGATCCCTGATATGCCTGCCAAGTTTCGTCTTGAAAAACGCCATCACCGGCATTCCGTAAGGCCCCTCTCCACGTCCAACCCCAACCCCCAGTGTCCGGATCCAGACCAACTGTGCAAACGATTTATCTAGAATAAATGCTTGTTCTTCCAGGAAGTTAAACTCAGATTCCTCCATTCTAACCATTTCTGGAGATTCCCGATCACCCCCTCCCAACTCCACCATAGCTGTTGAGTCCGCTATTATAAGTTGAGATGATAAAATTTGATAAAAGTACCTTTCGACTTTGAAGTTAACATGCGCACTTTAAGGGAGCTGGAGCTTCATCTGTAAGCAAAACCCTTGGGGCAAAAATGAGAATGGGCTCATGGAGATCATGAGGATCTCACTTAAATAATATAACATAATTTCACTTAAAAGTAGTTTTCTTACTTTGCGGTAAAGATTGGGAAAGCGGCGATTTCTAAGCCAATTTTTTCGAAAGTCTAATACTGTAGCCAAGTTGCATCGTCCCAGCATATGTGGAAGTGCGTTAACTCGTGATCAACGGAATCCCGGACACCCCCCTCTCAAACTCTCCCCACAGTCGCCGGAGCCAATCCACTTCTGAACAAGACCAAAGGTGTCGATGGGATGCCAAAAATCTAATATTTGATTTAGACAATCGAGTCTTGTCTTCGCCAGATCCAGTCTTGGACAGGCTAATCATCAGAGAAAACCAAGTTCAGATATGCCTCTATAAGCCATATCTATTTTGACGAGACTGACCGAGACTTCCTGCCGATTTCCGAGCGAATTAATAGTCTAGGAAAAAAAAAATACAAAAACAAAACCAGCGTAACAGACCAGCCCTATAAAGAACATCTAATCAACTTTGAATAAAAGTTTGACTGAAAAAAAAATCCGGTTACAACCGGATTCCGGAATAATTATATGTCCGGGTAAAAAACCATTGTCATACACCGACTCAGCCTCTCTTCTTACCCCTTAATCTGTCATCTAACCGAACTTTTGCTTTTAACAAATTTTCCGGTTTTGGCCGGATTCCGGGCGAACTAGTTGTCCAGCGAGAAAATGATTTTCACCATCGTGTTCGGCATGTCTTTTTCCCCTTAAATCAAACATTTAATCAACTTCAAATTAAACTTTTACTTTTAACCAACTTTCCGGTTTCCGCCGGATTCCGGGCGAACTATATGTCCGGGTAGAAAATTGTCTTCACATAAGTGTTCAGCATGTCTTCTTGCCCTAAATCGAACATCTAATCAACTCGAAATAAAACTTTTAGTTTTAAAAAACTTTCCGGTTTCGGCCGGATTCCGGGCGAACTACTTGTCCGTCGAGAAAATGGTTTTCACCATCGTCTTCAGCATGTCTTCCTACCCTTAAATCGAACATCTAATCAACTCGAAATAAAACTTTTACTTTTAACAAACTGTCCGGTTTTGGCCGGATTTCGGGCGAACTACGCGTCCGATGACAAAATGGTTTTCACCATCGTGCTCAGCATGCCTTCCTACCCCATAATCGACTATCACATTAACTGTTTCAAAATATTTTGTTTGCCCCTTAATTTGAACCCCCTCCCCCACCCCTAAATGTAGGGCTACAAAGCCCATCTACGAACTACACTGGTCCGACGACCCAACGAATCCTCACACCAAGTTTCATCAAAATATCTCATTCCCTTCGAGAGTTTTCGTGCTTACAGACGGACGGACAGACGGACGGACGGGCGGACAACTTTTGCGATGTCATAGGTATCCCTCCACTTACGTTTTGGGATCCCCAAAAGAATTATCCAGAGCATCTGTTTGTTATTCCCACGAAGTTCCATCCTGATCTCTCCAGTATAAAACTGACATCACCGAAATTCAGTGAAACTCCCCTGCACCCCCCCCCCCCCCCCCCCCCAAAGGGTCCGGATCCAGTCCAACTGTGTAAACGATTTATTTCGGGCAGATGCTTGTTCTTCCCAACAAGTTTCAAGTTCCATTCGAACCGTTTCTCGAGATTTCCGGCCCCCCCCAACTCCCCCATAGCTACCGAATCCGGTCCAGACTCCAAATAGGACATCAAAGATATGTCCTTAATTAAGTTATCAAGTTTCATTCCAATCCGATCACCAGTTCAAAAGTTACACACTACTCAATTTTCCAGATTCCCCCGCCTTCACCCCCCCCCCCTGTAGATGATCGGATAAAAAACTGATTATTTCCAAGTTAGTTTGGTTGGGACATTGGTATGCCTGCCAAGTTTCATCGTCCTAGCACATCTGGAAGTACCCTAACTCGAAAAAGTATCACCAGCTGCCCTAAATTTCCCAGGTTTCCCCACCCTCCACTCCCCCGCGGATGGTTGGATCGGGTAACTGATTATTTCTGGGTCGGGTCCCTGATATGCCTGCCAAGTTTCATCGTCCTGACACATCTGTAAGAACCCTAACTCGAAAAAGTGTGACAAAAAAATGGACCGACCGACAGACGGAATTGCGACGGTATATGGCAATTGAGCCAGAGGCTGCAAGTGCCATAAAAACGAATTAGCCTTGTTTCAACATGATGTAGAAAGTCGCCGGGAGAGCCTCAAAACAAACAAAAAGTTTGAAGATATATTCGAGGTCTCTGGTCAACTGAAAGACGTCTTACCACTAGTATGGAAAGCGTTCAAGCTGGCTAAGACAATCCCTGTTACCTCAGCAAAAGGGGAACGGATTTTTAACAAGATGAAGCTGGTTAACACCACCTTGCGTTCAACAATGGCTGACCAGCGTCTTGAAAGTCTGCTATTAATAGCATGTGAAACAGATTTAGTTGATGGATGTGAAATTGGATGTGTTGTGGATAAATGGAAAATGGTTAAAATGCGACGAATAAATGTGCAGGCTGTGTTGAATGTCAGATTTTAGTTATGTTTTAAGTGTTAACGAGTCCTTTTTTTTGTTTACTGTTGTTTACAATACGTAATCAAAGTCAGAACACGACAGTATTCTAGACTTTCTGCAGAGATCACTACGAGAATTTCCGGTAAAACCTCGAAAAATTCCGGTAAAAGCTCGAAAAATTCTGGTAAAATTCTGAAGCTGCACCCCCCCCCCCCCACCCGATCAGGAAGGTATCGGGACGCCCCTGTGAACCTCTAATCAACTTCAGATAAAACTTCTAACGAATCTTCATGTTTTAGCCGGATTCCAGGCAAACTATTTGTTCGGCGAAAAATAATTTAATATATGGATTCAGCGTGCCTCCTTACCACTACATTGAACCTCTATTCAACTTAAGAAAACACTTTTATTTATAATAAATTCTCCAGTTTCAGCCGGATTCCGGGCGAACTGTGTCCGGGTAGAAAATGATTGTCGTATACTGATTCAGCATGTCTCCTTACCCCTGCATCGAACATCTAATCAAGTTCAAATAAAACTTTTACTTTAAAAAAAATTTCCGGTTTTGGCCGGATTCCGGGCGACCTAACTGTCCGGCGAAAGAATAATTTTCATATATGTGTCCAGCAAGTCTTCTTACCCCTGCATCGAACATCTAATCAAGTTCAAATAAAACTTTTACTTTAAACACATTTTCAAGTTTTGGCCGGATTCCGGGACTAACTGTCCCGCGAAAGAATAATTTTCACATATGTGTTTAGCATGTCTCCTTAAGATCCGATCACCCGTTCAAAATTTACGCATACCTCAAGATTCTGGATTCCCCCTCCCTCCACTCGCCCACGATAGTCAATTCGGGGAAGTGACTATTTCTAAGCCAATCATGTCGAGCCTCTAATGTTCAAGCCAAGTTTCATCTCCTAGTACATCTGGAAGTACCTTAACTCGCGATCGCCAGAATTCCGGACTCCCCTAACCCCCCACAGTGCCCAAATCCGGGCCGGTTCTGTCATAGATGTGTCTAGGGCTTCTGCTTGTTCTTCCCACCAAGTTTCATTCCAATCGCTCCACTCCAAGCGTGTCACAAGATTTCTGGCCCCCCACCAGATTCATCTGATCCGGTCCGGACTTGAAACGGGACATCCGAGACATGAAGTCTTTCCAAATATCAAGTTTTATTAAGATCCGACCACCCATTCCAAAGTTACACATTCCTCAAGATTCCGGATTCCCCTTCCCTCCACTCCCCTCACGGTGGTCGGATCGGGGAAGTGACTATTTCCAAGTTAGTTTGGTCGGATCCCTGATATTCCTGCCAAGTTTCATCGTCCTAGCCTTTCTGGAAGTAGCCTAACTCGAGAACAGTAGACCGACCGAAAAGTTATAGGTGTATCAAACTTGAGCGAAGCTACAAGTGCCATAAAAACAACAACCCTTTCCACGTCACTCTCCAAACAAGCGAAGCACATGAGCAATATCGGAAAGCGAAGCGACTTAGCCACAGTCGCAAGGGCACACGGCGGATAAGCCACTGGAGCTTTCCAGGCCGACAGAATCACCCATTTTGACATTGTTAGGTAGAGGATTGTAGACTTTGTGTCTGAATCATCCGCGTTCGGTAAATCGAGCCCGAAAGTTATTGCAAACGTTTTCCGACTCTTTCTTGGTTGTTTGATCCGAGTGTTCGACACGGGTTTGAACAGACATGAGATCCTGAAGGTTTCAAGGTTTGTTGTACCAATATACTGTAGTATTATAAACTCTTGATTGCACGAAGAATGAACCGAAGCGTCAGCTTAGAAGCAGAGGCGTTACTGGCCAAAATGTCCAGCTGCCCGTGAACAGGAGGTGTGGGGTGAGGAAGGGCCTATTAAAATGCGTATTTAAACCTCTTTTTCTCAAGTATACCAGCTTTGAGTTTGACTCCAGTCATGGGTCAAACATTTTTTCATGGACAATTCGAGCCCACTTGCCCATGAACGGGGAGGGTGGGGGGAGGTTCAACTCCACATATATATCCCAATCCCTATGATCGCAAAGCACAAAGTCACTTCACCGCCTTGTCCCCAGTTATTGTCAAGTTAAAAACATTAAAAAATGGGTAATCTGGGCCCAGTTCCCCTGACCCAAGTGGGGGTGGGGTTTGGGACCCACAAAAAGTAAAAACAGACCCCAATGCTCATAACCTACGAAGTTTCAACTTGATACCTGTTGATTCCTGTCACGGGTAACGAACTACTCCTGGGCAATCTGGGACCAGTTGCCCATGAACGGGGTGGGTGGGGGAGGTGCAACTTTAAGAGCGATTTCCCAGTCCTAGGATCTATATGTACAAGGAATTTCATCGTCCTATGTCGAGTTCTAGTCAAGTAATGAACATTATTCACTGGGCAATCTGGGCCCATTTGCCCCCGAACCGGGTTGGGCTGGGACCCCCAAAAGGCACAACTTGGCCCCAATATCCACTAGTGTACCAAGTTTAAACTTGATACATACATTGGTTCACATGTTATGAGCTCACAAAATACGGTGAAAACCGGAAACCGAAAGCTGCTACGGCGCTCGCAATAGTGGACTGTTCCAAGGACTCAGGACACCCTCCCTCGTTAAAGGGCTCGTCGTACCAATAATGCCAAAGCAACCTACTTCCGTAATCACTCAATCCATTCTTAAGCCCCGAGACCCGAATTTCACACGGTATATTCTAACACTCTTAACGACACCTCAGTAATTTTTTCACTTGCCTTGTTAAGCTACCCTGAGTGTGAATCATGAGTCGATGGTTGTTTGAGAGAAGTTTATTCATCAGAACAGCCGGTTATGTAAATTTGTCTCTGTTTTTGCTAGAAGCCAATGGGCCTGGAAAAAGGCCTGAAACAACCAACATCGCGAGTGATTTGTTGAAAGGAGAGCCTAGTTTTAAAGTAGTCAACTATTTCAAAATATAGATAGTCCTTCAGCCCAAGCTGACTGCGAATCATGTTTGACGGTGCAAAACCGATAAGTCAGCTACATTTTATCAGAGCCATATTTCGGACCCTTGCCAAGAAGGGCCGAAATATAGCTCTAATAAAATGTAGCTGACTTATCCGTTTTGCACCGTCAAACATATTTAAAAATACTGAAACATGAACAGTAAATAGTGCGAGGGGTCCTTTAAATGGCGTTGTTGAGAGACGCGATGGACAACTAGACTTTCCAAATATTTTATTGAGAACGTAAGAAATCAGGAACACTAGCAGGCACTAGCATAGTCATCGTTTCGAATAAGCACAAGTTTGAAACATTGGTTAGTTATGTGGAGAGATCAGTTACACAGGAATGAGAGATGTTTTGTACAATCAACACACGTCATTAAGACACAACAGTTTCAATGGTACATCAGAAGTAAACAGAAAATACTGGTGGAATTCAGAGATCACGTAGAGTATGTACAAAACAATATTTCGGAAACTCATCGATAAGAAGTAGGTACTTTTCTGGTCCGGATAGTTATGGCAGGAGTTACAGATTTAGCCATTCTGGCAGACCGTCGGTTAGGGTATCTAAAACAGTAAAATCTAATTTAGTCTCAAGATAAAGATGTCATACCCGGCATCTTGCTCGGTGGTTGCTTGTCATTTTATTGTTTTGTTTCGAAACGATGACTAGAAGGATTGCAAACCAGACACCAACAGACCATAACCACACCAAGAATTCGGGTAATGACCAAACCAAATAAACAAGCAAGTACAGGACATAAAGAACACTATAAGCACTGTAAAAAGTGTCTCCGAATAAGGATGCTGTATTTGCTACTGGGATTAATGTTATCTCTATTGGGATGAGATTAATCCGAATTAGGGGTAATGTTATATCAATAAAGATAAGATTAATCCCAGTAGCAAATACTGCAAGATTTTTTTTTGACAGTGTGGTGCCGCCTAAATGGTTCACGAGCGTCGTCTTTTCAAGAAATGAATCGCTGTTACCGTTCACTGTAAAAAGTCTCTCCTATGTCAGACTACTTATCACCAAATTCGGAGATTTTTATTCCTTATTCGGAGAGTTAAAATCCGATGGAGGATTAAAACACTAGAATGCAAAATACTGCAGATGTCTTCTTATATATTCGACCTGTTGACGCTCAAACGGGACAATGTGGCAGTTCCACGCATGGCAAACAGATAGACGGCCCGAAGGAGGTGTCTAACTTCACTGTCAGAAGTTTGAAAACAATATGCAAAGATGCGCAGTTTCGACAGGCAACACTTGGGATGTAATCTGCTGTCGCGCCAAACCTTGTGCATGAGATGTTATGCATAACACACATTGCCAGGAAGAGCAGAAAAACCGCCAAAAAAGTATCGGCTGAATTTTCCGATATCACGACGGGAAACAAAAAAGTCAGCAGATGCTTTTTTGGCGGTTTTTCGGCTCATCCTAACAATGCGTGTTATGCATAACATCGCATGCACAACGTTTGTCGCGAAGTGTTATCTTTTGAAACCGCGCATCCCTGTGTCCCTCCGGTACCCCTGGATAACTGGGACGTTCGCAAATCTGAGACAACGGTGAAAAGCACAAGATAGCAAAGAAGAAGAAGAAGAAAAAACTTACACTTTGGGCGGAGGTGGTTCCGGCGACGGAGATTTTTCCACTGGCGGAGGAGGGGACCCAAATTTGAAAATTATCTTTGGCAGGGCATCATCAGAGCTCTAGAAAGAAAGACGGGATAGTTAGGGCATATTAACAAGCACGGCTGCTTTTTTAGTATTTTTTTTTTTTTTAACGGCCGTTCGGCTGATTCTTGAATTTTCCATGTTCGCTGCTTTTCAAGCTCTGTGTTTCTCATCAAACTAAGGGGGTTTCGCGGGGTTCAAATCAGTTGAGTCGGGTATGTAATCTTCGGGAAACCCAGTAGTATCCAGCAGTAACTTACGTCCAAATCCTTGAACAGAAAATGTGTCTATTGTGACTTGTGGCTTATAAGTTATGGCTTTTTACAGTACGAGCCCTTGAGAAGAAATATGAGCAAGGGCCGGACCAAAGTAGCTGACTTTTTAACCTTTAGCAACCTCCAACATTAGTGTTTCCATTAAATGTTCTTGGTGACTGCAAAAGCTAATGAGACAACGTACGGACGGATACAGAAGTAGGCAGATAAAAACGAAAAGAAAAAAACTTTGTTTCTTTACCTTATCTTTTTCTCGATCCTTTTCTTTGATTTTTTCGATTTGCTCGGGAACTTCTTCTGGTTCTTTTTCTTCCTTCATCTTCTTTAGAGCTCGTTTTTCTTCCTTCTTTTGTTTCTTTTCTTCCTTCAGCCGAAGTTTCTCTTCTCTATCCTAGGATATAGAAAATGGTCTACTCTTATTCTCGAAAAATTGAGCTACGTACGCCTATTTTCTATCCAACTATGACATACTCCCCCCTTACATTGCAGCGCCATTGCCTCCATTTATCGGTGTATAGGAACCACAGTGGTATTCCTCACCCTAATGTCAATGTTTATTTAATGATGTTTATTTTCTAAAGGGCCATTCACACTGACTCCGTAGTGTCTTGGGGCTTGTGACATGCACAAGGCAGAAACAAGCAACAAAAATTGCTTGAGTAACATTAAAAGATGCTGCAGTGAGTTAGGCATGTACGCCAATCTGAATGGGAATATCCTCACTTCTTTTAAGAGCTGCTCGCTCCCCATATCCGTAACACTCATAGAACAGAATAGAATGGAATAGTGTTTGTTTAGCCTCCCATATGTTTACTTATACACGACATACAAATATATTAATTCATTGAAAACAAAAGGATCCTACTACACCTTTAAATTCCCACTAACATATTCTACCATCATTTTAATAACTTTGTCTTTGGTCGATGTCAATATACCAGGGAAGAGCAACCCTCCCCCCAACTGATCCGGTAGAGGAGACTCTTGGCACTGCAAGTAACCGCTGTCTTTACCAAAGAAACCCAGTCTTCTGATCCACACGTCACGCATGCATCTCAGGCATTGGCTGCTTGAGATTTGTGAACTTAAGCGGTCAAGCTTTGACTGGACGACAAGAAATTGCGTATTTTTTTTAAGTTTTCTCTCAGCGGTTAAAATAGGGTTTCGCGTAAGATACAAATATTTACTGTCGACTGATTTGGGGTTTTTTCAATTGGCTTATAAGAAATACTCCACTTTGTCTGTCAGTGGGTCCTTCGCTGGACGACCAACCCGCTTCCATTTAAACTGCCATATACCAGTTTGCAATTTCCAGACATATCAGGTTGTGTTGTCCTAGCCTATTGCTTTTTCAGCTTTGCTCAAAATTTCTCGCCCCGTCGTCAAGTTACAGTTGCGCCACAATTTTATATGCCGGACATTTACAGTAGAACTAAAAGAGCGTTTCCACGGCCTTTTGTGCGGCCCACAATTGTGTTTCCGCGACCAACAAGATTTTCACGGCTCGCTTTCTGGCTCGAATTTCTACTATATTTTTTTTTTTTACTATATATGTATAACTTCTGCTATACAAAAATATTTATGCAATTCCCTCTCGTTCCTCTCAGTGACACAAGTGTGGCACCTAGTATTTCCATTTTTATTCTCTTTACTACTTCTGATCAAACTTTCCCTTCAAATTCTTAACTTTCTACAATAACTAAAACTTTTGAAATTCTAGATTAACGAAAAGCATTCGAAGCATTACTGAATAATGAAAAACAAGTCAAAACGCGAAACTAAACAATCCCAATTCGGGTGTTTGGGCTCATGAACACCTATCCACGTTCTACTGAGAGACTTGTACAATTCCTGAAGAATAGGACTACACTGAAAACAAACTCTTGCAGTAATTTACTACTGGGATTAATCTTGTCTCTACTGAGATAAGATTCTCTCTAATTCAGATTAATCTTATCCCAGTAGAGATTGGCTTCCGCCCACACCGTTTATGTGCGGATCTCATTTTCGTGCTAAGAATGCTGCTAGAAGAGTACAATGAATTGAGGAAAAAGCTCTATCTAGTCTTCATAGACTTCGAAAAATCCTTTGATTCCATCGACCGTGCTACACTCTGGACTCTGGAGAGTGCTCCGGTACTATGGCATACCGGACAAACTCGTAAGCCTGATAGCAGCCTTCTACGAAGACACGAAATGCTGTGTCCGTACCCGCGACGGCAACACCAGATACTTCCGAATCATGACGGGCGTGAAGCAAGGGTGCGTTCTGTCTCCGCTGCAGTTCTTCCTGAGCATCGACTACATTCTAAGAAGATGTGAAGGATACGGCATTGACATCGGGGATGGCAGAAATGTAGGAGACATAGACTTTGCCGATGACATCAGCCTAATGGAGACCTGCAAACAGAAGCACCAGGACTTCCTCACAAAGACCAGTGAAACAGCTGAACTGTTCGGAACGAAAATAAACAACCCCAAAACGAAGAGCATGGCGAGCAGCGGATCTCCGCTAGATATACACTGTAGGGACCAGCAAGTCAAACAGGTCGTTGAATTCCGATATCTCGGCAGTACAGTGGAAAATACTGGAGCTTGTGCAAGGGAGGTCCAGCTAAGACTTGGCCAGGCCAGCGGTGTCTTCAATCGGTTAAAGAAGATATGGAGGAGCAAGAAGTACTCCCTTAGACTCAAGCTGAGACTTTTCAACAGCAACGTTCTCTCCGTACTTCTGCACGGGTCGGAGACGTGGCACCTCAGCGAAGAGCAGGAGAAACGTCTTCTAGCCTTTGAAAACACCTGCCTTAGGCGGTTCTTAAACATACACTGGACAGAAAGGGTCACACACCTGGTGATTCGCCAGCTGACAGTGCAACCCCTTATTACTGAAGTCATCAAGATCCGCCGCTGGGGATATCTGGGCCATACGATCAGGATGGGAAGCACCAGAATCCCCAACACTATCCTCCAGTGGCATCCGGAGGATCCAGACGAAGAGGGCGACCGAAGAACACTCTTCGCCGCACCTACCAGTCGGATCTTCACAACATCAACGCGTCTATCTGGCCCGAATGGGAAGATGTACGGGCAGCGGCTCTTATGAGAGACGACTGGCGACTCTTCTTGGATGCCGTAAGCGCCTCTGGATGTGCAGGAGGAACTAAGGTCTAAGGTAAGGTAGAGATAAGCTTAATCCAAGAAGCAAATACTGCAGTTAACTTTAATCCTTTAATTATGTTAAAATCTTCAAAGACTAGAAAAACATGTTACCTTGAGCCGATCGTCTTTGTCCTTTGACTTTAATTTCTTCTCTTTTTTCTTCTTTTCTTTCTTTTTTCTTGGCGAGTCCTGCTCAGAGGGACTTTGCACATCACTCAGGCATGTATCAGATATTGGTGACGTCATCAGGTTCTCGGCGGGTGATGGGCTGGGGCTGCGAGCCTTCGGGGGAGGGGAAGGACTTCGCTCCTTGGGGGGCTGTGGAGCGGCGGGCGGGAAGACCGGGCGTACAGGAAAGACATGTGCTACAAATGAAATTGACAGCTTGAAGATTGCTTTCGAGGAAGAGGTTGTTTTCCGCGGCATACTAGTGTGCCATACATTTCTTAGTGTTTGTAACGGAAACAGAAGCGTGTGCCACACACCCGACCTGCAAGTTGTAACTCGCGGAAACGCAGTTTTGTCTTCGATTTCTGAGGTTTCTTTCAGCGATATTTCAGCCCTTCTTGGCAAAGGTCTCTTCAGTAGTGTTAGGTGCTAGAAGAATATAACTAAGCGACATTTCAACCCTTCGAAAAAATGGACCGGCAATTGAAACAGCAGGTTCGTTTCTTCTCTGTGACCTGACGAGGTCCCTAAGGGCCGAAATACCGCTACAGCAAGTCTTATTAAGAAACACACATATGTACTTTTTATATAGCTAAACCCCGTCCGTTTAGAAATATACAGTCTATGGAAAACTTTGATTTAACATGCCTCCGACTGGGTTAACCTTAAGCAGTAGTATCCGACAGCATCCAATCTTGCTGTAGTAACATCCAATCTGCAAGTAGTAGCATGCAGTGGCAACAGTTACTACTGCATGCTACTTGTTCATACAACTCTGTACGACTAATTCTCGAAAATTTTTCATCGGGTAAGAACCCTATTTTTTATTAAGAAAAATACTTTTTAAACCTAAACAAAGTACTTTTATATGAATGCCCGGTTCGGCAGTTCAGTCTAAGCCAGGTAGAAACAGCTGGATTTACTCACTCGGATACCCCCTCCCCCAGCATGTACTATTCTCCTGCGCAGAAGATCCCCTAGTGACTGGAACTGCATGAATGAGGTATTCTTTTCATCGATTCGGGTCATATTTAAAGAAAGAAAGGCATAACCACCACTCTTACCTCCACCCGGTCGGATCCCAAGTAGCCCGGCCGGCAAGTTCTTCAGAGCACTTGGCAACTGCTTCAAATCACTACCCATAGGAAACTGTGGGAACATATAATTCCTCGGCTCGAATTTCGGAGGCGGCGAGCCATCTTCCACTATCTCCCCATCCGATTCTATTACTTCTTCTTTTATCTTTTTCTCCTTGTCCTTTCGCTTCCTCTTTTTCTTTTCAGAAGCTTCAGGGACGGGAGGCGGAGGGGTTGGGGTTCTCGGTGGGGGAGTCGGAGTCCGTTGGCGCGGAGGGGGAGAGGGGGTGCGTTCCTTCGGCTTCACTGGCTCTTTTTTTAGTTCGACTGATTCCACGTCAATGTCCTCCGGCCGCTTATCCTCCTTCCCTTTGAGGAATTTCTTGAATAAGTTCAGCTTGCTAATTTTTTCTGGTGGTTTTTCTACTTCCGCCGCTTTATTAATTGGTAGTAGGCCTGGGAGTGGTTTTACAGTGTAGCCAACATCAGAGACAGGTGGTAGTTCAGGTTTGGTTGTTTTCTTCTCTCTGAATTTCTTGGCAGGTGCGGGTGAGGGGGGTAGCTCAGCAGGTGGCTCTTGTTTTACTTTCTTTTTCAGCTCCACTGGTTCGATTTTCTTCACCCCTTCCAATATTCTCTTCATTGGTGGAGCCTTAAGAGTACAAATGTATATCAATATTTACAAATGTGAGTCGGAAGGAAATAAAAGTGTAAATGAATCCCTAGTGCCACTACCCTTTAAAAAAAAAACCGCTGTACTTATAATGCCAATGCAACTTACTTCCCTATCGATCCATCAATTCTTATACTCCGGAGACCGGAATTTCAAACGCTAAATTGTGACCCCCCTCACCCCTAAAGAAAACTAACTGATTTTCACACTTGCTTTTTTTCGCTATTTCCGATGAGTATTATGATCCTGACGATTTTTTACGAGAAGCTACGTCGTCATTGAAAGCAAATTTTGTCCCTGTTTTTGCTAGAAGTCAACGGGGCGGGGCAAAGGCTTATAACAGCTAAAGCCGTCGGTAATTTGTTAGAAGTAGATCCTGGTTAAATACTAGAAGATAGGCAGTAACGGTGCGAGGTGTGCTTTAACACCACTACCTTTTTGTGCCTACAGACACAATTCCTGGAAACGGCACAGTTAGGAAGTTCAGGGAAACTTCCTCAGTTCCTCAACAGTTTCAGAAGTTTCGTAAAAGACAACACAAGGATGCGCTGTTTCAACAGACAATGCGTAACAGACAACACTTGCGATGTTATGTTCTGTTTGAAAACGCTATGCATGAACTGTTATGCATAACGAGCATTGTCAGGAAGAGCAAAAAAAAACAGCCCAAAAAGCATCTTTTTTGTTCGTCGATGATCTCGGATAATTCAGCAGATGCTTTTTTGGCGGTTCTTCGGCTCTTCCTGGCAATGCCTGTAATGCATAACATTTATAACGTTTGTGGCGACATAGATAACATCCCAAGTGTTATCTGAGTGTAGTAGCTACGACTTTTCACTGCGTAAGACTCCTCGTGACATAATAATCCGCAAAGAGATAACATCCCAAACGTTGTCTGTTACGCAATGTCTGTTGAAACCGCGCATCCTTGTGTTCTCTGTTATGAAACTTCTGTCTGACAGTGAATCTGTTCTGTTATTTGTCAATCTGTTATTTCTATTTATGCCATTGAATTTTCGTAACGGCAAAATTAAGAATTCCTTACAGAACCGCTAAAATGCCTCAACCAAAAAGTATTATTTTCGTGATAAAATAGTAGCAGGGGAATACAAAATAAATAATTTTTTGTCTCTGATGGCACTTAAAACTAAGAGTTTGTTTTGGCGATATTCGCCTCTTCCTGGCAAGGACCCTCTTCAGACTGTTCTAAAAATATTTGAGCTTTTTTTCTTATAATTAGTGAACTTATAAAATGTTTCCATATCAAGGGCGTCTTCCCCATTAAAATCATATATTTGGTTTTCACCATGAGACCCCGTCTTGTGGGTCCTGGTTTGTCTACGTGGCTCCGACATGGGAGTCCTAGATTTCTAAATTTTATTCATAAAATTGTTTACGGAATTGGTCACGGTACAAGTCCCTTGTGTAAAATGCCATCTAAAAATATTTGAGCTTGCAATTTCGCAATAGACGGCTAACTGAACAGTTTAACGTCATCGAACATGATTGACAATCAGCTTGGTCCGACGAAACACTTACCGTTTTTACTCGTACCTAGGAACATTTTTACCCCTTATTACTCGTACCAAAAAGTGCTCTCACCTTTTTGGGTTTCTGCTCAACTACCTCCTCATCAAAGAAGGGCATAGGTAATCTTGCCTCGGGTAGTTTACCCTCTCGTGCCTCGGAAATAAATCCAGATGTCGTCATCATCACACTTGTGATCTCTCGAACTCGCTGATCCTCGTCAGCAAATAGCCTGAAATGATAACATCGACTAAAAACACGGTTGTTCGTGAAAAAGAGACTGACGATTACTAGAATCGAAGACGTTTGATGATATAATAATAATTAATAATAATTTTATTTTTCACCCATCAAACAGCAGATGGCATAGACGGAGTATGAATAAAGAAAGAAAAGAAGAAGGAAACACTATAACAAAAGGAAACCAAACACAACATAGAGACTACGACAGCATTATACTATCTATAAAACTATATCTATACTATCTATATGATACTTTTATCGCTGCTTACGAATTCGGCAATGATAGTGGAAGTGGCGACTAGAAGGTCAGGTACCGTGCGGAATGGTGCTTTGCCCTAAACGGAGTTTAAAAGGTAAGCATTCTAGAATCTGCAATGTCTAAGGTCACCACTATCCAAATCGCGACTTAAAACCGAGAACTCAGCACGAGCGTCGTATCCTCTAGTGGCGCCATCTAGAACCACTAATATGGACAAGCTCGAAATAGTTCTTAACACGAAAATCGGTCAAAAAGAAAGACAAAAGCAAAAGAAAAAAAAAACATTTCTAATATTTGGCATTATTTATTCTTTTTAATTCCCTATCTTCAAGACCAGCGCTTCCAAGCGGACTAGTTTCTGTCAGACCCCCTATGCCTCGCCATCAACACTTGTCAAAGACATAAGTAAGGGAGAGAGAGAGAGAGAGATAGGTTTATTTAGACAACATCGTAGCTGACAGCTAATTCGCGTTGCTACACTACACTAAATAACAAACTAACACACACAAAAAAAGAGAAAATATCACTCGGCTTTGTTTAGCAAATTCGTAAAAAAAAGGTACAAACGAATTTGCGTGGTGGTTCGTTCGCGAAGCTACTGGAACCAGTTTATTTTGGTGACGCGTACGGTTGTTGGTCGGTGCAGTGGGTGGTAAAATAGACCCACAGGTTGATGAGTCGAACATCTGCAATCTGCTTCAAAGGTAATGGAGGTTTTGCATACGTCTCAGTATTAGAAAGCGAAAGCCCGACTCTTTACTATGTCTACACATGTGTTGAATATGAGACCCCAACAACTCCACCTGGAGCGCTGAACTGGATAAGGCGAATTATCTGAAGGGTTTAATGTGATTTCTGCCTAACAATCAGCCATGTTTTCCCGAAGAAACGGCTTGTCCAATACCGCATGAGTCTGAGAGATTTAATATTTGTTATTAGCGAGATCGCCTGACTCGTTGTCATAAAGGGTCGACTCAGTTTCTGTTAGTTTTGAACAATCTTGGCGGATGTTATATTATGCAGAAAAGGTACAGTATAGCGTTAACAGTAGTCATTCTGATCAACTCGTTTCTCCTCTATTTCCTGCCAATACATTAAGTCCTTTAACTAATAACTGAAGGCGGGAAGAAAATGATAAAATCTGGGAAGTCAAGAACACGTCGAATTCAATCAATCAATCAAGTTTAATCCGAATAGCTAAATGCTAGAAAAGGAATACAAATTTACAAAATACACAGACACACAAGAAGCAAACTAACTAATACAATTACAAGAAATTACCAGAAATAAATGATGGAATGAAACTACGTAAAAATTGGGTAGAACGGTTACAACGCCATTCTGGGAAACAACTTCAGGGTAAATAATCAATGTCTGATCATATGCCTGTGCTGGTGGTGCTACACTGTAAAAAGTATCTCCGAGTAAGGACTAAAGTTAACTGCAGTATTTACTACTGGGATTATTCTTATCTCTACGGAGATTAATACAAAAAGAGATAAGATGAATCCCAGTAGCAAATACTGCAGCTAACTTGAAAAAGCAGCCAAGTAAGCATCTGTTGAATTTTCCGACATCATGACGATAAACAAAAAAGTCAGCAGATGCTTTTTGGGTTCTTCCTGGCAACGTTGATTAGAGTTTGATCGAAGTTGGACTTGGTTGGAAGAACAAGCGTTGATTAGAGTTTGATCGAAGTTGGACTCCTGACAAAACAGGACCGGATCGTGTCACCGTGGGGGAAGTTGTTATGCATAACATTTCATGCATAACGTTTCCAAACACAACAGGTGTTGTCTGCTACGCATTGTCTGTTGGAACCGCGCATCCTTGTGTTGTCTTTTATGAAACTTCTGACAGTGTTGTAGGAACTGAGGAAGTTTATCTGAACTTTGCCGTTGCCAGGAATTCTTTCTGTAGGCACAAAAAAAGTGATGGTGTTAAAGCACACCTCGCACCGTTCCTGCTTATCTTCTAGTATTTAATCAGGCTCTACTTTTAACAAATTACCCACGGCTTTAGCTTTTTAAGCCTTGATACTGCGCATCCTTTTATTGTCTGTTATGAAACTACCGACAGTGTGGTTTACTTCGACTCAATAATTCTCTCAGGGTCATGTTTGTTTGCGCACGTTTTTCTCTTTACCTTAATCGCTTAGAAAGAGACGAGTCGTTGGCTTCTCCTAGTCGCTTCATCTGATTATTTCTAGTCGGAGACTGGGACTGGAGATCGTTAACTGTTGAAGATTCGCCTTCAAAACTGTCTTGCTGCTGCTCATCTGAAATTGACGAAGGGACTAGGAAACGATAGAAAAAGACCAGAGGTTTCAAAGGGATCCCAAAGGGAAATACTATTGGACAGACAATGATGATGATGATGATGATGATTTTATTAACGCACTTAAGGAGAGGAAATAGTGCAGTATAAACAAAAAAAAAAGAGAAAAAGTACACTGAGCTTTCAATAATGTAGTAAATGCACAAGATAAAAAAATAAACATTTAAAAGAAAAAAGAAAAAAAAGGGGCTAATCGGGTCTAAAAAATCTTCTTCCTAGATGGAGTGCGGAGAAATGGTCAAGGGCAGAAACGTGAAGGTCCTGGGCAATTGAAGATAATTTTGCACAAGGGTCAGAGGGCAAAAAAGTTGCAGTTATACAATCGGGTATTCGATTAAAAAAATTACTAAAAACGGATTAGTCAGCTAGCAAATTCTGGAAGAAGCGTGCCCGCAATGTTCCAGCTACAGTCTGAAGAGCACTCTCGCCATCAAGGGCCGAAATATCGCTGAAGAATACACTAGCAGAATTACTCGTTTTTCTATATTGTTTCCATACTAATTAATTAATTCGCTTAATTCCATGTTATCTTTTTACAAAAATGGTGGTGGATCGTCATACATGGTTAACATAGTCATAAATGATCATACACATGTTACAATTTTAAAATACAATTCCATAACAAACATAACTACAGAGCATGCCAGTTTAAAATCGGAATTCCAACCGTTTAAATACTTTACAAAATAGGGAACAAACGAGGGGTTGCCCACTCAGTTTTTGGGTGCACAGCAGGTGCCCGGTGCCCGTCGGTATCTCCCGGTGCCTGCCGGTGCCCGCCGCGCCAGTAAAAATTTGCCAAATTCACCTGAACTTCACTGTAAAAAGTTTCTCCAAATAAGGATGCAGTATTTGCTACTGGGATTAATTTTATCTCTATTAGAATAAAATTAATCCGAATTAGGGATCATTATATGTCAGTAAAGAAAAGATTAGTCCCAGTAGCAAATACTGCAAGATCGACGATTTTTATGGAGTTATTGCCGAATTATTGCACAGGGAGCCTACCAGAATTTTTGCTCAGGGCATCTACCGAAATCTTGATCAAGGAATCTATTGGAACTTGTCTCAGGAAATTACTGGAGGCTGGATCAGAGGATCTGCAGGACTTTGCCCGTGGAATCTACTAGAATTTTGGAATCTACCGGAATTTTTCTCAGTGAATCTACCGGAATTTGCTCCGGGAACCTACGGGAATTTTGCTAAGGGCATCCAGCGAAATCTTGCTCAGGGAATCTATCGGAACTTGTCTTAGGAAATTCACTGAAGGCTGGATCAGGGGATCTACCAGACTTTGCCCCACGGAATCTACCAGAATTTTGGAATCTACCGGAATTTTGCTCAGGAAATCTAGCGGAGTTCTGCCCAAAGAATCTACTCAGGGAATCTACCGTGATTTTGCTCATTTGCTCAGGGAATCTACCGAAGTCGTTCTCAAGGAATCTGCCGAAGTTTCTCTCAAGGAATCTATCAGAACTTGTCTATACGAAAATTAGTCGACAAATTTTGTATCCGGTTTTTGCCGGATTCCGGGTGAACTACTTGTCCGGCAAGAGAATAACATTCATATTCGGATTCAGCATGTCTCCTTACCCCTAAATGAACTATCTCAATAGCTTTTAATTTGCCCCCTAGTTTGAAACCCCCTCCCCCACCCCTAAACATAGGTCTACAGAGCCTATCTACGAACTTGACCTTACGAGTATCCCAAAGAATCCTCACAGCAAGTTTCATCCAAATATCTCATTCCCTTCGAGAATTATCGTGCTGACAGACGGACGGACGGACAGATGGACAACTTTTGCAATGTCGTAGGTATCCCTCTACTTACGTTTTGGGATCCCAAAAATAAGCTGCTTTTCAGTAAAGCTTTACTTAGTCTATTTTGTGTTGTTTGTAACACATAATATAAGTCAGAACACAACAGTAGAGTTTCAACAATTCTAGAGTTTCTACAGAGGTGGTCATTAGAAGACTTTCCGGTAAAAACCTGAACAAATTCCGGTAAAACTTCACAAAAGTCCGTAAATTTTTTGCCCCCCCCCCCCTTATCAGGAAGGTATCGGAACGCCCCTGGAACGCCCAAACATG
This sequence comes from Branchinecta lynchi, assembly GCA_023053575.1. Classification (NCBI taxonomy): domain Eukaryota; kingdom Metazoa; phylum Arthropoda; class Branchiopoda; order Anostraca; family Branchinectidae; genus Branchinecta; species Branchinecta lynchi. Next base: position 8,087,421 of record JAKZAP010000014.1, read on the forward strand.
CTTTTCTCAGTACATTTTTTACAGCTACGTTACTACTTTGACGTTTCACACACCACTATCGACAAGGACCGAAACTGCATTTTTGTAATGACGAGTACAATCATTCAACTGGAGTATATTGGTGCTGTCGGTCCGCAGTGTGTCAAATGACCGAAGCGACATTTCTACCTTTACTACCCAGACCCGCCATTTGACAGACCTCTGATTTTTCTAAGCCTAAGGATGACCGAAACTGACTGAGACAAGTTTCAGACGTTTCTAGGCCATAATCCTCGTGAAAAATAGGAAAATCATAATTTTATCACGAAGGAAACAATTCAGGTCTGAAAGGGTTAAAATGATCTTTTAAACAGGTTCAAAAAGCCGGTGCCCGCCAGTACCTGCCGGTGCCGAGTCGGGGTGCACAGCCGGTGCCGAAGAATGGGCAACCCCTCGAGAACAAAGGACTTGAGATACCGCTCCGTAGATTTTACATGGGATTTCGTCAGTCCCGAAGAAAAATTTGTAGCCTGCGTAGTAGTACGAAAACGTTGCATGTAATACTATGTAATAGCAAAGAATACTATCATTTAATGCGCCTCAGACTGGTCCAATTTTATGTAGTAGTATTGAGTAGCATCCTGTCTTGCCATAGTGGCATCCGGTCTTGCTAATAGTAGCATATAGTAGTATGCAGTAACACGGTAGCCTTGAAGTAGAAGCATGTAGTAGCATCGTTAGTACTGAATGCTACTTTTTCGTACTACTTCATAGTACTATTTTGAGATAAATTTTTCATCGGGGTAATTGGATGATTCCCAGTCAGCTTGGTCGGAAAGTGTATTCTATCGGGTTAGCTGGGTAGTCTTTGCCAGATCCTGAGGCTGAGAGATATTGAGCCGGCTCAATTCTGACGCAGTCAACTATGTATAAACTATCTTAAAATTATGTCTAAAATTTTCTTTTGTTCTTTAAATTTATATTAACCTATATCGCTGTCTGAGTATCTTGTTTTATTGTTGTTATTGTATTTATTCACTTTACGTTTGACGTCATTTTATATTGATACAGATATTTTAGTTGAAAAAAAACCGAAAGTTCGGCTAGTCCGTGAATGGTTTAAAAATAAACTGAATTGAATTGGATTGAACTGGTAAGCATGGACTATTACCCAAACATACCCTTTTAATCAGATGTTTCAGGTAATACTCATCACAGAAAACATAATCAGATAATTAGGTTCATCTGGAAACTTCAGGTCTTAACCGGATTCCGACCGGACTCCCCATCTGAGGCGGTAAGTATTTCCTAATCATCCTGTCCTCGGGTATACCAACCTTCCAACCAGTTTTATCGCAGTGGAAATACCATCTAAGAACTAATGAACTAAACTAATGACTAGATCCGAGAAAAGAAGGTCGGGTCCCTTACTTAAAGCTTACTTAAAGCCCTTGCTAGCAAAAGTCGGAAAAAGCAATTGAAACTGCAATTGCTATATGGCACGAGCCTAAGGCTACAAGTGCCACAATTTAAAATAAATAAATAACTGTATATATCAATTACATTTGATTTAATTTGACAGTCCTATGTTATCATGTTGTGAAACAGATATTCAGGAATAAATACAATGATTGATTGATTAACTGAAAGAGGCTTTAAAATAGAACAGAAATCTGATACTATACCATTCTCGTTGTTTGTGTTTATTTATCTTTTGCTGTTGTACATATTGTGATAATGCCGCTCTGTCTTTTTAAACGTTTATTTACTTATTTTCTGTATATACTGTGTAAATGCTTTATTATTAGTCTCATAGGCTGCATCTAATAAATCAATTCAATTCGATATTCTTTCAGCCTGAGCCGACTGTGAATAATATTTGACGGTGCAAAAGGGATAAGTCCGCTACATTTTATTACAGCTATATTTCGGCCCTTCTTGGCAAGGGTCCTCTGTTGATTACAAGAACATTACACCGATTTTATTTATTCGCGGCATCGGTTAGTTTTTTGTCGGTACGTGCGAGTGATTCAGAAGTCGTTGAAATCAGGGGTCTCCAGCTTGAGTGGCTTCAGCCCAAAGAGGACCCTTGCCAAGAAGGGCCAAAATATAGCTCTAATAAAAATGTAGCCGACTTATCCGTTTTGCCCCGTTAAATAGTTCGGTCAGTTTCCCCGTTCGGTCAGTTTCCTGACCGAAGATTAAAAATTAAGGTCTTTTTTTGTGTTTATATGTGTTTTGTTTACTTTCTTCATTTACTCCGCCTTTCCGAAATGGCGGGTCATAAATAAATTACTTACTTACTTAATATGATTCGCCGTCAACTTGGGCTGAAGGAACATCTATCATCGAATTACGGAACTTCAAATCGCCTATGCATGCCGACGAAAAATAATTATTTTCCTTGTCGACAACAGGCGTCTCACCAGCCCGCATACTTTCGAGAAACTGCTACTTTTATCTTTTAGAGCGTGTTCAATTTTTCAATTTATTCAATAACAAAGCAAAACATATCTCTCGTGGGCAGAGCCCAAATACGATGTTTTTGTAGTCATCAATAAAGATAAAATAATTTGTCAACGGATAATTACTACTTACCGTAGTTACTACGCATGACGTCACGAATTCTGGCTTTTTGCCGTCGAGGCTGTAACGATTTTTCTATTTTCCAGCAGAATATCATGCCGCGGGTGAATCCGACCAATCCCGTTACACAGATCCGTAGTTTACTACGCTCCCGAGCGTGGTAAGCAAATAGTTACTATTTCGAGAAGGTTGGAACGGTCAGTGTAGTAAGTTTTGGTGAGGTTGGAACGGAAATAGTAAGTTACTATTGGTGCGAGGGTGGAACACGCTCTTACTCTTTGGCCAAATCTAACGGTGGAGAGGTTTTCACAATTAAGCCCGCCTCTCACAAAAATCGTTCTTCACTGGTTCAGACAGAAATATGGGCTGTAAAGGCCAATCAGAGACAAGGTTTTTTGGCGAGGTTAGTGAAGGTTGCGCGTAGTAGATGTAATGAGTTGCGTTTTGCAAACACCATGGTCTCTGATACCACGGTCTAAAGGCGTTTTTGCAGTTCTTGTGGTATCTGATACCACGGTCAAAAGGCGTTTTTTTAGTTATCGTGGCATCTGATATTCAGAGACCACGGTCCGACCGTGGTAACTGATCGTGGTATCTGAAAAAGCCATCTCACTTTCATCAATTTTTGTCAAATTGATTGGAAAGGAGTTTGGCACTTAGTGAAGTTACTGAATATCAGTTTTTCTTTCCGGATGACTTAGAAAAGCGCAACTTCGGCAATTGTCGTTTTTGCAGAGCAACCGTATATCAGATACCACGGTAACTGCAAACACGACTAATTGCAGGTCGAGTTACCATGGTAACAGATACCATGGTAGCTGCAAAAATTCAACTACGGTTTCGCAGTACAGAGGCACTTGTATAGTGGAGAGCTGACCCTACCTTCAAGAGATGGATTCATCGGTGGCAGATATTCTTGGATATGGACAGGTCTGGTCAGTACTTCCCGACTACCAGGTTTCATAAAGTTTAACTGTGACTGAGTCGACACAGGGTACGCAGGTACAGGAGCAGCGGGAGGGATAGATTGAATGTTCTGCAAATATTCCTCAAGACCTTCCACAGAAACTTCCATATCGTCGAATGCAAGTGCGATGTCGTCAAGCGAAGGCTGCGTCCTTCCAACTAAAAACAAGAAACATTAAAACCGAAACAGAAGGTAAATATTCCTTGAGCCCAAGATGACTTTGAAACATATATTCAAATAATGTATACAACGGATACGTCAGCTACGATGCTTTATCAGCGATATTTCGGCCCTTCTTAGCAAGGGTCCTCGTCAGGCTGTGATCTTCAGGGTCAACTTCGGGAAAGGAAACGCATCGTAGCTGACGTATCCGTTGTATACATTATTTGAATATATGAAAAGAAGGAAAACTTTCCTCGAAGCCCTGGTGCAAAGACGTCCAAAAATACCTTCCCCAAAGTTCTAGTTACTAATGTTCGATCCCTCTGTAACAAGTCGGATGTACTTGGTGTTCCAATGGTGCAAAATAGTGTAGACATAGTACTACTTCGTGGAACTTAAGAGCGCTACGGCTGCCGACTGTTCTATTCCTGGTTGCAATTTTGTGTCGCAGTCGCGTCTTCGTCCTGACGGAACTACCTGTTCCCACGGTGGGGGTGTCGGCATTTTTGTGAAGTCGAACATTACTCACAAATTTTTGAACTTGCATCAACTCACAAGGGATAATTTTGAAGTGACTTGGGTCATGGCGCGTCCTCCACGCCTCCCTACTATCCTCCGCGTGCAGGTTACAGGCGCCATCTTGTATTTTAACTGCAAAATTGCGCGGACGCGATCCGCACAAAATATCCTGGATGCTTAATTTCAGTAGCGGGTTATTTGAATGATATAAAGCAAAGTTGGCTAGAAAATCAGTTAGTGCTTGAACAAATTGTGAAGCAGAAGACAAATGGAAAAAGGTCTGCTCGACTTGATTCTAACCTCCAGTAGTGATTTTTATGAACCTCCAGTGGTTCTCCCACCTGTTGGGAAAAGTGATCACTATTGTTTAATTTGGAAACCAAACGATTCAATCCCAGTTCCCAAGAAATACCGGTTTTCTTACCGCCCATTGTCAGAGAATTCAGTTAATAATTTCCTGTCATGTCTGAGGAACAGATCCTGGAAAATATAGTACGACATGTCCGACGGAAACGAAATGGCAGAATATTTGATCAATGAATTATCTAGTATTTCCTTAGCTAATTTCCTCTTGAAGAAGTTAGCAAGTGTGATAGTGATAAACCGTGGATTGGCCAGTCAGTTAAGTTTGATTAAGTTGAAATGCCAGTTGGTTCGAGACGGTTTCACTGATCAGGCAAAAGAACTCCGTAACAAAACTGTTACCATATTGAGACAAAGACGCAAAGAATACGGGAAATCCGTTGATTAGCTTAGATTAGATTAGATATGGGGTTTATTTTATAATTTATTTTTGACCCGCTACAAGAAGATCAAAGCGGAGTATCAATAAAAGACACAAAACAAGCACTTCACAAAACAAAAAGCACTAGAAACTAGAGCAAACGAGACAGGCCACTGTGGGCGGGCAAATTCTTATAAGTTGACTGGGGTAATTTCCCAGAAAGCTCCGTAAGTTTCGACCCGATATCCGGAAAACTGTAAATAGATATTAGGTTCCGATTTCTGTACCATGGAGGCAGATACACATTTGAGAAAATACTAGGAACTACAAAACCCTCCAGAAGTTTACACTTGTTAAGAGTTTTAACAAACCCCGTTTGACAGATTAACCTACATAACACTATGATAAAGAAAGAAAGAAGAAAAAAGAGAGGAAGAGAAAGGAAAAAAAGAAACAAAATTATGCACTTACTTGGTTCCTGGTCAAACACCCAACAACAAAAACTATACACTCCAAAATCCCGTCTCCAAAAACAAACGAAACCAAACAAATAACTAAAATATATATGAATAAATAAACATAATGGAATCCGGGCCAACCTGAGAAAACGCAACTAATAATAAACACTTACATTGCTCTGAGTATCTGTGAACATGTTGGCCAGTCTCAACAAGGAATCGCTTTGTAATTTCCGTCAGGACATCTAGCGCTGATGCATGGGCATTAGTCCAGCCAATTACCGTAGCTATTTGAGCAACACTGCTCTTCAACACTTGCAATGAATATTCTTCGGCTGCCATGGTACACCATCTATTTGAAGGTGTCACAAATGAACTGAGGAGGCAGGCTAGCAAACGAAGTTGGTTGAGTTTTTCAGGTAAATAATCCTGCAATCCATACCTAAAAATATGTTTCAATATGTTTCACTATTTTTGGTTGGAAAACAAAAAATAAAACATCCTTAAGTACACTGTCAGAAATTTCATAACAGATTGCACATAACACTTTCAAGAATAACACCTTTTCACTTAGAAATAAAGTGTTATGACCAATTTAGTTTATAATATTTCGTGCCTAGATCTCCAACAACACCTTCAATAGGTAAAAATACTACACTGTCAGAAGTTACATAACAACACCAGAAGGACGCGAACAGATAACACTTTAGGATGTTATCTGTTATGTTTCTTTCGTTCCCGTTAGTATTTTTACCAATTGAAGGTGTTGTTGGACATCTGGGCACGAAATAGTGTAAACTTAATTGGTCATAACACTTTATTTCTAAGTGAAAAGGTGTTATTCTTGAAAGTGTTATACTCTATCTGTTATGAAACTTCTGACAGTGTATATGGTTCTCTGAAGACTTTAAAGTAACTAGTTCATATTTAACAACGATTCCCATTATCATATTACACCTGTAGGCACCCTGGATTCTAGGCTGGAGCTTTAAACCACATGCTACATTGTAGGCTACTTCACTAAATTTCTTTACAGTATGACATCTATGTCGCTAGATGAAAATTACTTCCTCTGTGAGCTTTCCTCCAAATAGTCAGTAAATGATTCCATGGGCCCTGCTCCTGTTAATTTTGCACCAAATCCACTTAAGCCACATAATCTGTGGCACACAACCTCATTCTTTCAAACTGCACATCCAGGGAGTGAGGGCTTTGACAATACTGTCAACACTGCCTACAGATATTAGGAGGGTCATCACAGAAGAAATATTTATTGCTTAGCCCATAGCAGTCTGAAATATCGCCTAAACGCAAGAGCATACAGCCAATGATAAGGTTTCGACCCACTAGACCAAGATATATTTAGAAAAAAAAATCAGTAAACAACAAGGTATGTGAGCAGTCACTGCGAACAAGGTTCTTTTGCAAGCTGCCCACCCAAACAGCCAACCCCTATCCTGATCCCATCGCCTGACTGAGTTCACTAATTACTTTGCCAATGGAATTGGTAGTGGGCTACACCCCACAAATCCTAGATTCTGGACTACACTATGAGCGTGTTCCATCCTACATCCTACTTACCGTAGTTACTGCGCATGACGTCACGAATTCTGTTTTTTTACCGTCAAGGCTGGAACGATTTTTCTATTTTCCAGCAGGATCTCACGCCAGGGGCGAAGCCGACCAACTGCGTTACAGAGATACATAGTTATTACGCTTACTACGCTCACAAGCATGGTAAGCAAATAGTAACTATTATTTACTATTCCGACAAGGTTGGAACGGTCAGCGTAGTAACTTTTCGTGAGGATGGAACGGAAATAGTAACTATTGTTAGAAGGGTGGAACACGCTCTATGTTAAATATTACACCACACTATGTCAAGCAAGTTACTGAAGCTCTACACAACGACTGTGCTGGGCTTCAAGAATCAAGGTGGTCAAGAACTTGAGTTTAAGAGGAACCTGCAGAGTTGAAATGACTTTGCTTAGAACTCTACTGTCTGTCTTTTAACTAAAAATCACTGGTCAGTAAGGGAAAACATCGAAATTTGGACAGATGATCATGTTCTTTATATTCTTTGACGTTAGTAAGGACTGCATTGCCATTGCAGGTTCATGAACGAGGTTGGATAAAAGAGCAGAATGTTGCACATTTTCTTCACCTCTCTCGGGATTTTTTTTTTCCAGCCTACTGAAATACAAGCTTTCTGGTATGGAAGGTAAACCCCCTCTATTTTTGTATCTGAACATGGAATAACCATCTCGGACAGCTATCAGACATTCCCTAATGATAAAATACAAATACTTGTTTGATATGCTTTTTTTCACAAATCGATGAAATCCAGTTGTTTGAATAGGTTTATGTTTTCGAAGTAAAATACGATGTAGGCTATGAGTAAATATTTTTTTTTCAAGTGTTCTAACAAAAGTCATTGCCTGATATTTTAGAAGCAGTGTGACATTTATTAATTCTAGGAACTTTAATATGGTTGCCCTCTTCAACAAAAACATTGGCATTTTTTCAGCAATTTATTGCTTTAGGCTACGCAACCATTTCGAACAAAAAAAAGGAAAATTTTGCCAACCTCTAAATAGAATTTTCTCTGTTCTAATGGATCCTCTTGGCTATAATTTAGCAACAATTGAGTTTTGGGTTCCTGCAACTTTTAGACATTTTATTTCATTCTTGCAAATGCTGCAAACTTTTCCAAACTAGTCAAGTTTCGATTTTAAATCCATATTTTCTTGATTATGCAAGAAAAGGCAGCTTTTAGAGTCGCTAAATCTAAAAAAAAAAAGTCTAAGATACCATAATTCTGAATGTTGTGGTTTTAAATTTAGGAGATCATTTAGAACAAAATAGCATTTCTGATTATGTTCCAGGAAATATACTGGTACTTTTAGTGCTGTTTACTATAAAAATAATGAAAACAAGTATTTTTTTTTCACTCGAAAAAAAGGAAAGACATCAAGGCTTCTTTGTTATTTTTGTCTGCAGAAAACAAAAAAAAGATGTGACAGGTGGCATTTTGATATCTAGAGACTCTTTTCAAAAAGATAAGGTTAATCATGAGATGTTAAAAATAAACTCATGATAGTTCACACTAGGCCAGCATAATTAGAACTGAATTGTTGCAAAACTGGTCAAGTTTCGATTTTACACCCCTAATTGCAGTCTGCATATTATCCCCAATCTGTCCCAAAACCACCAACTGTCACATCCCCTGAGGATTTTCAGAGCCTCACCTGCGACCGACCCAATCTGAGCAGACTTGTGGACTCAAAGCCAGGCTTCACCTTCCAGATTCACAGATGTCAATGTCTTTTGCATAGTCAAGCCAACCTTTCCAGACTTTCATGACGATGATGACAGCTAATTTTTCTATTCTTCAACATTCAACAGATGTAAAATTCACATTTCAAATATCTCTTGTATTGCAATCACAAACTGTCAATCGTCCTTTTTCTTATTACATTTGCATATTTACTAGGTCTGCAAACAGATTGCCTCTATGGCAGCTTCCAGACATCTGGAGTCTGGGGTGTCACACACCTTAGACTTCAAAATATTTTTGGCCTGGCTTTGGCTTCCTGATCCATCTCAATGAAAATGTCTGTCTGGAACCTGGTAGAAAATCTGGAAGGTGAAGCCTGGCTTTCATTTTCAACTGAGAAATCTGTACAGATTGTCAAATAGGCTGCAGATTTAGCCCAGTGTGACCAGGCTCGAAAACAGAATTGTTGCAAAACCGGTCAAGTTTCAATTTTACCCCAGTCTGCTGATCATCCCCAAGTTGCCCCAAAGCAATCAACCACCATATTTGATGGTGCAAAACGGATACGTCAGCTGAATTTCATTGGAGCTATATTTCAACCCTTCTTGGCAAGGGTCCTCTTGAGGATCAAAGCCGATCAAGTTGCAAAATGAACTTGTGGGAAACACCAACTTGTGTTTCAGACAAGTTTGTTTTCGAACTTGGGCGGCTTTGAGCCTGAAGAGGATCCTTGCCAAGAAGGGATGAAATATAGCTCGAATGAAATTCAGCTGACATATACGTTTTACACCATTAAATAAGATTCGCAGTCAGCTTGGGCTGAACAAATATTTATTCATCAACCATCACACCCCCTGATGATTTTCAGAACCTAGTCGGCGATGGACCCAATCTGCACAGATTTGTAGACTAACTTTCAGCCAAGGAATCTTTGTGGATTTCTGTACAGGTTGTCAAATCGGCACCATTTTGAGCCCAGTGTGACCCAGTCTAGTACACTAAGCCCTTTTTTGATAACCATTCACAAACGGGGTGGCATGCCACCAGGTGTGAGTAGGGTACTCATACGTATGTGTACCCCTTCTTCTCCAGAGGTCTACCAGTCTACTACACTTTCTAAATCAGAATTAATTACTGCTTACCGACTGCTTCGTCAGGTCTAAGGATTACAGCAAAAAATAGCCCTGCTTCAGAGGAATATTTTGGTATACTTCAACTATTTTTTTGAATCTTGTATCCAGGTAAAAGGAGCCACTGGAACGAAGCTAACACCAACTGCTGAAAACATGGCGGATCGCCGTGGTACAAAAAGGACCGTGCACGCTACCTCGCGTCAACAAACAGTGTTGCCAGATGTCTCCGCAGCATCTAGTGAGTGACAGACGAAGCAAAAGTTGCGATTTTGATCGAATTTTTGTTCGCCGGTTGTTTAATTTCCGATTTCCGAAAGCCGCCAAGGTTTACCGTTTGCTTAGTTAGTGTTTTTACGACTTTGGCAATCCTTGCCCGGTCGAAGTTTCTTCAGTTGCGTTTTTTATCGAAGTTTTGTTCCACCTGGCATTGATTCGCATAGGGCCTGTTTCGGCGCCAACCAATGTACTTCGGTTCAGAGTAACCAGTGTTTTCGCGACTTTCGGTTCTGATGAACCGGTGTTTTTGCGTCGACCAGAATTTGGTTCGGAGATCGGTTCCGATCTTCGGTCAGGAAATTTTGGAACGGTTATCGTTACCGTTCACGATTCTTGGTTCTGATTCAGCTTCACCGTCATCAACTAGAAAATAAAAACAAAGGCGGAACAGCAAATAGAAAAATGTTCTAAAGTTAAAATAAGAACTTACATAGTCCAAAATATAACTTGAATATTTTATTGATTCTTAATTTGAATTTTATATTTAATTTTAATTTTTTATTTTAATTTTTTATTTTAATTTTTAGTTTTAATATTTAATTTTCAGTTTAAATTTTTAAGTTTAATTTTATTTTTAATTTTTTGTTGTAGTTTTAATTTTTATTTTTATTTACAATTTTCGGTTTTTAATTTGTAATAATAATAAAAAATAGTAACAAAAAATTAAAAGTAAAACTAAAAATTCAAAACTAAAAATTGTAAGTAAAAATAAACATTGAAACTAAAAATAAAAATAAAAATTAAACTTAAAAATTTAAAATTAAAAGTAAATATTCCTTCAGCCCAAGCTGACTGAGAGTCTGATCGTAATTATCGTTTTTCCAACTTGAGTGGCTTTGACCCTGAAGAGGACCCTTGCCAAGAAGGTCCGAAATATAGCTCTGATAAAATTCAGCAGACGTATCCGTTTCGCACTGTCAAATATGATCGCAGTCAGCTTGAGTTGAAGGAATGTTTAATTTAAATTTTTAATTTTTAGTCTTAATTTTAATTTTTAATTACAATTTCCAGTTTTTAATTTTTCAGTTTTACCTTTAATTTTTTCTTTTGCTATTGTTACTATGATTTTGTATTATCATGACAGATACAGCCTAACACAAAACCCAGTCAGCTGCTGATATAGATCCAGTTGCAGCTCCAAATTCTTCCTCCATCTTTATTATCGAATATCTTTCTTCATCACGTCATCGTCTTCAAATTTGAAACGTGTTTTCGCGTAATTTCCAATGTTTTGGGAGAACCGATTTTTGGTTACGATAAAAACTGTTTTCGCGACAACCGGTTACCGGTTTCCGCTGAACATCGGTTGGCGCCGAAACACACCCATAGTATTGTCTGGAATTTTACGACGTATCGAAGAGGTATTTTTGAAACCAAGACCCAAGCAACAAACTGATGGGACCAGAATTTGAACAATTATGCTGATTGCCTAACAGATTGCAGTGACGGTCAGCGCACATTTTAAGCTCCCCTATTTTGTCTTCGCCATTGCGATCTTGTTTTCCCGCCCTATCTAGAATTGCCAACGGTTAAGATGTGTACACACAGTCCGATTTCCGCAGTCAGATGCGAATCTCTTCTTTCGCCGAAGAACTGTGACGCATATACGTTTTTTTCCGTAATAAAGTATATTTCGCAAGCTCATTTCGGTGTATCCTCAACATAGTAATTCACTCCTTTTTTCAGTATCTGATTTTTTCATAGCCTCGTCTCAGTTATGACTCTGTCTGTGTTACCTTCTCAATGTGACAAAATTTGTTGTGGTGTTGGACGTCGTATGGAGTGTGAGCAGGCTAAGTACAAATGAAATTTAAGTAACTGTCATGAATCGTGTCAAAATTCTGCATACTCTTTCGTTTAATCAGTATAAAATGGAAGTCGTGATTTTAATTGCTGTCCTGAAGTGGCAAAACTAGATATTGGTTGCCATCCCCCGCGACCAAATTATTCTCCGACTTACTTATGCCTACAATCGGAACAGGGACGTAATTTCGTCAAAATCCTGGGGGGGGGGGGGGGCAAAGTTGGAGCCGATTTTCCCAAGTCAAGGGAAAATGAGCAGTTTTATTTCAAGAAGAAAAACGTAATAAAAACAAAGAAACACGACAGATATTTTACTAATCGACCAAAGCGAAACGACGCTTCTTCAAGTTCGCGAAACTGTCCACTGCGCGATTGACGTCAAGCTTCTTGCTTTTCCAGGTTCAAGCTGGCGGGGTTGCCCCCCCCCCCCCCCCTGCCCCATAGCAAATTACGCCCCTGCATCGGAAGTAGACTCTGTGCCACCCGTTCATTTGCCTACGTCAAGTTAAAATTTAATAGATTTATTCTAGCTCAAATGCAGAACTCGTTCATAGTTTCACAAGTCATGATCCGGCCCCTTTTCTGAGGCTATCTTTTTGCTCGGATGTACACGAAATTATATGTAAATCTTTCCACAAATGTGTAAAGTAGGCTATCTGCTGAGGGCGAACAAAGGTGAACTTCAAAATCTATGCTTGGGGACGTTTCGATTGGAGACATTTCGAAGACAATCCCGTCTTGCCTCGTAGAGGTGTCTCTGAGACACACGATTTCGGCTCTGGACTACTTTAGCTCTAGTCTACAGTGAACGAATTGAAAACGGATTAGCCATCTTGCCACAATAACATTTCCACTCTTCCGCAGACCGTACTCAAACTCTTTCCCCCTTTCCGATCCGACACCAATTGGCCGCTCTAATTAACCCTTCAACAGAGCTCTTTAAAGATTACGCAATTTCTCTATGGTGAAAATACACTCAGGTAGCACTTGATTTTCCTAAGGGGCTGCTCACTGACTGTTTTGGCTACACTAAGAGGCTGGCGGCAGGGACTTAACACCTTGCAACAGAAGTGAGTAGCCCCATGGACCCCCCCCCCTTCCAGTTCGCGAATCAGTTCGCACCCGTGAGAACTCAGTGCATTTCGCAGATGACCCAACACATCGATTTTTAATAAAACTAACCACATAGGTGTCTATACCAAAAGCTTCAAGGTACTCTCGAGGTCAACTCGTTACGCATAAAGACGTGTTGCAATTTTATTGCACTTGCACCTTCGCTCAAGTACCATATACCGATCACTTTTCGGTCTGTCGGTCGGTCCACTTTCCTCGAGTTAGGGTACTGCCAGAAGTGCAAGTACAATGCAACTTAAATTGGCAGCCATATCGGGGACCCGACTAAATTAAATTTGAAAAAGTCACTTCCCCTATCTGACCAACATGGGGGGAGTGGAGGGTTGAGGAACCCGGAATATTGAGGCATGCATAACTTTCGAACGGATGATCGGAGGAACCGGATATCTTGTGAAACGCATAGACTGGAGCGATTGGGATGAAACTTGGTTGGAAGAACAAGCACAAGCCGTAGATAGATTAAGTGACAGAACAGGATTCCGACACTGTGGGGAGTTGTATGTGGGGGGGGGGGGATTCCGTCGATCACGAGTTAAGGTACTTCCGGATGTGATAGGACGATCAAACTTGACTTGAACATTAGACTTGACGAGATTGTGACCATCCCTTAAAGTACTCATGTTAACCGCCAAGTACAAAAAATACATTTCAGCAAAATATATGTGATACGTCAAGATATATTTATATCTCCCTGGGTTAAAGGCCCATAATCATTTTGGCCTCGAAAGTTAAGATTACAGATCAGTTTCTAGCACCCTTAAAGTGTGTATCATCACAGCCAAGTGCTAAAATAAATACGTTTTTACCAAACTATCCATTCTCGCGATCTCCTATGGGACATGATCACTTTCAAGGGTCTTGCTTACAAATGATCACAACACACCCACGAAATGGCATATTCTTTTCCTACTTCCTGAATCAGCCTTGCAAATGTCAGCTTTTGTTCATCGAAGGTTGAAGATGCCTTCAAACTACAAGAGTTGCGTTTTCGATCGAAGTTTGAAGACGTCAAAGGTCTTTGTTAATTACCGTTTTTGGTCGCCGGTCACAGTTAATTCGTCCTTCGAACTCTGAGCGTCGAACTTCGTGAGCTAGCAAGTTCGAAAATGGCTTGAATCGTCGAAAAAACGTCAACCGGGCAAGGATCGCCGGAGTCGTAAAAACACCAATTAAGCAAACGGTGAACTTCGACGGCGTTTGAAAACGAAAATTAAGCAACCGGCTACGCAAACGGCGATCAAAACTTCGATCAAAACGCAATTAAGTTCGAAGTTTGCTCGAATCGTCGAGGAAACGTCGACCGGGGCAAGGATCGCCAAAATCGTAAAAACACTAATTAAGAAAACGGTGAACTTCGACGGCGTTCGAAAACGGAAATTAAGCAACCGGCTAAGCCAACGGCGAACAAAACTTCGATAATAAACGCAACTGAAGAAACTTTGACCGGGCAAGGATTGCCGAAGTCGTAAAAACACTAACTAAGCAAACAGTAAACCTTGGCGGCTTTCAGAAATCGGAAATTAAACAACCGGAGAACAAAAATTCGATCAAAATCTCAACTTTTGCTTCATCTGTCACTCACTAGATGCTGCGGAGAGTTCTATAATCTACTGTGGCAATTCACACTATCGTGTGACATCTGTCAACACTGTTTGTTGACCCGAGGTAGCGTGCAGGGTCCTTTTTGTACCACAGCGATCCGCCATGTTTTCAGCAGTTGGTGTTAGCTTCGTTCCAGTGGCTCCTTTACCTGGATACAAGATTCAAAAAAATAGTAGAAGTATACCAAAATATTCCTCTGAAGCAGGGCTATTTATTGCTGTAATCCTTAGACCTGACGAAGCAGTGGGTAAGCAGTAATTAATTCTGATTTACACAGTGTAGTAGACTGGTAGACCTCTGGAGAAGAAGGGGTACACATACGTATGAGTACCCTACTCACACCTGGTGGCATGCCACCCCGTTTGTGAATGGTTATCAAAAAAGGGCTTAGTGTACTAGACTGGTGTGACCAGGCTCTAAGTCAATCAAATTAAGGTTGGAATGAAGTGATCTTGTTTCTAAAGAAAAATACCAGCAAGTAAACCATTGAACTACAATTTACAATTCGGTTAATTTATCCATAAATATCTTTTACAGACAAAAAATAGTGCTGGACATGTCATTACAAATAAAAAGATCAACCAAGGGATAGATTTACAACGGTAACCTATGGCTTATTTATACAATTCACATTTTAAAATACAATTCATCAAAATATGAACGCAAATCAAAATGACAAGTACTAAAATAATTTGTCATAAATGCCACTACTATTATAAAATTCACAATTTAAAATACGTTTCATGATAATACGAATGCGAATTAAAATGACAAGTACAAAAATAATTCATCATAAGTGTCACTACTATTCTAGAATTTAAACAAAAAATGATTGCAATAACAAGATGCAATCGTCAAACTATTTATGTCAAAACGAAAATAAAGAAGTAAAGAACTAGCTTGTCATATTTATTGGTTCATTTTAGCCAGATAGATTCTGAAGAAAGATTCTCTGGAAATTTGAAAGCTTGACTGAGGTTGGATACCACTCCTGTAAACAAAGAAAAGCCATTTACCTTTTCCCAAAAGGTTGAAGGGAAGAAAGAAAAACTAAAAAGCGAAATCAATCCAGAGATATGATTTCTGAACGTTGATCTAGCTTACTTACTTACCATAATGTCACTTTTCCAGGCCAAAACAGATATTTTATTATTTTTGTTGTTGTTTACATGTTTCGTTGATGATGGCAAGGAAAACATCAATTGAATAATCACCTCTATGGGCGTAAGAATTCGCGTCAGATTCAAACAGACTCGAACATATGATTTTGTGTTTTGATGATTTGCTTGTTGCTTCCAGGCTCTAAGCTCTTGACTTTTGCTCGACTTAGCCAAGCAGTTAGGAAAGTTGACAAGAACTGGTCGAGGCGTTAGGATGGACAAAAAAAAGTCTGTAGAATATCAGTATACGCATATCAGAGACCTGAAACATGGAATGAAAAATATGAACCTTCTTGTTATAATGCTTGACATTGGTAAGTTCATTCTTTTTCAGGCTCCATTGTCTTTACCAAGATTCTTATATATACTTTGAGAGGCTACCTTCCATTATAGGCAATCTTATATGTTGATTTCAACCATGTGAGTTGATGTGAGTGACTTTGTCTTACTACTGGAGCTTATACTATTTCCCTTGGTCTCTATTTCCATACCCACCCTACATAATTAATTTCCAAGCTTAGATGTGCCTTAAATGCGTCACAACCTGTCTAAACTAGCAAAGTTAAACCTGTTGAAAGATGTTTGTTTAAAATCATATTCCCTGATAAATCTTTCTAAATTAGAAAATACAAGATAGTCAATGTCGATGCCTGAAAAACAAAAAGACAAAGTTCTTCTCTGCTTTAAGCACTAAATGTTTTTATACTGAATTCGTGTTTGTTTCTGACAATTATGCAATTTGCTTTCATATTTTTCCAAGTACCTACGTTTAAACAATGATGATGTGTGGAAACAAAGTGGAAACAGCACTCGCAGTAATTCATGTACTGGCAACAGGGGCGTCCATAGCCTTTCTTCATTGGCGGAGGGGGGTGGTGGGAACCGGTAAAATTGACCAAACCAGTACCTGATTTTTACTGAATTTGTAAAAAAAAAAAAATTAAAAACACAGCTAGTTGCCTTCAAAAAGCTACAACATAAAAAGGTGCAGAGGATATACCAACAAGTCTAAAGAGAAAAACTGGAGCGTTTTCACGCTTTTCACCTTTTTTTTTCATGGATACATCGTCACTAGCTTTTACCTTTAAAAGACCTTTCCAGATTTGCCAACAGCACTTGAAATAACCGCAAAAAATGGAACGTTGCAAAACAATGTCGCTAACTACTGTTCTCTGGATGAATGAAGGTGCCGCAGGTGAAAGTTTTTGAATCTGCCTTTTTTTCTCGCAACATTTGACTACTTCCCATGCATATTCTAGCTTTTAACATGGTTCAAGCCCTCCAAAATTCTGAGCCTCAAACGCCAACTAAATGATGCACCCTTTCTCTAACTAGTAAAGACTGTGAAATGGTCTGCTGGCGAAATTTTGTGGTAATACTGATGATAAAAGTGCCTTTTTGCAATCCCAGATTACCTATTAACCCAGAGCTGTCTGGCGAAACGAAAGGGGCGATCCAGGGTAAAGTAGACACGAAGTACATTTGTTTGAAGTTTACAGCAAACAGAAGTAGGCTAGTTTGCAGGTCAAGAGACGTGCTTATTCCTGAAGCACTGCAGTCTAAAAAGTAAAAAATTGAACAGCAACCGTCGAAGCTACCGCAAATGGTAAAGAACGACAGCTAAATAAATGCCACTTAAAGTACCGAACTCAGTAACTGGGTTGAAGCAAATAATGAATTTGTACTATAACGAAAAACTAACTAAACAAGACCAACGGTTTCGATGGGATCCCAAAAATTCAATATCGGATCCAGACAACTGGGTCTTGTTTTAGCCAGATCCAGTCTTCGCCAGACTCCTTGAACATTTTTACAATTAAAATTCAGAAACAGATTAAGGCCAAATAGCTAATCACCTGTGAAAACCAAGTTCAGATTTGGATTCAGCATGTGTGTTTACCCCTATAAGTCATATCTGTTTTGAAGAAAACTCCTGCCACTTCTGCCAATTTCCCGGTTCCGGCCGAACTCCAGAACTACTTGTCCGGCAAAAAAAGAAAGCTCAAAGACGAAATCAAGGTATCTTCTTTCCCCGGTAATGAACATCGAATCAACTTCAAATAGAAATTTAGCTTATAACAAATTTTCCGATTCCAGCCGGATTCCGGTCGAACTATATGTCCGGGTAAAATACAATTGTCATACAGGGACAGGGACTACAATTGTCTTCTTACCCCTAAATCGCTTATCTATCAACTAGAAATAAAACTTTGACTTCCAACAGTTTTCCGGTTTTGGCCGGATTCCGGACGAACTACATGTCTGGGTAGAAACTTGTTTTCACATAAGTGTTCAGCATGTCTTCTTGCCCTGAATCGAACATCTAATCAACTCCAAATAAAACTTTTAATTTTGACAAACTTTCCGGTTTGGGCCGGATTCCGGTCGAAATACTTGTCCGTCGATAAAATAGTTTTCACCATCGTCTTCAGCATGTCTTCCTACCTCTAAATCGAACATTTAATCAACTTCAAATAAAACTTTTACTTTCAACAAACTTTCCGGTTTTGGCCGGATTCCGGGCGAACTACTTGTCCGATGACAAAATGGTTTTCACCATCGTGTTCAGCATGTCTTCTTACCCCATAATCGACTATCACATTAGCTGTTTCAAAATATTTTGTTTGTCCCTTAATTTGAATCCCCTCCCCCACCCCTAAATGTAGAGCTACAAAGCCCATCTACGAACTTGACTGGTCCGACGACCCAACGAACCCTAACACCAAGTTTCATCAAAATATCTCATTCCCTTCGAGAGTTATCGTGCTTACAGACGGACGGATAGACGGACGGACGGACGACAACTTTTGCGATGTCATAGGTAACCCTCCACTTACGTTTTGGGATCCCAAAAACAGACTTAAAAACAGATCGAGAGTGGTGTAACAACCGAATTTCGTAGTGAAATAAAACTTTTATTAGAGCTACCTAAAACAACCGAATTCGGCAAGTCTAGTAATAGAAACGGACTAAGAAAAATCCGGTGAATTACCGTATTTGGTAACAAATCAGAACCAAATGAATCTCATCGAATTTTAATTATGAAATGGACTGACCCAATGAGTCCGAATTCGGTAAAGAATGAGACTAAATAAACAGGTTAAGTCACCGAATTTATGCAGGGACCGAATGCGGCGAAACTAATGCCGACTGAACAAAAGTTGCATGAATTGTCAAATTCGGTCACTATCAGAACCAAATGATTCTGACCAGTGACTGAATTATGAAATGGACTGACTGACCAAACGCGATAGAACAGATACGGATTTGAGAAAAGTCCAGTGAATTACAGCATTCGCTAACAAGTGAAACCAAATAAATAGGTTAAATCGCCGAATTTACGAAGGGACGGACCGAATGCGGTGAAATCGATGCGGACTGAACAAAAGCTGGATGAATCAGCTAATTCCATAAAATAAAAAAAAGGGGAACCAATAAACACGTTAAATCACCCAATTTGGAAATGCGGGGACAAACGACTGTATTAAAAGGGCATCACTGCTTCGCCGCGATGCCCGTTTCGACTGAATTTTTCGACTTGGGCGAAAATTTGACCGAATGTCCATAACGTAAGGGGGGGGGGCTGCGTCCCCCCTCCGGACGCCCCTGACTGGCAATGCAGCTCGTACGCTATTGTTTTGGAAGAAAACCCACAATGAAGAAGAAGATTTCTTTTAAGATACTGTTTTACCTTCTTTTGAAGTTTCTGTGGTGAGATAAAGAAGAGGGGGGGGGGGGGGGCAACAGGATCAGCAAGTTAAATTATAATGGTAATAGTATAGGTTCCAGTATTTAACAAAGGTCAAATGAGGGTTTAACGCTAGGTATATCTAACGTTTGGCATACGCTATGCCTAACTTTGGATACACGATGCCAAATGCTGGATATACTAACTCAATAAAATGTTGATGATTTGACTGAAGCTCAGAAATGGACCAATCAGAATTCATCTATAGTAAGGTAGGTTAGAGTACCAACAGGTATCGAGCGTTAGAGAAAGGGTATGCCAAACGATAGATATACCTAGCGTTTGGAATAGGGTAGTGCAGCCAAAAATTCGGGGGTTTGTGCTTGACTGGGGTTTACCTTTTAGTGTTACCCTTTGGATGTTTCTTCGTTGCTATAAATAACATTGACAAAAGAGCCTTACCAGCGCGGGAGCTTCTCAACTGCTTCCTGGCCGAAGATTGAAATTTAGTGTCTTTTTCTGTGTTTTATTTATTTTCTTTCGTTTACTCCGCTTCTTCGGAATGGCGGGTATCACTTGGCTCAGTAGACGCTTATTTCTTAGGATGTTAGTTAACCTGGGATGGTGGTGTCCAGGTGCTATCTTTGTCCACTTGATGTGATAACACTCAACCACTGTTGAGTCACCACTGGATATTCAAACAATGTTTGAACCGGATATGTCAGCTACTATCCTTTGGTAGCTATAGTTTGGCCTTTCTTGGCAAGGGTCCTCAAAGTAGGTTGTTAAGTAAGGAAACTAAGAACATCAGTCAGGAATCAGCATTTTGTTTTTGTCATTTAGCAAGAAACTGCCCTATTTGGTACTAAAAACTATCGAAAGTAGAGTAGAGTAGAGTAGAATTTAATTAAAAAATGACTTTCACAGCAATCATGCCGAATTTGCATTTCTCGTCAACATATCATACACGAAAACGTTGTCAATGGACATTTACAGCAGATTTGCAGATGACAATATATACATATACAATTTAAACACAACCAAATTATATAAATGCAAATGGAACAAAACAAATTCATTTTTCGTCGTGAGAATTAAAAAGTGTCACGAAAGATGGAACGAAGCTTTTCCTGTGTCTTTCGTGGGTGCAAATTAGTGGTGTTAATTTGGGGACTTTCTGGGATTTTTCCGGGGGGCTCTACTTCTGGGAGGATCGTGAATGGGTGGGAAGAGATCACGGAACCTTGGGGTCAGAAAACGCTCCTGTTCCGTAACCATAGCACAGTGTTTGTCTCCTTTCCTCAAAGTAACACGTATCTAAGTTGTTACATTTGCTTGGTTAATCATCCTCTTTCACATTTTCTTATTAGTTGCTTTTTTTGTCGAAGTTTGAAGGTAGCCCACAGACGAACTTTATGAGCTAGCAAGTTCGAAGTTTGCTAGAAACCTTGACGAAACGGCGACCGGGCAAGGATCGCTTGAGTCATAAAAACACTGATCAAGCAAATGGTAAACTTTCAGGGCATTTGAAAACGAAATTAAGCAACCGGCTAAGCCAACTGCGAAAAGAACTTCCATCAAAACTGCAACTGTTAGCTTCCTTTTATTTCGTTGAAATTTCCAAAGTTTGTGTTGTTTGTAATACTTTATTTCAATTGCTGCTGCAGTATAACCGGTGGCCGGGGGGAAAGAACTAGGTAGCGCGAGCAAGGCCCCCGGACGATGAAACTCTCCCGGAAGGCCACCCCTCCGCCCAGGAATTATAGCAGAACCATACAAGAAGAATAAATACCGGCATTTGGTTTTATTTACAAAACAAAGCTACGAAATAAAAAGATGAAAAGATAAGAGTGATCACGGTATATCACTGAATTTATGCCCAATGAATTTACGCCTAAGCCTCGATAAGCACGTACGCAGGAACTCCCCCTCGCAAATCTGCGCCGCTATGACCACCCTTGGTACAAGACAGAACAGACTACTCAAAGGGAGCTAGGGCCGAGGCACGCCTTAGTTAATCAAGACCACTAGGCCCACCCTTGGTACCAGACAGCTTGAAGAACCGCAAGGCGCCCAGGACCCGTGCAAAGAAAGGCTTTGTCTAACTGATGTCACTTGCTGCTCCTAGAAATTTGTCCACTATCCAAAAAGAAAAACACTGAACCCAGATAACAAGAATCACAAAAGTTGTAGATCAAGAAAACACTATCGCCTTATCCAGAGAGACAGGAAATAAGCAAGAAATAATAATTCGTGTGATTTTTACTGACTTAAAAGTTACTGCTTGTTTTTACTGTGTACAAACACTTCATATGTGAAAAGATGGTTACTTTACCTACAAACTACATTCTTACAAGAGAACTGAACTCTTTGAAAGCCAAGACAAGTCTGCCGAAGGATTCTCAACACGAAACATACGAAAGCTGTTGTTATTGTTGGTCTGAGGCAACGTTGTTTACAGCTATATTTTCAAGAAGGCCTTGGTTATACCTAGCCTATGTGTTTACACTTTATAGTTTCGAGAACCTTCGCCATGATGGTCTAGACTGATGTTTATGCACTGCATGGGAAATATTATTTTGGTGACAAAATACTGCAAGAAACGTATAGCTGCTATTTCTGTCACTGATCTTAAATAATTAATAGACGTATTTTACTGATATTTACAATAAGTCTTTAATCGAAGATTACAGCAGAACTGTTATTACTTTGTTGGCATCTACGTTAATTTCAAAGCAGCCACAGTCGGACTTGAGCTAGAGCAATGCTGCAGTGGTTTTCTGTATCTGTTTATTCATTGTTCATAGTCTGCGAGGTCTGGAAAAATAACTAATACAGTGCTAGAGGTTTTAAGAATTCCACGTGGTACTTCCTTGTCTCAATCCAGATATTCGAAAATGGTTGAACATTTCCCTCTCTAGAATTAGTTATCCTCTGCCAGTATCGGCAGGGTTGTTCAACCTAGGTTTACTTGATTGGAATTTCATTAAAGGACCTACGTCCATAATCACTCCATATATTTCTAAACCCAGATACCCAATTTTCGTACGGTACATTCTAACCCTTCTAACTAAACCACGCTGATTTTCTCACTTTCCGTGTTTTGCTACCTTCGATATGTATAATCCGGTCGACGGTTGTCTGTGCGAAGTTTTTCGATCAGAAAAAACAGTTATGTAAATTTTTGCCCTGTATTTGCTGTAAGTCAACGGGTCTCGGAAAAGGCTTAAGACAGCCAAAACCTTGGGTTATATTTTGAAAGCACAGCCTAGTTTTAAAGTATTCAAATATTTTAAAATACTGTAAGTTGAATAGTAAATAGCGCGAGAGGTCCTTCGACAATATCAGTACCAAAACGGCTAGAAAAATAAGTTAGCTTATTTTTCAAATTCAAGAAAGAAATTCAGGTTTTGTTTGTATTGTGCTGTGGTCACATTTTTTTTTTGATGTGATGCTTATACAAATACTATTACAGGGACACCAAACCTCACTAAAGATGGACATGAAGTACGAACATGTAAAGTAGGAGACAAAAGTGGTGCAGTTAATTTTAGTGTATGGGATGAACCTGGGCAGCTTTTGCAAGTAAGTCATTCGTCTTGAATTCCATGTTCAGCCAGTCAGCAGTTTGCATACCCATTTATAGCCGCCATGTCTCTTTTGGTGTTAACTTTAGCGACAAACCAGTGGAATAACCGCAGTTACGGAGCTTAGATTAAGCGGGTATGTCTCAAGATAAACTGTTCAATTCTTTTTTTTAAACATTTAATTGAACAACCACATCAGAATAACCAGGGGTGGCCCGAAGCACTCAGGCCAGGGGGGGGGGGGGGGGGGGTGAGACCCCTCATTTCAACGACTCATGGATCATAATATACGACTCGCAGGTACAAACAAAAATGAACTGTTGCGACAATGCGGTAATGGCGCGCATTCCCCACCAACAAATGATAGAGCCCCGGTGTAAAACTAGCTGCAATGCATCAGCTGAAATTATCCTTGTAATCCAAATTTTTGTATATATACCTTCATAGCCTCAGCTTTACACTTCAACTTTCGCATAAGAGGAAAGCTGTACCCTGGACAAAAATCTGCCTTTGTCTAGAAAGATTCTAGCCAGCCTTTAATGTGTTTCAAATCTAAAAAGTTCCAAGCCTAATCGCCAAGTAAATGACACACCGTTCCTCTAAATAGGGAATACCATGAAATGTGCCACAGGCGAAATTTCGTGAAACGCCGAGGAGTAGACCGTCTTTTTGCGATCCCATTGAAAAGGAAAAAATAGCTTTGAAATAACAAATCTAGTGGCCACAGAAGACAAAGTAGATTTGTTCCGAATTAAAGCAAAAAAAGTAATTTTCACGTAAAAGACAGGCTTATTCAGAAACAAAACGAGGAAGTTTGCAAGAGCATTCAAAGAAAAAAGTCCTGATTTATGGACGTAAGCCGAGGAGCAGAGCGTCATTTTGCGATCTCTGTGAAATCAGCTATGAAATCACGACTCCGTCCATCGAAAAAGTGACAAAATAAAGACCATAGAAAAGAAAGTAGATTTGCTCCGAACTAATAGCAACAAAAGTAATTTTCACGTTCAGAACATACTTCCTCAGAAACGAAACGAGGAAAACACGTTTGCCAGTGCATTAAAAAAAAAAATCCGGATTTACGGACGTAACGAACTTTTGGTCTTGGCCTGACAGGAGTTTACAGATATAGAAAAAGAAGCCGGTTCTCCGACGAGACTTGCGTTTTTCTCCGGGTGATTTGATGTACTTTTGTTTCATAATGAAAGTACCGTGTACCGTTTTATTTGTCACTCGACACACTGTACTTTTATGTCGAAAACTAAAGCAGGTAAAACTACAGTGAGCTACATCTGAAGAATTGCAACTTAAAACTGGTTTGTAGAATTTGATTCTACGCGACAGCAAATGAAGACGGGAAGTTCGCTTTTAGAATAACTTAAACATAAAAGAGATCATTTTCGAGTTGTATCAGTGTCCTGAATTTTACGAAGTCTTTTCAGAAGTGCTTTAACACTAGCATACAGGGGCTTCACGTATGGGGGGGGGTGCCCCCCCCCTCCGCCGATGTTGTCGCGATTTTTCGTAAAAAGAATCGATTTTTTGGGGAAACAGTCGATTTTTCTTAAAAACGGTCGGTTTTCTTTAAATTAGTCGATTTTTCGCCAAAACAGTCGTTTTTTCGCAAAAAAAGACGGTAAAAGTTACCAGCCAGCCGGTAAATACCTTGCTCCTCCCATATTTGATAGTGCTATGGTTCGCAGTCAGCAGTGATACATGCGATTCGCAGTCAGCTTTGGCTGAAGGAATAGCTTTGCTCCTCTCCCCCCCCCCCCGCCCCCAAACATTTTGATAGTAACGCCTCTGCTAGCACAGAAGCCAAAAATTTGCCTCTCGACTAGAATGAGCTATTCCAGCGTCTGCAGAACCCCTCATGTCCTTTCAAGCTTTGTTCCTACCTCAACCTCTCTTTGTAATTGGCATTTCTCGATTTGTTCTGGGCACACTTCTTTCGCGGGTCTCCTGTCATTTGATTTCTGATGGCTTTTCCATTCTGTTTAAAAATTCTATTCCTTCTTTTTTCACTTATAGCCAAAGATGACCAAAAATCAATGCACATAACCTTGTCTCTCGCGTTTAGTCTATAAGGTATAGCAATGTTACCAGTCAGACTTCACTTTAACAACTAACCTATAGTGATTTTGACATGCTAAAATGTGAAAGACCGAAGTTAGGCAGATCAAATCCCACGGGAGTAGAACAGGTAGCCGCATTGCTACCCCCATGAATCATATCTCCGACCTATCGGGTTTACAAAACCTGGTTTAAACGACTTCTTCGAGGACTGGCTTACGACTGAAGCTGTGCAGAGACAAAATTTAAAAAAGAATTAACGACTCGGATTTTTTTTTATTAAAATGAATGCCCGGGACCTCGGCGAGGCCAAAATAAACGATTGATACGACTTAGCAAAAGGCCAAAATAAACGACTGATACGACTTAACAGAAGGCAGGGGGGGGGGTGAGTCACCCCCCTCACCCCCCCCCCCCTTCGGGCCACCCCTGAGAATAACGAAGTTTCATTTCAGTCAGGTGATATTGTACGCATCACAAAGGGCTACTCGTCTTTCTGGAAGAACTGTCTTACTCTATATACTGGTAAAGGAGGAGATATCATCAAAGTTGGAGAGTATGTATCGTCTAATTCATATGTTTTATTGTAAGATGGGGCGTGGGTTAACCTGAGATGTTAAAGGTACAGCTCTTTTTACAATCAAAAAGATAAGCAAGCTTTGAACTGCCGTAGCTGACTATGCATGTCAAGGTAAGTCCAAAAGTGTTGCATTTGAAGATGGTACTCTGACATAAAACTAGCAAAATATCATTCAGCAAAACTTAAAACATATGTGTTCGCGCCATTGGCCAAGATCACTTTCGTATAGACGTGGTCGTCGTAGCCAGTTATGCTCAGCATTGGACCTTTTGCAAGAGGACCTGGCTCCCGAGTTCGAGTCTCCGACTGGATTGGGAACGGGATACTGGCGTGGTTCTTTAAATCTAGAATAGCATACGCTGCATGTGGTAGCTGGAGAAATTTTGGGAAAGGAGCCAGTGCGTGGTTGGCCTTCAACTACTTTGTGAACCCCCCGCCACGGGGTATGGTATCAGGACGCCAGGTTTAACCACACTTCCAGATACGCCTTTTTACCACACACCCAAGCTAACCCTTCCGTATTTTCATGATAGAAATGAAAGCTATTTGGCTATTATTCAACACTTCCCTTTCATAGATCTTCTCCTCCATATCACGACTGTCAATTTCTCTCCCTGTTTCTCCTACCCCATTCACGTACATATTTTATTTATTGTCTCTCAAATCTGTTGCCATGACACCCTTCCAGATTCCAGGATATATACTCTTGATGACTAACTCTTCGAGCAGAAAAAGAATCGTCGCCTGCCTGTCGAAGAGCCAAAAACGTCGCCACGACCTGGCAGCAACAAAATGTTGTTGATTGGTTTACGTAGGATTTGACTCGATGTTGAGGATTCATTTGGGTGACGTTTCTCGTTGTTCCCGAGTTTCACTTACGTGTTTCGGAATGAGTCGTAGAGAGTATATGCCGGACATCCAGACCATTATACTTTCCTGGACCACCTCAAGGAAAACTTGTGTTCTCGAAAGAAAAATCTTGAATTTGAAGCGTGGCTTTTGTTGACAGTTGTGACTGGGGGACGAACGATATTTAACTAGGAAACTTCTAAGAAAATCAAAACTGCCTATTATGATTATCCTGGAAATCCGGAAGGGTTGGCTTGGTATCTAGAAGGTCTGGGAAGCTTGGCTTTAAGCATAGTAGTCGTGTATATGTCAGTTTCCTTCCTATTGAGTGATAATGTCAAGACCAAGAGATTTATCGAAAAGTGCTCAAGATTTGAGCCATGTGCACACATAGTCAATCAAGTTTCACGTGCGAAACTGGTGTCACTATTAGAAAACCTGCATGCGATGCGTCAAGTTTGGGGGATTAAGGAGGTAATTAGTCTTCGACTGCGAAAATTTGATTAGTTGGGTTTTCGATCGAAGTTACCTTCAGACTGAAAGGTCTCTTTTGATCGCCGGTCACTGTTTCCTTGTCCTTCACACCTTACCGTCCACCTTTGTTGACCTAGCAAGTTCTAAGTTTGCCTGAAATGTTGATGAAAGGGCGACCGGGCAAGGATCGTAAAAACACTAATTAAACAAACGGTTAACTTCGACTGCGTTTGAAAACGGAAATAAGCAATCTGGTAAGCCAACAGCGAACAAAACTTTGACTTACTACCGGGGCTTGGCTTGTACGATGAGAGTGGCACGCTGATCGTACGATTCGAGGTAGCATAGCAAGCCCTCTTTAATTTCCAGGTTTACCCTACTTTTCTCCGAGCAACCCAATATGAGTGAACCAAACCCTGAACTGGCAAATGCTCAGGTCGGGCCGCCACCGATTCAACCACAAGTGGGAAACGCTCCACGCCAAGCCCAGCCGTTGACCAACGGGGCAGGAACACCAGCCTGGGCCCAGAGTGCACCAGCCGGCAAAGCGGCCGCGGCTCCATCTAATAAACCAGCTGTCTCAAGGCCAACAGACCCCAGAAGTAAGAAGAGATAACAATGCTTCCGGCCATAAAATTGTTCTTTTTTGCTATTTTTCTATTAAAATATGAAAACGAGATAAGAATACATAATATGCAAGGATAGCAGGAAGCGCCTCTACCCCATGCTTTCAGCTAGTAGTAAGTTCTAACCCTGTTTCCTAGCGTAAGAGATATTACGACAGGAGGACACGTTTGGTGTACCATTCGATTGGGTCGCGAAAACCTGTTCGAATGAGAAATCCTGTTCGAAAGGCCGAGTTATAGTGCGAACATACAATAAGGGCCTCCTGGTCGGGTTTTCTTCACTTAAGTTGAAAAATTTAAACTTTTTCCATATGGAAGTGACAATGGTGCCGAAAATATTTGATAGTGCAAAACGGATACGTCAGCTGAATTTTATTAGAGCTCTATTTCGGCCCTTCTTGGCAAGGCTCCCTTTCAGGCTAAAAACCGTTCAAAACGGAAAAATGAACTTGTGGGAAAATCCGGGCAGGAATTCCAGTACTGGAGCGCCCGATCCTGGTCGCGTGTTCGCACTTTTAAAAAGTTCCTATTCGTCCCGCGATGACCATCGTCATCATCAACGTTTACCTGATACTCTCCTAGGATATGTGTTTACTTCCATAAGATAATAGACAGAAGAGAGAAGCCTCCACTCTTTGAATTGAAGGGTAGTGAAAAGATCATCAGGGAAGTTCTCAACTTTTTTTCTGCTGACGGAATGTTATAAAACACAAATTTAATTAGTTTTAAATTAAACGCTGATCATCATTGTATTCTCGCCGTTCCCCGAAGACCCGTGTTTTTGTTTTTCCCAAGTCACTCCCCGTATTCTCGAAAGTCCGCACGGATAGGGAATGCTCCAGTTATCATCATCAACATCAGGAAAAGGCTCCCTTTCAGATTCGGCGGGAAATCGATTTTAGCTAGGGATGGTTAATAAGAATTTCTGTGCTCAATACTGAGTTTAGTTAAGGATATAACTGATTATGAAAAAAAAAAGGAATCCATTTCACTGTGGTAATGATGTTTTTATATAAATAAAAGAATTGTAAATCTAAGTAGAAACAATCAGAACAAACAAAAGTGAAAATAAACTGGATCATCCCCTTTAAAGATTAATCCGTCACCTAAATGTTGTTGTTTTTTTCCCAACAAATGCCATTTGAAGGCAATCCCGGTGTTCTTGCTGTTTTCCGTCTGCGGAGTCCGCGCGGAGTGACTCCATCTAGTCTTGCCATTCACGTCGATTCCCCCAAGAGTCCTCGTGGAGCGACCAGAATACGCCTTAAGGGACTAATAGGAACGAAACCGCAAGGTGGCTCTCAACTTATCGATAACTTTACACCGGAAGAGATTGACGCGATTGGTCGCCGGAGAAAACCCTGTCCCGCTCCCTCGTCGTTTCTCAAACCTTCGCTTCTTTGGCTTCCAATCACTCAAAAGTTTGTGGGGGTGGCCAGGCGCTTATAGTCTATTTTTTCAAGGTTCACTAGGGGTTTGAGCTGATCGGCGAACGCCCGCATGTCTTCCCCGACTGCAGTATCTTGTCCACTAGGGGCAAGCAGGCTGAGTTCAACCAGATAAGATGTTGTGAAGGGAGTCGCAGTTCCCGGGTCCATACCATCATTGCCTTTCAAAGGATTCATCTGAAAAATATCGCAATGAAAAGACGTCTTCAGAGTGGGGGTTTTAGGGATCGACAATGTCTTTGGCGTAATCCCCTACAACACGCGGAGTCGGCCACTTCTTAAAAATGAAGATATTCCGGAAGATTCTCCCGACCATTGTTTCCGAGATGCTTATTGGACAGAGGACCGGTTATGCAAATTTTGCCAAGTTTGTCATCGAAGGCAAGGGATATGGAATGAGAACGAAACAGCCGAAGCCTTGTGTAGTTTGTTGTAAGCATAGTTAAGTTTTGAAGTAGTCAACTATCTTAGAATGTCTTAGCAGAAACACTATATAGTGCGAGTGGCTCTCTCAGCATTAACGCGAAGAACACTTACTCTAAAAAGCTTCGATACAGTTGCCTTCATCCTTCCTTTCCTAAAGATATATCCCTTCAGGACATACTCGTATTCCAAGCGAAAGCCAAGTTCAGTTAGAAATTCAACTATATTGCTTCCACAAGCCACATCGATGCAGCTTCGGACCACAGTGGGCTGAGTTTTGTCACCTGAAACGAGGGGCGTTCTTAGATTTTTTTGATTTTTTTTTTACCTATGTCCGGGATCTTAAAACGTAGTTACG
Organism: Branchinecta lynchi; assembly: GCA_023053575.1. Lineage (NCBI taxonomy): Eukaryota > Metazoa > Arthropoda > Branchiopoda > Anostraca > Branchinectidae > Branchinecta > Branchinecta lynchi. The sequence continues at coordinate 8,117,304 of JAKZAP010000014.1, forward strand.
GGATACCTATCTCGGGGATACCAAAACGTAGCGACGGGATACCAATAGTAACGTTTTTCTTTCCGTCTTTCTGTTGGCATAGTAGTGCAGCCGAATCCAGAGTTGGCACCAGTAACTATATATCGAGAAGGGGAGGTCAAATTCGGGTGTTAAAAAATTCTTCTGTTCAAGCTAAGTAGATTTTCGATTTTGGGGCAAGGTGACATATTGAATCCATATCTGAAGTTTGTTTTCGCTCCGGACAATTAGTTGGTCCGCAATCCCAGAAAAAAAAACAGTCAACTGTTACATGAAGCTACCATGTCGATGCATTGTCGTGCGAAAGTCTGCCGACTCCTGTCACCTGATTTTTGTGTTTATTGTTATTTATGACCCGCTTTTTGGGTACAGGGGAGTAATGTAGAAGTAAAAGGCGTGTTAAGTCATATTTTTTTACCTTATTTTCCGGAAAGATGATCGCTAGTACCTTGTTGGTGGCCTAGTTAGCAACTAACTAAGCGGGCTGTCGGAACAATGATCCCGCTGAAGTCATATTCGTCAGTGATACCGCTGAAGTCAAATTCGTCAGTGATGCCGCTGAAGTCATATTCGTCAGTGATGCCGCTGAAGTCATATTCGTCAGTCATCCCGCTGAAGTCATATTCGTCTAAGCAGTTCACACCCTCATGTCACACAACTGGATAAATACAAGAACAGATGATCACAAGAACCTCCGCCTCCTTATCTCTGTAATACAACCATGCAGTCGAATATATCGTGATACCTTACCCGATGCAAACGAGCGGAGGAGGAGGTACGCAGAACATCATAATTTATTACCTGTACAAACAGCTATTTCGCAGTAGAACACTGTAGAAGAATAGGAATGCTGTCTGAGTAATCCTTTATAGACGATTGGTTTTCTACCATTTTGACATTATGTCTAGCTCGCTGCAGACCGGGTTCTCAACCCTGCAGGCATCCTACGGTTTTCCATCTGGCATGCACAGCGGGGAAGAAGGAAGTATACGGGTATCAACTCTGACCTCACAGCAAGTACCTCTAGCTCTGCTTAGTTTTATCGGGGTGTCCATAGTCGCTACATGGGACCAAAGACGGAGGTTCTATTGGATCATTTGTTCTTGATAAATATTACATGGAGTCTGCATGGAGTATTACGCAAAGGACTGTGACAAAAAAAAAACAATATTTCTTTGCCACGGTAAGTCCAGCAGCGCCATTTCAGCCAACCTTGGCGGGGAGGGGGGGGGGGGGGGGGGGGGGGGGGGTAAAGATAAACTCTGGGCTCCGGTGGCAAATTATCGTCAAAATAGATATGGCTTATAGAGGTATATCTGAACTTGGTTTTCTCTGATGATTAGCCTGTCCAAGACTGGATCTGGCGAAGACAAGACTCGATTGTCTGAATCAAATATTAGATTTTTGGGATCCCATCGACACCTTTGGTCTTGTTATTTTCAGGGGGAGTCAGGGAGGCTTCCCTCCGATAGATTTCAAAACCTTTCTTCTTCTTCTTTTTGCCGCTAAATAGGTTTCTAAAGGCAAAACGCAAAGCAATAACTTTTACTAATAATCGAACACTACTTTAGATCTATCCAAAGAGCAACACAAATTTTGAGTATGTATATAATAAACCTGGCACCGGAGTCCAGAGTTTATCTTAGCCCCCCCCCCCCCCCAAACACTACTTTAGATTTATCCAAAGAGCAACACAAATTTTGAGTATGTATATAATAAACCTGCTTATTGACTAATAAACTTCAAATAAAACTTTTACTTTTAACAAACTTTCCGGTTTTGGCCGGATTCCGGGTGAACTACTCGTCCGATGACAAAATGGTTTTCACCATCGTGCTCAGCATGTCTTCTTACCCCATAATCGACTATCACATTAGCTGTTTCAAAATATTTTGTTTGCCCCTTAATTTAAACCCCCTCCCCCACCCCTAAATGTAGGGCTACAAAGCCCATCTACGAACTCGACTGGTCCGACGACCCAACGAATCCTCACACCAAGTTTCATCAAAATATCTCATTCCCTTCGAGAGTTATCGTGCTTACAGACGGACGGACAGACGGACAACTTTTGCGATGTCATAGGTATCCCTCCACTTACGTTTTGGGATCCCAAAAATCCCTTGTAATAACACTCCATCTTTACGTATCGAATGGGCATGGGCTCTTGGTTCAATCTGCGTATGTCTATTCGTCCCGCATATCCCAGAGTCCATCCCGACGGCAACCAGAACGTCCTTATCATACTCGTGATATATATGAGGTGTCAAAATCTTAATTGCTTAAAAGATGCCGCTGCGAATTTTGACGACAAAGGATTAATTAATGACCACCACGATGCAGTACTTCACCTGAGCGGTACGCGGACACTTTACTAATTAGTTGATATGTGCAAGGTTGCATGGACAGTGGAGATATGGCTTGGAAGTTTTATATTTCTCGGTCAAAGAACACGTCTGATATTAATTCATTCTACTTCACTTCAGTAGTATTTCCATCCATTCTCGTTCCCGAGATTATACACTTCAGAAGTGTATCCTATCTCCTCTATTAGCATTACACGGATTATCACGCTTGCCGCGCTTCTTTTCTTTACGTGACGTGTCAGGCTCCCGGTTATTGTTTCCGAGAAGCTTATCGGTCGGAAGACCGGTTATGAAAATTTTGCCAAGTCTGTCATCCAAGGCGAGTAACGTGGAAAGAGGCCAAAAACAGCCGAAGACTTACGTAATTTTCTAGAAGCATAGCTACGTTTTAAGGTAGTCAACTATTTCAGAACATCTTAGGAGAAACATTATGTAGTGCGACTGCGCGAGATGCCATTGACGTTTCAAGGCCAGAGATCTCATAGCTGGACATTAGCCCTCCTTTCTATGTTTTTGTGTCAGCAAAGTTAATCAGAAATCTTGAATTTCTCAGACTTTATTGAAAATATACAAAAATAAGTATCGCATCCTATTGGTCGGTTTTTTCATCTTCCAGTAAAAGTCTGTCTTCCTAATTGTTATTACTGCCATTATTGACTCAGATCCGTTTTCGTTCGGTAGGGAGCAATGTCTGCATTGCTTTAAAGCAGACCTCGCACTACTTACTGTTTATGTTCCAATACTCAAAGCTATTTTAATACTGTAAAGCTAGGCTATGTTTTTAACAAATTATCCACTGCTATGGTAATTTGGATGTTTTAAGCCTTTTCTGAGGCTCATGGCTTCTGGCAAAAACTTGGCAAAATTCAGAAAACCGTTTTCACGCATTAATACCATGATACGCGAACAATAGTCGGGAGCATAATGCGCACAGAAAATGGTGAAATGTCTCAAGTGCAAAGACTAGTTTGGTTTCGTTACGGAGTTTCAGTTTATTCATAAAAAATAAAAACACCATTAACTCTTTATGGCCCCACCATAAGGCCTGACAATGGGCGGGCCTTTTAAGTCAATGATAAATCAAAAAGGGTTATTATTTTCGTTGACGTCCTGTGCTATTCGTTGTAAAAGAGTACTTGGAGAATATAATGAATTTGAATTCTTTATTCAAATATTCTTAAGCGATACAAATCAAAAAAAGAAAAAGAAAGAGAAAAAAAGGAAAAAAGAATGAAGGCGTAACAAACTGACAAGAAAAATTCACTAGCGAACGATCTTCCATCAACAAGTAAAGTTTGAAGTAACATAAGAAGTTTGATGAATGCAGTTCGGAAGTAAGATCATTGGCATTATATCTACGACGGGTGATTTAAAGCTTTGGCTCAGGGCGACACATGTTGGTCTGAACGCAATCCGAGCACAGGGGAGTGAACTGATAGACTTAAAACAGGGGAGAATTCATTCCCAGTCAACAGAGTGGTTATTGTAAACACTACAACAGAGGTATGTTTATGTGAACAGTTACTTTAATTTGAACGGTGCAGTTTTGGGCTAAATGGTAGAATACAGATCCAAAATACCTATTCAGGTGTTTCTATATGCCCTTAATAACCTACTTTGGCTAACTGGTAGTTAGCTTTCGACGCATCAAGTGCATGAAAATGGCGACGTCCAGTGTCAACAAGACCAAAGGTTTCGATGGGATCCCAAAAATTCAATATCTGATCCAGACAACTGGGTCTTGTCTTAGCCAGATCCAATCTTAGCCAGACTCCTTGAACATTTTTACAATTAAAATTCAGAAACAGATTAAGGCCAAATAGCTAATCACCTGAGAAAACCAAGTTCAGATTTGGATTCAGCATATGTGTTTACCATAAGTCATATCTGTTTTGACGAAAACTTCCTGCCACTTCTGCCAATTTCCCGGTTCTGGCCGACCTCCAGAACTACTTGTCCGGCGAAAAAAGAAAGCTCAAAGACGAAATCAGGGTATCTTCTTTCCCCAGTAATGAACATCTAATCAACTTCAAATAGAAATTTAGCTTATAACAAATTTTCCGATTCCAGCCGGATTCCGGTCGAACTATATGTCCGGGTAAAATACGATTGTCACACAGGGACTCAGCATCTCTTCTTACCCCTAAATCGCTTATCTAATCAACTAGAAATAAAACTTTGACTCCCAACAGTTTTCCGGTTTTGGCCGGATTCCGGACGAACTACATGTCCGGGTAGAAACTTGTTTCCACATAAGTGTTCAGCATGTTTTCTTGCCCTAAATCGAACATCTAATCAACTCCAAATAAAAATTTTAATTTTGACAAACTTTCCGGTTTGGGCCGGATTCCGGTCGAAATACTTGTCCGTCGGGAAAATAGTTTTCACCATCGTCTTCAGCATGTCTCCCTACCTATAAATCGAACATTTAATCAACTTCAAATAAAACTTTTACTTTCAATAAACTTTCCGGTTTGGGCCGGATTCCGGGCGAAATACTTGTCCATCGAGAAAATAGTTTTCACCATCGTCTTCAGCATTTCTTCCTACCCCTAAATCGAACATCTAATCAATTTCAAATAAAACTTTTACTTTCAACAAACTTTCCGGTTTGGGCCGGATTCCGGGCGAAATACTTGTCTGTCGAGAAAATAATTTTCACCATCGTCTTCAGCATGTCTTCCTACCCCTAAATCGAACATCTAATCAACTTCAAATAAAACTTTTACTTTCAACAAACTTTCCGGTTTTGGCCGGATTCCGGGCGAACTACTTGTCCAATGACAAAATGGTTTTCACCATCGTGTTCAGCATGTCTTCTTACCCCATAATCGACTATCACATTAGCTGTTTCAAATTATTTTGTTTGTCCCTTAATTTGAATCCCCTCCCCCACCCCTAAATGTAGAGCTACAAAGCCCATCTACGAACTTGACTGGTCCGACGACCCAACGAACCCTCACACCAAGTTTCATCAAAATATCTCATTCCCTTCGAGAGTTATCGTGCTTACAGACGGACGGACAGACGGACGGACGGACGGACAACTTTTGCGATGTCATAGGTATCCCTCCACTTACGTTTTGGGATCCCAACAAACGTTCACGTAAGCATACCTTTACTGTAAAATAACTTTTCTTTCTTAAATGTTCTGACCCCAGTCAACGTTACCAGTAACCTGCACGCAACTAACAAAATAATCCACCCTAGACGAGTCCGTCAATTCGTCCGCTCAAGAATTTGTAGGTTGGGCAGACGGTGCGCGATACGTTAGCGGATACATTTTTCTCCTTGATAATTAAGCTTTTTCTTAGGCAGAAATGACATAAAAACCTAACAAATTATCTAAAGAAATAAATCATACCAAATATTTATCTCGAATTTTTTACTTTGTATTCATAAACCAGCTAAATTATTTCTTTTTGTCTGAATTTCTTGTTAGGATCTACTTCGAACTTGACCATGTGAGTCCTTCCAAGTCGCGCCATACGATACCACTGTCGTGCTGAGACCTGGTTTGGATTGGATACCTGTACGGGGGGTAATCTAAGGAGGGTTTTCGCGAGCTTAAAGGCAAAGTCAGAATAACTTTTCCAGTGGTTTTCACGTTTCTTTGGCAAGATGCCGCAATTCCTGCGCCTTTGGAAATCGAAGCAGCTTTCTCGGAAAGTCAGCCCAGAAAAAAGACTGGAAAGCTCCGCGGAAAGTTTAATGCTTGGGCAGAAATTCTGAAAGTGTGGAGAAAACAAGCCAGGATTCATTTAGGATGACGAGAACGGAGAAATGTACTGAACCATATCGCGATTTATTTATTCTAAAAAGCTTGGGGTTCAACAATTTCTCAGCGGTTTTAGCTTTCCAAACGTTCTCGCGGTCAATCCTGCGAGAAAATGGAAAGCAATCGCAGAAATCGGTCTCAGTTTTTGCGATGTGCTCGCTGGAAAGTGATTCCGGAATCTCGCGGAATTCCACGTCTAGACGTTGCAAGTGCGTGAACGCTTCCGATTCAAATCCTTACAAGAGGGGAAGAAGATGTCCAACAAATCCTGTTTGTGGAAGGCCCTTGTAAATAACTATGAATAAAACATTTATTTTTATCATACCTAGCTCTGGCTGACCAATATATCGAAGATGCCACGGTGCATCCGGTTGATCTACGGCATTCCGTACTTTAAGGATAAGTGGCGCTTGTGACACTCCCATCTGACCACCAGCGGCAGATCCTAGAACGGCAAGCTCTGTCAGAACTCAAAGAGAGAGAGGCGCGTTTAATCAAGACAACCCTAACCAAAATCAACACTATAAAAAACAACAACATAAATCACTAAATTTTATTTTATATACCATGAACGGCATCGGTTCGAAGCCTTCTCGCTGGCGAGCTTCGTACTGGTGGACTTCTCTGGATCCTAGATCTACCTATATCTAGACCATTGCCAGATCCAATAAGCGTACTTTCGCATCAAGCTAAGTGCCCAATAGAAACGCGAAATCGCGTTCTCTAGTCAACTTCGGCATGGAAGCGCCAAAAATCCGCATCGTCAAAAAAAATGCGCACCGCGCCGTTTCAACTCCCACAGTCGAACTTCATTCGCGTCGCGCCTGAATTCGTAAGCGGAAATTCGCGTTTGTGAGCACCAAGCTTTATCCGGGAACACGCACAGCGGAACACCCACCATTTTGTTCGGCCAGGACAACCGTTTCCCGCATTTTCTCGATTCCTTGCGGACGATTATCACCAGCGTCAACAAAAAGGAACTCCTTTCAAAACCTGGGGAGGTACTGGTGTCATTGGTTCTTTAAAGAACATATTTTAGGGTTGTTAAAAGGAATACTACGATTAGTTTGGGTTTAACTGTCGAAAACATTGAGGGTGAGGAAGATATTCTTATTACGAATATTTTTTGGATATCACACTTATGAAAATGATGCGGACTAAGGTACAGACTAGGCAGCGTTCCACCGAGTTATTATCAGTTACGGTCGTTGCGATTCTGTTAAATTTTCGTCCCACAGATCGGCGTGATAAGAAAAAATAGCTCATTCCTCTCGCTATTTTCGTTCCACAGAGAGTTACGATCGTTACAATAGTTGCGTTTTTGCTGATACCATGGTATCTGTTACCACGGTCTAAAGTCGTTTTTGCAGTTATCGTGGTGTCTGATACCACGGTCAAAAGGCGTGTTTGCACTTATCATGGTATCTGGCCAGTTATCGTGGTATCAGATATTCAGATACTATGGTCCGACCGTGGTAACTGGTCGTGGTATCTGAAAAGGCATCTCACTTTCATCAAATTTTGTCAGATTGCTGAGAAAGAAGTTTATCACTTACTGATGTAACTGGATATCTGTTTTTCTTTTGGGATGACTTCGAAAATTGCAATTTCGGCAATAGTCGTTTTTGCAGAGCACCGTGTATCAGATACCACGATAACTGCAAAAACCACTAATTGCAGATCCAGTTACCGTGGTAACAGATACCATGGTATCAGCAAAAGGTATCAGGTATCAGCTAATTTACTTATGATGGTCGGGATCATCATACAAAATAACAACTATCTGTTCCGCAGGAACTCCCAGCAGAGCGGTGACGTCAGATTTGTCAGTTCCGTACAGAAAAGTTGAGATTTTCTCAACTGTCCTATCCCCTGGACGGTGCTTCAATACTCCTAAACAATGGATAGGTGCATCGTACAAGCAGCGGAGTCGAAACAACCAATTGGATTGAATAAGGAGCATATATGTCCCGGTTGCGACGTTTCAGACCGCCGGGAGAAGTTGCTTCAATTTGTTCTCCTAGTGGCTTATCTATTTATGATGGTAATCCTGATGAATAATGTGTAGCATCTGTATATGTGTAGTCGTACAACGTTGCATTCATTCGTATATTGTAGTATGAAGTACTTTCATTTGACGTGCTTCAGGCTGCGACAGTTTTGAGCAGGAGTATCCAGTTTCATCCAGTCTTACTACAGTAGCATGCAGTGGCAACAATTACAGCTATATGCTACTAAAATTCACAGCTTCACAGAATTAATTTTCGAAAATCTGTCCACGGGCTAGCCCTGCTGCCCTTGGCTTAGACTGGGTATTAGGATCTTGTTATTTGAAGAAGTATTCCTTCAGCTCAAGCTGACTGCGAATCATGTTTGATAGGTAGGGCTACCCGATGAGAAATTGTCGAGAAATAGTCGTATGGAGCTGTACGAAAGAGTGGCATGCAGTAGTAACTGTTGCCACTGCACGCTACTACGAGCAAACTTGATGTTACTACAGCAAGATTGGATGCTATTGGAGACTACTTCTTAAGATTAACCCAGTCGGAGGCGTGTCCATACTACTACAACAATACATGCAACTTTTCCATACAACTACACAGTCAAAGAATTTTTCATCCGGTAGACACATAAATCAGCTGAAACTCGTTCCATCCTGAGAGGATCTTTGCCAAGAATGGCCGAAATGTCGGTGGAACCAGCCTCAGCTGACTTATCCGTTCATTGTATCCAAATACAGTTATATAAAGTAAAGTTGTAGTGGGGGGAAACTCACTAAGACTGAAGCACATTTCCGCATCATGAAACATTTCCACGCCGTTTTCTGACGAGTCACAGAGCCCTCTGAGTCGATGTAAAAATACTTCAGCGTGTGCGTCCATAACGCTTCCCTGCAGCAGATACTCTGAGTTCGGTATGATCTGCTGCTTCAGTGCTGCCGTCAAGTTGTCGATAGCTGAAGCCGTAGGGTTGAGCGTCGCCATATTCTGCGGTAGCCTGAAAAAAAAACCCACTTAAAGCACAAGTCGCAGTTGACATAATTTAAGGTACGTTGCTCCGTTGAAACCGTGATGAGCTTCACACAGAGGGGGTTACTCGTTCGAGAGTGTCACAAGATTCCGGAAGAATCTAGGTGCACCCACTAACTCTCCCATCTAGAGCAATTCTTCCTATCACCCGTCATGTTTCACCTGAATCTGAGAGCTTCCAGACCCCCCCCCCCCCCTTCATCTCCCCAACAGATGTTGCATATGATGCAGACCTTGAGCTGCGTTTGCTGTCTGCTGTTTTTTATCGGCATAAATCTTGACCGGTATGAGCTTGCCGGTATCAGCCAGTCGTAAGTTTTGAGAGTGAAGAAAAGGATCATTAAAAAACAAAGTCTTCAGTGCCCAAGGGCTAGCACGTTGCGGACAAAATACCCCCAAACATCAACAATACAAAAGACTTATGGGCCTGACTTACTCGGTCATACACTCCCCCCCCCCCCCCCCGAATAGTATAGTACAACACTGCTAACTATCCAACAAAAATAAAATAAAAAACAACTCAAACGGCTGAGGATAAAACAACCCCCCCCCCCCCCCATCACTAAGTACTTGGAACCGCCCCTGCCTGCCACAGAGTGAATTCGAGCGCAATTAGGTGCCATGGCCCACAAAAGCTGGACAAGAAATGGACAGTCCCAAACCGTGTTTATTCGTCTAGCTAGTTCTTCACGTGTCCTAAAAATGATGAATAATGAAACCTTGAAACAAACATCGCTGCCATAAGTCGCCAGGCCCCGAACATCCAAGGAGCGAGGACGACACTGACAATCGCCTAATTAACACATCGCGAATTTAATCTTGCCGCGTTTTTACTCGTCGCCCTCAAGCCTTTCACCTCCATATGAATATCTCACACGGTATCATCAACTTAATCAAAACGTCACGGAGGATAGTCAGTTATAAATCTGTGGATCAGGAATTAATCCAGCAAAAAGAACCGCTTAATTTACAACGAAAAACACGTTTGGGCTGCCGGACTTGAAATGATCGATCCGACAATTTTCTTTTTACAGCCAAGAAAGCCGACCGAATACGTAGCCGAAGTAGAAGACGAGGCAGATCATACTTTCTAAGTCCCCATTATGCCCCGGCAGGGCATTTATAGGATTATTTACAATGATACCATCCGATTTAAATGCACTTGAGTGCTCGAATAAGGTAATACACAACATAAAAACTGGGAGTATTAACGACCTGTCCAATTTAAAAGAGCAATGACAGATTAATCTTCCATGCTGGTAATAAAAAGAGCAAAGCTCCAGTCTAAGATAAGCCAACCCGATACTTAGCGCGCCATTCCTTACACACTGTGGTCCATACTGGTACATTTAACATTTTCCAACAAGAATGTGCGTCAAAGGTTGTTGAAGTAGAGGTACATGGTCTATTTTACTAAGAGAAGCGGAGAATTCGAATTTAAAATGGAACAACAGCAAATTCACCTGACAAGACAGCAGCTGGGACGCTTGATGAATCCTTCTCAGATGCAGTCAGACCCTGGACACTGCTAGAACCCAGCGGCTGTATTAAGAGTCAACGGGATCCCCTCAACCACAACACCATCTCGAAACCAAACAACAGTCGACAAGTCAAAGTGGAACTAAACAACATCAGTGACATAAAAATAAAAGTCTTCATCAACATAAGTCCAACGGTCGTAGAAGAAGAATCCTGAAGGATCGCGGATAGCTTTGGTTTGGTTCAAAATAACATAGGAAGTTATCATACTCAACTATTTTATCATCGTAATTTTGCTTTCTTGTGAGATAAATACATACGAAAAATATATATAGTTCAGAATTGGTCCAACAAGCAGTGAAGATTCCGGAACCTGCAAATTCTTAAAGGTCCTTGAATATTTTTTAGTGAAGACCTCCGATCTTTTGGTGAAGTGAGACGGGCATCTGCCCTATCACTACAGACCCCAATTCTGCGCTTTGATAAGGACATGAACGATGGTGAGGTCTCCTATGCTGCTCAGTTTTCGAGTTTGGCTACCGTAGGGTATCATTTTGTATTGTGGGTTCTGCCCAGGTTGAATTACCTATTTTTGGTTTGTTCTATTTGTTACATCGATTCGGATGAACTAAATTATTTTTCCAAATACTGCTTATACTTCAGCGATCAGTATTCGACTAACTTAATATATTCAAACAACTGAACCCGGAACCAGCTGTAACATGCACAATGGGTAATGAACTGCAGAGAGTAAAAGTTAGTTCAGTTAAAAACCTCTAACAAACACTACACTTATAATTTTTATTTTTTTTATTATTGTTAGTTTGGTGTTTGACCCTAGTTGGTCATTATCTCTTTCAAAAAAATAAATAAGATAATTTCGGTGGCGCATCGACCTTGTCTGTATAGAAAATCTTCTATCTAGTTCTGGAATACGCAGACTTTCTCGTCATTCGTTCACTAACATAATCTCGAATTCAAATGCACGTTTTTTCCTTGCTCTAGTTTTCTGCGATCTGTTTCCCACAAATTCAGATTTCGAATGAATATTAAGCCCCACCCGCGTGAGGCGGTAGCTTTACGATGAATGATAACCCACGAGCTTATTAACTTAATTTTGTGAATAGCTCATATACCGTCATTTAGGGCGTTCTTTTCTTTACGAATAAAAAAGTAACCAAGCTTTCCGACAAGTCCGCACATGCGGCTACCTAGCCCAAGAGGGGTGGTGGTAAAATAAAAAAAGTTTCGGCCCATAAAGACCGGAGGCCTGATGCCTTTTGTCTTTATTTCACCGTTTGCTTATTTTTGCCAATGGTAGTTCAGGACTAAATGCAAATGTGATTTTTTGTTTCCTCCACTCAGTGACACAAGTGTGGCATCTACTCTTTCAGTGCTTGTTTTGGCCGGTTTCCGGATGAACTATTTGTCCGGCGAGAAAATATTTTTCAAATATGAGCCTCTTATCTCTTCAGATTAAAATTTTACTTATAACAAGTTTTCCGGTTTCAGCCGGATTCCGTGCGAACTATATAGTAGCGTGCACACACATTCCGAATTTCGCAGTCCGGTGCGAATTTCCTTCTCCGCTCCGGAATTTCGACGCATCGCATGCGGATTCGGTTCGATAATTTTGTCCGATTTGAGCAGTGCTTCCACTTCTCATGATTTATCAGGAGATCTACGTTTTTTTTAGGTCTCCTTCTGATTTATTTTTGAGTCTCCTCATCTACTGATTTTCTACTGATATCTCGCTATTCTACCTAATTTTCTCATGATTTCTCCGAACGGCTATATATTATGAATGATTCTTTCGTCGGGCATGGCTTGGAGGCTGGAAATCATCACCGGAGCTAGAATCTGGATGGAAATAGTCAAATTTGGCAGGAAAAAGCTAACTTTTAAACAAAAATCTCGCCTGCGGCGCTCACTTTATGTGACCATGAGCAGTATTGACTAGACTACAGTAGCTGCTGCTGCGCTCAATCCGGTTTCTGGAACTTCTTAGAGTCTTGTATTTAAATCCAATGTAAATGATAGAATTTGTAAGAGCAGCAGTTAAACTTTAGCCTACAGGAGAAAAAAAAATTGGAGTTCAAAAATTTTCGCATGCGGCGCTCGATTTAATTTTCTCTTGGGTATAATAGATAAAAGTTGTTACTACAGGTGTTGCCACCCGACCAAATTGAGTTTACTAGATTCCGGAGATTTTTTTTACTAGATTTTAATAAAAATTTACTAACTCGAAAAAAATTTTCGCGGCTGTTGCTGCAACAAGTGCATTGTCTTAGGGAACCCACACTACATTTCAACGATAAACGATGCATCGGAAGACAGTTAAGTTTTAAGGAAATGATTTGAACCACCCTTCTGATCCGTAAAGAAAGTATCAAAAATATATTCGACCACTGACGGTCATAAAGAGCAGAAACGTCACAAATGTGGGGCGTGCCCCCCATAGCATTGTCTGCCAATCGGTGCCCCCCATAACATTGTCTGCCAATCGGTAAAGAAAATATAAATCTGCACGAAGAGTCGCGATTTTTACAAAGACAGTGGTAAACAGGTCAAATTCTCTTAAAACAGTCGATTTTTATTGGACTTCTTGATCCAGACTAAAGACCAAAAACCTAGCACAATGCAATGGCTCTAGAAGCCGTAGTCGAGGTTAAATAAATAAATAAATGTTCAAAGAGCTCTGATCATTGGTTGCCGTTATCGCTTTGGCCTCTGTATATGTATGGGGCCAGCTGCAGAGAGTGAGGAGCTACAGTGGATCCTAATAGCTGACACAAGTTTGGGTTGGACCTTTTTTTTTTTTTTTACTAGAAATTGGTCATTTTTACTAGATTAGAATGAATTTTACTAGATCCTCTGTATTTACTTGATTTTTTTTTTTTTTACTAGATCTAGTAAAATTTTACTGCCGGTAGCAACACTGGTTACTACAATCGTGCCCTTTCAATATATTCTCCAAGTGGGCTTCGCCAAAACGCCGCCTGAAAGTTGGCTTATCGTCTTTCATGCTGCCCTTTAATGTTACTCTTCCTACATAATCCTTTCCGTTTCTCAATTTCTAGGATCCGGTAAACTTTTTTTAGAGATTTGGTAAAATTTGGCTCTTCATCAACAAAAACACAAATTGTGCTCTGAGATTTCTGAGAATTGAAAAATTATAAGCTGTGTTTGAAATTTCAAACGTTTATACGACCTATTTAATGTCAGCTGCAAAACCATGTTTGTTAGATAAAGATTTTGGCTGCAAGTGTCTACTGAATGCAAGCTACCATGTAGGCACACTTAAATGTTGTCTGAATATTTTTACAGTTGAACAACGACATTTCATACACTTGCTGCAATAAAATGAAAATATTGGTCAATCAAAGCAGTTCCTTAATTGCATCTTTCTTTGTTACTCCTCAGAACTGTTGAAAGTTACTTAGGCTACATCTCCTGTATTTTATATAAACAATATAAAATAGAATTTTTTTTTAATGAACAGAGAATTTGCAAACATTCGGCAATCAATCAGCATTATTTGACTGTAGACTGAGCAGTGGATTTTTCAAACCTGGGGCCAAGTTTCCCGTCCGAATTTCATTTTATCTTAAAAGCCTGTCGGGCATAGTGACGCGAATTTCGCATGCGCGTTTTCGCGTACGGAATCTTACCGGACTGTGTGTGCACTTAGCTTATGCCCCGGTAGAAAAAGATTGTCATATAAGGACTCAGCATGTCTTGTTAGACGTAAATCGAAAAGCTTATAGCTTCAAATAAAATTATTGCTTCTGACAAATGTTCCGGTTCTGGCCCGACTCCCCCCGAAGTACTTGTCCGGCGGGAAAATGATTTTCATACACATATTCAGCATGTCGTCTTAACCCTAAATCGACAGTCTCATTAGCTGTTAACAATATTTGTTGCCCCTTAATCTGAAGCCCCCCCCCCTTTTGAAGCGGACCCCTCCCCTACATGTAGGGCCAGAAAGCCGACGAACTTGACCTGTCCCTTGAATCAAAGAATCCTCACACCAAGTTTCGTCGAAATATCTCATTCCCTTCGATAGTTATCGTGCTGACAGACGGACGGACAGACGGGCAACTTTTACGAAGTCAAAGGGATCTCTCCACTTACGTTCTGGGACCCCAAAAACAAAAGGTAAGTACACAACACATACCAATATGATTGTTAAAGTTTAACTGAACAGGCAACTTATTTTGACATCTTAGATTCAAATACATTGAATTATTACAACACCTATTGGGGATTTTCATTCTGTCCACAGTAGTGTTCAGTAGGGACGTTGGGAATGTGGACGCTTTCCCATGGTGAATCCGTCCACAATTCGCACGCGAAAATCACTAGCTAGTGCTATCACTATCTAGCACTAGCTTTTGGCACTGCAGACACTTCTTTGTTTATTTGATACACAATGTATTTACTCGTTTGCTGCTGTTATTGTTGGCAAATGTTCCAGGCACCATAGAGATATCACAAAATCGGGAAGAGCGGCAAGCACAATGGGATAATCGATTATTTGGAAATATCAGAAAAACAAACTAACGCTTTTTCATCGGGTTTTCAAGATTATTTAAGCGAACAAGTGATGGGTAACTAGACTGTCGTATCCTAGCCCTTTTCGGTTAAACTTTAAAGCTTAACTGAAAAGGCCTGAGATAGGACAATCTAGTTACCTATTCATTTAAAGAGGCTCGAAGACCCGATGAAAATGCGTTACTTACGTTGCTCCGCTACTCACGAATAACTGATTTTCAGATAGACGAATTTCACTGTCCATTTGTGGTACAACTATGCGCCTGTATCTGTGTTCTATGCTTGAAGAAAACGGTTTAAGAAAAATAAGTGTCCACGCAGTGAGCTCCTTCCGCGAGCTGATCAGTGGCCGACGAAAAGCCGCGTTTGTATTGAGATTCAAATTATCCGCATCATCGTAAAATTTTGCGTTGTGAGGACGACTGTAGATATTCTGAACATCATACTAGAGCAAACAGGGAAAAAACAATCCCTTAACACAATCCAAATAACGAAGTGTATTCAGTTAAATGATACTAAAATAAGTTGGCATTTCAGTTAAATTTTCAAAGATTGACTATACTGAAATGCCTAACAATATTTTCTGTTGGTAAAAGGATCGGTCAGCTAATATTTTAACCAGAGATACATTTTTGTTTCATATATATTTTTTTTTCGCAGTAGTCTTCTTCCGGCAGAGCTGTTTTGAATATGGTGAGATGAATGAAATGATACTCTACACAACTAAGTTCGAAACTAGAACAAGAAACTTCAACCAAACAAATCCTCAGAATTGCGAATTTACCGTTTTTGTTAGCTCAAAAACATACATGTTTTCACCGTAAATGCAAACCCTCATCTGCCTCTAAATATAGGACAAAAGGATCCACCTACGAACTTGACCTGTACTTTCCCAGTGAATCCTCATACTAAGCTTGAACGACATATACCTTTATATGTTATACCAAACATATAACATTATACTCTTCGACCTACGATTACAACATTCATATAATGTCATCATCCACGCGCAGAGCTGAAGAAAGGGGAGGGACAGCTATAGCCGAAAATTGGTCGACAAATTTTGTGTCCTATTTTTGCCGGATTCCAGGTGAACTACTTGTCCGGTGAGAAAATAACTTTCATATTCGGATTCAGCATGTCGGTGACTCACCCCCCCCCCCCCCCCCCCTGCCTTTTGCTAAGTCGTATCAGTCGTTTATTTTGACCTTTTGCGAAGTCGTATCAGTCGTTTATTTTGGCCTCGCCGAGGTCCCGGGCATTCATTTTAATAAAAACAATCCGAGTCGTTTAAAAAAAAATTGTTAATTTTGTCTCTGCACAGCTTCAGTCGGAAGCCCGTCCCTAAAGACAAGTCGGGTCGTTTACACTAGTTTTTGTATCCCCGATAGGTCCGAGACATGATTCATGGGGGCAGCAATGCGGCTACCTGTTCTACACCCACGTGAATTGGATCTGCCTCACTCAGGTCTTTCAGATTTTAGCCTGTCAAAATTACAATAGGCAAAATAGGTTATTTGTTGAAGTGCAGTCTGTCTGAATAACATTGATATACCTTATAGACCAAAAGCGAGAGACAAGGTTATGCGCATTGATTGTCGGTCAAACTTTGGCTATAAGTGAAAAAAGGAAGATAGGATTTTTGAACAGAATGGAAAAGCCATCAGCAATCAAATGACAGGAGACCCGCGAAACAAGTGTGCCCAGAACAGATAGAAAAATGTCGATTACAAAGAGAGGTTGAAGGTAACAACGCTCGAAAAGGACAACGAAGATTTTAATATACACCCGAAATTCGTTTCCCAGGACAGGAGGGGTTCTGCAGACGCTAGAATAGCATTTATTTTCTAAATTGCCTTGAATCGCTGCCTTCTATGCGTACCATGCTGTCAACGGTTGTTTGCGAGAATTTTTATTCATCAGGAAAAACGGGTTATGTTTTTTTTTCCTGTTTTTGCTACCACTCAACGCGCCTGGAAAAAGGCTTAAAACGGCCAAAGCCGTGGGTAACATGTTGAAAGCAAAGCCTGCTTTTAAAGTATTCGAATATTTTAAAATCCTGGAACATAAACTGTAAGTAGTGGGAAGCACTGTTTGCACTACCCAAAATTACGTCACCTTCCACCATCAGATAAGTGTATGCCCGCCACTGTCAAAGATTGTTTTACGATAAAAATTAAGCGACTCTTAGTAATAGGAGCAGGGCCCATTAATCTTGACCGGGTATTACATATAAGTGAACTGTCAGATTACGAAAAAGCCGAATGCGAAGCAAACATTCAACTTGAAAGAATTCTGATTAATGGACTTACGAACAACTGGCAGATCTGTGATATCTATACAATGGAGTTATTTAATGCCTGTCAAAATTCCTCTTTCACGAAGAAAAAAGGATAGCATACAGACGAGATAGGCAATATCTCTGTAATTACAGAGGTATAACTCATTTGAAACCACTGAGCTGTCTGTAGGCCTTTTTTCATCAGCAAGGACTGTATTCCAAGCCGACAGTAAATGATTGGCTGTGACGAGAATCGAAAGTCGAGGAAACTTGCATTTCAAACTATAATATTTCATATGGATAAATTTATTGCTGTTTTTTGCCTGTTTACAGAAGGGAAATGGAGGAGACCATACAGAAAAGAAAGAAAAAATAAACGAAACTAAAGAAAATACATATGCACACTAAATATAAATACTAAAGCTTATATAATGAAATGAGTTGGGATGTGGCTTGCGCAAACTTTACTAGCTCTTGTCAGATCACTTATTTCAATTTCATGCATTTTGTCAATATGAAGGAATTAAAGTGAAGCAGCACCTTGGAAAAGATTTAAAAAAGAGCCCTAATAATAACATCAAAGATGGCCGAGAGGTCTTATGAACAGTTACTATGCAAATTCGAAATGGCCCCCTTACATGAACGAAGGCTGAAACTCTGCATGGAGTTTGGTGTCAAATTTCCACAAAAATATGTTCCCTTCCGAAAAGGCTCCCTCGCAAGGTGGCTACTGCGGTTGAAAAGTTGCAGCCAATCAAATGTGCCCACCAGAGGTTCTCAAAGAGTTTTGTCTCTTCATTCCTAAAGTTGTATAATGAAGCATAAACTGAGCTCCTAGTTTAAATGTATGATGTATTTATGACAGTTGTAGCCCTATATACGTCGGTCTACTATGATTTATGTGTGTGCTCATAGGTTGTATCCATGACTATACCAAAACAAATTTTTCGTAAGCCATGACAAGCTCTTGGTGAATAAAAAGATTTATCTGTCTATCTATCTATCATAATGTAGGTTATACAAACATTAACCAAATTTCGCAGATCCACTCTACTGAAGGTATTTGTTCGCGATCCCACAAAGAAGCTATGTCTCGGTTTCAGCTTAGAAAAGAGCGTTTCAGCGATCGTTCCTGTTGCCCATAAGTCTATTTCAGCGATAGGCACAAGCCGTAGTCTCTCTGTTCCCCAAGGACTCCTTCTGAGGAGTCCCTGCGTTTTTGTTTGTCCCAGCGACTCACTCCCCGTATTGACGCGAGTCTCCACGGACAGGGATGTTGCGATTATCATTACCATTATCAGAAAGGACTCCCTTTCAAATTCGGAGCGGAATCAATTTGTTCGTGTGAGGTGCAACGTAAAATGAACTAAAAACAATCAGAACAAACAAATAAAGAAAACCAAAAATAAAGTTGATCAATACTGATTTCATCAACTGAATATTTTTTTTCGAACAAAACCCATTTTAGAAGCTCGCTGTTTTCCATGCTCGGAGTTCGTGCGGAGTGACTCCCTCTATGCTCTCCGTTCCCCTTCATTCCCCGAGGAGTCCTCGGGGAACGGCGAGATTACGCCTAAGGTCCCACTGTGGCTCGAATCTGACAAGCTCTCGAGGAGATTTCCGATTCTGTGGCTCGAACAATGCGGGAAATTCCAAATTTGGCGGCAAATTAAATAATAAAATAAGTGACCACGTATGTTCCACCCTTCGAACAATAGTAACTATTAGTTACTATTTTCGTTCCAACATCGTGAAAACTAACTACGCTGACCGTTCCAAACTTCTCGAAATAGTTACTATTTGTACTACTACTCAACCTATTACGACTCATTACTATTACATCATAATTATTATTTCAATCTATAAATACTCATTACTATTTCTCAAATTTCCAGGGGAAATGGAACCACCCCTGGCTTAAACACTTTTTATGGTTCTTGATTGCGTAGCTGTTCTGTAAAATGTCATGTGTCAAATATATGTTGTGCCTTTAATTTGATCTTTTTTTTTCGTTATTTTCTTCTTTACTCCGTTTTGTTCTAAGTGAAAAATACGGGTAATAAGCTACTTTACTTAACTACTTACTTACCAGTTACCACGCTTGGGAGAGTAGTAAGCGGGGTAACTACAATCTTTGCGATGTGACTGGCCCGATCAGCCTGTGGCACATTTTTTTGCCGAAAATAGAAAAAAAAATAGTTCCAGCCTTGACACCAAGAATTCTGAATCCGGGACATCATGCGTAGTAACTGCGGTAAGTAGGGTTGAACACACTTAATTTTTCAAACAGGCAGACATAAAACATGGACATCCTTCTAGTACAGAATGGTAAAAGCGTAAGCCATTTCTTCTATTTATTTAAATTCGATCTGGACCTTATTTGTATTTTCAGAAAGTTGAAATTACCGCCAAAATAACAGACAAAACAGCGCTTCCGTCAGTACCAACCAGTGGACCGAGTGTGTGGCACAAACTTCAGTTTCATTGACAAACTCTCAGCAAAATGTAGGAAGTAAATCTGCCGCGCAAAAAGGCTCTGAAGTCTACAATGCGCCCTTGTAAATGGCCGAACAAAGTTAGAATCAGTTCCATATAGGTCTTTGGTACAACTTAGCAACAGATATTCTGCATGAGCAGAAACTGATCGTCTACTACCTCCCGGGCCATGGTTGTGCAAATACATACGGTGCAGCTAGTTGACTCGACTACAACCACCTGTAACATGGCACCCTCCGACTCGACTACAACCACCTGTAACATGGCACCCTCCCATCCCCATTTCCTGTTGATTCTACTTTATCCGAGACCTCCAAGTACTGATAATATTCCGTGAAATCAACAATATACTTGCACTACCGTCATCAAGAAAAAAAAACAGGGCTCGGAACAAAGGTCACCACTTAATTATGTGCATACATGGTTAAAGACAATAAGTTTGCTACTAATGCTGGCCTAATTAACCAACATTGGTAGTGTATAAGCCATATGGTGTCTGGCAAAGGTCTAGCAGCCGCAATCTAATGCATGTAAGACAGGCGTCAATGACGTCACTTTATAAAATGTGTGCTTGAGTCCGAGTCATATTAGGATGGACCTCCTGGAACATTTCCTAAGCATGTATTTTCCTAGGCATCGTCCATTTCTTGTCCAGCCTTTGTAACACCGAATTTCGCACTTCAGGCTGGTGCATATTTTGAAACACGCTACGACCCTATGATCTATCGTCCCACCCCACCCGGATTATGAAAAATATATATACAAGCTTCCAAAGTCATCGCAAGATGGGACATCTCCTAAGATGGTCCATCAGGAGCAAACCTTAAAGCACAACTCTTACTAGAAATGATATTTTTCACTATGAAATGGATCAAAAATATAATTTTTTTAATTATACCATTACTTTCCACGTGAAATTAGCGATTTTCTTGTTAGCGATTGTCGACTATATCCAGCCTTCCTGGTCTCCTAGGCGGCGGCTGGGCACAAAACATTTAAAAACTGAACGCGCCGTGGTTAAAAAGTGGGAAAACTAGGCAGAACCAAAGAAGTCTAAAACAGAAGATACAGCTGATGGTCTACCATGTCTTTAAAACAACACTTTAAAGCTCTTTATAATCCTTATGTGTGAAGCAGTGGTCAGCGGACGCTGTAGATTCCGGCCAAGTTTGCGTTGCGTGATGGGCAAAACTCTGGAACAGCCGAAAAGCACTAGAAATGTGTAGGCACAAAACGAGATGACGGCAAAAGATGGTGATTCTTGAAGCTTATAATTCCATAAGTGAGCTGGTATACTATAAAAGGCAGAATAAGCAAGAGGAGACCTCTAACGTCTGACGATGTTGGCGACGGCTGCAATAGAAGCCATGGTGGTGAATTGATCACGGAATCCTTTTCCCAAGATCCATTCCACAGCAGACTGAGTCATGCTTCTATAGAACTGAAGGTCAGTATTGGGGGACGAGGTTGGCTCCAGCCAGCACCGTCGCCGTTGGATTAGCAAAAATTTGCCAATGTCCAGAAATTAAATGTGACACGAGGTCCTGTTTTCTTGTTTGGCCATACAGTTCAGCGCTCCAAGTGGACTAATTTCTGCTAGTCCTCCATTGCCTCATAACCAACATTTGCGTACACATAGTAAAAAGTCGGATCCATAGGGTAATGGGTGGGTCACTTTCAGTTTCTGCTGCTGAGAAATATGCAAAACCTCCATTACCTGGGACACAGATGACATCTTTTCCATTCACTAACCTGTGGATCTATTTTACCATGTCTGATCCAAGTGCTGACGGTGAGGCATAGGGGGATTGCCAGAAACTAATCCGCTTGGAAGCGCTGAACGGGAATATGGCCAATAGCAAACCAGTAATGTACACACTGCCATCTGCTTTAGCCACTACCCTACCAGCCGTGAGTGAGCAAATTACTACTCTTTATGTGATGAAATTGAGGATATGAGGGAGGAAATTTTTAAGGGAGGGGTTCATGGGAGGAAGTGGTTGTTTAATATTATGCGGAGTAGGGACTTTCTTAGTATAAGAAACCAGGCGAGGTTCCTGAGAGTGGCCAGTCTTCACAGGGAAAAGTGTTTGAGTGGGGTTTGGTGTGAAATAGTAGTGTGACCGTTTATTTTTGTATTTACATGTACTTATTTATATTTGTTTGGTATGGCCTTGGGCTTTCAAGGCAAATAAATATCATATCATAGCAAAACCTCTCCACAACACACCAAAGCTGAGACACAGGGTTTTTCAGCTGTAAGAAGTTTCCTATCCAAACTTACGAAAGCTCTATACCACCAACAATTATCGTTCTTCAGCCACCCGTTAGGAATCGCCTCCAAATTAGTCCTACGATCTCTTCAATGTCGGAGCTTTCTATGCAAGGAAGCAGTGCTGAGCTCCATAGTCGTAAGTTCCTGTTGACATCCCCCCGACTGCAAACATATTTCTACACTTTGAGCTGAAAAGCGTTCGTTCCACTTGGTTTGCTTGATCGACAATCTAACTCCATTAGGGGCTAGTGCCAAGAGTCCTGGTAGTGCATTTGCAGAAAGATGGATTTCCAAACGATTTTCTGAATCCGGATCTTAATCCACGTCTCATTACGTGGCTTGAATCTTTCCAATGGCCACTTCTACCTCTGCTGCAGAGGTATGATTTTGGTTAACAGACGAAGGTGATTGATTACATCATGATACATGACGAATGCAAAATCTATGACCTCGATAGCTTCCGGAAAGGATTGACTCTGATTAAAGACAGTTATTTATGTCGCTCCTCTCTTGTTTCTTTCTTTCTATTCAGTTAATCTATCGATTCCGTTTTTTTTTAATTAATGTTTTAGTTATTTTCCTGCCCTAGCCAACCACACATTTCTGTGCTTTCCTGGCAGGAATATCAAACCAGTTCTCTAATTTTCGTTAAATATAATTAAACGAAACTGAAACTCATGATGTATAGACTGTTCAGTTCATAAGAAATGAATGTCCATTTCGCAGATGGCATCTCTACCTTGAGACTTCGCAGTGGGGGAGAGGTCCAGACATTTAGGGAAGAAAAAAGGTATCGAATCAAACTCGTTTGAAGGCTGATATTGGGTCAAAAGGGTCAGGAACAAAGTAAGAAATACTATTACCTCTGACCGAGAACGGATGGCCAGCTGATACCCGGTCAAAACCGAAAATTTACGAAGGACCTAATTGTCTGATGAAAGCGATTACCGGTTAGATGCAAAGGTAAACAACATGGTGAATCCGGGTATGCCGTTGGAACGCTGAATGGCCGGAATACGGAAAATCCGGAAATCTGAGAAAGGTCAGACCGAGAAAACTGACACAAGAGCAAATGACTTATTGAACTCAGATATATAGTCAGATGGATCGGCTGTCATCCGGAAACAAATAGGAAAAGCACCAAAAACTAAAGTCGAAGGAAGCGTCCACCGGGTTGTGAGAAGACATGCTGGTCCTATACTTAATTACCTTAACGGACATTGTACCGCCAGAATCCGACTAAAGCCAAAAAACAAGCACCAACTAGGCGGGTTAACCAGGTAACGTTCGCACTGATGCGTTTACTTAGTCTTCTTTAGTGCAGTCTGATACTTTCTTTTCTTTTTCATTTCTTGTGTTTCAAATACTCCATATGGGCGGTGCTTGCGCCATGTATTATATGGTTTAGTAAAACCATTGATATTGACTGTTTTGGTCTGCGTCAGGCCTCAGTCAGCTCAATCCAAACGAAAATCCGGTACTGGACCAGAGTAGACATGGTAGCACTGAACAAGTGTATCTGACTTCCCAGTAGTTTCTAAGGCAGCCTAAAGAAGTCTACTATTTCTAAGTTCCAAGAGAAGAACTGACTTCATGATTTAATAACCGGGACATCGCTTGGATTTTACGGCAGCATAACTCATACAAATACAATTATGTTGGAAACAAATGCAATCTGTAAAATGCCAGAGTACAAACAACATGGCTGCAAAGCCCGTAGCAACCATTATAATTACCTGTGCGGAACTCCTTTCCAAGACTTCTACTCTTTATTGATTTATTATGAGAGATGTATGCCAGTCCATGAGTCCATATTTGACGAGGACAAGCGACGTAATCTGGCATTAGATGTGTAGTATTTTATTATATCGTAGCATTTACGCGGAGGGAAGTAAGATAGGGAGATAATTCTGCCATGCTTAGCAGCATGCATAATGACTCATGTGCGTGTGAAAAGTTCGTTATGGTCCGCGAACGCGGTCGCAGATGGATATTTAGGGCAACGAGATTTGCACAAACACTATCAACTCGCGCCAAAACTTGCTGCGAACACGAGATCCCTTAGGTCTCACCTATACGTCCCTTATAAAATCCGTTGACGAGTTGCCGCCAGAAGCGCTAGAGGAACCATAACAATCACACGTGAGATTTTGGTATAAGTTATCTGAAGGGTGAATAAGCGAATAGGCTTTTACTTCATACCGAGTCGCGTATTAGCCCCGTGGAAAAGTCAGCCGGCACTCAGCACTGAATTCGGAAACCAGAAATGACAAAACGATGACGCTTGACAGAACAGAGTTGGGTAAAGCAAAAAACGAGGAAGAGGCATCTTAAACACTTTTAAACATGGCTAGGCCTAGGAGGAATTTAAAATACCACAACAAACCGGGATAAACGTACACCAAGAAGTAACATGTCATTATTTTCGATAGCGCACCTAGCGGCCAAAAAAGAACTAATCTGAAAGTAATTTTATGAGGGGCGTACGGATTAGAAAAATCACGGACGGATCAGTCTTTCGGGTCAGTCCATCACCATCAAGAAGTATGACACAGACGATCTTGTGCCAAAATCGTAGGATTAAACGAACCTACCTTAGGTGAAGTTTGATCCTGGTTATACCGACTAATAGGAGCACTGGCGTAATGAGGGTTCATTTGCCCTCCCTTTTGTTTATGATGTTCGCTGTATGATGTCTTCTAAATCCTGACACGCTACCCACCAAAAGATTGCCACGGTTATCTCAATGAACCCTTATTATGCAAGTCCTCCTATTAGTCGGTATGACCAGGATCAGACTTCACCTAAGGTAGGTTCGTTTAATCCTACGATTTTGGCACATGTTATGCCACGTGGTTAGTTGTTCATGTTACTCCATATGGTTGAACAGGGCCTCAAAAAACGCTATTTCTGCTTAAAACAGTTCATCTTTGTATAAATAAGTGCGAAGTATACGTATAAGAACGTTCACTGCAAAAACGGACAACAATTCACTTTCTTTAGGTTTCTACCCGCACACGGCAGTTTCCGTTGCTTAAAGTCCTAATCTAACATTCCGTTTACCTTTTCTTAGTTATCGGATGGCACAGGTTTATTTTGAACTGAACGCGATTGCCGGGTTGCGGTTTCGGCTCGAGAAAAAACCCACGCCGATAGTCTTCTTTTCTAGATGACGAGATTTTCAGGATTGATTAGCAAAGACTTGACTTGACTTGACTTGCTTTATTTACTACTAAATACAAAATAAACTATAAAAACACGCAACCGCCCGGGGAAGGCTCAAAAAGCCTGATGATGGACGACTGCAATCCTCTGATTCTCAACCTATATCAATTTCATAAAAACAAAAAAAAAGAAGAATTATAAGACCTAATTGATAATTTTTGTATGTCTTCAGAGGTACCACACTGTTTTTTTTTAATTTATTTGTATTTGTAATAAAAAGTTGGAGCATTAGATGGAAATTATTATTTTGACCCTTGACTCCCTACGTGCCATAACAGCTGTCCGGGATAATCGGCTGAGATTTAGTCCAGACAGAGTTATTTCGAACCTAGGAAATTTGGTGGTTTGTTTTTAATTTGCTCATTGTTTTACGGTGTTTTTAGTGGTTTTAAACATTCATAGTGACAGTAGGGATGGTTAGTCTTGTGTATGTGGTAGAAATACTATTTTCTGTGGCCCGCTTTAACAACTAGATGCGCTTCGCCGGCACCGGTATTCTTAATTTCCTTCCTAAGGATAAACCAAACAAGGTCTGAGCGAGAGGCGCATTGCTTACAATGAGCTTAAGATTTATTCATGGTATCCCGTGTTTTTGCAGTGTTACAGAAATTTTCCGGTCCGTGTTATCAACTTACCGTATCATCCAATGCTCATCGAAATTTCTGCGAAATCGGTTGTTACAATCGCAAAACTGAATCAAAGTGGCATTAGGTAACCCGTGGCTTCGCCTGTCTGCACGTCTGCGTGAAAATGTACAAGAAAGAAGAATGTGCCTAACTTATGAGGCTCTGTTAATTCACGTTGTTTATTTACTTTCTTTGTTGTAGTGTTAGTATATGGCTTATTGCTGGATTAAAAGTCTTGAACTGAGTAATGAACTGTCACTGCATAATTAGCGATGTATATACGATCTCTGAATTTCAAATACAGCGTGTTCGTCCATAAGAATTTTCAGTGTCTCCATTTGTGTTCGTTATTCTTGCTCGAAACGGGTTGCTACGTAGGATAATAATGATTCATGCCGGAGATCTTGGTTGGTATGGTAGAAACCTACAAGCGAGAGAAGGTTTGTGTCTCGAAGAAGCTGAAGATTGGAAGGTTTTGATACGAGGTTTAAACCAAGCGTTTTGCACAGATAAGAACCAGCTTTTGGCCTACACTAGCCTAAGATTAGGCTAGTGTGTGTATGATGCCTTTCCGCTAAAGGAAAGGCAAAAATGCATTGGTAAACCATAGTGCCTGCAGAACGCAGATTCTCAATGTACAGTTTTGTTAACACATTCCAATACAAAAGTGTGGCAAATCGAGTATAAGGACAAGAGCTAGAAGCTCAGATGGCACTTGCAAGGCTTGTTCAGAGGATAAAATATGGACTTCGCCAATTCGTGGGTTTTGTTCTGATCATTTGTAAGCAAAATCCATCAGATACGAATGATCATGGCTCCTGGAAATTGCGAGAACTTATCGTTTTATAAAAAGTATTTCATTTTGCACTTGGCTGTAATGATGCGCACTTTAAACGCTAGAAATGCATCTACAACAAAACCCGTGAGGCAAAAACGATAATGGGCGCTTGCGGATCATTTATATATATCGTTTACTCAAAGTATTTTTTTTTTTTCACTTTTCGGTTAAGATGCGCACTTTAAGTTCATTTGTAAGCAAAACCCTTGAGGCAAAAATGATCACGAGCTCATGGGGATTATGAAATATGGTTTGCTTAAAAGTATTTTTTTTTTTTACTTTGCGGTTAAGATTAGTACTGTAATGGTCGGATTTGGATTTCTAAGCCAATACTGTCGAATCTCTAATGTTCCAGCCAAGTTTCATCATCCTAGCACATCTGGAAGTACCTTAACTCGCAATCACCGGAGTTCCAGACCCCCTCCCCCCCCCCCTGCAACTTCCTCCACATTTCCCGGATCCGATCCGGTTCTGTAAATGATTTATCTAGAGGATTTATTTGCTGTTCCCACCAAGTTCGATCCCGACCTCTCCAGTCTAAGCGGGTCACGTATTTTCTGATCCCCCCCCCCCCCAACAGTTGCCGGATCGAGTCTGGACATGAAAAAGAACATGAGAGACATGTTAAGCTGTTAAATTCCACTGGAATCCGATGAGTGTTCCGAAGTTAAAGATGACTCAATTTTCCGGATTCCCCCTTCCCTCCACTACCCCAACGATGACAGAGACATGTCTTCTATTCAGTTATTAAGTTTCATTTAAATCCAATCACCCGGTTGAAAGTTAAGCACATTCCATTTTCCGGACCCCACACCCGATGGTCTGATCAGGAAACTAATGATTTCCAGGTTAATTTGGTCGGGTCACTGATACGCCTCTCAAGCTTCATCGTCCTAGCACATTTGGAAGTGCCCGAACTAGCAAAAGTTGGACAGACCGACAGACGTTACGATCGGTATATGGCACTTGAGTATGCTTAAGAGCCATAAAAAAGAAAAAGGATCAATACGGTAACAAGCCAAGAACAGCAAGACCAAAGATTTCTATGGGATCCCAAAATAAAATATTTATCGGATTTCTTCATCCACAATGTCGGATCTTATGATTTCCAGTCTTCACTAAATACAGTAATTATGTTATTTATCACTGATCAATCACTTAATTAGATCCATTAGTTAACTCGTTTCTCTCTTGAATTTCCTAGCAAGCCCAGATTGTGACGGGAATTGCCAATGCTAGTTGAATACTTGGAGGATATTCTGATCAAACATGTTCTTTATCTATGTATACACCACACTTGTGTTTTATCAGAGTTCGTTTCGGAAATTTGCGGTTCACACCAGAAAGTGATCGTACCATTTACCCGGTAATTTATCCCAAACAGCTGGACAAAGTTCATATGAACACGGCCGACTAAGCGACTTCGTGTCATTTTTCATGCTACCTTCTCCCTATTTCTAAACTCCAAACCCGACAGAGACATAACAAGATGCCTACCGAAGTTCTGTTTTCTCCGGATTCTGTCGGGAGTATCAGCCAAACAGGAAAAGAAAAAAATTCTATCGGTTAAATATCTGTGTTTTATTTATTTTCTTTCATTCACTCCGCTTTTTTAAAATGGCGGGTTATAGATAAATTACTTACCTACTTATATGCCAGCTTATCTCACTATCGACCCTCTTATACCACTTGGTCATGCAATGATAAGAACAACCAAAATTCCGAGTTTTGCCGGCCGAATACCGATCCGACAGGAAAAGTAAGTGAATTATCCTATTACAGCTTGTTTTTTGCACCTGTTTCGATTTTCTGTTTCGATTTTCGATTTTCGATTTTTGCACCAGCGATTTGAGACAAAACTTTTGCTTTAACAAATCTCTGTTTTTTTCCGTATTCCAAACGGACTGCTTGCCCGGCGTGAAAACACATTTCAGATATGAATTGTATTCTTATCCCTTCATCGAATGTCCAATCGACTTGAGAACAAACTTCTACTTTTTATAAAGTTCCGGTTTCGGCCGGATTCCGAGCGAAACACTTATCCGGAAAGAAAATAAACATAAAAAACGGATTCAGCATGTATCCTTACCCCTACGTCGAACATCTAAGTAACTACAGATACAACTTTTACTTCTACCCGATTTTCCGGTTTTTTTCCAGATCCCGGGAAAACTTGTCAGACAAAAAAAAAATATGTTTCAGATATGGAAACAGCCTGCTTCTTTACCCTAAGGCATTTGTGGTAAAATGCAATTGGCGCTCGAAATCCGAGCATTTGCAGTCTACGAAGTTTGCAGCTGCTTGCGGAAGTGGATGGTCAGTATCACTCAACAGGGTGCCTTTATTCCATCTGCACGACCGAGAAATAAACGCATGTGTATGATTGCTCTTTCAAAAACAGATGCATGACTCTAGTGGGCAATCATCGGACATCCCGCTGCTTTAAAGCCATGCATCAGTAATTTTTGTTCGACTTCAATTGAACGGTAATTTGCCATTACGGGATGTACCTACTGTAGTCCCTTGCTGTGCTAAAATTATCTTGAATATCTGTTTGAGGACCATGGGTAGAACATAAGGCAGCAAAGTCAGCCGACCTCAACCACCATATATCATCCCCGTTCCGCGTACTCGGGCTATCATGAAACAAGCGCACTAAGAAGTCATTATTCACTTGTTCTTTTGTCTTAACCAGTTGCAGTTACGACATCCTACTACATCTTGCTGTGTGCTTAATGTGAAATCTCAATCGGATGGATGAATCCGCTAAAGCCGTCATGATTGACCTCAGAGCTATATATTACACGTTTTTTTCTTAAGGCATATTCTCGCCGTTCCCCGAGGACTCCACATGAGAAGTCCCCGCGTTTTTGTTTGTCCCGGGGACTCACTCCCCGTATTTTCGCGAGTCCCCACGGACGGGGAATGCACTGATTATCATAACCATCATCATCAAGGACTCCCTTTCAGATTCGGAGGGGAATCAATTTTTGCTGGTGGTGGTGCAATGTAGAATTAATTAAAAATAATCAGAATAAACAAAACCAAAAATAAAGTGGCTCCAGACTAATTTCGTCAACAGCATATCTATTTTTCGAACAAAATCCATGCTGGAAGCATTCCCCGTATTCTCGCTGTTTCTGTCTGCGGAGTCCGAGTGGAGGGACTCCCTCTATTCTCGCCGTTCCCTTTGATTTCCCGAGGAGTCCTCGGGGAACAGCGAGAATACGCCTTTAATCCAAGGCGGACTCCAAATAGCTGATTCTTCGTCGGAAGATTCGATCTTCTTCCTAAATAGCTACGCGTATATACGATTCAGATGTCAATGTACATCAACTTTACTTCATTGGTTAAAAGCCAAGAACAAACTGACTTTGGTTTTTGTGTCATATCGTCACACCAGCGACCTATTCCTTGCACCAAAGCGTGTATCAAACAATGTTTACAACGGATACGTCAGCTATGATTCTTCATCAGCGATATTTCGGCCCTTCTTGTTCTTGGCAAGGGTCCTCGTCAGGCTGTCAATCCTCTGGTTCAACTTCGGGGAAGGAAACAAACCTGTAATTACAGGTTTGTTGTAATTGAAACCTGTAATTACAGGTTTGTTTCCTTCCCCGACGTTTCCTTCCCCTTCTGACGAGGACCCTTGCCAAGAAGGGCCGAAATATCGCTGATGAAGAATCATAGCTGACGTATCCGTTGTAAACATTGTTTGAATAAATGTTTCAAAGTCAGCTTGGGCTCAAAGAATATTTACCAAAGCGTGTTTTTCGATGCCAGGTTCGAACTGTCATGGTTGGCTGGTTCTTCAGAGACCCTGCCTCAAACTCCCCCGCCCTATCCGACCGACATAACGAACAACGTATTTCTTTCCCCCTTTAACTTTAAGGGCGCTAGAAATTCATCTGTAAACAAAATCCTTGAGGCAAAACTGAAAACGGGCTCATCGGGATCATGAATATACGTCGTTTGTTCAACTTTTCGGTAAGATGCGCACTTTAGGGGTGCTAGAAATTAATTTCTAAGCAAAACCCTCGAGGCGCAAACCATCATGTACTCATGGGAATCGTGAAAAAGTAAATTTTGCTTAAAAGTATTTTTTGTACTTTGCGGCTAAGATGAGTTCTTTAAGGGATGGTCGGATCTGGGAAGTGACAATGTCTATGACAATGATGCCAAATCTCTAATACTCCAGCAAAGTTTCACCGTCCTAGCACATCGGAAATACCTTAGCTCGCGATCACCGTAAATCCGGACACCCGCCTCCAGCTCCCCCCTCAGTGCCCGAATCCAGTCCGGTTCCGACACTGATGTACCTAGGACTTGTGCCTGTACTTCCCACCAAGTTTAATCCTGATCGCTCCACTCTATGCATGTCACAAGATTTTCAGTTATCCCCTCCGATCCCCCCCCCCCCCCCCCCAGATTCATCGGATCCGGTCCAGTAATAGGATATCTGAGATACGAGGTCTTTCCAGATATCATCTGTTTCATAAAGATCCGACAACCCGTTCAAAAGTTATACATGCTACTAATTTCTCGATTCCGCAGTCTCCCCCCCCCCACGATGGTCGTATCGGGCAAGTGACTATTTCCAAGTTAATCTGATCGGGTCCCTGATATGCCTGCCAAGTTTCATCGTCCTAGCCTACCTGGAAGCACATTAACTCCGGATCGTCCGAATTCCCGAACCCCCCTTTCCGGTTCCCCCCTCCCCCCCCCCCTCCCCAGATTCATCGGATAGGGTCGTTAAGATCCGATCACCCGTTCCGAAGTTATGCATGCCCCTAATTTCGGATTCCGCCGTCTCCTCCTCCCCACCACGATTGTCAGATCGGGCAAGTAACTGGTTCTGAGTTAATCTTGTCGGGTCACTGATATGCTTGCCGAGTTTCGCCGTCCTAGAGCATCTGCAAGTACACTAACTCCGCAATCGCGGGACCGACCGAAAGACGGATGGAAAAGAGATCGGTATTTGACACTTGGCCGAAGGGCAAGTGCCATACAAATTGCAAGGATTGAAAAGAAATTAAGTTTTCATTAACAACACGAGCCAATCATCAATACCTACGAATAACAATTACAACAAGTGCGCAAGCGCTCAGACGTGGAGTGGGAAAGTAAAATTTGTATCACATCTTATAAACAAGCACCGTTAGAACCGAAACATTTCATATCCTCAATAACAACACGAGCTGTGATCCCCCTCCAACTCCCCCCCCAATGTCACCGGATCCGGTCCGGAGTTAAAATGGGACGTCTGATGCAGGAGGTGTTTCTAAATATCAAGTTTCATTCAAATCCCATCACCCGTTCAATAGCTGAGCGTGCCACTAGATTGAGGATTCCCCATCCCTCCACCACCCCCCACGATCCGAGCACATCAGGAAGTACCGAACTCGCGGGATAACTAGAAATTCGCCCCCCCCCCCCAGCTCCCACACAGTGACCGGATCCGGTCCATTTATGTCCTTCGCGAATCTAGGACTTGTACATTTTCTTCACACCAAGTTTCATCCCGAACCCCCCACTCTAAGCTTTTTCCTAAGATTTCCAGTTCCAACCAATATTTTATGAGAGGTCAGATGTTCATCAACACAATACTCGGATACGAGGAAATATTGAGGTTCCTCGGCTAGTTACAAGAAGGTCTTCCTTCTCCATTATTTACAGAGCTTCCAAGCTGTGGAATAAACTAAGTAAAGGTATCAAGGAAATAGGTAATTTTAACCAGTTAAAGTCAGATCTACGTACGGAGTTGCTCAGCAGGTATACCTTCGAAACTGATTAAATAATTGTTTCTTTCAGGTTTCTTTTATGT